>CM053762.1:48502558-48545450 GCA_028658305.1 Pachyuromys duprasi | reverse complement strand
AAGCTTTTCAGCTTCATGAGGTCCCACTTATTGATTGTTGATCTTAGAGCCTGTGCTGTTGGTGTTCTATTCAGGAAGAAGTCTCCTGTGCCAATGAGTTCTAGGGTCTTTCCCACTTTTTCTTCTAGACGGTTTAGTGTGTCTGGGAAAAGGCTTTTTTATATCTCAGGTCATACTCTGCCACTGAAGGAAGTCAGGGCAGGAGCTCAAGGTAGGCACCGGGAAGCAGGAGCTGGAGCTGAATTGACAGAGGAATGCTGCTTAGTGGCCTGTTCCTACTATGTTGCTGAGACAACTGCTTTCTTGGACACCTGCCCAGGCGCTTCCCACATCATTTGTTAATCAAGAAGATGCCCCACAGGCCAATCTGGTAGGGGCATATTTCTCAATTGAGGTTCTCTTTCAACATGATCGGAGCCCTTATCAAGCTGACAAAAAACTAAGCAGGACAGCCCTACAACTGAAATCGCCAGAGGAGATCAGGGACAAAATACTGTAAGATATAGAAAGAGGCATGAACTCCCTGAAAAGAATTCCACCAGCACAGGAAATGGCTAGATAACAAAGGAAAATACAGCCTACATAATGGGGGAAAAATCCTTGACAACTATATATCTGACAGAAGATCGATATCTAGAATCTATATATACAGCCCCAACATTAAACATTGTCCCCCGAACTTAATCACCCAGTCAATAAACATGCTACTGAATTGAGTAGAGATTCTCAGAGGAGTAGCGCAAATGGCCAATAGGTATTTGAAAAAGCTTCAACATTCCTAACCATCAGGGAATTGCGAACTAAGCTGCTTCGAGATATATGTGCTGCATTTACGCCAGGCTCTTTGTTAGCATACCAGGCACTGTGCTGAATTTTACTTACCTTTTCTTATTGTGAGCTCTGTGAGGTATGTACAACTACTACCACTATTTTATGAGGGAACAGTGCTGAGCCATAGAGCAGGTAAGTCACTTGGCCAAGGTTATACAGATAGTTAGTCAGGGCCAAATCTGGATTTATACTCAAGAAATGTGATTCTGCAATGTGGGCATTTCCTAGTCCCTCAGGTGCCATGAAAGGCATGCTGCGCGCTGCACGCTGTGTTTCTGAGAACTCCAGATATTCTTCAGTAATGGCTGCGGCATGAACTGAGCTCGTGTGAATACAGCTTGAATCTCATGTCTATAAACAGAAGGCTGAGCTAGAGAAAGGTGGGGGTCCTCAAAGTCTTGGGTGTGAGGGCAAAGGTAAAGAAAGGCTCCTTTCCCATCATTCAGATCAAGGCAGAATGAAGAGTAGCTTAGAGGAAATACTGTCGGCATATTTCCTGGAGGAAATACTGTCAGCATATTTCCTGGTGGGACATCTGCCCTGGCGATGGTCTTGATGTTGGCCCCGTTCTAGGGGAGAAGCAGCAGGGAAGAGACAAGGCAGGCCCGGAAGAAAGGCTGGTGATGTCTGGGGCACTTTCTATGGCTTGGCAGGAAGGATGGCCAAACTTTCCGTGGGCCAAAGGACACGGAGGAAAGTGCTGGGCCTGGGTCAGCTTGCTGGTTCCCACTTTGGGTACCACCCTCCCACCAAGGGGCTATCCCACAGCAGGATCTGTGAGGCGACCAATAGGAGCAAGACCTGGGGTTGAAGAGGAGCTGCTTAAGCCCCGCATCTTCCTTTGCTCCTTTTGGCTGACCGGAAAAGCCTCAGAGAGAAGAGGAAAGGAGAGGGGAGAGGAGGAGAGAGTAGAAACACCCAAATTCATCCTCTTCATCCGCTTTCCCAGCAAGATTCAACACCCTGGGAGGTCTGAGCTCTTTAGGCCAAATGAGATACCAGATGAAGGGTCTAAACTGGTCTGAACTAAACTCAAGTAACTGAAAAGTGAAATGCTTTAAAGGGGTTTGGGGAGAAATAAATGACTTGACACAGCATAGCAGAGGACATCTGTGATTGAAACCTCTCTGTAAACTGTGCATGTATTCTGTGTTGACTTATGGAGTCTCTTTCCCACTAGCCCATAAACTGTGATCAAAAGACCTCGTACTGACTGTTCTATCCTCAAGGTTCAAGGAAAGGCCTGGATAAAAGAATATTTGTTGAAAAGCAAATGAAAAGACTTTAGGCAAGGGGAAGTTGGATCGGGTGTGGGGTCCTGGCGTTCCTGGTATCTGACTAGACCCCCACCCCCACTGCAGGAGATGCTTGGGAATGCTAGAATGCCAAGAGGCTCCTACTAAGACCTCAGGGAGGGTCTGGAGAAGGAGTACAATATATCCTATGATTGTGGATCAAGTCCTGCTGGCCCCTGCAGTCAGGATCTCTGGTAAGCACTGCAGAATCAGATCTTCCGGGTCCTTGTCTAAGCCCCGATTGTACTGACAGTGCCAGCCTCTTCTCATGTATGATCTCACTTCAGTCCCACAGAAATCCCGAGGAGCCGATACAGTGAGGTCAGTGTGAGGCAACAAGTGTATCCATTAGCCTTATCTGATCATTCCGCAGAGCAAGTTGTATTCCATAAATATATACACTTACTGTGTGTTAACTAAAAGTTTAAAAAGGTAAAAGAGATAAATGTATGAGTTGAACCAAAGGTTATTTTTGGTTGTTGCTGTTGTTTTTGAGACAGGGTCAAACTATGTAGACCTGTAGGCCTGGAACTCACTGTGTAGACCATGCTGGCCTTGGGGCCGGGCACAGGCCTTTGAAAGTTGTGGAATGCGAGAATAAGTGGAGATTACATATGGGAAAGAACTGTGTAAGCCATGAAGGAAAGAAAATTGTCAGTATTCATTGACCGATACCTAGGACACTTTAAGAATGAATAGTGGGCTGCCAGCAGGCTCCTGGCCTCATTATATATTTATAAAAAATGTCTTGAGGAATAGAGAAGTGTGTGTGGGTGTGTGAAACGCCAGGAACATGTTTCTGTGAAGGTGTGTGCGGCAGAGAAGGAGGTAGTGGTGGGGGTAGGCAGAGTTAGCTTTTTTTCCTGGCTTCCATTTAGCACACACTTCCGCCTTCCTTGTCCCTTTCTTTGTATCTCCTTGTCCCCTATCTTCCTTGCCCCTTATCTCCTAGCCACCTTAGTGCCATTTCCTCTTGCCGGTTCTGTCTGGATAATTTCTCTGACCTTGAGCTATCACTGGTTCTTCTGGGTATAGTCTCATCCAGGCAGAGCGGAATCTTGGCAGAGTCTTCCCTGAAGTAAGCGACAGTGAAAGCTTGTTCTTTTCAGAGGGCGAAGCAGGCTAAGAAGAAAGGGTTGGTGATGTCACCCTCCTCCCCCACCCCGCCCCACTCCCAATCCCCGCCCAGTTTCACTCCCTCAAAAGATCTGTTTGGACCCTTCCCTGGATGACCTCCAGCCTTAACAGAACGGGAAAGCAGAGCTTTTGGCTTGCTTCCTTGCCAACCAAAGGAAGAGCGTGCTGCAGTGCGGTTTAAATGTCTTTGGCAAGCGTGGGCAGGTGGGAAGGCCAGGAGGAGACTTAACCCTTTCTGTTGCATACTTTAGAAGTACTTGGCCCACATGGTCTTTGTCCACGAACCTTGAAGGGCAATGGGTCAGCCTGGCACTACGAGTGTGAACCACTCTCAGGGTCTATATGAACTTACAAGGATGGGCAGGGAAGTCTCAAGCAAGACCTCTGCTCTGCTCATTGTTTATGCCCATAAAAGCAGAGAATAAAAACAGAAAGGGGGAAACTTGAAGATGCCGCGTGAGAGGAGCAAGCTTTAAGAAGTGAGCTGGCTCCCCAAAGGATGGTGGGGGTGGAGGAGATGGAGAGGAAAGGAGACATGTGTACAGGACTATGTTCACAAGAGCGTGAGGAACACAGGAAGTAGCGGTGAGTGGGAAAGCAGAGCTAGAGGTGCAGGAAGACCAGGGGCTGGGGGTGGCACAGACTGAGACTGGACAGAAAGGGAGAAAATAGTAACAGGAGATAGACTAAGTATGTCTTTTCCTACAAGTGAAGTATTGAGGGTTATATAGACTGTGTGGAGAACAAGGTAGCTCTCCCCCTCCCCCCAAAATGAGCTGGTTGGGGGTTCTCCAAGGCTCTTGACTGGGCTGGCTTGGCTATAGTTGTCTAGTTAGTGCAAATGGCTTCCAGTGTGTGTAAATGACCCTTAGGACAGAGCTGGGTGCAAACGCTCTCTGTGCCTCCAAGCCAACTTGAGCAAGGCAGCTATGGCTGTTTGCTTTTCAGTTGTTTGCTTTGTAGTTGGCAGTGATGGCCAAGAATTGAAGGTCAGTGGGCATGTTTTTGATTTAGCTCAACTGAGTGGGTTTTGAATCTTCCTGGGAAACCCTGTTCTCAGAATTCCAGTTATTAACTTTCATTAGACAAGACTTATGCATTTACTTGCCCCCTTTGAAGCTCTGTCACTGAACAATGAGAATTTCTGAACTGAAAGGATGAATGAAAAAGTTACACTTTAGTTCATCTATTACAAACAGACATCTTCCTTAAGGACTTTCCAACTCAGATCCTACTTACTACGTAGGCAATAACTTTACCCACAATTCTTCTTAAACTACCTTTTTGTATCCTACGTCACAACACTGTAGAGGGTTAGAAGGGTTGGTGTGTGCCTAAAGAGTAGATGTGTGTATGTGTGTGTGTGTGTGCATTTGTTCTTTCCCTCTCCTCTTCCATCCAGATCTACTTTCTGTCTCTTAGACAGGTTTCTAAGAGATAACAACAAAACATAACAAAACAAAATATAATAAGATTAAAAAAAACCCTATCACATTGAAGTTGGACAGGACAAACAACAGAAGGAAAAGAGCCCAAGAGAAGGCACAAGAATCAGAGACCCGCTTGGAGCCCCATAAAACCACGAAACCGGAAGCCATAATATATATTTAGAGGACCTGGTACAGGCCCTGTGTGCAAGGTCTTCTGAGCTTTGCTCATGTTGATTTAGAGGGCCTTGTTCTTTTGGTGTCCTCCATCTCCTCTGGCTCTTGCATTTTTTTCCATCTCCCTTTCCACAGGGTTCCCGAACTATGAGGGGAGGGATTTGACCGAGACATTCCTTTTAGGGTTGAGCGTTCCAAGGTCTCTCACTCTCTGGGTAATGTCTGGCGGAGGGTCTCTGTATTTGTTCCCATCTGCTGTAGGAGGAAGTTTCTCTGATGATGGCTGGATAAGGCACTGATCTATGAGCACAGCGGACTATCAGTGGGAGTCATTTTATCACTACACTTTTCCGTTTTTGGACCAGTACTATTCATTTTTTTCTTAGGTTCCTGGGCTATCTGGCCTCTGGTTCTTAAGCAGTGCTGTTATGGATTCTGTCTCGTGGGCTTTAAGTTAAATCAGACATTGGTTGGTGGCTCCCACAGGCTTTGTGCCTCCGTTACACGGGCACATCTTGCAGGCAGGACACCACTGTAGATCAAAGGGTTTGCGGATGGCTCTGTGTTTATGTTTCTCCTTTGGTATCAGGCAGAGTACTTTCAAGCACCAAAGACGCAAGAACGTAGAATCCCAATACTCTAACGAAAAGAAGGGAGGAGAGAGAGACAGGCCAGTCCCCAGATGCTTGCGTGGCCAGCTAGGATGTCATATGCACAGAAGAAAACAACAATAACAAAGGAACCCTGTCTCAAGCAAAGTGGAAAGGTTAGGGTTGAGGTTAGGGTTAGAGTTAGAGTTAGGGTCACATGGACCTTCATGTCCATGCTGGGGCACTGGTACACCTATACTCACACACAAGAAAGCACACACAGAGACACATACGCACATACCCATTTTACAACCACATACCCACCCCCACCCTCTGACACAAAGATAAAACAAAACAAAGCAGAAACCCTCGGAAATCAGGCCGGAGAGATAGCTCAGTCAGCAGAGTGCCTTGCAAGCATGAGGACATGGGTTCAGTCCCCAGACACCACACAGAAACACTGGGGCACGGTGGCATGCACTGCAGTCCCAGCATTATGGAGAGTGAGAGGCAGGCAGTTTTCTGGGGCTCATTGGCCAGTAGGCCTAGCCTAATGGATGAGCTCCAGGTCAGTGGGACCAGTCTCAAAACCAAGACGGTCGACATTTCGAATGACACTTGAATTCGGTCTCCACGTGCTTGAGCACCCCACCTCCAACAAAACAACACAGAAAAACCCAAAACCCCAGGAAACTAGTCATTTGTCACTACTGACTATCCAAATAACCCTCAGGATCATTCCTGCTTGATAGAATCACCTAGTAGCATCTTAAGTTTTGATGAGAAGCTTAAGTTGGTTTTTTGATTTTTTTTTTTTAAAGGCTGGGAAGGACATACACCTTTGAGAATAGTTTCCCCCTGAGGCAGCAAAGCACAAATGCCTTCAAGAACTAGCAGGTAGTGTCAGTTTGTGAAATGGACCAAGTGTGTGTAGAAGGAGGGACGGCAGCTCTGAAGACAGGGAAATCCAGTGTCACTGTGCACGCAAGCATCGGATGAAACCCACAGCAGGCTGTCATCATGAGGTCCTTATCTAAAGGGTTAGATTTAATAGAGCTAGAAGACTATAGAAAAGTCCAGAATGGTGGCGAGTTCGTTCTATACAGGTGGATAACCTGGGCCATACTAAATTCAGAGAAGATACTAACCTGTCACTCTTTAGTTCACAAGACCAGGAAGCAGAAATTTGAGATGAGGCACAAACAGGTGATTTCTCTTTGGAGACCTCTCTGACTTAGCAGGAAGTTGTCAGGCAGCATTGGGGGAGGGCTCTGATTTCCTAAAACGGGCAAGCAGAACTCAGACACTCCAGGTGCAACTGTAACTGTGTTTGTTCTTTGTTCAGAAATCCTGCTCTCTGAAGTCAAGGCCTCCCGACTTTGAGTCAGCCCACAGCCTTCTCTTGCTCTTGTTTCGGGCGTTCTGGAGTTGCAGGAGAATCGAGCTATTCTCAGCAGCCCCTTTGCTGTGTGTGAGGATCTGAGAAACCTCTGCCAGGAAGACACACAGCTGCATCTATGATTCTCCCAAGCTCTGCTCTGGTTGGGTTTCGAGTATGTTTGTTTTAAGAGAAGCCAGTCTGTGTGTGCTGGGCTCTGATAACATATTTCTGTAAGACAGAGCCATGTTCTGAAGTCTCTCTTGTATTTGGAAATCCTTGGCAGTTGTAGAACTGTTTATATTTGAGGCTGAAAGGACCAACTGAGACTTGGTAAACAAGTGGATGGACATGAAACTGGATGCGAAGAGAAGAATTGTAGCTTTGATAAATTACAGCCTGATTTGGAGGGGAGAGGTCTTAATTTAAATACCTTGGAATAAAGGTCCTGCAGTGGGTCCCTAAGCAAACCACGCGAGGCAGGGCAATGGATCCTTTCTTTGACCACTAAATTAATCTTTTACCAAAACAGCTCTCAGCCTCTGAAAGGGTGTTTTCATATATTTTTTAAAAAAGGTTCTGCTTGTAGAAGCTGGTGGCATCTCTTACATAATTCAGGAGGATTTTCCCCATTGGGCCAACATTCCTGGTGTTTCAGTTTACCACGCACAGCCATAACCATAGCTGGATTGATCTAGATTCTTGGAGAAGCCACAGGACTATTGGAAAGCTTCCATATTTTTCACTTACATCCACCGTCTGTCTTATTCTTCTGACTTGTGTTTTGGGGAGAACAGTGCGACCTTGTTAGGATTATAAACAGCTGTCTGTCTGTGCTCAGTGTGGCCTCCAATCAGGAATGGGTTGAAATGAATAAATCCAGGGCTCTCCAGGCCTGGCAGCACTCCTGTTTGTCATTAATTAATTAGGGGGAGGGTGGTTTTCTGCTTCAGACCTTCTTCTGACTCGGGTGTGAGTGGAGTGGGAGGTGGTCTCTGCTGTGCATACCCCTAATGGTCCCTTCAGGCTTTGTGCCAACACTGGGCTAGACCACAGAGGTTCTTGAGTGCACAGAGCCAAGCACAGGCCCTGCTTTGACGAGTGTGCTCTCATGGTAGCCATTTCATTATATAAGCTAGGACAGGTGTCATGAGAGGAGCTCATTGGTACGGGAGGGTTCTGGAGGGAGACCCTCCACAGTTCTGGGGTCTCAGCAGGCTGAGGTGTGAAGGTGACACACACAGGAGGAACCAGGTGACCGGATGAAAAGGTGGGTAGACTGAGGGTGTTCTGAGGAGAGAGGGGAATCATGGCTGCATGGGAAGTTCCATCTTCATTTTAAGAGCAGTGTTCCCACCTTGGAAGGTTCTTCAGTTTCCTAAGCCTACCAAATCCCCACTGTCCTCCGTAGACCATTTCAAATGTTGCCTCCCTTCTGAAGTTTTCCTTTCGCTGGAACTTCCCTCTGTCCTGTGAGAGCTTGTTCTGTACAGAGGACATAACATTATAGGAATTGTGCCTCAGAGACACAGAATATGATTATACAGGCAGGATGTCTGAGATTAAATCCAGACTCAGCTATGTATTTGCTGGGTGACCTTGGGGGAAGTTGCTTGATGTCTCTGAACTTCAGCTTTGTCAGTTACAGGATGGAGATATGGAAAGTACCTTCCCCAGAGGTTTCAAGGGAAGATGGGATAGTTAATATTCAATGAGCCCACTCCAGTGCATGCTACACAGGACCCTTACTACTGTTTCACCATGTGCAGCTTTCTTAACGTAACCTGTCAGCTAGTTCGAAACACGCCTGACTCCTTATTGATTTTGTCCATGTGCTTAGAGTCGATTAGGGTCCATTCAGGAAGCTAATTTAAATGATTTAGTTTAGTGTTCATTCTGGAAAATAAGGCTGCCTTCAATGCCCATTCTGCCAAAAGGCTGTGCATGTTTAAGAGTCTAGCATTCTGTGAAGACACAGTTCTGGTTCAGCTAGTGGGAGGTCTGGGTGGGGGAGGAGCTCCAGACTCTGTTTCCATGACGCTTGAGGGTGATGTCATGCAATTGCTCTGTGCTGGGGAATGGGGACCACACCACCTCGTGAACTTTTGGGGTTTACCTAGGCTCTGCTGGGGGAGCCAGGAACCCCAGGAAGAAGGAGGAGCCTTGCTCTGCGTTGTGCTTTTTCCTGCCCAGTGCCCACCAGCAGTGGCTGCTCAGATGATGAGAGGGGACTATCAGCCGTGCACCAAGAATGATCCAGTCCTTGGGGACTGTTATCAGTCAAGGTTTCTTAGAGAGAATGGCAGAGGTTTATTTTGAGGGACAGTAGGCATGCTGGCAGTTGTTGCCATTTGACAAGATTGATTCTGAAGCTTTACCTGGCAGGCCAGTGGACTGGGAGCTCAGGCTAAACCTCTCAAGAACCAAATCTGAAATCCGCTCCTAGGAAGCCTGGGTCCTTGCTATTTAGTCCTTCCATTGATTGGATGAACCTACCCACCTCAGGGTGGATAATCTGCTTTACTTGATGTCAAATGGTAATGTCAGTCACTGTGATGATTTGAATAAGAATGGCCCTCATAGGCTCATATATTTGAAAGCTTGGTCTTTAGACAGTGGTGCTACTCAGCAGGGCATTAGGGGGTGTGGCAGTGCTGGAATAGGTGTGGCCTTGTTGGAGGAAGTGTGTCACTGGGCTGTGGTGTTGCCAATGCTCAAGCCAGCCTCCCTCCCCACCCCCCACCTCCTGCCTTCGAATACAGATGTGGCACCAAGTCTACCTGCTTACCACCATGTTTCCTGCCATGCTGATAATGGCGTAAAGCCCCGAAACTGTAAGCCATCCCCTCCAAAATGCTTTCCTTTATAAGAGTTGCTGTGGTCATGGTGTCTCTTTGCAGCAATAGGGCATTGACCAGGACAGTCACATACACAAAAGGCTACATAGTGACATCTGTCTTAGTGATTGACCAAAGAGCTGACCAGGCCAGCCCAGTGGAGCAGACACAAGCACATGAGCTGCTTCCAGATCACATCTTCCATCCCTACCATGGCAGAGGGTGTGCATATCTTGTGAGCTTACCTCCCTCCTAGGATAGACTTCATGAATCTGACACTCCTATCTTAAGGGTCGATGAGTGCCATTAGCATGTGATAGTTACCCCAAATTTTGGGTGTGCTGTTGTATCCACCTTGAGCCCAGTTAACCAACTTCCTGAGTTCCCTAGTGAAAAACTCCAGAGCCACAGCCACCCTCTTTGGAGTGCCAAGCTCAGGGTGGGGGAGCTCAGAGGGTGCTCTTGTGGGGAGCAGCAGGAAGTTCCTCCCGGGAGGTCCAGGTCACCTGCTAAGCCTCTGAGGCTGTGGTCCCAGCCACCCTCTCTGCAGGGAACAGAGGTGGAAAATGCTGTGTAGTCCTGGGGAAACTTGAGGATCTTCCAGTACCCAAGGCCTTTCCAGGCTGGGGTTTCATCTCAGGGAAGCCCTGTTCCTCCTCTCTACCCTCCCCAAATCCTGCCTGCACTGAAAAACACAGAGCAAAGGGATGGCACTGAAGCTAGGTTCCAAGTTTCCAGTGTTTCAGGCAGCTAATGTAACCTGCCAGCCGACCCAAGAGTGCTGCCCAAGGACATAATCCCAGCTCCTGGCTGACATCACCCCTTGCCTAGGATCTATAAAGCCCCCGCACCTTAGCCCGGATGCTCAACATCTCTGGCTTCATTCTCTGGGACCAGAGAACCGCCCAGGAGTTGCTCTCAATAAACCTGCTGTTATACCTTTTCAATTTTGCTTGATTTGGCTTAATCTGTCGGTGGAGAAGTTTATTATCTAGGTGAAAACCTATTACTAACCTCCGTTTTTCCTGATTTGATTGGTTAATACCACCTCGTGGCTGCAATGGCCTGGGGTTGAGTGGTGTCAGGAAAGTGAGTGCCGTCGTGGAAACCTGGTGGACCTGAGTGACTTCTTCTCACCTCTCACACCCTGAGTGACGCTGGACAAGTCACTCCACTCAGTTTCCACACCTGGAATGACCACCTGGAAGGCTTGAAATGGGGATCATGTATGCTATGGCTCAGTGTCTGTCCTCTACTAGATGATTAGAAACTGCCATGACTTCCATCATCACTGTTGTGGAAAAGCCATGAATGCTGCCTACCCATGGCACCCTTCCATAGTCACTGTAGTTACCCAAAGCCCTCAAGGAGTAGGCTAGGCGCCCTTTGTCACGGCCAATTGGGTAGAGGAGAGTTGCCTCCTGACCCAGACTGGACTTGGGTTCCTTTCCTGACAGTTGAGGATTGGGACATGGTGGGACTGACCTTGAGCAATGCGGAGCTGAGCTGAAAGGTTTTCTGTCCTGGGGAACTGAGGTAGCCTTGAAGATTATTATGTAGGCTGAGGTGGTGAAGCCCCTGGGGAGAGAAATAGGGGTGTAAGCTGAGGCAGACAAAATAAATGGGTCATGTGGCCCTTGAAAGATGGGCCTGTTCTTAACTTCCTGGTTCCCGTCAGGCCAGGTGATTCTTTCTGCCCTTGAATTACATGGAGCCTATCTCCTCTTGCTGAGTCAGCCTTCATTTTCTTACGTTAGCTTGAGTAGGCATTAATCCTTACAATAAGAAGATCAGTTACAAGAATGAAGCAGGTGAAGAACGGGCCTTCTGAGAGCCAGAACTCATGTCTGGCTGCCTTGACTGGCAAGCACAGTCATAATGACTACTTCCTCTGGCCTTGGACCACAAGTTCAGAGTCTGAAGTGGGTTAGGGAAGGAGTTGTGGCCTGGGAGGCAACATTGTGCTTTGTGGGCTCCCACGAAGCTGCCCACCCTTCTAGCTCACCTGGTCACGAAGGGGCCTTTGATGTCTTCTCTTTGATTTGGGCACCACTTTTTAGTGAACTTTGGTCTTTAAGGAAGGAGAAAAGTTACTGGGCTATTGTGGACAAACCAAAGAGCACCTGGTCCAACTTGGTTCCTACCTATTGAAATTATCAGTTGTTGGGATGGAGAGATGGCTCAGTGGTTAAGAGCACTTGTTGCTCTTGCAGAGGACCTGAGTTCTCTTCCCAGCACCCACACAATGGCTCATGACCATCCTTAACTCCACATCCAAGAGATATGATTCCTTCTGACATCTAAGGGTACAAGGCACACACATGATTCACGGATAGGTATTCAGGCAAAATACGCATATACATAACAATGTAAATATAAATAAATATGAAAATGTCTTTTTGAAGAAAATTATCTTGTTTGGAAGTTACTTTACTGCAGCCTCTGGTGCTGAGTGAGAATTGAAGCAGTAAATGATGTGAGACTGAGCATCAAGACACGTATGGGGGTCCCTGGCTGTTGTAGCTGTTGAACAGTAGTTCCTTTGGCTCATAGTGCCTCAGAACATGGCTGACTTGGAAATAAGGCCCCATAGATGTACTTAGCCAAGACAACTCATTTGAAATGGTGGTGGTGGGGGGCTCAGTCTAATATAAAGTGTCTTTATAAAGGAGAGAATTCAGATGGAGACAGGCCTAGATAGAAGGAAGATGATGGGAAGAGACAGAATGGTTACCGGCTGAGTGATGGTACCACAAACCTTGAAACACTGGGTGGGGCAAGAGATGCTGGGAGAGGCAAGGAGGCATTCCTTGCCATGTAGGTTTTGGGGGACCATGCCTTGGTTTCAGACTTCAGGGCTCTGGAGTAGTGTGAGGCTGACTTTCCATAGTCTTAAGGCGCCAGTTTGTAGTGGGTTGTGATAACGTTCCTAGAAAGCCAAGATGGAGGCTCCGACCTCTAGGTGTTTCCTGTTTTGTTTCATTTCGGATTGGTCTGTGGAGGCAGTATCTCACGCTCTAGCCCAGTCCTAGCTGTCCTGCTTCAGACTCCTGAGTGCTGGAGTTACAGCCACGAACTGCCACACCCAGGTCAGGATTTTAGTCTTCTATGTCCTTCCTTTGAGTGGCACTGCTGCCTTTTGGGTGTGAAATGAAGATTCCAGAGGCCTGGGTGTTGTCTCTGGGAGCGTCCTGTTGGCTGCAGTTTGGTGTTTAAGCTTCATTCCCCTGAGGAATGTGGCATGCTTTGTGAATTCAGCAAGAAGCTAGAACCTTAATGGAGAAAGTGACAGGTTGCTCCCCTTTATGACACCTTGTGAATATGCAGGCATTTTTGTGGCACGTGTCTGTCAATGCCCAGATAGTCTGGAGTCTGTGGATGGAAGTGGAGCTGTATGCCGCCCGTCTCAGGCAAATTCAGGGAACATTAGTTAGGAGGTTGGGAGTAGGTTAGGTCTAGGACTGTGAACCTAAGCACCGCTGGCTTTGGGTCCTGATGGCAATGTGGTTGCTGGCTTCTTGTCCCTCCCACAGGTCCTCACCCTCTCTTAGGCATTACAGTTACCTGTAGGACTTGTTAAAGCAGTGGTTCTCAGTGTTCCTAATGCAGAGGACCTGATACAGAGGTCCTCATGTTGTGGTGACCCCCAAACATAAAACTATTTTGTTACTATTTTATAACTGTAATTTTGTTACCATTATGAATTACACCATAAATATCTGGTATGTACTGGCAAGGGGGTTGCGACCCACAGGTTGAGAACCACTGTGTTAAAGCATGGATTACACTGCTTGAGAATTTCTGTAGGTTTGGCATGTGGCTGGAGGAATTTTGTATGAAGTTTCCAGGTGATGAAGATGTGTGTGGACCGGGCACAACAAAAGCCACCCACCTTAGTCTCTCTAAGCCTCTGTTTTCCCTGCCTGTACAATGGGTTTGTGATGTTTCCCATTTGTATAATTATGGGGTTTAGCGAGGAAACCTCACAAGTAAAGCGCTTAGCACACAGACTCTTCAGGAAGCTCAGTTGATGCCAAAGCTTTGGCTGTGATTGACATGAACTTCAGTGTCTGGTTTGTGAAGTCTTTCCAGGGTGTTTCCAAGGAAACACCTGAAGATGCAGGCAGGTGTCATGCCAAGATATACCTGCTCTTCAGGTTTTCAGAGAAGCAGATTTTCCTCCTGTAACTGTGAACGCCTGCTACTGTGCAGTGGTTACTTCTTCCGTCCAAGCCAGTGCTTGGACCTGGGATGAGCTCTTAGCTAAACGTGGTGCAAGAAGGACGGCTGAGAGATGCCCTTTACCTCGAGGCTCATCATCCTGAAAATCTCCTTGCCTGTGCTCTGTGAGTGCTTTTGCCATCAGGATTGCAGCTGGCAGCCTTGGTTGTTCCATGACAGCACTGCCCATCTGTGCAGGAAGTGTTCTCGGCCCGAGCCCTTTCCCACACTCCCAGCTAAACACAGCAATTGTCTGGGCTCTCAAGTGTCAAGTGCCAAGGTCTTTCAGGGGCCACTGTATGTGTATGCTCTGCGTCTCCTCTGGTGCGGGGTGAGCACAGACATACAGACCATTAATGGCTTGGCCCTGCTAACCCAGTGTGACATTCTGGCACCAGGGCTCTTCGTTAGCTCCATCTTTGGGATTCTAGCTTTGGAAGACAGACAGTCTGTGTCAATAAATAGCTCCTTGTCTCCAGGATTCTGGCCCCATCAGAGGCCTAGGGCTCAGCTTGGGAGCTGTTGTCCTGTTGCTAAGATTCTTGGAGCTAATCCAAGCTCACATTTCCCAGGGTGGTGGAGAATAGCTAATGATCACAAACCTCCAAAAACTCATATGCTAGGCTCCATCCAACATCATGTAAAAATAATCTTATTATCTGAGGGGATGATATTTTTGCTTCTGTTTGACTTTTACGTAGCTGAACTTTGAGGGCAAAGTGAAAAAAAATTTCCATATATTTTTGTTGAAAGCTCCCTTCTTCAGTGTAGTGAACTCTTTTTGAGCTATTGCCATGTGCAAAATAGCAAGCAAGACTCTTCTACTTTAGTTAGAGGTGCATGGTATAAATATCTTGTTTCTGCTTTGGAAAATTTTTCTTTGCCCTAACCACAAATTTCTCTTCTTAACGTTCTTGTTTCGTCCCATTGTGAGGTCCTTGTGGACAGTATTTAAGAAAACTTCTAATCATATGTTCTTGGAGCTGAAGTGGCCCTGTCATGCCCCACCTCGATATCTCCCCCAATTCCTAGCTAGCTCAACTTGTCGACTTATGGTATAAGCTAATATTTATTTTCTTGCTTATCTAGAAGCTCTACATAATTTCAGGAATTACTCATAATTTGTTCTCTTGCTCTCCTGGAATATTGAAATCCTGTTGGCAGGGACTGTCTCAGACCAGTCTCAAAAAAAACCCAAAAAAACAAAAAAAAAACAAAAAACAAAAAACCAAACCAAACCAAACCAAACCAAACCAAACCAAACCAAACCAAACCAAACCAAACCAAACCAAACCAAACCAACAACAACAAAAACCCCAGAATGTGCCAGTAGTGGTGGTGTACATCTTTAATCCCAGTTCTTGGGTGGTAGAAGTAGGCAGATCTCTGAGTTTGAGGCCATCCTCGTCTACAAAGCGAGTTCCAGGATAGCCAGGGCTACACAGAAAAACCCTGTCTTGAAAACCGTAAACGAAATCAAGGAGGAATCTATACAGCATATTAATTTCTGGTTCTGGTTCTGTGTCATGGGAAGTCAACTTATAACTCATTCCCCTTCCCTTATTTAATAGTATAATGGTGGAAAACACTGATAACAACAGCATGCACAGAGCTAAACATAATTTTCACTGTAGAACCCAGCAGTCATGTTTCTAGATATTCACCTAGTCGAGATGAAACCTTGTGTCCACAGAAATGCCTATGGCAGCTTTATTCGTTAGTGCCTTGAACTGGAAAAACAGCACAATAGCCTTCCGTAGGTGGACGGGTGAGTACACCGTAGTGCTTCTAGAATGTTATTCAGCGGTGAGGAGGAAAGAGCCATCAGACCCTGGGGAACCTTACGCATAATGCCAAGAGAGAGAAGCCAGCATTACAAGGCTGCGTACTTCGAGATTCCACCTACACGACCTTATCGAAAAGGTGAAGGGTCAGCTGTTGCCAGGAGTTAGGGGCTGGCTGTGAACAGGCGGAGACTGGCGTGCTGAGAGCAGTGGAGGCATGCGTTCTGGCAAGCACGTGCGTGCACCAGCCCGGAGAACAGATCCCGGGGAAACTGACTTCAGTGAACACAAATGCGTGGTTAGCGGCGACTGGCGTCCCGTAGTGGCGCAATGCGCGGATACCGCTCCAGTCCCTTGCCTGTAACTCCTTCTTCCTTTTGTTTTCATAAGCTGGCCAGAGCCAGCTTTCTCTGGTACATTGGGGATTTTCACTTTCTCTTCCTTCCTTTTCCGATGTGGCTGCTTGCCCAACCTCCATGCCTGACTCCAAGGGTATATGGGTTTCCTTCTCCCTCTTCTTCATCTCCTTCCACTAAGCAGCTGCTGAAATTGATAGTTTTCCTGCTCTGGAATTTTTCTTTCAAATTCAAATAAAATGGTCTTTGGGCTCCCTGTTAAGCCGTTCTTTTGTTAAAGAGACCATGAACTCTGAGAAGGGGCCTGCAGTTTACCCAGCAACATGTGCTATCCCGAGTGGGACTTCTCCAGATTTCTGGTGACAGCATCACACAGGCCACACATTGTTCACAGAGAGGGGGAGGGCGTTCCAATACTGTTTATAGATCACTGCAAGGCTGAAGGAAAACGCCACCAAAAGGTGCAAGGGAAGGATTCTGCAAAGTCTAGGAGTTCATCCATGTTCTCTACTTCAAAAAGTAGTGCGCCTGTTGCTCAGCAGCTTTTATACATGGGCAAATGGATACACCTTCTGCTAGTGCTGGCCTAATAGTAATGTGGAGGGGTGGGGGTGGGGGAGAAAGAAGGAGGAGAGAGGACTGGGAGAGAAGGTGGGGGGAGGGAGATAGGGATGGAGGGAGGGAGAGAGCATCTTCCAGCGATGCACCTCTCAATGACCTACTTCCTCCAGCTGGGCTCAGCTAGGGTTTCTGTCACCCCCCAAAATAGCACTGCCAGCTGGTGACCAAGCCTTCAACACAGGAGGTCATGGGGGCATTTCACATTTAGTTACAATGTTACCTGTTTGCCCACCATCTATTCTTGACAGGACCTGTTGTCCTTTCTTTTAAGAGTCTACATTGGTCATAAAACATTCTAGCCATTATATATAGATAAAAGAAAACAATGCAGAAATTCCTCAAAATAGCACTATTATTTGAGCTAGCAGCCTCACTGTTGGGTATGTAGTGTACACTCTAGTGGGAAACAAAGTCAGTCTGCTAACGAGACTCCTGCACTCTCATGTCCATTGCAGCATCACTCACAATGGCCAAGAAATGGACGGGTAGAGAAAGTGTGGTACAGAGGAACAATAGAATATTACCTAGGCAGACAAGAACACCATTCTGCCATTTGCTACAACATGGATAGAATTAGAAAGCATAATGATTAAAAAAAAGAAAGAAAGAAAAGAAAAAGCAACAATGACAAAAATCCCTGTCATGCTCAGAAAAACAGGGCATACATGATCTTACTTGTGGAATTTAGAAAAGTGATTTTATGGAAATTGAGGATAGAAAGTGGCCAAGGCTAGGCAGAGTAGTGGGGAGTAAGGGGCAGGGACATAGATGTTAAGAAAAAGATAGAAGTAAGATGCTATTGCAGAGTAGGGTGATGATAGACAATAATACAGTGTGTATTTTAAGAGGCTAGAAAATGAACATTAAAAATGATAAATGTTTGAGGAGCTAGACATATTTACCAGGGTTTATATACACAGTGCCTACATGTATCAAACATTACACTGTAGCCCACAAACATTTTCAATGTTTTTGGCTTTGAATACAGAGGGCTAACTTTTCCTTTGGGCAAGAGAGCCTTGGCTTTCTTGGAATGGGATAAAAGAGGAAGCAGTTGAAAAAAGAAAATGTGCTTATCTATCCTTCCTTCCTTTCTTCTTTCTTTCCTCCCTGCCTCCCTCTCTCCCTCCATCCTTCTTTCCCTCCCCCAATCCTCCTCTCTCCTCACTTCTCTCCCTACTTCCTTGCTTCCTTTCCTGAAAACCATCCTCAAACTCTGCAGTTGGGTTGCTCTGCCACACTGGAATTGCTACTAGCAAGTAACTTAGCTCTCTTTATTTTTAAAAATGAAACCACTTGTCTTGAAGCTCATGTCACTTCACATCAGCACTGGGCGGTCAGCAGAGGCCCCAGAACAGCAAGGGTTCCAGACAGGGTCATCTCATCGACTTAGAGGCAAGCCCAAAGTCAGCACAGAAGATTGAAACTACACGCAGTCAAATTTCCCCACGACTCCATAGGCAAGTAAATGTTTGCAGCCTTTCACACGGCCCCGTCACAGGGCTCATGATGCAGCAGTCCATTGTTTTGTTCTTTGGTTGGGATGAAGAATACTTATCTACAAGTGCAGTGATTGCCTTTGATGGAACCTGATGCTGTAGGAAGGGCGCTAGTGGACATGTTTCAGCGACTGCAGATTTCTTGTATTCACTTAGGGGCATGTATTACGAAGCACCATACCTCAGAAGCAGAAGGCACTGTTTTAACTGTTCTCTTTCTTCTCTGACCCTCTCTGACTTCATCTCCCAAATACACACAGTTTGCTTGGAATTTGAAGGACTGTTGTTTGTGTTATAAACACCTACCCAATCCGTACCAGGGCTTGGGGAATTGAACCAGGGTTGCTGCCACTTGCCTCCTGGTCTCTCTGGTCATTCTGATGGCATTCTCTTCTGGGCTCCATCTTGGGCTGCCACTATTGGCTCTTACTGGTATTTTTGTTTTGTTTTTTTTTTAACTTGATTTTATTTCTTTTCTTTTTTTAAATCCCAAACTGGATGACATTTCACTTATTTTAAACTGCATTTGACATTAGTTAGAGCTTTGGGTAATTTGACCTTGGCCCTGGCTCCGAAGTGGGACTGAGCCTTGTTGCCTAGGGGTTGGTGGTGACAGCTGGAAGGGTCCTTTGCTTTCCTGAAATGTAATGCACCATGAGACTTGTCTGTCCCAATCGTCCAGGTCTATTTTTGTCAACCTTTTTGGGGACTGAAATTTGTGTACATATTTCAAGTTCCTGCGTCAGGACCAGCCCTTCTCTCCTGAGTATCATTTGTGAGGCCCTTTCTTGATGATCTTCCCAGAATTGTAAGTGATAAACCAAATAGCTTCATGACAATTGCTCCTTTTAAGATGAGGGCATAAGGGGAATAGAGGAAGGCTTTGCACAACACCAGAAAATGCTGAAATATTAGTTCTGTCTCTACAGGACCCAGCACGAATTTATTAGTCTCTTTGTGCATATCTAAAGCCCCCTCACTGCAAGGTGGAATTGAATCAGCTCCCCAAGCTGTGTTATAAGGAATCATATTATGTGAAAATGCCAGGGACACATCTGTTATGGCTGCACAGTGGAAGCAGGGGTATGTTAGGGAAATTGAGGTTGCCTCTCATGTGGCAACTAGAAGTGGTTTCCCATTTTGCCTTAGACAGAGTGCAATGGAGGAGCTGGTTCCTGTGCTGATGTGTGATGCTAGACTGGGCTGAGCCCTCGGTCTCTCAGCCATAGTTTTCTTGATTATAAGGTGAATGTAACAATATTTACTGCTTATGATTTGGAGAGAGAGTGAGATTCTGTAATCAGTGCAGTGCCTGGCTCAACATAATTACCTGCTGTTGAGTGCACCCTTTCTCCCTTCTTTCTGACTATACATTGTGTGTGGGCAGAAACACTTCCAGGTGACCCCTGGCCTGGGGACATGCACAAAGCTGGGCCTCAGCAGCTATTGAAGAAAAAAACAAGCCCCCACCTTCTTCCCCTGGTTCTCAGCAGATCACATTTGAAAACTATAACATTAAGGTCCCATAGCAATTTAGAAGACAAACAGTCCCAGAATAGGTTCCTACAGGATTAAAGAGGGCAATTTAAAAATGGGTCACTGTGGAAAAAAAAAAAAAAAACAAACAACAACTTCAACTGTGTTATATAAAGGAGGCCTCTGGGGCTTGGTTTACATGAGAAAGCAGCTCTGGAAAGGTGTACTAGGAATTTCAAGCCAAAGGCAGGTAAGTTTGTAGCAAAAATATTACCTGGGATTTGCTAAATAAAAAAATAAACTTTCCTCCCTCCCTCTTCCCCTCCTAATTCCACCCTCCCTTTCCATTCTCCACGCATGCTCCTCTCCAAGTCCACTGATAGGGGAGGTCCTCCTCCCCTTCCATCTGATCCTAGTCTATCAGGTCTCACTAGGATTGGCTGCATCGTCATCCTCTGTGGCCTGGTAGGGATACAAAGTGAATAAAGTGTAAAAAAAAAAAAAAAAAAAAAAAGGATATACTTCCCCCCAAAAAAAAGAAAAGAAAAGAATTGACTCCTAGTTGACACCAGTGTTAGAATTAGCATAGAGGAAGACAATGCAGCCAGTCCTGATGAGACCTGATAGACTAGGATCAGATGGAAGGGGAGGAGGACCTCCCCTATCAGTGGTCTGGGGGAGGATATGGGTGAAGAAGGAGGAGGGAGGGTGGAATTGGGAAGAGATAAGGGAGGGGGCTACAGTTGGGATACAAAGTGAATAAACTGTAATTAAAAATAAATTAATTAAAAAAGAATTAGCACAGAAATGCATAAAAAAAAGAAAACAAATAAACTTTCCTATAAAAGTCACTCTGGGACTCAGTTTCCCCCTTTCCAAAGCTTGTGGGCTGGGATGCATCCACAGGGCCTCACAAGCTTGGATAAAATGTTCCAGTATTTTCATAAATATAGAAAGATGCCGCTGGCACTTAAAGCCAGAGAAGACCTGGATCCGATTTATTTAAAGGCTTAGGTTTTTACAAAGTCTTTGTTTTACTGCTTTTTCCCCTTCATACATGAAATCACTTTATTTTGATCAAATCCACACCTTGTCTTCCCCACTAACTCCTCCAGGTCCATCTCCCACTCCTTCCCAACTTCACTTCTTCTTTATGTGTACATAAAATGTACTGAGTCCGGCAGTCGCCAGCACAGGCGGAGTGTGGGGCTGCCTACGGTAGCATGAACAGCCTCCCGGGGGCCCCACTTCTGAAGAGACCGGTCTCCCCTCTGCCCCCCCTGTTTTCTCGATCTCCCCCGCTGCCCTAGGCTGTCCTCCAACCCTCCTGTTTGTCGTGCATTATCTTGTCAGCTTCTCTTTCCACCCGTTTCTATCTCTTCCCCGTGTCAAGTCACTCTAGCCTACAGCAATTGTTTCGCCCTCTTTGTTCACAGCATTCGCTGGAATCTTCGAGCTCTGCCCCGTGACATCGAGTGCTATTATTATCTTCTGCGTGTTAGTGAATGAATTAACTCGGCAAGCACGTCCTGACAGCTGTGACAACGTGTGTCAAGCACTGCATTAGGGCCTAGGGGTGAATGAAGAAGGCAGGGGCTCCTCTCCTGTAGCTAAAGTCTGGGGCTGAGAAAGGGATAGAAAGCAACCATTGCAGTCAGCGTGGAAAGCCCAGTGATAAGCATGGCAAGGGTTTTCATGGGTCTGAGATAACGGGTCTCTAATCAGTGGGAGAGGAGGGATGGGTGGGAGGGTTGGGAGGCAATTTCTGACTGAAAGAAGTTGGAATGCTTCTTCAAAGGTGGACTAGGAGAACTGAAGTTAAAGGGCACCAAGGAAACAGTCAACAAAGCAGGAGGCAGGAATAGTGAGAAACAGCTTTCAGTTCCCTTTCCGTGTGGCAGTTAGATGACGGCTGAGATGAGTGAGCGACTTGGCTAGAGAGACAGGGAGGAGCACAATACAACACAATACCACACCACACTACACCACACTATGCCACACAACAGAACAGAACAGAACAGAACAGAACAGAACAGAACAGAACAGCACAGCACAGCACAGCACACCACACCACACCACACCACACCACACCACACCACACCACACCACACCACACCAGCCAGTATGTCTTTCTCTGTCTGGGAGAAATTCTCAGTTGGACTTGGGACAAAGGCACAGGGTGGTCCAAAGGAGGCCAGAAGGGTATTTACTGACTCTCTTACTGAGAGTGACCTGAGGATGCCACAGCATCAGTCTCTGCTTGTGAAGAGAAGACTATGGAAGACTATGGCCACATTAACAGTGCAGTAGGACATGGACAAGGCATTGTGGAGCCCTTGGGAAAGTGCCCTGACCCCACCTCAGGACCAGGGAAGGTTTCTTTGAGCTGATGTTCTCTAGTCAGCCATCTTGACTCTTGGATTTTATAGAGTGGAGAAGGAGCAGGAGGAGGAGAAGGAAAGAAAAAAAAGGAGAAGGAAGAAGAGGACAAGGAAGAGGAGAAGGAGGAAGAAGAAGGATGGGGATTCGGAAGAACAGGGAATGAGGAAGTTAACGTGCAGAGAGAAAGCCTGTGCCCCACCTCTCTGAGCTTCAGCCTTTCAGGCCCAAGAAGCAAAGCTACAGACCCTGGGTATCCAAGGGACTTCGAAGTAGAACACAGAGCAGCTCGAAGAGAGATCCTGGCTGTTTGGAGGCCTTCAGTCTCTCTTGGAACATGGGCCTGTTTTGCAAACATAGCAACATGGGCCAAGTCCGTGGGCTTTGGCACTGGTTGGGCTGACCCAGCTCACTAAGCAAATAGTGGGGGAGTTTCTTCTCTTTTTCCTTTGCAAACTAAATTTTCTCTGGGTGCATAATTTATAGAATTCCAGAGAACTCCATTCTGGCTTTCTTCCCAAGAAGGAAAAGCACTTCACATTTTCCATGTGCTCAGCCTGCTGGCCTAGAGCCAAGACTTCCAGATGAGGCTGAGGAAGGGACTGCTGCTGTTCAGGGCTAAGGTGGTCAGCAGGGGTGGGGAGCTGCCCCACTGCCCTGGGAAAGCTGCAGGTAAGCATTCTTTACAAGACTGGAGGGGTGGAAAATAGGTATGCTGAGGTTCAGGCCAAGAGACTATGCAGACAGAAGATCTACTAGGAACTGTGCTGGGAGTCTCCCCCACCCCCAACTCCCCATAGCTCCTTAATAGTTACCAAGCACTTTCTCATCTCATTTGATGAGGTGAGAAACAGTCTGTACCCCCTCCAGACTACACCAAGAGGGAAGGACACATACACTGCCAGAGAGCCCCGTTTTTAGCTGCTTAACTCCAGCTGAGTTCCTAGTGAAATGGAGCAGCTTGAAATCATCAGCTGCCTTGAGATGGAGTCCCAAGTTGGAAAACTTATAGGCTTGAAGGGGGTGCTTTCCCTGACGGTTCCAAGGATGCTTCGTGTGAGCATTCCTCATCATGCTTAGCCCTCAGCAGGATTGGAGCTGAGGAAGTATCAGAGTCCTGATTCCCGTAGGCTCTGCTGGGACTGGGACCGCCAGCACAGCTTTTTAGGTTGCTCCTATTCCTCTACTGTGCCTGTCGGGCTAGCCCTCCCTGTGAAGACACTGCCAGGGGTGTGAAGTTACCCATGTGTGCTAGGTTTCGAGATCTGGGCTGGCTGACAGAGGAGTTGCCTGTAAGTCCAGTAGGGTAATCTTTAAATCCAAATTGCTGCCCTGCTCTGTGTGAGCCATCAGGCTGTAGAAACTGCACCGTTGGTGAAACTTAAGCTTTAGAACATGAGCCCTTGTTCCCAGTCGTCCGTTTCCTCTTATAGTCAAGGGCGAGCATCCAAATCCCACTTCATTTATCATTGTCGTTGCTGCCCTGAAAGGTCAGTGTACATTCCTCTTTGCCTCCAGACACTTGGCTCGGAGGACTGATTAGATTCAGAAGCATCGAGCCTCATGTGCATGCAGTAGGCACTCACTAATGTTTGTGGAGAAAGACTCAGGTTGTGTCTCATAACAGGGCTGGTAGGGTCTACGCCATCACAGTACAAAGACAGCATGTCCCCTTGTCGGCCAGGTCAATGGCCTCCACATTACAGGCCTGACTCTTCCCCAGTGAAGATTCTACACCCTTATAAACAAATTTCTCCTGACACCTTCCCGAATAATGGTGGCTGGCTCTTTCCCTTCACTCAGTTCTTGTACTGGTTGTTACCTCTCAAAGGACTTTTTCGCCAAAAGCAGTTCCGCTTCCCTGACAGAAGGCCCCGCCTCAGAGTCCATGCTTGTCTTCATCACTAGACTTGTTCTCTGTGACTACAGCGTAAGCTCCAGGAGGGTGGGGCCTTCCTTGTCTCTGTCACTGAGGATCCTAGTGGCTAGCATACAAACAGTAGGAGCTCAAGAGTTGTTTATGGGTTAAAAAAAAGATAATGAGATTTGGTATCTTCTGCTCATAGAAGAGGAATTGAGGGTCATGTTTTTTGTTTTTGTTTTTAAATGTAATTTATTTATTTTTATATCAATCACAGGTCAGGTACTTTGCATCCCAGTCCCTGTTTCCCTTACTTGGGTCTTCAGTTGGACACCGACTACCATGGCCCACAACTGAGCAGGGGTTCTAGGCCATATCCATACATGGTCCTTGGTTGGAGAAACTGTCTCGTATAAGACCCCTGTGCCCTGCTCAGTTTGGTCTTTGTGGAGAGCTCTTGTTCTCCCCAAGCCTTACTAAATTTTTTTTTAAAGTCCAATGTAAATTTGCTTGGGCCATATCTGAAAGCTAGGAGCTTACTTCTCAGGAGCTTATTCTTCTGTTCTGATGGGTCTCTGGAACCAACACAGAATCATGGCTTTCCTTACTAGTTTGGAACGAGGACCATTTTGTCTCTGGAGAGTGACAGCATTAAAAACAGCTATCATGAACCCTCAAAAGCTGAAGGACCGTTTGCACTCTTAGGCTGGGAGTAGAAACACTCTCAGGTATACTGAGGATGAGCCAGAATAGAGCACGGTGGTAAGACATCAGCGTACGAAGTGATGCCAGCTAACCAGGGGACACAGGGTGATGTTACAGGAGACTTTTCCTCTCTAGATTTGGAGGGGGAAGGAGGGGACTCCTGAGGATTGATGCGAAGCTCAATGGCTTTCTCTAGTGTCTCCTCAGCAAGGGCTGGTTCTGTTAGGCACCCCAAAACTGGATCATTCCGGCTGAAGATTAATCTGCTTCCACATCTTGCATGCTCCTACTGCTTTTCTTCCATTTATTCTGGGGAAGATGACAGTCAATGAATCAGACAGAGCTGCAGATGAACTGGTGTGCTCGCTCTGGTAGAAGGTTACTCACTTCTGTAAGAACCTAATAATAATTGTTACTCTACCAGTCAGTGCTTCCCTTGCTCCACACTGTCTATGTTCCAGACCATGTGTGAAGGGCTTAATGTGTTACTGCTATTATGTAAGGTTGGAACTGGTGTATGTGTGTGTGTGTGTGTGTGGTTTAACAGAGTTAAAAAGCAGCTCTTCAACCTGGAAGTGCCAGGAACCCCATAAGAAGACCAACAGAGCCAAATAACCAGGGTCTAGAGGGGCTTGTGGAGATTGAAGCACCAACCAAGACCTAGGCCCCCTACACAGATGTAGCTGATGGGCAGCTCATTCTTTATGTGGGTTCTCTAGTAAGGGGAGTGGGGGCTATCTCTGACATGGACTCTGTTGCCTGCTTTTGGATCACTTCTCCCTGATGGGCTGCCTCGAAAGGCCACAGGGGAAGATGATACTCTCATTCCTGATGTGACTTAATGAGTTGGGGTGGGAGGGTGGGTGGTGCCCCTAATCTGAGGAATAGGGGAGTGGAAATGGGAGAAGAGGGAACTATCGTGGGGCCAGGAGGAGGGGAGGAGAGGAAGAAGGAGGCTATAATTGAGATGTAATATGAATAAATAAATTAATTAAAATAAAAAAATTAAAAGCAGCCCTTCAATCCTACGCAAAAGAAATTATTTTCACTTCCATTTACAAATGAAAAATGACAGCACAATTTTCTTTCTGTTTAGAATAATCAACTTGGGTTTTACGTCTACTGATCTCCCAAAGCAACCCCAAGAATATGCTAAGTGGGATCAAAATTTCCCAGGGTTGAGACAGCCTTCTGGAGTAGCTGGAGTGATCCCTGTGGTTGCCTTCAGGTGTTAGGTGAAGGGAAGAAGGACTCACTATTATTGACTGGTACTTAGATTTTTTCTTGCAGAAAAATTTGCGGTCCCAGGAAGATCTCATAGAGAATCCTGAAATTTGGGCCTTGAACTTTGTGCTTAGTAGGATTAAGAGTTATTTTGCGAGACAGGAAATACAAAATAATGATTCCCACTTACAAAGCACAAATTGTGGCTGTTCCATGAACTCATCAGGACACCGACTCCTTCTCCAAGTCGGATCCCTACTTCCTGTGTCTCTCTCCACTCCCAAGCCTAAGATGGCCGCTGGAGCGCCAATGTCCTGTGCCGATCAGACAGCAGAAACAGGATTTTATTGTTCTTTGATCTGTTCTTCCTCACCCCCTATTTCCCTTTCTTTCTCTCATCTTCAGATACCAACTCAGGGCTTCACAGCAGATGTCAGAGCCTGCTTGCTATATTTCACATCTACTTTCCTAACTTATAACCGCTCAATCAATGCTTATTTCTGATAGTGAAGGGATCTCAAGACCCTTCTATGTATTCTAGCTTCTAGGACAGGCTTTACAGGACTGAGTGAGAGGCTGTGAGATGGGTAAGGTAGTTTGGTATATGAGCAGTAAGAAGTGATGGTGACAGCCCCAAGCTGGAACCAGAACCTGCTTGAAAGGCATTGGCACTGGGCTTCCACTAGTAGCTGCCAAGTGGGAATATAAGGTATATGTTATTCGATTAATTAATCAATTAATTAATTAGTGTGTGTGTGCATCTGAACTAAGTGATGAAACGAGACTCTTCTGTCCATATCACGTACTTGCCAGTTACTCCTGCCTTGCTTTAGTTCTCCGGAGCTGGAGTCCATGCTCGTTAGAGGCAGAGGTTGTCCTATTTACCACATTAGCCAGCCAGGCTCTTAAAGAGGTGTAGAGCACGGTCTTCTTGTTAGCAGCCTGGGGAATTTACTGCTACGGAGCCGCAATTGTTCAGCTAGGAACTAGAGTTCTTTGGCTAATGAAGATGGAAGGATGGATATTGAGAAATCTGTAGAAATCTTTCACTTGATTCTGAAAATGAGGGGTCCCTGTGACAGGTTGCCATGGAATCCGTGCTGGAGTGGAGTAACATGCAGCACACCCATTCATTTTATGGGTGGGACAATTCAGGACCAGAGTAGAGATGGAACTCCCTAGGAGCACATGGTAAGAGAATCAGCCCTTCTGTTTTATGCTGGCTCTTGCATGTCCAGAGAGCAGCATTCAGGCCTTGCTGGTTCTGCCCGGTGACAGGGCTATGTCTTACCCTAACCTTCCCATTCAACTCTGCACTGGTACCATCACCCCTTTTCCTAACCAAGCCTCTACCTAATGTCTTCTTCAGTTGACCTTCTTCCCAACTGTGGTTCACAGTTTTCATCATGGAAAACAACCAGTATTGACAGATGGGGATTTCTAAGGATGGTCTCTCATGGATAATTTGAAGGTGCATGGGGGAAGGTGTACTGGGATTGATTAATGAGGTCTGTTGTGGTATTTGCTAAAGAAATGATGAGGCTGGGTTGATTTGAGCCATGTTGGATTTTTCTTCTGGGGTGAGGGGGAAAACACTCCATAGACATACACCAAAAGGCATCTGGAATTCACATAAGACATCCTGTTCCTACAAGTGAGCTCAACTTCCAGCTGCACTGAAGCCACCTGGAAGGTGTGACTGCCCCCATACCAGGCCCTCTCGGCCATCCATTACTGAGACAGCCCCATCTGATCCTGCCTTGCATCAGAAAGATAATTCTTATCACCACTCAGTGAGCTGAAGCTATAAAACCAGACAGGATTGGATTGTGACAAGTGCCCTGGAGTGACTGATGCGGCCTCACATCCAGGCTCTGGTGACAGCTCCCTCCCAGGCCAGACACTAAATATATCTTCTAGTGGTGACAAGGACAAGGTCAGGGAGCACATGAACCACATGATCTTTCCCAGGCACAAGGGGGAGAGACCCTGAGCACTCTCTCCTCAGAATCTATTCCTGAACAGGACACACAGTCCAAGAATAGAGTTCCTGTGTCATGGTCAACTGTTCTACTTGGGGTCTTTATGTGCGACATGCCGTCTCACACTGTGGCACCTATGGAGGAAGTGGCAGGACCCTGGGCATGCCTGGACAGGAGAGGATTTCCTTCCAGATGTGCCATGGGCCATGAGAAAGGAAAAAGCCAGGGTTTGCAGGGCTGGAGGAGAGAAGGGGCTTGGAACACTCCATCTGCCTCTGCAAATCACAGGAGATAGCAATCTGATTCGCTGCAGAGTGAGTCCATGGCCAGTGACTGACATTTGGTCAGACGTGTTCATTCTTCCCCGAGCACTTCATTTCATGAATAGCTCACATCCATTAGATGGTTCAGCTGAGAATTTAATAAAACAATTATAACATTAATACCTTTCTTTTTGTAAAACCTTGGAATAATACAGAAGTAGAAAAGGAAAGAAGAGACAGTTTTCCTTTTCCTCTATTCTGTGTTCTTTTTTCAGAAGTAGCTGTACTCAACAGTTTAATGCTCTTTTCGTACTTTTGTGCATACACCAGATACCACACCAGTGTCGTTCTCAAACACACAAAGAATAGAGTAGTGGAGTATAGTATTAAAGGTGCTGAGTAATTATCATATGTGCAATCAGATAGCTACACAGCCTTAGGTACTTTCTATAGGCTTTGGATTCCACATTTGTAAAATGAACATATTCATACTTACCTGACACGGTCATTGAAAAGAGTAGACGGAATGTTAGACCGTGACTAAGGTTGCATTATAATTACACATTTAATTAAGAGCACATGGTTTGTGGCCATCCTAGTTACTCATTACTTCAAATAAATCACACCAAAAATTGTGACTTTAAAGACGTGATGAACAATGAGCAAGTATTATCTCACAAGATCTGTGCATCAGGAACTCAGGAGTCGGGATGGGAGTTCTAACTCCCAGAATCTTAGATACTGGCAGAAGCTGCGGTTCTCTGAAGGTTCAACTAGGAACGTGTGGAATTGTCTTCCAAGATGGCTCACCTCTATCTGTTAGCAGGAGGCTTTTGGCTCCTGTCACAAAGATATTCCTGTTGATTGCTTAAATGTTCCTAAGACATCTGCAACCAGCTCCTCCTCACACACCCCGCGCCCAAATAGGCAATGCAAGAAAGAGATACAGGGAGAAAGACATATCATAATGTATGACTACCTCTCAAGTCTCATACCGTCGCTTCATTCGGTTCTTTAAAAAGGAGTTGCTAAGTCCAGTTCACACTCGGGAAGGGCGTAGAGGGAACTGGCTGGCAGAATATGAACGTGTTTCACGACCACCACAGAGGTGACCTTAGACACTCATGGTAATTGTGCACCATGTGTTGTCATATTACAATTTGCCTTTTTTACTTAGTGGAATACTTTGGCAACCTTTTCATGTTTACACATATAGAACCCCGTTACTTTCTGTCTCACTGCATGCTACCGTTTCTTGATCACCTCTGTTTGGTGAGTGTTTGTCTTTACTTGTTTTTTTTTTTCTTTGCAGATAGCAAGGGCTAGGGGTTCAAGAGTACTTCTTACAGATCTACAGTCCAAAGAAAAGTTCCAAATAGCAGTGAGGTCTGGAAGCAAAGGGGACTTTAGGGTCCAAGCTGTTGGGCAGGTTTTCACACAAGAACACCTCCATTCCAGAGCAGCTGCTGCCTCCCCTGGCCCAGGGAGTTTGCCCTGCACACTGATTGAGGTGTGCTTGAGACCCGGTGAATGATTTCGGCCTGACAGGTAGCTGGAAGGCAGAGTGTTTTCAGCATTAGACACCCGGACCTTAATGAGTTCTGAACTGGTTTGACTCTTAACTCATTGTTACAAATAGATTTGGCCAGCTACCTGCCATCCCTCCTTTTCCTGTATACAACCCTTTGTTCATGGTGGCGTGGTCTGGCCTCTCTGGGTGAGTTAGGATTAGAGTCAAAGATGGAATCCACTCAACAGACATTTCCATTTCCAGCCTTCCTTATACATGTTGTTGAATGCAGTGTGTTTGTTATTTAGGTCTCTGTTACTACATCACAGTGACTGAGACATTTCACTTGTATGAATGGAAGGTTTATTTGGGCTCTTAGTTTGATTTGCCCTGTCACTTTAAGTGAGGCAGTACCTCATGGGAAGACAGCAGAGAAGCACAGAACTGCTTACCTTGTGTCTTGGAAGAGAACAAGAGGGAGCAGAAGTGGCTAGCATCCCAAGATCCCTTCAAGAGCACACCCTTAAGGACCTAAAGACTTCCTACTAGGCCCTACTTCTTAGAAGTTTTCCTAGTTCCTTAAAGACAAAGCCATGCTGGAGAGCTACCATGACAGCAGACTTTGTGGGACACTCAAGATGCAAAGTATAGAGTGTACACAGTCTAAACCGAAGTCTGCACGGAACCCTTCACAAAGCCTTTGCCTTCTGAATACAATAACCAGATAGCACTTATTTTTACCCTCTGCCATTGGTGCCATTGGTGCTGAGAGCTGGAGTAGCCATCTTGAGACATGTGACAAAACAAAATTGAAAAGCCACCATGCTGTGATTTGAGGTAGAAGGGAGGGGCACGCACGAGATCTTTAATGGCAGCACTGAGGACCTACCCTTGAGGTATAGTGAAAAATACAACTCTCTGTTGTTTTAAAGCCACAGATTACTGGACTGTTTTTTCTTGTTTCTCTACACTTTATGAGTTCAGGGACCCTGTCTCGTGTGACTCCCATTTGTTAGATGTCTCTGGGACATCTTTTAAGCAAAGTGGCAGGGTATAAAAGAGAGCATCAACCCACTCTGAGAGCAGAGCAGAGGGCAGGAAGATGTGGCCTCAGAAATGGCTGGTTTCACCCAGTTAGAATTAGAGACATATTTCCTGTATTTCTGGCTGAAGTCAGTGTTTAAAACAAGGGCCTTCCTGGATAAGGGGAGCCTGGAGGAAAAGTGGCTCTCGTTAATAAGTGACCAGACAGTTTTGTCTGTAGGCTTTCTCAGTTTGGGGTTTGTTATGTAAAAATGCCTGGTTCCAGAAAAGAGCTGTGGGATTGACTCTTAAGAGAATTGTGGAAGGAGAAAGGCTATGGAAGGGTGTGGTTGGGTCTGTGAGCCTCTTCATGGCAGCCGGAGGGTCTTTCTAACACCAGTGAAAGCCTGGTTCCAGGGCCTGTGCCTGGACCTCAGGAGGCATCTGGCCAATGAACAGCTCAACTGAGGGTGCTTCCTTAACAGCTGAGAGCATCAGCCTTTTGGAGAGTCCTGTCTCCTTATGCACAAATAACCTGACGTTTCTGGCTCAGATGAGAGGAGGGCTGCCTAGACGCATAGACAGGTTCATCATTTCCAGACAAAAATGTCTTTGATATGTGACATTCTTTTTTCTCTCTCTCCCTCTCCTCTCCCTCTCTCTTCCTCTCTTTCTCCTCTCTCTTTCCCTCTCCCTTCCTCTACCTCTCCTTCCCCCTCCCCCTCTCTCCCTCCTTTCCCTCTCCTTTTTCCTCTCAAGTCAGCTCAGGTAGTGGATACAAGGCAGTCACACAGACACTGGAATCCTGTCCTTTGGGTCCCTATTTCCCTAACCAGAGCGTCTGTCTCACAGGAGCACTGTGATCCTAAAAGCTACACCTGTAATTACAAGGGATTCTGCTGCACCTTTCTCTCTAGAAGCGGCTCTCAGCTTTTGAAAACTGGCGTGACTTTCATTACAAAGAGTAATAAATCACCTGGAGCTCTCAGTGTTGATATATTCAGGGTCTTTTTTTTTTCCCTATGCCTGTTTATATATTCTATTTTCAAATACTAATGTAGTCTTCGATGCATTTGCATGAATTGATGAGATATGATCAACAGCTTTCTAGATTTTTTCAGTCTTTCCCCGAGAGGTGATTTTTAATAGTTTTGAAATTCTGCGGTGGTGGGATCTTCGTTGGCTAGTTAATTGAACGAGTTTGCTGTTGGTGAACATTAACATTGTTCACTGTTTTCCACGCACGCTAACAGTGTCATGACGCACACACAGCCCTGCATGCTTTTCTTGATTGCTCCTCTGCAGGGCCTGTGCTTGACAAAGGATTTGCTAGAAGGGCTGTACTCATTTGAGAGATTGAAAGAATTCGTGTTGCTAGCTGGCCTTCACAGAGAGACTTTGTCATAGGAAGGGGGTGGGGAGGCCTCCTGACACAGCTCCGCATGAAGGGCGGGCAGGATTATTCATATTTTGAAAGCTAAAGGACTCCATTTCGAAGCCTTGGGTAGCCAAATGAAGTGAGCTCCCATAGACAGACTGCATGTGATAAATGATTAATCGTACCAGTTAACAAAACAAAAATGACCACAAGAGCTGTTTGAGGCTCTTGCTCTTTTTCTTAGCTGGATTTTGTTTTTGACTGATACATAATAATTGTATATTTATTTGATGGCAATTAGCCACTGGAGACAATGGTCTGTTAAGTATTTGGCAATAAAAGCAGGGTCTCACCATACTAGAAAACACTCCCCTTCCTGCTTTCTTCCCAGGAGAGCAAGCCCTTTGAGGACTCAGGAGTCCAGCTTAACCCAGATTCTCAAGCAGTCAAGTGACCTAGCCAAGGCGATGTAGAGTGTCAGTGGCCAAGTCAGAAAACGAAGCCAGTACTTCCTGTGATGAAGGATGTGCCCTTCTGAGACAGCTGGGCTCTTGCCATTGGCCACTTCAGTCAAACTTGTGTAGTTGTCTGTGAGAGCAGCAGACCGGGGGTCTGGTTAAAAGGCAGGTTTTCATCTGATAGTCTGGGCCTGGGTCCTACATCTCTGCAGTCCTCACAAGGTCCAAGATGGGTTTGGGCTGGGGCTGCTTTTGGAGGATGGCTTAGTAAACAGCAGAGCAAATGACCTAGATAAAGACGGAACTCACTGGCAAGTAGAGCAACGATTTAAATGCTGATGACTGAAAAGGGTGTTCCCAATAGTTGTGAGTCTTAAAGGTCATATCCTGTTTCTGCTAGAAACAGCCAGACATGGGATCACTCAGCTGGCCAGAAGAAGGCTCTTCAGACACATGAGTTAACAGTACAATCGGCTTCTCTATTGTATGGAAGAAGCTGCAGCAGGGCAGCCAGAATAGAAGTTTCAATATTCCGAAGGCGTTCCCAGTGTCCCTCGGGATCCTAATTAATCACCTGGAGAAAGACCAAAGAGTCTGGGATGGGAGGAGAGCCTCACGCCACTGCAGTGTCAGCCCTTTTGAGACTTGGGGGATGGAAGGTACCACTTAAGAGAAAAGGATTGAAATGGAACCTGGGCATCGGAGCAGAAGGCCTTGGCCTGTGAAGTTCCTGCATTGCAGGCTTGCCCGCTGCCAAGTACAGGCAAAAGACGTCAGCATTATTCAGGGACTGGCCATGGGGCTTCGGCAGCTCCTATTAACAGTTTTCAAGGCAGGCGGGGGAGGTTGCTTGGTGCTGTGGAGGCGTGAGCACAGCAGGCCAAGCAGAGCCAACCCTGTGGCCAGAGCAGAAGGGTTGAACCTGCTTATTATTCCTTCAGATTTAGACTCAGGAAATGCCAGCATTGAAGCTGGAATATGAGTCATAGGGAAGGATGGGAAATCGGGTGTTTTGAACCTCTCCTCCCTGGGGCTCCAGAGTCTATAGGAAGGTTTTTCAGGGGCTGCGACTAGTGTCTGGTGTATAGGGATGTGGTCCTTCATCCCGAGTTGTACATGTTGGATTCAGTATATGATGCATTTCTGTAACTGAGCTTAGACTTAAAAGTCTCCTTATTTGACAGCTCAGAGGAGGAATGTATAAACTCAGAGGTTTATAGCCACTTTGTGACACAGCAGGGAGGTGTTTGCACTGAGGACGTAGATGAACCACAATACGGTAGGTTAAACAGGACTTCAAATGCTTCAGCGCTGGCATCTTTTCCTTTAGGGCAGACTATTTCACTCCATTTCCCCAGTTCAAATTCCATCCAGCCCCAAATTAGTGCCGTTTATACTATGGGGAGATAACCAGCCTGTGCCATGTCAGAAAGGTTATATGTGAGGTGTGATTTGTGTGGGCCTCAGTCAACCGTTAGTAGTTGCCCATTCAATTGGAATTGCCGCTGTGGGCGGGGCACCTTTTCAGATGTATCCTTGTCAGTGCACCTGAGGACTGGAATATTGGTTTATGATTGTCCATTACACAAACGAGGAGCAGCTTCACCAGCACACTCTGGCTGTGCCATAAGGCCGCCATATAATGCAGATCACAGATGTGTTAATAGGAGCGGGCACACAGTTTCCGGCTGTTTTCTTTGATAAGACCAGGCACAAAGGATGTGAGTAGACACTCTCAGAATCAGGTTAGGAGACACCCTGATTCCTCACTTGTTCTTGTATTCATGGTGGTCTTCAGCACATGAGGCTTATGTTTGCCTGGTCCTTGGTCTGAGCTGTTGCAATAGCCAAGACCATCTATCTCTCACACTTTTACCCTGGAGAAAATAACTGCTTAAAAGAAAGGACCTTATACCCCTTCTGCCAACCCACACCAAGGCGTACTGTATACTGTTTAAGACAGTAATATTCTAAAATTTTATTATTGTATCAGGCCCATGAGGCCATCCTAACTAACATAGGTAGTTTTGTAAAAAATAAAACAGTGAGAGGTCATCTAGGACATTGCTGATTTTACCATAGCTTTTCTGTTCCTTTCATGATTCATCTCCAGTTTGGTGGCCTGCTCTACATCACATAACCATGTGATTAAAGGATTCAAATCAGAAGGATTTAAGATTGTATGGGCAAAATTATATCAAATAGACAATGATTTTAGATGAATTGGCAAAAATTTGTTACTCGTGTTTCATTAAAATAAATCACATAGAAAGTACAACAAATGATGACAAGAATAAATATTTGGTGAGTGTCACCTTTGTGATTAGTGAGGCCTGGAACATGTGTAATCATCACTCACTCAGATGAACCTCGTCAGCATTATTTTCCTTAACAATCTAAGGGTCTTCTTTTTTAAGCCTGAGACCAGTCCTGTATCTCTGGACACTGTCTTTCTGAGTTAATGACAAAATGTAATTTATATTCATCTCACTCAGATTTTTCCCTGGTACTGGAAAATTAAAGTAATTAGGAATTCTGAAATGGAAATAATTCTGTAAAATTTGTATTTACTTTTCCTTTCAAGCTGTTTTGTAAGCATAACACATGAATGCATTCAAGTAACTGACTACCAATCTGAGTTCCAGTTTCACAAAACAAGATGGTTCCAATGACTAGCTCGGTTTCTAAATCCTTGAAATTTATATCTTTTTATTGCCTCACCTCTCTGGAGGTCAGAGGACAACCTGCAGGCATTGGCTCTCTCCTTCCATCATGTGGGTTCCAGGGATCAAATTCAGGTCAGCAGGCTTCGTGTTAAGTGCGCTTACCATTTACTCTCTGAGCTATTTTCTGGCCCAGCTCTAATGTCGTTATTTTTCTCTGAATCCACTGTGTTTGGGAGAAGATCACATGATGCAGAGACTAACTTTTCCCAGCTAAGAAGACCCTGTGCTATCCTTAGCAGGAAATGCTTGTTGCTGGTGGGAGTTGCCAGCAACCTTATAGAGGCAAATTACACATTCTACAGTTCCATGGGAGAACTGAGGAGGGTTTTGTTTCTTTTGTTATTTATTTACTTTGTTGACTAGTATGCATGAGTGGAGATGGACAGTAGATGCCAAAATAGAAAACTTTACTGAACAACTTAAAATTAAGTAAAATTTTATTTGTTGTATTTGAAAGCCATAGATTAGGAACTGGTTTTCTCTTGTGTTTGGGTCAGCGTGGTAAGTATGTGCAGCGTTGAGTTAACAGCAATGTCAGAAATCATCTTCATAAGTCCCATGACACAAAGGGACTGGAGAAAGCATGGAGAAAACAAGGATTCTGGTTCTTTGCTGTTCACCTGGTGTCTATCTGCCCCTGTCCTCTCTGAGGACTCCATGGGTGGAGTCTAGCTCTCTTTAGCTACCTTGGGGTGGCATCTGTGGCACTTGGCGCAGTGGGCTTTGTAGAGGCTTCCAACATGAGGATGGCTTGGGGGTGGTGCAAGACAAGCTTGGCTGGAGGAGGTGCTAATATGTGAGAGTTGCCCATTGGGCTGGAGAGATGGCTCAGCCGTTAAAGGCTAGGCTCACAACCATAAGAGAGTTGCCCATCGCTGAAGAGCACTATGCAGGCTGGGCACCAGTTCTAAGCAGTGACTGAGCCGTGGGCCATCGTCAGTTTGCTCTCACAGGAATGCTCCTAAGGGTATAGGAGTGTGCTGTGAGAACGCAGAAGAGACTCCTGACCTGCTACTCTAGTTGGAACAGTGATTCACCTCCCTTCCATGGCTCAGATACCTGTGTTAGAAACAAATATGAAAAAGAGCAGACTTAGATCACTCATTGTGCCTGAGCACACTGTCTGCTCTCAGTGTTTATGCTATGTTACAGAACCCAGGGATGTGTCTGGGTAGCTGAGGACACAAGGAAGGTTGGGACATCGCAGCCCACTATGTCTACTGCTTTACTGCAATATTTAAATGCTGAGATTCTGTGGACAGATATCCTGAACCTTTTAAGTACATTTAAATGAATGTGTATGTGTGTATGTATGTGTATACAAACATATTCCCACATGCATTGTACATGTGTGCTAGAGGACAATGTAGGGGAATCTGTTCTTCCACTATGTGGGTCCTGGGCTTTGAACTCAGGTCATCAGGATTGTTAGCAAGAGCCTTTATTTCTGTGACATTATGCCCTTGTGGAAGGGTGTTCTAACAATGATTTCTATGACTAGAAATGTTTGACGTCTCTTGACATACCCTAAACTTCTTGATCAGTTACTTTTCTCGTTGCTAAGACAAATCACCTGACAAGAAATCAAAGGAAGGAAAGGTTTATTACGATCCAGTTCAAGAAGATTCACTTTATCACTGCAGGAGAGGTATGGTGGGTACATCCAGAGGCTAACTGGTCAACCTACATTCCTAGTCAGGAAACAGAGGGCAAACGGGAAATGGAAAAGGGCTAAAAAGTCTGAAAGCCTTTACAGCGTTTATAAAGCTCCCAGCCATTCACTTCCTTCAGCGAGGTTCTACCTACCAAAGGATCCACAGCCTTTCAAACAAGTGCTAACAGCTGGGGACCAAGTGTTGAAACGCATGAGCCTGTGGGGGGGGACATTTCACATTCAATCCACAACAATGTCCCTCATGACTAATGTCAATCAGTGTCATTATTTTTAACTTCATTCATTGTGACCTCACAGCTTTCCTAAGTAATCTATTTTCAGAGAATGTGCTTATATAAGACTGGAATCCGTGGAGGTGGGGCAGTTCAAGTGTGTTCTGGAAATCTCCAAAATCTGATGCTAAGGCCAGCCCTGAGCGAAGACAGTGGCTTCTATGTCACCAGCTCCTGTGCGCCAGCTGCTCTTCCTCATCTGGAGCCTTGACACCCTATGAGGTCAAGGCTCTTTCTCTCACTACTGCAGCAACATGACAGTCCTCATTTCTGAAAAGCTGTAAGTGCTTTAGTAGGATGGAATCTTAATTTTTGTTTTTGTTTTGTTTTGTCTTTTTTAAGATTTATTGCTCAGGGTATCCATATACTCCTTTCTCATGGGGCAAGTTCCTGCTGGGACCATTGAAGGATTTTCCTATGAGCTGGACCATTGCTGGCACTATTTACTTCTACCTTTCCACCCTGGGAAGAAGGGTGGGTTTGTGGTCTCTTATCTCTAAGAAGGATGCTTTTGCAACTTGTTTTTTTTTTTTTTTTCTTTTTTTCTGGCTGCCTTTTCCTAGGATTCTGTACAAAGGAGGTAAGGATGAAGGCAGTTTTGGCAAGACCTGGAGAGAAACTTTCAGTCCTTCCAGTTTCTACTCAATTGATTTTCTTTTTTTAAGGCTGTCCTATTACTATGACAAAATGCTTGAAGAATTCAGCTTACAGAAAGAAAGACTTATTCCTATTCAGAGGTTTCATGTGGGCTCATTGTTTTGAGGAAGAGCACATGGTGGGAGGGCGTGGCGAAGCAAAGCTGTTCACCTCTTCATGGTGGCCTGAAAAGGAGAGAAGCTAGGGACCAAGTGTAGCCTTCAAGGACCTGCACAGTGACTTACTTCCTCCAACTGGCCTCCTCGCTTACAGTTTCCACCACCCCTCGATTGCCCCTAAATCTTTGAACCCTTCAGTAGGATTAATTTATTACTAAGATTAGAGACCTCATGATCAAATTACCCTCCAAAGGTTTTCCTCTGAATGCAATTTCTCTGGGATCCAAGCTTTCAATGCGTCGATGCTGGGGATCATTTCAGATCCAAACCACAGCACCTGCTATGTTTGAACTTCTAGACATGATAGAGGATGGCATTGTACAACTCTGCTTCGCCAGCCACTCCCTGACAAAACAGACTCAAACAGGTGTGTTAACAGCCAGCAGTGACTCACTGTGTCAGGCCTTTTCCGCTCTTGTCTTTCTGTCATTCATTTTGCTCAGAACTTCCCTGTTTTCAGACCTGGACTCCATTTCCTTCATCCTTTCTCTTCTGTAAATGCTTTCCCCTCCGCCTCCCCTTCTAAGCTCTCCCAGCTCTCAGAGGTTGCTCAGAAACCCTCTTCCACCCGCCCTGCTGACATCCCATAACTGAAGGTTGGGAAGCCAGGTGGTCTTCCTCATTGACTCTGCTGGGAGCATAGCACTCCCCTGGCTGTCCCGGCTTGTCAGCTGCCTGGTGGAGAACAGCCGCTGATGGTACGGTCTCTGAGCCCTGGCTTATCAGTTTTGGACTGTGTGGGAGGTAACCTTAACTTGCCTGACTCTCCTCAGTAAAATGAGAGTGATAGGATATTTTTGCCTTCTGTTTGTTGTGAAGCTCACAGGGGCAAACTCCTCTCTGGCACAGAAAAGACAGCTAATTCATTTTATACATTCTTATTGTGTGTCAGACCCTAAAGATTTTATACCAAGCAGACCAAGCCATTGCCTTTCTATTTTAGTGAGGAAGAAACTACAGATATGTCCTAAAACCATCACACCCAATGCCTGCCAATCACAGTTCTGAGTAGCTTAATGGGGTCCTAGATCTTTTTCTTCACAAAAGTCCTCTGAGTTATACATAGTCATGGTCTGCTTATCGATATGAAATAAAGCAGTATTCCACACCAAATCCAGCAGCCAGAGTGTGGTGTAGCAAGGACCGCACTGATGGTGTCAGGGAAAAGCCCGAGAGAGGAAAGGAAGCCGAGGGACAGAAGAGGTTGAAGGGCTCCAAGAAGGTCACTGGAGTTGAGGGAGGTCATGGGAAGCAGGAGGAGCAAATGCGGACTGTGCAGCAGGAGCAAACAGATCGTTCAATGCAGCATGAGCGACAGTCTCGTCAGGCCTAGCAACCAGTAAGGCTGCGGAGCTGTGAGTGTAGACTACTATAAGCGCTATTTGCTCTGGCCGTTATAAACACATGCCTTGCTCTTCCCATTAGCCCGTGAGGCCAGGGTTGTGTTCTTATTCAGACTCATATGTGCCCACAGGACTTGTTAGAACACATAACTGCCTCTCTAAGATACTGGTCATTCTCAAGAGACCAGCTTTTGTGGCCTGAAGAGATCAAGCCCTGACTCCCTGCAGTTCTTTCTGGGACTGAGATAACACACAGCCTTTACTGTGACTTGACAGCTTGGCTCTTCCATGCTCTTCGACACATGTGCTTTGTTATGAAAAAAAAAATCTAGTGAGGAGAAATTTCCTGCTAGCACAGTCCCCAGCTTCTAAAGATCTGATATTTTCTTTGTTCTAGGGATTGCTCGTGGCTTGCTCCCAGGGATTTTCTCTATAGAGTCTCCTGTGCCCTCTCTCTCTGGCAGCTTGCCTCTGCCTCTGGAGTGCTGGAATTAAAGGCACACTAATGAAGTTCCTCTCTAGGTTTTGAAAGGAAGCCATGCCCTCCTTTTAAAGCTCTCGTCCTGTTTGAGTCTCATGTGTGTTCTGTAACTTTCTGTCCTAGGCCTCTCCCTCCCACCTTGAGTCCTAACAATGGCCTGGAGGCCCTTTCTTCTAATCATCCCCCCTTTCCCAGAGGGCAATTGTGTGGCAGCCTTTTCTTCCGAGTACCAACCACTGCTGCTCTTTTCTAAAGTTATTATATTTAATATGACTCCATTCTATGTGGTTTTGTTAGTAGATATTTGAACTTCTTGTTGCATTGGAGTTAGGATTTCAATTTAATTGGGCAAACCTTGGGCTGTGGAGAACTAGCTTTTCAGCCTGACTTGGCTGCTTATTAGCACCTGTGGGCAGCTGGGTTTTGTTCTTTGAATATGTTCCTACATTTGTCAACTGCAAAGAGGAACGTTCCCCTTCAAAGAATGTTGTCAGGATTATGAGGAATAGCGCATATGAAATAGCACAGCAGATACACACATTATATCTATAATATATATCTTTATATCCATTCCATTGTATAATTAAAGGGAAGATATTTATTGTAGATATGAGAGGACAGAAGCATCTGGAAGAGTCCAGAGCAGAAAGAACTAGACTAAACATAGTGATCATACTGGACCTGGCCATGAGAAAAGCAGGAGGAGAGAAACAGAGAGAGAGAGAGGTCACAGAGAGGGAAAGGATGTGAGGAAGAGAGCATATTGAAAATTTCAGGATTATGAGGAGGATGAGTAGCTGGGAGATGGAGAGAAGTTAGTGAGCTGGAGAGAGTTTAGGGCAGGGGAGGAGGTGAGAAGGGCTAGGATGCTAGCCTGGCCTTTAAGATGTCTAACAGCTGCTTGTGATGGTACTGAAGGAGCCTGAAGGCCAGCATGTGCTTTGGTATGCTAATAGACACCTCAGGGAGCCATTTGTCCTTCTGTCTTTTGGAATTTGGGGAAATGGAGTTTCCTTTGGACCTGACATAGACCTATCCACCCATAACATCCCAGAAAAATTTCTTTCTCTTTCCCAAATTCCTGTAAACAAAATGTTCTTCAACTATGTCTAGGCCCCAAGAAAGCCTAGGATTATCATGCCAGTGACCTGTTACCAATCCAAGTGTCCTTTGCAAGGAATGACCATGCCAATGAGCCACAATCTCAGAGCTGCACATTGACACGCAGGCAAGGTGTCACTCTCAGCTGATAGGTATCAGATGTCTTTTCAGGTGTGTGTTTGTGGGTGTATGTGTGTGTGTGTTAGTCACCTCCCCCTCATCTCCCAATTTTTACTGTCAACTTGACACAACCTAAAGTCACATGGGAAGAAAGGACCTCCTTTGAAGAGTTACCTCCCTTGATTAGCCTATAGAAATATCCATGAGAGACTGTCCTGACTGATCATTGATAGGGGAGTGCTCAGCCCACTGTGGGAGGCACCCATCCCTAGGCAGGTGGTCTTGGGCTGTAAGAGAACTCCAAGAGCAAGACAATAAGCAGCATTCCTTTTAGTTCCTGCCCTGACTTCCCTCAGTGACAGATTATGACCTGAAAGGCAAGACAAATAAACCCCTTTCTCCTAAAGTTGCTTTTGGTCAGAGTGTTTTCTTTCTTTCCTTATTTCTGAACTTTAAAAAAAAGTATTTCTCTCATTTTTTGAGATTATAATATAATTACATATTTCCCCTTTTCCCTTTCTTTTCCCCAAACCCTCCCATATACCATTCCTTGTTCTCTTTCAAATTCATGGCCTCCTTTTTCCCCATTAATTGTTATTACATATACAGACATAAATACACAAGTGCAACCTGCTCAGCCTGTATAATGCTACTTGCATATATGTTTTCATGGCTCACCATTTGGTCAGCAATTGGTGTGGTTTTCCCTGAGGAGATTATTTCCAGGGTCCTCCAAGCCCAGTGTCTGAAGTTCTGAAGTGCATGGTATTTCAATGATAGGGATTTACTTACCTTCCTCCTCTGGTATGTATGTGGCGGGGGTGGGGTGGAGGTGGGGGCGGGGGAGGGAGGCAGGCAACCAAGGGCAATAGCAGTAGCTTGTAATGTCTTAGGAACCTCTTCTACAACCTGGTCAGACTGTTCTATCGTAGCAACTAAAACCAAACTAGAACACCAGCCAACTTGGGATCATAGGGAAAGAAGTAGAACCCACCAATCAAAGATGGCTCGGATATAGCTTTCCCTATGCTCAGATGGAGCCCTTTGAAGCACGTGGTGCAATTTGACCTGCCTCTGCCAAGAGATCTTGGGATCCCTGTAAGAGACGAATGATTATTTTAATTCCTTTTAAATTAAATTTTTATTTTTTAATATTAGTTACAGTTTATTAACTTTGTATCCCAGCTGTAACCTACTCCCTCATTCCCTCCCAATCCCACCCTCCCTCCCTCATCTCCTCCCTGCCCCTTTCCAAGTCTACTGATAGGGGAGGTCCTCTGACCCTAGCTTATCAGGTTTCCTTAGGACTGGCTGCAATGTCTTCCTCTGTGGCATAGCAAGGCTGTTCTTCCCTCAGGAAGGGGAGAGGTCAAAGAGTCAGCCATTGAGTTCATGTCATAAATAGTCCCTGTTCCCCTTACTAGGGTAACCACTTGGATAGTAAGCTGCCATGGGCTACATCCAAGCAGGGGTTCTAGGTTATATCCATACATGGTCCTTGGTTGGAGAAACAGTCTCATAAAAGACACTGATGCCCAGATATATTTGGTCCTTGTGGAGCTTGTGTCCTCTCCAGGTCATACTAACTCCCCCTTCTTTCATAGTATTCCCTGCACTCTGCCAAAGGTTGGTTATGAGTCTCAGCCTCTGCTTTGATACACTGCTAGGTAGAGTCTTTCAGAGGCCCTCTGCAGTAGGCTCCTGTCCTGTTACTTGTTTTCTCCTACTTCCAATGCCCATCCCATTTATCTTTCTAAGTGAGGATGGATCATCTTACCCCGGGTCCTCTTTCTTGTTTATCTTCTTTAGGTGTACAGATTTTAGTATGTTTATTCTATCTTATAGGTCTAGTACCCACTTATAAGTAAGTATGTACCATGTGTGTCTTTCTGCTCCTGGGATACCTCACTCAGGATGATCTTTTCTAGATCCCACCATTTGCCTGTA
>CM053762.1:48485760-48502058 GCA_028658305.1 Pachyuromys duprasi | reverse complement strand
CTAAACAGAGAATTCTCTGTAGAGGAGTATAGAATGGCAGAGAAACACTTAAAGAGATGCTCAACATCCTTAGCCATCAGAAAGATACAAATCAAAACGACCCTGAGATTTCACCTTACACCCATCAGAATGGCTAAGATCAAAAACTCAAGTGACAACACATGCTGAAGAGGTTGTGGAGAAAGGGGAACCCTCCTCCACTGCTGGTGGGAATGTAAACTTGTACAACCACTCTGGAAGTCAATCTGGTGCTTTCTCAGAAAATTAGGAATAGTGCCTCCTCAAGATCCAGCTATACCATTCTTAGGCATATATCCTAAAGATGCTCAAGTACACAATAAGGACATTTGTTCAACCATGTTTGTAGCAGCTTTATTCATAATAGCCAGAAGCTGGAAACAACCCGGATGTCTATCGATGGAGGAATGGATATTTTAATTCTTGATTAGTTCTTCAGTGATAGCATTTCCCAGGATACTCTCTAGTGGAAGGTTCCCTAATTCTTTCACATTGGTCAGTGGTATTGCTTGGGTCTGGAATGTTCTCTAACATTCCACAGGTTAAAGGTTTGGTCTGTATGGCAACATTATTAGGAGCTGGCAAAATGTTTAAGGCAAGGGGCTTTGTGGACAGTCTTTAGGCCATTGGGGTGAATCCTTGAAATGGAGAACAGGACTTCAGGCTCCTCCTCACTCTCACTTCCCTAACCGTAAGGGGCATGGTTTTGCTTCATTACGGTTCTTGGCACACACCCAAAGCAGTGGGGCCAGTTGGCCACAGACTAAAACCTCCAAAATCTTGAGCCTAAACTAGTTTTCTCCCTCTATAAGTTGGTTATCTCTGGTATTTATTATGGTAACACTGAGTTGACCAACAGGACAGTCCCATTTCTAACCTCCAAAGGAACTTGAGCATTTCCCTTTTTAGCCTGTGACCTAAATCTTAGGACTCATTCTTTCTTAACCTTGGTGATGAGTAATCAGGAGCACATGACACCCCCTCACTCTCCTATCCCTCCACTAAACTTTGCTACCCTGTGAGGAATTTCAGGGTGCATGTGATATGCAGAAGGGCAATTTGCAGGTGTACTCCAGGTTCCAGAGCCCAGGTTGGCCAGGCTATCTGCATTCCATTTGTTTCCCAGCCTGGCCAGTAACTTTGCCTAGTACCAACACTGGGGAGAAACTGAGGCAAACTCTTCTGCAGCCACTAAGTTCTACTGTTTCCTTCTCCTGGATCCACACTTGGAAATCTGTAATATTTCCTCCAGCTAGACTCTCAGAGCCAGGGGCAAGTGTCGCTGGTGTCGGGGCTTTCCCTCATTGGACTTCAAAGACCATAGCTTTCCTTTGCAGTGTTCTTTGACTCCTCTTTCACATGGAAAAACAGTAGTGATCCGGTCTTCAAAAAACTAGGGAAAACCCACAATATTAATCGATCCTGAGTACTTATCTGGCCCCAGAGAGGTTGCCCTATGGGCATCTGTAGGGCTGAACGAAGTTTTGTTGAACACACTGGGTTATTTACTTCTCAGGGATGAAGCTCGGTCTTTCCTACGTGCATCTCACAGGAGACGCATTCAGACTTCCAAGTACTTCTGCCGAAAGGCAGGGACTGTTTTTCATCCCCCTTCCAAACAGGGGGGAATGCTGGCCTCTGATGTGACCCAAGCTGCAACCACATCTGTCATCTTCCAGATTACCTGTAATAGGAGGAGTGGGGTTTGACAGTGCCTGGTACCAACTGGCCCTTCCAGCATTATAATTGTGGGCCCGGGACATTGAAAGTTGCCACATTTACCAAACACACCACTACAGAATGCTGTGGTTGTAGGCCACTGGGGCCAGAGGCCGTGACTCACTTGGCTTTGCATCTCCCGAGCCTGGTCCCGAAGGATAGGCATTCAGCAGACACTTGCTCAACAGCGAGTCAATCAGAATGAGGACAGTGTATGCAGAAGCCCGGTATATGTTGGGATTTCAGAGAGAAACATTGGGCCCTTTCTCTTTATGAAGGATGGACACACAAGGGCTGTGTAGTGGGCTTTGAAAACCTAAAACCGTCACAGCTTGAGGAGATGGTGTGAGATTGTGTTCATCGTGCCTCTGAGAGGAGGGGCGCCCGGTGACAGCCTGCGGCCATGAAGAATCACTCGCTTACACAAGCAAATATAAGCCTGGAGGCAACAGGAATGGAGACTCTTCAATGTCACAGCTGAGTCGCTACTGCTTCTCCCCTTGATGCTCAGCAACTTGGAGAAGCACAGTTCCTACCGCGTCAGGGTTGCCCTGTTCCCTGCATGACACAAGGTTAGCCAGCAGCTAGTTCAAAATGCCAGGTCCCAGGAAATTCCAAATTTACCTTGCAGTTATCCTAGTGTGCGTGACCAGGAAGTTACTGGGAAAGAGGCACGGGGGGGGGGCACGCTGCTTTTCCACAGCAAGGGTGGACCAGGAGACCTCAGAGTGGCTAGACGGTAGCACCGTATGCTCAGGAAAACCCCACTTTTCTCTTCTATGTTTTTGTGATCATAAAATTTAAGGGAATTTAGAGAAAGCCCCCACCCCCTTAAAAAGGTTGCAAGTCAGTCCCAATTTGCTGATTTTTTTTTTTTTTAGTTTCCTTTCAATTTCTGTGATGCTTGTGTAATTTGGCGGATTCACCTCTAGGCATGTAGACACAATTCCCACCTCACCTCTTTCCTTTTTAGTCACTTGCTAATATCTTTGAAAAAAGTACACACACACACACACACACACACACATACCTCCAGTCTTTTCTGGAGTGAATTATTTATAATAAATGACTAAATAAATCTTTGCTCAGGGGGCCTTTAGCATTTAAGTCTCACTTAGTCTCTGACTAGTCTCCTTATTTCAGTTGAAAAATTTTTTTTTTCCAACAGAGAAACAGCTTGAGAGTGTAAAGGGAAGTTTTAGAATGATTTTTCTTCCTTGCAGTTAGTGACAGAGCAGACAAATAGCATGCACAGAAGCATAGACCCACTCCAGATTGGGGGAAAAAATGCTCCTGTTGCTTTTTTTTTTTTTTGACTTAGGCTAAATTTATCATGGCTTTCACACTAAAGCCTCTTCAGCCTCAAAAAGAAAAAAAAAAGTGACAGATTTCCACTTAAGTGAGGAAACTGATAATTACTTCTCAGGATGGTGTGACGGTTATGTGAACCTAAAGTCTTAACCGACAGTGGAGTTCTTGTGTGATAGAATGGGAGCTCTCAGCAGGTTTTTTGCCCTCACATGCAGGGTGTTAAAATAACCCCTGAGGAAAGCCTTGGCTCCACAGTGTGAGGGGGCCTGGGGTTGGCAGTGTCCTATTCTAAAGTGGGGGCTCGCTCTGCAGTATCTCCCTTTTAGGAGGCTTCCTTCTTGCTACTCCAAAGCTCACGGCTTGCGTCTCTCTGCACTGCCATAGTCTTCTTTCATTTTTAAGAGTATCATGCCGTTCAGTGTAGATGTTCAGCTCAGAAACTCTCCAGCTCTCCAAGATGGCAGCAGCCAAACCAAAATGGGTGCTGTATTGAAAAGCCAGTCCAGGGACAGGAAGGCCAGATCAGTGGACTTTCAATGTAGGGCAAGGACTGTGTGTGTGTGTGTTCTGTTACATGACAAAGAGGAAGTCTGATCAATCGAAGTGAAATTAAAGATTAACGTCCTTCTGTTTGCTCAGTTATAATCTTTGAATAGGTCCATACCCAGGGACTGTGCCAGCAACCTGGTTTGAGGCTGGCCACAGAGTGTGCTTGAAGACCAGTGGGTAAACAAGACTGGGGCAGCTGGGCAGGATTGGGGTTCAACACACCCAGGATATAGACGCTCACAAACTGCTTAAACATTCCTTTCTGGGGGCTGGCGTTTGCACAGCTGGTATGGAGGGCTTGAGAGGACCTGGAGTGGATGGCGTGTGCCCTAGTGGTTCACTCCAAGGAAGACCAAGGACACCAAGGACATTTCTTTCCTTCTTTCTTTTCTGCCTCTCTCCCCAGGGCACTATGGCAACTGGAGGCCTAAGGGAGCTGGCTATAAACAAGACTGGTATGTTTGTAGGAGACATGTAACCAGACAAAATCTGGGAATGGTTTGTTCCCACTCACCCCGTTCCTGTTTTGGGGTGTGTGTGTTTACTGAATGTACCTGGAAAGCAGATATTCCATTTTAATCATCGACTTAAAATAGACATGTGAGCATTGTCTTAGGGTTTTTAATTGCTGTGATGAAACACCATGACCAAAAATGACTTGGTGAGAAAAGGGTTTATTTCACCTTTTAGCAGCCATCCCATCATCTAGGAAGTATGGCTGGGGACCTGGAACCAAGAACTGAATCAGAAGCCATGGAAGAGTGATGCTTATTGGCTTGCTCCACATGGCTTGCGAAGACCATTTTCTGATATCATCCAGGACCACCTTCCTAGAGGTGGCCCAGACCACAGTGATCTGTGCCCCATTCCACACATCAATCATCCATCAAGAACATGCCCCATAGGCTTGGCCATAGGCCGCTTTTGTGGGGACCATTTTTCTTAGCTGAGTGTTCTCTTCCTAGGTAAACCCTAGATGAAGTCAAATTGTCATAAAACTAGTCAGCATAGCTGTAAGCTGAAGTTCCCAGAAAAAAAAAAAAAAGCAAAGTTGCTTCTGTGTGAGAAATTCTACAAGGCTCAAGTGACTGAATGTCATGATTCTGGAGAGTTAAACGTTCGAGGTTGGAGCCAATTTATCTTGGGCTATTTTTAGTCCCTTTGAACGCAGTTCATCACCCACTCCCCTGTCTAACCCTAACCCTTGTAAGTACCAAAGCTCTAAATGTATTTTTAGCAGATCACTGGCTTCCTACAACCCCAAAGCTAAGAAGTCATCAGAGAGTCATCAGACTGTAGCAGAGTCTTCTCCAGTCTGTGCCTCCGCCGATGTACTCAGTAAACCACTGAATGACTCGATGTGCAACTTTCTTTGTTAGGTAACTAACAGGCTCTCATGTGAGCACCTCCACAGGGGAAGGAGTTTTTCACAGCAACCTGAACCCGTGTTCCAGGGCCACGGTCACTCACATTTGGCTCTAGCCTGCTTCTTATTTCCGTAGAGGTGAAAGTTATGGACGTTTTTTTTGTTTTGTTTTGTTTTGCATTGACAGCTCAGTTACTAGTCTATAGCTACACAATAAGTACTGAAGTTAAAAAATAAAAATGAATGAGTGGACAAAACTCATGTAAGGCTAGGAACAAAGGAGAATGTAAATTGTAACTTACAGTCAATTAACTGTATGTGTGTCTGTGTATTATAGTAGTTTTAAACAAGTATAGGTGATATGGGTATTAAAGAACATGTGTATGATGTGATTTGTCCCCCAGAGATACTTAGCAATGTTTCAAGATGTTTTGGCTGTCATATCTTAGGCAATGGTACTGGCATTCAGTGAATAGAAAACATGTTACAGCCAATCAGCCTACAACACTGAAATATTTTGATCCAAATGTCCATAGGGAAAGGCTAAGAAATATTTCTATAAATGCTAGTATAAGAGAACATTGCCAAATTGTTTATAGTGATAATTTATTGGAGGAAGGTAGAATCGAGTTTAAGATAGCAATGTACTTACAAAAAATAATTTATTTGTTGTTAGGGTTATTTTTTGGAGAGAGTCTGTATGGGGCTTGGAACTTAACACCTGTCTGCCTCAACTTCCAGGTGGTTGGCATTACAAGAATGCATCACCATGCACAGCTTTTGGAATTTATTAGTTTTTGTTTTATGTGAATGATGGCCCCCATTGGCCTACATATATGAATGCTTAATTACCAGGGAGTAGAAAGAAATCTTTGATAAGATTAGAAGGATTAGTAGGTGTGGCCTTGTTGGAGGAAGTATGTTAATGGTGTTGGGATTTGAGGGGTCAAGAGCCTCTGCCAGGCCCAGTCTGTATCTGCTGTCTACAGATCAGGATGTACTCTCAGCTACTGCTCCAGTACTGTGCCTGCCTTTGTGCTGACATGTTTGTTCTCCGCCATGATGATAATGGACTAAGCCTCTGAAACTGCAAGCAAGAAACCAATTAAATGCATTCTTTTAAAAGAGTTGCCTTGGTCACAGTGTCTCTTCACAGCAACAGAACAGTCCCTAAGGCAGTGTACAAGTGTTTGCCTACATATATGTATATGCGCCATAAGCACACAGTGTCTTGGAAGGCCAGAAGAGGGCGTCAGATCCCCAGGAACTGGAGTAACAGAGGGTTGTAAGACACCATGTGGATCCTTTGGAAGAACAACTGACTCTAGAACCCTCAGGTTCTAGAATTAAAAACAAACAATAAAAACCACCAGTGAATTACATTTGGAATCAGGATCAATCTGAGAGATGTTCAATACCTAAGCTGGACACTTGGTAAATCGGTATTATCTAATAAAGAAACAGTCGGTGCTGTCCACAACAACAAAGTTGGACAGACAAGTTCTCATTCAGCAAGGCAGAAAGCCAAAGTTTTCTGAACATTGCTTTTCTTTTTTAGTTAAAAAGAAAAAAGCACTTAGGGGTCCTCAGGTGTGTGCAGCTAATACCAGTTTCTGTCTTCAAAGGAGGAAGCCAGGTTCTAGCAGTTCTCAACCTGTGGGTTGCAACCTCTTTGGGGGTCAGGGGACCTTTCACAGGGTTTCCCCAAGACCATCTGACATCATGATTCATAACACTAGCAAAATTACAGTTATGTAGTAGCAATGAAAATGATTTTATGTTTGGGGGGTCCACCACAACTGTATTAAAGGGTCACAGCATTAGGAAGGTTGAGAACCACTCTTCTAGACAAAAGAAACTCTAGTCTGTGTCTGGCCTTGAGGGCAGCCTCCTTCTCTACCTCAGTTTTTCTGGCCCAGCCTCTGCCCTCAGGGAGCAGACTCTCAGAGAAGGATGTGGTTTGAGGAAGCAGAGAGCGCCGGAACCCCGTTCTTGTGCTGAGCGTGCTCTAGAACCATCCCTATTCACTCCTTCACTTTACAGAAGAGTCCAGGAGGCCAGGACTTTGCCTGTACAAAGAGCTAGCGTCAGGGCAGGGCTGAAGCCCCGGTTTCTGCCCCCAACTCTCTGGGGTGTGTTGTTGCTCCAGGACACCCTTGCTTCTCCTTTGCCACCAGAGCAGCTATCAGATGGTTTGCCAGGCCCCGAACTTGGACCGCATTCCCAGAACTTAGTTTACAGCCCTGGAAATCCAATGGGGGCTGAGGAGGTTGCAGCGGCAGGCCACATAGCAGCACAGCCTGGGCCAAGCGCAACACATTTGGCCACATGTGGGAAGCCAGCCAATGAGGTCTGGAAGGTGGCTGTGACGGGGAAACCACACAGAAGTAAACTCATGTTTGGCAGGCTGGATTTGTGGATGGGCACAGCGCCAGGATGAATAGCCTTGGGAATGAAATCGTGAGGCATGGGGTCAAGTAAGTGTGTGTATATACATTCACGTCTGTGTTAGTGTACATAGAGGAAGGTTACGGGTGTTGTGTGACTTTTCCTAGAGAGATGTGGTGCATCATCTAGTCCCTTCACACAGGGCACCTACAGACCAAAGGAAGAAGTCCATTCAAATCCAGCTTGATGCACCAATGAGTTTACTGGGCTTATTTATAGGGACGTGGACAAGGGTTACTAATAGGGAGTAGTGGTGAGTGCTGTGAATGGAAGTTCCTGGAATTAGACCCATCTTGAACAGTCTATAGGACTAAATGACTGACTAAGGACTCTGTGGTGGTGGAGCCTTAGAATGTGCTGACCCCGCCAAATTATCTCCGACATGATATCCTGTAACTATCAAAACCTTCAATATGTGCTTTGACCACTGATCTGAAAGCTGAGAATGTCATCAAAAGGCACCTGAGGCCACGGCAGGGTTTTCTCCTCTTCTGTAATTTACCTACATGTGGTCCCCACTGTAATGTATTTGGAAAATGTCTCCATTGAGGACCCTCTATGTTCTGTAATCTCACCTCTCTACTGACGAAGCAGAACACACCTTCAAGGGCAGCCTGAATCTGGGTCCCAGACCACGGGTATTCTTATTTGACCCCATTTTCTTATTCCGTTTGAGAGAAGATCTGTATTTTGGTGTTGACAGTTTGGGTACCTAAACGTGGGTCCCCAGGGATCCACTTGGAATAGACACCAGGTCATGGGCTGTTTCTGCCTGCTTGTCTCTTTCCTTCTTGAGTGGATGATAATGAGTTCTCTGTGGGGCTCAGATCACCCTTGGCTTGGCTTACGGTCCATTGGTTGGCTGCATGGGGAGCCAGTTTTGTTTTCAGATGCTGGTTATTTTTTGCTTGTTTTCAGAATGTTTATTTATTTGCTAGCTTGCCCCTGCCACTTCTTAAATATTTAAATTCTATTTATTGCAAACTTGTGGCCTTGGGTTTGGAGATTCATAAAGACTTCAAAGCTATCAGACATTCATTGTTAGTGTACAGGCGATTCAGCTGGTCACCCTCAGAGACCTAGATGCTGCCACCACCAGGTGTGCCAGGGTGTGCCAGGTGTATGCGGCCCATAAAAGGACCACACTCCACCCCTAGCCTGCATTCTCTCTCTTTCTCTCTATCTATCTCTGTGTGTGTTCCAACTTCTCCCTCTGTTCTCTGTTTCTCTGTTTCTCTTCCTTTCTGGCCCCTCTCTCTCTGCCCTCATGGCTCATTCACTGTCCCTAACTCTTCCCCAGGCCCTTAGTATGGGTCCACCATGGTGCTACCCCATTGCCAATGCATCATCTTTATAGATCATGACACTCATTGCCTCCAACCCTGCAGGTAGAGACATCAGGGGGACGACCCCAGACAGCATCGTGAGGAAGTCCCAGAAAACACACCTTATTCCTAGGTTGAGGGGATTTTTGTTGGGATGAATGCTGGTGTTCAACTCACTTTCTACTTCTTATTCAGCTAGCAGCCCTAGCCCAGGAAATGGTGCCATTCCTCTCCAGGGTGGGTTGTCTCTTCTCAGTTAAACATTTCTCAAAGACACAGTAGACTATGTGTTTCCACATCAAGTTGACAATGAACGTGAACCATCAGGGGCTACAGTCTGTTTGCCTATGCCCTCCCTTCTTTCTTCCCCTTTCCCCACCATTGCCTCTTTTGAAAAACCAGTTATTCTGCATTCTTAGTCAAGCCTAGCTAAAGTAAAGACATTTAAGACTTAATTATAAAATTTGAGACTTTAGAAAAACTCATTATATAAAGAATTGACCTTAGGCCTGACAAAAAGGCAGATATTAAAATTAAAATGGTAACTTGTTTATTTTGTAAAGATTTATTTTGCTGTGTATATGTTTGTGAGACTACCTGCCACAATTGTGGGGTGCTAGAAGAAAGAGGCCAGGAGAGGTCATTCGCTATCCTAGAGCTAGTTACAAGCAGTTATGAACTGTCTGATGTTGGTGCTGTGGACCAAACTTGGGTCCTCTGGAAGAACAGAAAGGTCAATTCAGTAAAAGTGCTTATTGTTCTCACACAGGACCCAGTTTGCTTCCAGGACTCACATGGTTGTTCACAACTATCTGTAACTCCAGTTCCAGGGAATCTGATGCTTTCTGTTCTCCTTAGGTACCAGGTATGCACATATACTTAGTCACAAAGCAAGTCTCAACAGACACAAGAAAATTGAAATAACTCCCTGTATCCCATATGACCACCACAGTTTAAAGCTGGATATCAACAATAACAGAAACAATAGAAAGCCAACAAACTCATGGAAACTGAAAAACTCCCTCTTGAATGACTTCAGGGTCAAGGCAGAAATAAAGAAACTATAGACTTCCTACAATTCAATAAAAATGAATTCACAATGTACCCAAACTTAAAGGACACAATGAAAGTGGTGTTAGGAGGGAAGTCTATAGCACTAAGTGCCTTTGTGACGAAACTGAAGAAATCTAGCAACTTAACAGCACACCTGAAAGCTCTAGAACAAAGAGAAGCAAACACACCCAAGGGAAGTAAATGGCAGGAAACAATCAGACTGAGGGTAGAAATCAATAAACTAGAAACAAAGAGAAAAATACAAAGAATCAATGAAGCAAAGAGTTGGGTTTTTTGAGAAAGTCGTCAAAAGGCAAACCCTTATCTATCTAACCAAAAGACAGAGAGAGACTATGCAAATCAACAAAATCAGAAAGAAAAAGGGGGACAGAACAACAGACACCGAGGAAATCCAAAGAATCATTAGGTTTTACTTCAAAACCCTGTACTTCACAAAGTTGGAAAATGTAAAAGAAATGGACAATAGACACCGCTTACCATAGTTAAATCAAGATCAGATAAACAATTTAAATAGACCTAAGACCTTGTAGGAAATAAAAGTAGTTATAGACATAATGTTATTGTGCACTGTGTAAAGATTCAAATGCTGATTTCTGTGCCCTCATTTCTAGTTGCAATCCTTGTTCTGAGAATCACATGTCTAAAATTTGCTCCCCAATTGCCCCTTGATATGTTAATAAAACAACTTAAGAGCCAATCACTGAGCAGGGGAGAAAGTAGGGCTTGACATCCTGCCAGCTAGGGGAGAAGAAGAGAGAGAGAGAGGAAGTGGGGATTGAGCCATGAAGAGAGGTCCAGAAGACATCAGGAGCGAGCAGATAGAGCAGAAAGCTATAAAATGCAAGTATGTTGAGGAGTTCAGCTGGTAGGTAGCCAGATTAGTTTAGAGGGTTAATGTAGACTTATGTTGCTCAGTTGTTGTACTGTAAAACTTATTAAACAAAGATAATAGTTCAGTCTCATTTAGGTGCAAGCTGGGCTAAGAGAAAAACTGCAACATATTTTAAAAACAACCACTAACAAGCAGTCAATAAAAGTCTCCCAACCCAATAAAAGCTGAGGGCTAGATGATTTTAGTGCAGAATTCTATCAGACATTCGAAGAAGACCTAATACCAATACTTCTCAAATCATTTCACAAAAGAAAAACAGAAGGAACATTCCTAAGTTCATTTTATGAGAAGACCACAGTCATTCTATACCCAAACCACACAAACACTCAACACAAACACTGGTCAGATTTTAGACCAGTTTCCCTGATGAACAGAAATGCTTAATAAGATACTTGCAAACTGAATTCAAGAACACATCAAAAAGATCATCCACCATGATTAAATAGGCTTTAGTTCAGAGATGCAGGGAAGGTTCAGCATATGAAAATCTGTCAATGTAATCTACCATATAAATAAACGAACAGAAAACCAAATGATTGTTTCATTAGATGCTGAAATAACCTTTGACAAAATCTAACACCCTTCATGATAAAAGTCTTGGAGAAATCACAGACACAAGGAACACAAACATAATAAAGGCAATTTACAGCAAGTCTATAGCCAACATCAAATAAATGGAGAGAAACTCAAATCAATTGCACTGAAATCAGGGACAAGCCAAGGCTGCCTACTCTTTTTGTATCTATTCAATACAGTACTTGAAGTTCTAGATAGAGCAATAAGACAAAGGAGATCAAGGGAATACAACCTGGAAAGGAAGAAACCAAAGTGTTGTTATTTGCAGATGATATGATAGTGTACATGAGAAATCTCAAAAATTCTACCAGGCAATTCCTACATCTGATTGACACCTTCAGAAAAGTAGTTATATAAGATTAATTTAAAAAATCAGTAGCCCTCCTATATACAAATGACAACAAGCTGGTAAAAAAAATCAGGGAAACAACATCCTTTACAATAAACACAAATAATATAAATATTTTGGAGTAACTCTAACTAAGCAAGTGAAAGACCTGTATAAATAAAAACTGATAAGGTCTTTGAAGAAGGAAATTGAAGAAGATATCAGAAGATGGAAAGATTTTCCACGCTTATGGATCGGTAGTATTAACATAGTGAAATGGCCATCTTACCAAAAGCAACCTCAAACCCAACATAATCCTCATCAAAATTCTAACATAATTCTTTACAGGCCTTAAAATAACAATAATCAACTTCATATGGAAAAACAAAAAACCCAGGATAGCTAAAACAAGCCTACACAATAAAAGAACTCCTGAGGGTATCACCATTCCTGATTTCGAGCTGTACTACAGAGCAATAGTAATAAAAACTACATGGTATTGGCATAAAAACAGACACATTGATGAATGAAATCTAATCAAAGACCCAGAGGTAAATCCCACATAATGGACACCTTAATTTTGATAATGAAGCCAGAAATATACAATGGCAGAAAGACAGCATCTTTAAGAAATAATGTTGATTTAACATACACACACAAATTAACACAAAGGGCTGGCCTACATACAGACACACTTTTACATGGTTTCTGGGCTTTGCCTATACATCTTTTTGTTAATATTTAGCTCGCTATTCATGTGAGGGCAAAATTAAGTGGCTGGATTTCAGTATTAGTTCATTGTTAGTAGATAATATGTTGTTATAAATAATGTTCTGAGATCAGAAATTTCAAGATCTAATTTAGGATAGAAGCACATTCTAAAGTTATTAAGGCAAACCCAGAGTTATCTACGAAAGACAATGTTGGATGTGGAGGCTCTGTGTTGAATACTGATGCTTATAACAGAAGATGATTTATGATATGTATGCATAGATGATTAGCTATATAAAGAAGTCTCTAGCAGATACAACACAATGAAATGCCATTTAAAATTTTGTTGTCTTTTTCAGACAGGCTATAACTTTATTAATAGCGAACACACAAACATTGTGGGTCAAGCCTGCTGTCATTGGTTCTATCCAACCTGAATCACTGAATTCTTACTCTATTTCTTCATCTTTGTTTTATTTATTATCACACTTATTTATGTGTGTGCACATGTGCATGTGATATGGACACATCTGGAAGTCAGAAGACAATTGGGGGAATCCATGCTCTCATTTCACCATGTGGCTCCTGCAATTTCAGGGGACCAGCTTGGCAGGGAGAGTCTTTACCACGGGAGCTATCACACCAGCTCTTCTGTCTCTTCCTGAGGTCCTCCAAACGGGAGCTGCTGGTTCCTCCAGTTCTTCATAGGAGCAAATGTTTTATACATAACACTAAGTTACAGGGCTAACATGAAATGTTTTCGGCTTCCCGTGTGTTTCTCTCGCCTCTTCCGCCTTCTTGCTTACATGGGACAGAGTGCTGCCCGAGGTCGCCAGAAGCACTTGCTGGAATGTCCTGTTCCCTAACTCTCAGATTCTTGTTAGATCGAGCGCAAAAAATACATAAAAGGGCCCCCTTTTAATTTACTAATTTTGTTGTTTGACAATTTCATACATAAAAATAATTTATTCTGATTTTGTCTCCCTCTCGCCCCCTCTCATCTCCCTCCTTCCTCATCAAGCTTGCCTCATCCCCAACAGTCCGTTTCCCAGGATGGCTTTTGGTTTTGTTTTATGACCCACTAGTCTTAATCCAAGCACTAGTGAAGTCTGCCTAGGATCTGCAAAAGACGAAACTTCACAGATTAACAAGATGTGGGCAGATTATCTGGTTGTTATATATTAAATATAATCTGGATTAAATTCTCTTCTAATAAGTTGGTAAATTTGTTTGTTATGTTACTTTGTTTCATGATATTAAAGAAGGATTTTTATGGTGAATATTTTATTTGTAAAGCAAAAAAAATTCAAAAATGTGAAAGAAAAGATGGAAACAAAACTTAAAGGCTTAAGTATATAATGAAAAAGTTTGAAAGAGCCAAGACTTGAAGATAACACACACACTCACAAAATGCACACGCATGCACACACATGCATCACCTACAATTAAATATTCCTTAGATTAAAATGAATATAGTGTGAAAGTCCAACTTATAGTTTAAAATTTTTCCCTGTAACTGTAGGTATTTATACTATGTAAAATGTTTTATTTGGTGTTAGTACTTAAAATAACTTATTCATCTTAATTTTAGCTTTAATTTTGTCTAGACTTCCACACAATCTCATGTGGAGTGCCTACTCTAATTTTAGGAAATATTAGTCTTTAATGTCTAAATTACTACAACTTTCTTTTTGTAGATAATAGTGTGATCTATTTTATTACCTTGCTATTGTGACAGATGAGTTCAGGGAAGTAAATGGAAAATTATATTAAGGATAAAAATCAAATTACATTCCAGTATTACGTTACATGTTCTTTTAATAAAATTGCTTATTCTCCTGTGTACCAAATATTATTAATAAAGGTAGAAACAAGAGGTCAGACCTGAGAAAAATTTAGATTTTTAGGTTTTGCAGCTGTACCCAGATCTTTATTCTTTTTTGAGAAAACGTCTTTCTACATAGTTCTGGCTGTCCTGGAACTCTGTATGTAGACCAGGCTGGTCTTGAACTCACAGAGATCTGCCTGCCTCTGTCTTCCAAGTGCTGGCATTAAAGGCATGTGCCACTGCTCCCAGCCAGAATGAAATCTTACCATTTTTCTTTTGTAATGAGAACGAGAACTCATTTTGCAATATTGTCAGTTTACTTTTTATTGTCAGAATGCTTATTGTCAGAATTAAGATTACCTAAATTTGTATTTAATCAAGTAGCATGGAATCTTAAATTATAAAACACCACACGCTTTAGCCAGAGAGTGTCATCTTTCGTGGAATTTGGACCAGAAGCGTTAGCACAAGAAACATTGTTTTGGTTTCTTTCCAGGATCTTGCTGTGCAAAACTGCAAAGAATTTTTATTTTTTGTTCTTGTTATATTTAAAAGTAAGGCTCTTATAATCATGTATGTCTCCAAAGACGCGGCTCATCTAGGTTTTTACTTAATTTTTATAGGCTGTGCAGTACTTACTTTCGGAGGAGAATGATAGGGTTTTTCAAGAGTAGTTATTTAGAGGAACTATAGAGAGTATCTAGGGCTAAAGAAGCCAAAAGCTTTAGTCAGTTTTGAAAAGAAGTATCGTTGTTCTTTTAACAATCAGTCTAGAGGATTGGAGATCATAGATACACCTAAATATTTACACCATAAGCCAAATTAAATGTTTGTTCATTAAAACAGTTTGTACGGTTGTCATATAAATGAGCAGAAATGGGGCAAGTAGGGAAGTTCCTTGTGATAGATTTTTAGTTTTTTTTGTTTTTTTTTCCTGCTGCTGGCCATCACTTGATGGTTACCCAGCAAGCGAATGCTTCACTCAGTGGGAAAACATACAGACACAGCCCTTGGATGAAATCTAGTTGCAGATTGTAAATTGCTTACTTAGTAAAAGAATAAAGTAAAACCCTCGTTTTCTAAGCCAGTGCTTTGGGAACATTACCAAGGACAGGTCGATATTTAAGAAAACTTTATTTGTTTTAAGCAAGGAGTCAGGCATCAGTTGTATCCAAGGGCATTGAATTTTGACCTTAGGAGGTTTAACAGGCTGTAATTTCAGCCAGCGTGGGTGCACCGTGTCATCTTTAACTGTTCATAACCTTTTTACAGCATACTTAACCTTCAAGTTTTGATCTAATTGTTTTATTTCCATTTTTGGAATAAAACCTTTACTTTAGGACAAAAATCTGTACAAAACACTTTTCATCAAAAAACATTTCCTTTTTCTCTAGCTTTCTTTATCAAAAATACACTTTATACCTAGAGTCTTTATATCTTTTCTTAACCTGCTTTTTGTTTTAATTTTCTTTATAAAATTTTGAAGGTACTTATTTTCTTCATAAAATATGTATATTCAAACAAGAACTCAGAAAACCATACCTGAAACACCAAAATATGTATATTGTATCTTAAATATCTAACAATTATACATACATGAAAAGTATGTTACCACTTCTGGAAACATTTTTTCACTTCTTAGCAACAAATGTAAGTTACCTATTTGTAAAGCATGCCGGTCTCACTATAACAGGCACTGAGACATTGATGAGGATAAAAAGAATATTTTTCATTTAGGTTTTCAAGGATCGTAAGACCAGGGTTAAAGTCTGTCATTTTCATTTTCTTTGAGTCACCTATGTACTTCTTAGGAAAACAAAGCAGAAACCGTCTATGTTTATATTCTTAGAGGCCCAGGAAGACTTGGCGAAAGGATCCAAGGTTAGGCTTGTTGTGTGTAGTCGGGTTGTTCAATTGTCCTTGCTGGAGACTTACTCAGCTGAGTCAATGCACAATGACAATATTTATATAGTATGGGGTCCTCCCCCCTCTTGATTTTATCTGGAAATAGCTCATAGCAGTCTTTTTCTTTTCTGCCTAAAGGGAGAGGCAGGCTGGCGAAGGGATGGGTGAGAGTGGGGGACAGTTGGCTCTTAGTGTGCATCTTTAGTTCAGTGGGGGACAGTTGGCTCTTAGTGTGCATCTTTAGTTCA
>CM053762.1:48406386-48485660 GCA_028658305.1 Pachyuromys duprasi | reverse complement strand
TTAGTGTGCATCTTTAGTTCAGTGGGGGACAGTTGGCTCTTAGTGTGCATCTTTAGTTCATACATAACTGCTAACGTGTTTTCATCAGCTTCCTATCCGGCAGTTTCTAGAGCTTTTATTAACACATTTTTAATATATTATTTCCATTACACATTTCTTATCTTTTGTTTGTTTGCTTGCTTGCTGTTTCTCTGAGACAGGGTTTCTCTGTGTAGTGCTGGCTATCCTGGAACTTGCTCTGTAGACCAGGCCGGCCTCAAACCCAGACACTTGCCTGCTTCTGCCTCTTCAGTGCTGGGATTAAAGGCGCGCACCACCACACCTGGGCATATTTTCTACATTCTTTTTCATAGTTTGATGTGGTAGTACATAATCTCAAGTCTTGGGAGGCAGGGGCAGGAGGATCAGGAACCCAATGTCATCTATAGCTACGCAGTGCTCATCTTATCTGTTGCCTGCTCATACCTATTCAAGTGGCGGGGAAAGGTTTCTCTGCCATGGACTCCCTTGGTAAACTCTGTATACTTTTTATGCTTTGTAAGCCCTCAAGGCAGGAAAGTGGCCAGGCCCCTTCTGAGGAGCTCTAGCAGCCAGGCCCCTCCCAGAGACCTCTCTTAACTGTCAGAACAGCGTTTCCAGCCTCTGCAACTTTCGTCTCCAGCTCCTCAATTAGGGTCCTTCCCAGATTATGCAAATTTTAGGTGAAAAATCTGAACAAAAAGCCACCGATCCCTGAGCAGGAAACCCCACCAATCGCTGAGCTTCCCACACAAACCCACCAATCCATGCGTAGGAAAACAACCCACCAATCTCTGAACTTCCCCAAGCTCTGGACTTGAAATCCCACCAATCCTCACCCTGGAAATCATTCCCCTAGAAAGCTCAACCCCCTAAGAATTCCAATATAAAGGCTGAGTCTGCTCAGCCCCTGCTGCTCCCCTGGATTCCTTCTTCCACGCTCTGAACCCTCCTCTAGGAGATTTGCTGCCTGGTGTGACTCATTGAAGAAGCCAGGAAGCAATGAAGGGAAGAGGGGAAGAAGCAGAGAAATGGAGTGGAGCTGAGGCTCCCGAGCTCCTTAAGCGCAGCTGGGAAGTTGCTTGCCTGAGAGTTGCGATGACTCGCACTGTTTTAATTGCGATAAAACATTTATTATCTTGGAACGAGTCAGAAGTCTATGGTTGTAAGGAAGAAAAGCCCTACACCATGTCTACATCTTGGTTTTCTGGTGAATGTATCTGTGTGTCTGGCAGAGGCTGTTATCCTGACCCACACCCTTTCTAAGTAAGCATCTCCATCAACTGCACTCGGCCGGACTCTGGGTAGGTGGTCTTCCGACTTCGGCATCCCTCGGCTTGGGTGGTTACGGTTTCCACGGGCTACTGTTCCTCTTGGTTGAAGGAAATCTGAGGTGTCAGAAGGAACCAGGCCAATGTCACTTCATTTCCTTTCAGACAGATTTGATGACTGAACTGCTCCCAAGCAGTGAAGCAGATTTAGCGGTGATTACTGAAATGCAGTTGGTGAGGTCTTGGCAAGCAAAGTTCATCATCTAGCCTTCTGAAAACCAAGGTGGGGTTTAGGAAGCCTGTCTGCTGAGGGTGAAACTAGTAAGAATTCGACACTCATTGATCACAGATTTATCTGTTTGCTTATTTGTTTCTGGAAGGCTTGCATGACGGTTCTGATCCGCCCCCGTGAATATTCCTGCAGACTGTACTGTAGGTCCAGCACCACAATGCTAATCACAAGCACATATACGGTGCCCCAGAAAAGACATGTTTTACATTCTAACGTGTCCCTAGCTCTTCAGATTGTGTGATCTTGGGAAAATCTTCATGTCTCTGTGACTCAGGGGCCAAACGCAAAGTGAGCATAATCCTCACCTTGGAGCTTGCTACTGAGAACTCCAGGGCTCTTAACAATTGTAATATTCATTCTATTAAGTGAAAGGGTTGGAAAAATTTTCCTGGGAAGCTATTGGGTCTGGATGTGTGCATGTATGTGTGTGTGTGTTTCTTGAGCATTTTAAAGTCAAATCCAAGACAGCATTTTTTTTTGCACCCATAAATGCTTCAGTTTACACTTGTAACAGAAAGGAACTTAAACATTAAAATGAGAAATAAAAACCCACCCCTAGGCAACACTATTATTGCATGTACATAATTAATAATTTCTTTTTTAAAGCTTTATTTATTTATTATTTTTACATTATTCTGCCTGCATGCCAGGAGAGGGCACAGACCACATTTATAGATGGTGGTGAGCTACCATGTCGTTGCTGGGAATTGAACTCAGGACCTTTGGAAGAACAACCAGTGCCCTTAAGCTCTGAGCCATTTCTCCAGGCCCCTAATTAATAATTTATATATTTTGCTATACCCTATTAACATTCAAATTTTCTCCTTTTAAAAAATTACTTCGTAATTCAGGATGCTTTGGTATTGAGCATTCCAGAAAGATGCGTGTGCGTGCATACTCACACACACACACACACACACACACACACACGCTCATACCCTAGACCCAAAAGCTTCCTGGGAGTATTCTACCAACCCTTTTATTTAATAGCTTTGTTTTAACTCCTGCCGGCTGGCAGAGGATGGCGTCATCACAGAGCTGTGATTTGCTCATGAGTTGAGGCTGTAGTGAGTCCACAGGATCCCAGCATTCCCACCAGCGAAGTGGGAACCGGGGCTTTGCCCTGCTGCCTCATGTGCTCCCTGCCTTCTGCAGAGACGGGAAGGACCCTTTGACATGCATGCGCTTGCCCAGAGGCCATCACCACCAGCAAGCTCAACTACTCTTTACAGTTGCTTTTCAGATCAGAATCCAAAGTTCGCAAAGTGTTTGTTTTATATTTTACGTAATTTGCTTTTAATCTATGTTAGCTTCCTTAATCTCTGATCTATTCTATGAATCCTACATCCTAGACATTTTCCTGCCTCCTCAGTTTTCATAATTGCCCTCCATGGGGTTGGCTTTTCCTCTCCCAATTCTATTTCCTGGAAAATGGTCCATAGATCTTGAATATTGATACTTTCAAAAACGACTTCAAAAGTCATGCTGAGTTACATCAGAAGGCTCACAGTGTCTGCTCGATCTGGTTGTGGTGATGGATCAGTGGGGTTCAGATATCACCAACTTGACAGCAAAATCAGTCAAAATCAGTCAACCAGTGATGATTGTTCCTACATCGATCGATGTTGGTTGAATGGGGATGTCTGTGCATTTCTTTACATTTATAATGGTTTGCATTTTATGTGCTGTTTACCTTTATTACTGTAACTTAGTGAACTTAGTGTAGGGTAACTGAAGAAAACTGCAGCTGTGTCTCCTTTCGAGGCTAAGCATCCTTGAAGCCTCAGCGGGACTGTTCCTGCTATAGCAGAAACTCTCATATCGGGACATTCTCCCACATGTGTGCACTGAGGAGGGGTCTGCATCCCACAAAAGACCTGACATCATTACAATGACACTTGCATTGTGGTTTGACATCCCCTCCTCTCTTGTAGGGATCATGGGAAGGATTTTGAAATTTGAGGGATGAGAAAGGGTTACCTTTTTCTATGAATATGCTACCCACATCACAAATACTCATGAAAACTTGGAAATCCACAGTGCAGAATCTAGTAGAGCCCCTGTCATGGAACAGCCCGGGTAGAGATCTCTCTGGAGCGCTTGTTTAGCTTAGCTTGGATAAATACACTTCTGCTTAAACTGTTTGTGCCACTTGACTGTGTATCAGTCACAAGGATGTCCCTTGTCTGTTTGCTCTCAGATCCCATCATGACTCGTCTCCACCTACAGGGTCCTCAAACCCTTTCTCATACACTGTGGCAAGCCCTGGTTGACCTGACCCTTTTGGGTTTTCTCACCTCTTATGCTAGTTCCTGTCTTTTAAACGTCTCAACCCTTGCTTCTGGAAGCTACTTACTTTTCTCCTTTCATCCAGGTCTGACCATGTCCTACTTCCTTTCATTACACTGTGTTTGCATACATTGCTCGACATGGTGGGATTTGGTGGGAAAACAGGGATGGCGTGGGAGGAGAATCACCATTTCCATCTTACTGGAACCTCTCCCCGATCCCTTGTAACTTTATCACCCATACTCGTGCTTCCCCTCTTCCCCCTTCTGGGATGACCCACGGGAACTCCAATGCCTCTGTAGGCTTAGCCGTGGCTCTCGAGCTTCCTAATGCTGCAACCCTTTAATACCCTTCCTCATGTTGTGGTGACCCCAACCATAAAATTATTTTATTGCTATTTCATAACTGTAATTTTGCTACCCTTATGAATTGTAACTGATGGATATCTGATATGTGACTGCTGTGGGGGTCATGACCCACAGGTTAAAACCACTGCTTTAGGGGACCTTCTCTGTCTCAGAACCATGCCCTAGACTTCTTGTGGTCATGAAAAGACTTTCTAGAATGTTTGGCTAAACAAAAACCAAGAGTACTTGGTTAAGTTAAGTACTCTTACCTTTCTTATCCACTCTATCACCTCCGCCATTTGACCAGTCCAGCATGACAGTTGCTTGGACTCTGGTTTCTTTAAGATGACATTTGAGACCTTTGCCAGTTCATATTTACCTCATACTCAGAATGTTACTTACAAACAACAATATGACTATGGGTCTTCTGTTGTAGTAAATTACAAAAAGAAATGAGGGTTGGGGTATAAAATGTTGGGGTAAAATATTAGCCCTGTGATTATCATGGTGGTATTCTGTAACCTACTATCACAAATAATAAGACATAGACACCTTATAGATTTTATAATTGCCTTACTTACCTTGGACCGGGCAGATATCCCTACCTACGCTGTCTCACCATCCACCTCCCAGCACCCATCCAATGCCATCCTCCTTAGTCCTCCTATCTTCCAGCCATCATTTTATAAATACTTGCTTTTATTCTTCATCTGGGCCTTTCATGCCATTATTGGAGTCCTTCCTCCCAGTCCCACATGGTTTCTTCTCCAGCCTAACCCACCAAGGCATCCTCCTTCTTCCTCTCTTCCTGTCTGTCTGTTTCCAGTGATTCTCTCCGAAGCCGGGAACCTTAGCCATGCCTACCCCATTCTGCCCTGCCCAGGTATAGCTGTTTATTGAGCCAGCCAGATATAATGGCTTAGGCAGGTTTACAAGTGTAGGATAGGTGTAACCAGATCTTGAGGGTCATCTTTAGAACAACCTGCAACAGTCTTCTCTTCTTAAAATACACCTGTGGTGTCCTGTGGGATTTTAATCCAGCAACATGGCTACTCTGGCTGGAACACTGACACATTTTTAATCCAAGGAGATGGGGGCAAGTAGATCTCTGAGCCAGAGAATGAGAAGGTTAGAACAGATTGCTAGAGTTAATTTAAGGCTAAGCAGAGCTATTCAGTGAGAAACTAAGAGAAGCCAGACTGAATCAGTCAGCTTGGAGAGGAGTTTGAGCCAGAACAGCTGAGTTGAACCAACCAGCCAGAGTTCAGAAAGAACTAGAAAGGGTGAGCTTATTCAGCAGTAAGCCTCAGAGACTGAAAACATTGTAGGCCTAGATTAGATTGTACAGAGGCTAGAAGCTTCCAGGACTAGGTCTAGGTTAGGAGATAGAGGATTAAGCCTCAGAGACAATAATTAAATAAAGCAAATAAAAGCTACTTTTACAGTCCCCCACTGCCTTCCAGAGAACATAGCAGGTCCTTGCTGCGTTTTGATAACTGCACAGGTCCAGCCTGGCTGCTCCTCATCACATGCTGTTCCCTCTCTTGCTCTTGGCAGTCACTCTGCTCTTCCTGCAGTTCCTCAGACACCCACTTCTCTCTAGTGACCGGTTGTGGTCACTTACTTCCCCATTATTTCTCTACTCCCTCCTCTCATGTCTATCTGCTTAGGGAGGACACCTCTCCCGACCCCCCCCCCCCACTTATGCCTATCACCCTTAAACAACTTTTGTCCAGCGTCTACTTTTGTCTGCCTTCCAGCTGGAGTGTATGCTAAGTGAGGGTGGAACACATCAGTGTATTGTTCATTGTTCTCTCTCCAATGCCGTCTGGAACAAAACCTTAAAAAATAGTCATAAGCTGAACTTAACAGCCACAAGAACATTACAACTGCTTGCCGGCAGCATGGGGACAGTGCTAAGAAAAGACCTTAGTAACTATAAAAATGAGATCCTCCCTCTATTGAGGAAATCAGTTCTGCAGTATCACATTCATATTCGGATATTGATTTTTATCCTCTAAAGGGAGGGGAGGGACACTGTATTCCCAGGTGCCCAGCTTGGTTTTCAGAATTATTCAGCTACATATGCAATCCCTCAGCTCCTGCTGACGAAGTGATTTCTGCAGAAAACTGGCTGCCTTCCGAGAGGAAGGAAGGCCTCCGGAGATGCTTCCCAAAGAGATGAAAGAATTTCCAAAATAGCAGCTTAATGTTGTACCACATATGGGATTTTCACATTCACAGCTGGTTGGAAAACCATTACTGGCTTCAACCCATTTGAGTTACTGTCTCTGTAGCTTCAAGCACCCCTAATGTTAACTCCTTAGTTGTCAGGGATTTTTCCCCTCCCCCGTCTGCTCCTTCCTGTTCAATACAATATTTCCAGTGTGCTAATCTAGCATTAGACTATCTGTGTTGGATGTAGGCTCCATGGGTGGAGGGATGTAGCTCCATTGGCAGAATGCTCGACCAGCATGCATGAAGTCTCTAGGTTTGGTCTTCAGGTATGCTAACACATACTGGTAACCCAAGCAGCAGTATAAAGGGCTAAAGGCCATTTCCTCTATACAACGAGAGTTTAGGGACAGCCTGGGTTACGTGACATGGGCTCCAGGGAGGTGGTGCCACACCTGTCCTTTGTCCCTTCAGTCCTTCAAGCAACTAGACTCTTGCTCCACAGTGCTGAAGGAATGAGTCAGCAGTCAATATAAAAGAGAACACCGCCCCCAACTCGAACCCTCAGGTTAAGCGGCCTCACCCCTGCTCACCCCACTCTTTCCCCCTTGGGAGAGATTCTGGGTTAAATCCTTTCCTATTATGTTCAAAGATAGGAGTGCAAATAGAGACCACAGTACATGGTTCATCTCCTCCTGTGACGCAGTCGTGTTGGCTCTAAGGTGAGGGAGGTTTGGGCAGGTGGGCGTGCTCACACTGAGGCGCCTTCATCCGCTTCTCTCACATTAGGCTGCTTTGACTTGACCTGGGTGTGGTCTACTCCATGTGGTTTGGGCTTCCACAGAGCATGGCAGTGTCAGGGTACTCAGATTTCCTACTTGACCGGAAGATTAATGTATCACATAAGGCAGAGCACATTATGTGGTTCATTCTAAGGGCAAGGTAGAAGCCGTGCGTGGCTCTGAGCGACTACAGAATGGCTACTGAAGCCACAGGGACATTCTCTGCTGTCCCTCATCAGCAAAAGACACGCCAAGAATGCTGAGATTTAAGGGGTGGAGAAGTCACCTCCACGTTCTGATGGGACCATGAAAAACCTGCACTCTAAAGGGGCGTGTGGGCTGGAGAGACTTTCTTTGGAAAACACATTGCTGTGCCCTCTTTCCTTCTTCACCCACTGATAAGACGCAGTTCACTAACCCGCTTTCATCAGGGAACGTTTAATGATGATCCTGTGATCCTCACAGGACCTTTTCAGGCTTTATTGTTCTATCTATCTATCTATCTATCTATCTATCTATCTATCTATCTATCTATCTATCTATCCATTTCATTTTTTAAAATTACTTATTTTGTGTGGTGTGTGTGTGGGACAGAGAGAGAGAGAGAGAGAAAGAAACTGAGAGTACTGTGTTAGATGACAACGTGACAGGAACTGGTTAACCTTCTACCGCATGGAGACCTGGGATTCAACAAACTCAGCTCATTATCAGGCTTGGCAGCACATGCCATTACTTACTCAGCTGTCTGAGAAGCCCCTGACTTTGTAAGACTTTGACTTAAAAAAATTATGGTTTTGGTATAAGTGTGTAGGCAAGATGAAAGTAACAATTTTTGCCCATTAAAAAATCAATACATTAATATATATGCCTTGGGGAAAAATAAGGACTAAAGGGCTTGGGAAAACTTTTAGGAATAACTTTCTTCTTAGAAACTAATGTGCATTCTTAGCATAAAGCCTGAGAACTCTTGGATCAAAGAAATCTTCCACAGGGCCCAGGAGAGGAGAAAAAGAAAGCTTCAAGGCATGGGAGTGGGCAGATAACAGAACACATGTGATCATGAAAACGAAAGGGAGACTGTGTGTGCGTGCGTGTGCGTGTGTGTGAAAAGGTTCAAGCAGGGATGTAGGCATAGGTGGTTAAAGAGAGAAGAATGGCGGGTGGGGAGGGAGCAGCCAAAAACTAAGTTTGTATTAAAAAATCACAAGGAAACCTGCTATTTTGAAAGCTATTAAAATAAAATGTAAATAGAAGGACTTGCTCAATGACATAGGAAGCCGCTGTTGTATTGCTAAGTGGTCATGGTGTGTTTGTCAAGTTGCCTTCTGGACATTTATGCCGATGCCCAAAGATTAGCGCCACTGCCATGTTTGATTAGTGAAAGTGCTTCACGCAATGGGCAAATGTTAATGCGGAGTCACAGCTCACGTAAGTTCTGAGCATAAGTGACTGGTCAGTGCTCAGCCCTAACAAAGGTTTCTATGTCATCCCACCTAGGCTCGAGGAACATCAAAGAATATGGCACTGAAAGAATGTAAAGTCCAGAGAAAGAGATGGAGCGCTGTGAAGGTCAGACACGTGGTTGTACTGGTGAACTCTCAGCCACCCATGACTACTGCACAAGATGGAACCTGTGTGTGTGGGCATGGTGTCCCACGCCTTTACTCCTAGCGCTCTAGAGGCATGTGTGGGCAGGGCTCTATGAGTTAGAGGCTAACCTGGTCTAGATAGTAAGTTCCAGGTCAGCTATGGCTGCATAGTGAAACCCTGTCTCCACCAACCAATCAAAGGAATGGATGATTAAGCCCATGAGCCTTGGAAGGTCCCACAGGCCCCTCCCCGAGGATCTGCAGGTATTTAATAAGTGCTGGCGTTGAGGAGGGTGAGGCCATTTTCTTCAGTGGTGTAGCAGCTGGCAAGCCTCCGAGAGCTCTTGCAGACACTCCCTTACCTACGCTTCTGTAAGTAACCTTGATTAAACTCGCCAGGACACCAACAACCAAACCAAGACATGAAAGTAGAGAGGGACTAGTTAGGAATGGGATCAGCAGGAGTGGGAGCTGGACAAGAGAGGGTAACGGAGGGTGGGTTTGATCAAAGCACATTATATACATGAATGAACACGCCATAATTAAATTCATGTTTAACAATAAAAGAGTAAAATTTCCAAATAGAAACAAACAAACAAACAAACAAAAAAAAAAAACAAAAACCAGTCTTCAGGTTCTGGAGGTGAGGTGGGGAAGAACAAACAAACAAAAAAGAATTCTCAGTTTCATTTAATTTGGACATCTATTATTTCTACTCCTGCTGCAATCTCTTAAAAATTACATTTATCTATCTGTCTGTCTGTCTATCTATCTATCATTTATCTATCCATCTATTTATTTATTTTGTGTGTGTGCATATGGATGTGTGTGTGTTGTGAGGGTGTGTGTGGGAGGCAGAGGCGAAGCTGTCAGAGCGTGGGTTTTCAGTATCCTCGGGGAGTCAGGCTTGGTGGCAGAAACCTCTACCTGTTGAGCCATCTCTAATGAACTGGGACTGACGGGGCCTTGGTTTCTTCAGCTATGAGGCGGTGTGACATGACCCTGACCAGGCCAGTAAGTGGAGCCTGCAGACAGCAACCGACTGCTATTAGCACCAGCTCTTCTAGCCTCACCTCGTTCTTTCCTCCTTCCCTAGAGCTCTGCAATGAATGGAACACTACAGTTCACATCGCTGTGTTCATCCTCACCCAGCTCACCTCAGTGACCACACTGAATGAGAGCAAGATGCCCAGCCTGTAACTTCCCTGGGCCTGCACGAAGGGGCAGTGGAAGGCTGCTCTTGAGAAAAGCGCCTGCTTTGGGGAACTCTGAAGTGGCTGGATCTGTTTTCTCAATGGCAGGCACTTTGGTAAAAGGAAACTGTAAATTCCCTCTGCTTCACCCCTCCTCTCCAGCCCTGGTGCTGCAGGTGTAGCAGGGCTATTGGCTACTTTACTGGCTTTCCTACCTCCCTTACCCAGCGCTCCTCGCTCTCCATCATCTCCCACCTCTACCCACAATTTTTTCAGTTGCATAGTCAACTCTGCAACCTTTTCAAAAAAACCCAAGAGAAGAGATTGGCCTCTTTGGCTTTCCCACTTCATCCTTTTTTTTTTTTTTTTTTTGACTCAGATTTCTTCATTTCCACTCAAAACTTTACAGACTGCTCAGCCATTCTCCCAACCTTTTTTGAGGCAGAATATACAAAGAAGGAGGAGAAGGAGTAATAGACAATTTCCATGGCGGGAGAGAACCTAGCAGCATGAGCTGCAATAAACATTTTGCTGACATCCTGGAGCAGAAGATTCATCCCTTCTTGCCCTGCCTTCGATGGCATTAGAAATCAGATTTCCCATTCTGCCTAGCCCTATGTCTGGGCACCACTTCTTTTTTTTTTTTAATTTTAACATTTTTATTTAATATTAATTTTAATATTAACTTTATATTAATTACAGGTTATATAGCCCCCTCCCCCATTCCCTCCCTATCCCACCCTTCCCTCCCTCATCTCCTCCCTGCCCCTTTCCAGATCTACTGATAGGGGAGGACCTCCTCCCCTTCCTTCTAACTCTAGCTTATCTCTTCAGGAATGGCTGCAATGTCCTCTTCTGTGGCCTAGCAAGGCTGCTCCTCCCTGGGGGTGGGGGTGGGGGCGGCGGGGAGGTCGAAGATGGGCACTACTTCTAACTAGTCCCTTTATCTACTTTATTGGGTTCTTTTTCCTACCTCCCTATACCACCCCTATCTCTTTCATCGCTTCCCCACCCCACAACATTAGATAGGAGAGAAAGAAGGTTAGAGGGAAAAAGAGGCATATTGTTAGACTACTTCCTGCTGATTAAGGGCATTGAGTTCTTTAGGGCAAATTTGATCTTCTTGTTTGTTACCTCCAACTGGCAACCAGGAATCCAGCAACCAGCAACAAACAGTGACCACCACCACCAGCAGCAGCAGCAGGGGGAACAGCAGCCTCCACCTCTCTTGGGCCTCTGGCAGAGTTCCCAGAATTTCAAATGTAAACTTGGAATTTCTTCAGCTGGAAAAATCGCACCCCTGCCAGAGCATGAGACAAATCATAGCTGCTGTGGTCAGTTTGAAGGAGCCCCACATCTCACCCCTGGGATTGAAAGAAAAACATACTCACATAACATTTCAGTGTTTTTAATGAAACCAACATTTTTGCTATACCCAGGAGCTACAAGGGGTACTTGTACTCTCAGGCGATACAGCATTAGAAAACAAATACGTCCCTATATCAATCACGTTGGCTTAATTCTTGCACCAAAAGTTTGTCACAGAACCTGGTGGGATGAGAGGAGGTCAGTGAGGGCACAAGTAAAGCTGAGCTTTGTGGTTCAGGCTAGGACACAGGCTCTGTCTTTAGGGATGAATAGAATGGGAGAGAGTACAAAAATCTGGCTTCAAAGGAACATGGTGCCTGTCCAGCTTTGCCCCACCAGGTTATAAGGCAACTCACCTGCCTTCACAACCTTGTTTTTCCTCACCTGAAAATAGAGCTTGACTAGAACTCTACATGCAGATAGGGTGACTTTAGTATTAGCTCCTAATGGCCAAATATGCATACTTTATGACTGCCGAGGACACAAACAAGAGTGTTGATTGCATGTTATTTTTGGTAATGGCCCAGACTGGGAATAATTACCTGAATGTCCATTTACAGTCAAACGGATAATTTATGTTGTTTGAGATTCACAGTGAAATCAATGAGAAAACCAAGAAGTATAGTGCATGCAAAGAATGGACTCATCTCTCAGACATAAGGCCAAGCTCCGAAAAGCACAGATATGAATCCTGTTTGATGCCATTTATCTGAGCATAGAAAATTCTTATTTAAGATTTTAGAAAGGACAGCAACAGAGGCAGGCAGAGACAGGTGGAACTCTGGGACTTTGAGGACAGCCTGGGCTACAAAGTCTAGGACAACTGAGGCCACCCAGAGAAACTCTGCCTCAACTACCTGCAAACGCCCCCCCGCCCAAAAAAAGAAAGGACAGCAGCTATACTAAGTGTCTACATGTCTACAAGAGCCCTGGGACACTCTAGGGTCATGTTCTGCTTCTAGATCAGGATATTGCTTAACCGTTATTTAAAATGTACCAAACAAGGGGGCTGGAGAGGTAGCTCAGCACTGGCTGGTTTCCTAGAAGTCTTGGATTCAACTTCTAGCACCCATATCACAGCTCACAATCATATGCAACCTTGGTTCCAGGGGATCTCACCTTCTTCTGGCCTCCGTGGGCACCAGGCACACGTGTGGTACACAGACATACATATAGGCAAAAACACTCATGCACATACTTTTCAAAATTAAAATAATATGTACCAAACAAAAGGCTCTGAGAAGTTAGTGGAGGCGGAAGAATCTAATGGGATTTTAGGGGATCAGAGGTTTACTGCCAACTCTTCACTGGCCATCTGTGGTGATTTGAGAGACAATAGCCCCCATAGGCTCATGTGTTTGAGGCTAGGTCCTAAGTTAGGATAACTGAGAAGGATCAGGAGGTGTGTCATCGGGGATGGCTCTGAGGTTTAAAACCTCAGAAACTGGCCCCACGCCAGTCCCAGTTTCTCCCCTCTCTGCCTGCTGCCTGTGGATCAGGATGTAAGCTCTCAGCTACTACCCTGGCATCCTGCCTGTCTGTTTTTCCCACAATAATGGTCATGGTCCCTTTTGTGCTTCACACCTCGTGCTCATAGAGTAGTTCTTGAATGAGACAAGAGGAAGTCTGACAGTCTCCGGCACAGCCCTTACCCTCCAGGCCCTGCAAAACCCTTGCCATGCACACCACACATTAAGACAGCCCCCTTCTTCATCACTGACAACACCAGGTCAGAAGACCCAAGGTGGATACCCAAAGCCTGTTAGTGTTTGTCACACTGGGACAGTCTGTGAATCCAGCTTCACAAGGAAGCTGTCAGTATCAAGACGCTGTGCAAATCTGACAGAGATTGCTTACACTGTTATCGCAACAGCTCCGAGGCAAGGACTGCAGGCAGTCCAACTGGCAGAGAGACTCAGCTGAAGTGTGTGGACTATTGATGGTGCCACCGATTACTCAAAGCTGAGACTGCCCATCGGGACGCTGCGGACAAACAGGCTGCAATTCTCGAAGGCCAACAAGCTGAGTGTTGAAACTGGTTACGCAAATGAAGAGCCACACAGTCTTGGCAAAACTGGGCAGAGGAACCTCATGGTGAAAGACCTCTTCAGGAACTGCTGGTGCTGTCCTGTCTGAAGTTCCTGTGAAAGCCTTACCCTGTGCCCCAGTGGAGACTACCTAAGTTTGGGCCAGAGAGGCCCAGGCTCCATGAGTGCCTGAGCTGGGACAGTTCCCAAACACTGATGTGTCATGTCCTGTGTTGGCCATGCTGTAGGCCTGTTCTGCTCAGTCCTCTGTTAATTTTCTGATGCTATGAGTGCAGAGAGGTGCCAGTGTTTGGCCAGGTGTCCTGACAATGTCTGAGCTCTCCTGTAGTCACTGGTCTCAGGTTACACTGTTACTTTTCCCCCAGGAAATGAAAAGAGTGTCTCCTGGGCATCCCCAAGAAGGCAGTCACCAAGCTCAGGGCCCTCTGGTGTCTCACTGGCCTGAGCTGGGCACCATCACCCTTACTTTGTAGGTGGGTTGATGTCTACATGTATTAGCTTGATTCTGACACACAGCAGGGAGCAGAAGGCTTAAACTTGGTTGAACCAACCCAAGAACCTTTATTCTTCACCCCTCTGTCCTCTGATTCCTCTGAGCCTTTGCTCACTCCCAACTCTCCACATGGTGCTCCATGCTCATGGCCGTGTACTGTAAGTGAATTAGTTCATACAGATCCCAGCTCTCTACCCAATGGACAGCTCTGACAGGCTAGGACTCTGATCATATCTTGTCTCTGTTTTTGTATCACCAGCCCAAGGGAACAGAGATGTCAGGCATTGGACTCCGAGCTAATCTGGGGGAGCTGAGACTACCAGAGGAAGGTCCTGGGAGCTTGTTGGCTGAGGTGTGAACCATAACGAACATCTTAGTTGGAGAAGGGTGGTGGATATTCTAACGCTTTGGTAATTAGCTGCCTGGAGAAGGACTTAGGAAGGAATAGGGGGAGTCAGTGAGGGAAGAAGCAATATAAGAGGTTTTGACTGCTTACTGCTAGCCAATAAGCTTGATTTCAGCTGCTTTATAGAAGATTCTACACATGCATGCATGTGCGCGCATACACATGCGCAGACACGGTTGTCCACTAGTTTGCTCTTTCATAAACTTTATAAAAACTTCATACCTCTGCCACTCTCTATCCAGAGGCATCAAGCCAGTGAGCAGAAGCAGAAAGAGAACCTCAGGGAAGGGAAGGGCAGTTTTCATCTTGAGACCCAGCCCCCTTACAAACTGTCTGACACCCATGTCACAACTGCAGGCCTTGCTTAGAGCTGACATGGCTCCAGGAAACCTTGACAAGAGGAAGAGCGGTATGGTAAAGGCCAACCTACCTGGGGAGCTATCGTGGAACCATTGTTGGCCTGGCCAGGTGTGTGATGGGCAAGCTAATCCCCTCCCCCTCCCGCGCCTGGATTCCTGGAAGCTGCATACTCACTAGGCCTATTTGATCAGTGATTTTTTTTTTCTGTCTCATAGAGATTTGGAGGCTCCATGGCTCTATAAAGAGACCCGAAGAGGAACTGCAAGCCAGAAGGAAGCTGACTCTGAGCCCCTCACCCCCATTTTAAAGGAAGCATTCTGTGCTCATTGAGTTACACAGGCTGTGTGTACCACAGAAAAGGGGGATGAGCACCCTGCCTTTCTGTGCTGTCCTTCCCAGGATGGGAACCATTCCCCTTCCCAGCGCATCCACCCTGTACACACTATCTGCTCGTTATCAGACGCTGGCATCTCTCTGTTATTTCACCCATAATTACAGCTCACCCTGCTAGCATCCAAGTAACCCATATTTCACGTATGACTGGCAAATATAGAGACGCTAGCAAACTTGGTTATGTCAAAGAGAAGCTCTACTGTGTTTTCTCTAAGCAAAAGGTGAAAGTTCTTGATTTAATAAAGAAAAAACATAGTACAAAGCTGAGCAGTTCATCTGAAGTTTCAGACATCCACCAGAAGAGGGCTTCTTAATGTTTCCTCTCATAACCATTTTTTTTCCTAAGAAAATTTTACACATCATCAAGCATATGGACACGTAGACTAGGTATGCAAATTAAACATTTACCAATAACACACCACTTGCATATTCATTATTCATATATATATATATATTTATGTAAATTCAGTCCTGACTGACTAGTTGGTACTGTGGGACATAGAATGTCTTCAATAGTTTTCAGTCAATATTTTTTATTTATAACAGTCAATGGTGAGAATTCTACTTTACGTGATAAAGTAGTGATAAAACTAGGAGAAGTATGTTTGGGGCCACTTCAGAGAGTGTTGAGAATTGTATCTTAGTCCTAAGGTAAGATTACGTCAGCAACTCAGAATAGCGATCTAAAAATCAAGCATCATCTAAACCTTGCAGGAAAGTGGAATGAGTGGGGGGTGGGGCGCGAAGGAGAACAAGGGGCCAGGAGCAGAGCAGGATGGGGAAGGAGAGTGAACGAGAACAAAGTCTGTATAAAGATGCCTTCATAAAGTCCATTACTCTGTAATTAACTCACTCTAGAAAGCAAGTACAAACACAGGATGCTGTTTGAGAAAACTAGAAAATTCTACTAAAATGATTTGGGGTGTGTGTGCCCACAAACTATGAAATAGGTGCAGAAGTCATTTTTTTCCTTCCACCAAATGGGTTCTGGGGGTCAGAGGAAGGCACCAGGCTTGTTGGCAAGTGCCCTCCCGCAATGAGCCATCTTACCGGTCCAATGAAATGTTGCAGCACAGTGTAATCTAAAGAGATACTAACTTGGTAGACATCGAGGAATGATGGCAGAAAGTAGTGAAAAAAAAAGTTTGATTTCTGCAACTAAACCGTTATGCTAAACCATTATGTTTCCGTAAGCAGAAAGCTCCCAGGCGCAGCAGGAGCACCGGAGTTCACGTCTTACGAGATCTCACAGCTGAGCCAGGTGTTTCAGGCATTTGTTGGCACCCTGTGGTGTGACGAAAGTTCGCTTGTGTGCTCAGAAGTAAGCCTGCAGTGGAGTTGTGGGACGCAACATGTGTGAGGGCTTCCGGAAGCACCCCAGACTCAATATACCTTTGATTTTGAGGTTTTGGCCATTGTGCCCTCGGAAAACTTTTAAAAGGTCAAAAATTTTCCAGCCAGCCCTCTTCTCCCAATCAGTGACATGGTCCCATATGCAGTGGTGACCCGAAACTTAAGACGCTCTAGATACCTTGCATATTTTCTATGGATAAATTCAGACTGGAGACATTAAAAACCCAGGCTTCAGAAGGGAACGGAAGTGTCAGCTTCTAGCACTTTATCTAGATGCTCTGTTTGAGAGCCCCCTCACGGACTCTGCCCAGCCCACTGAGGTGAGCTCCTGCCTAGAGTCCAGGTCTAGTTTAGCTCCTCCCATGCTCCACTCCCTCCACGAGAAGGTGCTGAAGCAGGGGAGAGGAAGACATCAAGATGGGCAGGTACTATGATGGTTTGCATTTGAAAGCCTAGTCCCAGCTCACGGGTTGGAGGCTTGATTCCCATTTCAAAGGAGGGACTCAAGGGAAGTGATGGAATCTTGAGGGCTCTGTCTCAATCATGGGTTAATTTGTTGATGGGTTCATAGCTTGGTTGCACCACCGGGAGATGGTATACACTTGAAGGTGTGCCCTGACACTCTTTGTTCCTCCCTGTCTCTCTGTTTCCTGGATGCCACGAGGAGAGCTTTCTTCTACCATGAAGTTTCTGCTTTATCACAGGCTTAAAAGCAACAGAGCAGGCTAGCCATGGACTGAAACTTCCAAACCATGAGCAATGAGAAGCGACTGACGTAGGAGATGGTTGCTGGTGATACTGAAAACCTGAGGCTGCAAATGCAGTTGCTCTCCTAAGAAGCCAGCCAGAAAGGTATGGTTGTAAGATCACCTTTAGTGGCTACGAGATCACCTTTCTTCTTTGGTGCTCCTAGGAACTCATTAGTGACAACTTTAATGACCTCAGGGCTCAGGCTTTGCTTGTAAGTCTGTGCTGGCCACATGGGCCCTCAGGGGCGCTTCTTACCAGAGCTGTCCTCAGCCTTCTCTGATGGCTGCCTTGTCCTAGTTGGGTGAGAGTATGATGGCCATGGCCACTCCAAGTAGAAAAGGCCAGTTATTGCCCTGCAGTCTCAGCCCTGGCTGAGCCGCCTCTCTGGGCATACTTCTGATCTCTGGTAAGTACTGGGGCAAGTGCCTAGATCTTCCTGACTCAAGCTTCTCTGCATGTGTGTCCCTGCATGATGGGTGAGGAGACTGCTGGTGACTTTGGAAGATGCCCTCACTTGTCTGTGATGATACTCTCCTTGGGGTTCATGAGTCATGCCACTTTTTGTTGAAAGAACAGTCTGGTGGCAGAAGGACACCGCAAAGGCTATCTCACACATCTTCCAGGAGACTGCTAACGCAGATGGCGTGGCTTCGCAGTGGGAGAGCCCAGGGGTCATCAATGTCCCAGTGAAACTGAAGTGGGGCATGGGTGTGTCCACTACTATTCATCTGGGCCCTGGTGCTCCCTCAAGAGCCCAGGTCAAGATCTCGGGGATAGCAGCCACGGTATGCCCTTGACCATGGGCAGCTGGGTAGAAGAAAAACATGGCTTTGGGAGTCCCAACCCTGGCTTCAGTGGCAACCCTGTTTTTTACCAGTTTGGTGACCCAGCTCTGGACTGGAGGAAATGAGTGTGGGAGAGGGGCTTATTTGTCTTTCCCTTTTGAAAGGTCTGGATTCAGCCTTGAGAAATGGAAACCGTCCGATGTTATTTTTTTTTAAATGTACTGAGGGTTTCCCAAAGTAAACAAGCTCTGGCTACTGATTACCTGACCTACATTTCTTGTGACTGGACTGGCAGGTGCTCTGCAAAGGAGGCTTCTGGGAAGTCGTGATGGGGAGAATACTGACTCTTCAGCAAAAGCCAGAGTTTAGATGCGTCCCGAGGCTCAACCACAAACAGCTCCGTGTATGCATACAGAGACCATCTTCTCTTCTCAGTGGTATTTCTGCTATATCTGAAAATAGTGGAAGCTCCGAAATTAGTTTTCAAGTACGTCAGACACTGTTTAATTAAAAGGCCACCACATGAAGAGTAGCTGGACTGTTGTAGGAAAGCTGCAGATAAGCTGAAAAGATTCAGTAAGGCAGGATTCGAACTCCGTATTGCTCTGCCTGCTGGATCTTCGGTGGGAACTCTGGGGGAATAAACATGCTTTTGGTGATGGGCACAACAGTGACTCCCAACTATGTCCAGGCATCAGTCCCTAGATAACGTGAATGTTGCTTACATGGCAAGTGCAACTTCCTGAATGTAACTGAGTTTAGGATTTTGATGGAGAAACTATCTTGGATTATCTGGTGCTGCCAGTGTTAGTGAGAGGTTCTTATCAACAAGGGTAGCAGGAGAGTCCACGCTACCCTGCTGGTTTTGAAGGTGAAGGAAGGCGTCATGAACCAAGGCAAGTTTTAGGACCTAAAAAAAGGGAAAGGAGTCAGAGTCTCTGTAGAGCTTCCAGCAGGAAGACAGCTCTTTCAAGACCTTAATTTTAGTTCTGTAAGACAAATTTTGCATTTATGATCTCCAAAGCTGGATGCCTGGAAATGGGTTTTGATTTAAGCCCCTGTGGCAATTTGTTAGAATGGCAATAGGAAACTGATACACCTTCAGTCATTGGTCTTGCATTCGGAGAGGTCCTTTGATTTGACCCTCACCAAACCCATATTTGAATTGAAATGTTCTGCCTAGAGCCATGACACATTTGTCGTTCTTGATGACCAGGCACTAAGCCAGCTCTGCTTTCCTGGTGAGCCAGTCAACCTGGAGAAATCTTTTTAGGTCCTCAGAATCAAGAAGAATCAAGGCAGGCATGCCCTCCTGATCTCCAGAGAGTGTGTGAGAACCCTAGGACTCGTGGCTCTTAGCAGTTGCCAGGGAAGCAGGTAGAGGTGATGCTCTTGTCTCCATGGTTGACTTATGAAGGCTTTGGAAGCCACTTGTCTAAGGCCATAGAGTAGGCTAGGACCTGAGCAAGGCTGACATGGCCTTTATTCCTAGTTCTCAACTAGTTCATAAGGGGGAAGGGTCTGGAACCTTCCACAGGGTCATCATCACATTCTCCTCTGCCAGGATTTGGCTCTGGGCCTCACTGCAGGTTGTGGTGACAAAAGACAGGATGGGGTCCTTCTCTTCACCATGTCTGCCCTTCACCAAGTCAGGCTTCAGTGTGCTATGTTCCCTGCTGAGGATCATCAGCGGGCAGGAAGGACACCCTCACTCTGGTCTCCTGCAGTTCCAGATAACCAGGAGCTGACCCAGGAAGCTCCTTGGGTGGTCAGGACTTGTGTATGTTCTGAGTTTCCCAATGCTTTCCCAGGAGGGCCAGCAGGGGGGTGGGGATGGGAGGATTGGCAGCTGTGTCCTAAGGTCTGACACGCAAAGAACTTCCCAGGTGATCCTTTGACCGACAGAGCTTCAGAGGTGACAGTCAAAGCAGAAAAGTAGGTCACTTGGTACAAAGTAGGGCATTAATTTCAAAGCGTCTAGAATGGTCTCTTGGATCAAGAAAATGAACAGGCTCTCAGTGACCTCCGAGGCTCTTCCCCTTCTCACACTTCATCATGAGAAGAACACTAATGAGCTGGGCTTTGGCTAGAGCTGTTCATATACTAAAAAAAAAAAAAAAAATTAACAAAACTGGAGATGGAAAGTACATTGACTGGGCAGGCCCTCGCTGTCTGGGCATGCCACAGCCATTATTGCTAGGTTTAGGTTGCTGATGCCTGTCACTCTGCTTTACTGAGCATTCTTATCAGAGGCAATGTATACAGGGGTCTAGCCGGGGACTCAAGTAGCGTCTAGATCAGTGGTTCTCAACCTTCCTAATGCTGTAACCGCTACAGTTCCTCATGTTGTGGTGACCCCTCCCCCGGCCACAAAATTACTTTGCTGCTACTTAAATAACTGTAATTTTGCTACTGTCATGAATCTTAATATAAATATCTGACGTGCAGGGTATCTGATATGCCACCCGCAAAGAGGTTTCAACCTACAGGTCGAGAACTGCTATAAGATCATTGAATCTCCAAGTATAGAATACTTTTGTAAAATCAGTTTTGGGGACATGATTGAGATCCTGATTTCTGGTTGTCACCAAACTCTACTTTTCCCTCATCTTAGGTACACAGCTGGACCACATTTTGTCTCCTTCACAGCCAGGTGTGTTGTTTATGGGAGATGTGCATGGGTGCTTCCGAGGTACCATTCAAGAAAGCCTTGCTTAGAGCTGGCCTCACCCCCTCGCTGGCTGCAGTACTCAGGCGAGTGGGCCTTGAACTTTGCCTGGGCAGCAAGTGGAGCTGGCACTGGTGGTGTGGGCGAGGGAGGGCCAGCCCCAAAGGATGAGAGCAGGGCAGCTGGTCTCATCCCTTGCCTGGCCAGTCTGGAGAGCTGGCCCTGGTGGCATGGTCACAGAGGAGCTGCTTGGCTGACCAACTCAGCTTCCACCCAGGCCCAGACCCAGAGCTTTGTGTTGGCCCACCCCAATATCTACCCTATCTATGATCTGCTGGAGCATATAAAGGGTCTTCAGGATCTCCATAACACAGGGCAACAACAGGCTAGCCAAGAGAACTCTGGTGAGGATCCAGTATTGATAGTGTAGTAGAAGCCAGAGGCCTCAAACCAGACCAGTGACTCACTGAAATGAACATTTGCAAGTGAGCTGTTTGGGTAAAAGGTATGTGGCACACCATGACACAGCAGCTTCCAGGATGATTTTTTTTTGTTTGTTTTTCTTTTTTGTTTTGTCAGGGGAGTTGCAAGAATAGATGGGAAGATGAGTGAGATTGGGGTACATGATACGAAATTCTCAAAGAATCAAAACAGTGTTCTGATAGGTATGTGGTGTCAGCCTTGTCACAGTTTTAAGTTGTGGCGTCTCAGCTCCTAACCCCATGTCAGAGCCTTCCAGGACCTGTCTTGTTCTGTTATCACCTTCTTTTCACGGGCATTGATATCCAACACGTTTGTGTCTCCACACACCAATAGCTGCTTCTCCTTCCTGAGCATCCAGCCTGAGATCCCCAGAGACTGAGTTGGGAGGACTGTGGCATATCTTAAGGTGGATCCTAGGAGCTAAGACTGGACAAGTTGGACTGAACAACGGAAAGCCTTCAGTCACCGGTTGGCATATTTGGCTCTGGGCTGCTGGCAGCACAGAACTATTGAAGCTTTCTGAGCAATGCAGTGGTAGGTTCCACGAAGATGGCTGTCACAGAGACCAGATTGGAACCAGCACAGGAGTGAGGTGGTCCAGTGACGGTGTGAACAGGTACACAGTGAAGGCAGAATTGCTAGGCTCCGGTAAGGTTACCAAAGGGACAGGACAAAGGAGAAGGAAGCATTAAACAGAGCCTCGGATTAAGGTGATCTACTGGGGAGACAGTGTCATTTATATAGCCCAATGGAGAAGGCAGAAGAGGGAGAGAGAAAGGGGGGTGGGACTGAGAAGAGGAGGAGGAGGAGGAGGGAGAGCAGAGGAAGGCAGTGATGGTTAGAGGTGGAGTTGGTAGGAAGAAGCTGCCCAGGGCTGTTGAGGCCTGGGAGAAGGCAGCAAGAAGGGCAGAGCAGAAGTAGGAGTCCCTAAGAGTGGCGAAGATGGCCACCACGATCTTCTTTCCAAAGGTAAATCTTGCTCACTCCCTGGAAGATGTGACAATAACCCTTCAAGCTCCTTCTTCTTCTAGTTAGTGACGGAATTTCAGTTTCCGCAGAGTGGGAGACTTCCAGGTGCCACACCCCCCCTGAAATTCCCCAGTGCACCTCATTTCTGCCCTGAGGCGTTTTTCCTACTTTCTCAACATTTAACTAGTTTAAGGATTTCTCAGCCTTACCAGGGAAAGTGTTCACGGACTTCATCGTTTATTCTGGTTTTGTTTCTTATTTATTGATGATTTTATTTTTCTCTGTTACCTACATACACCTCTTGCTGAACTTTTATCTTGCTGGTTGGAATATTTAGTTTTATCTTGAGCTTAGTATGTTCCCTAGGAAGCAGTACTTTGATATCCCAAATGAACAGTACATAGCATCTTTACCTTCTAAGTAGGGATTGGAACAGACATTGTTCATGTGCAGGCAATTCAACTGGCCTGCCCTCAGGGGCCTTCAAGGTCCTGACAATGTCCTACGTCATCACCTGTACCAGGTGCACTCCAGCTCTGCTCTGTCTCTCTTGGTTTTTCTCTCTGTCTCTTTCTCTCTCTCTGTCCTTACGGCTCACTCAGGCTCTAACTCCTCTCCCCTTCCCCCAAATAATCTTCCTTATACCAGATATGTCACCTGCCCTGGGCATACATTATAACAGACATAATTTTTCTCAGTCTAGAAGAATTTGTTATTGTTTTTTTCTTCATTCACTTTTCTTTGAAGAGACAAGAAGAAACAAGGAGAAGTAAGTACAGAGTTGTCTTCCTAACACAGCTGGTGTCTCATAAGTGACTGGACCTGGCACTGACTGATTCCCCGGGCTGACCCGAGGGGCCATGCTGTCGTTTCATGTAGCGCAATCATTCATAGTTGCATGGTGTTGAAAGAGCCTATGAAACGGACATTTGGAGTTGGATGGAAAATAATTCAGGTTCTGTCTTGGCTCCTTGACAGCTGTGGGATAATAGGGCACCTTTCTAGGCCTTTCCGATTTTCAGAAAATAACATCAATTTTATTGTAATTTTCATTTTTAAAGTTTTACTGAAACACGAAGTTTCATATATAAAATGCCTTATATATGCTAAGTGACATATAAAGTTTTTTTTATTAAAAATAAGTATTCTTCATACAATGTATCATGATCATGGTTTCCCCTCCCCTAGTGATACCTAAAAATTTATCTCTGCTACTTTAGTTAGCATCTTGTAAACTCTCAGGGGAATGGATTTTGTGCATGTGTTCCACACACTTGAGGATGACATCAGCTGTCCTGCTGGCTTGTTCCTCTGCCACAGTCCCTTGAGGCAGGGTCTCTCACTGAACCCAGGGTTCACTGTTTTGGCTAAACTAGCTGACCAGCAATCCTCCTGTCTCTGCCTTCTATAGCGCTGGGATTAGAGAGCACGGGTGGGAGGCCCACTTCTGCCTCCTGAGTGTATGCCCCCATCTGCCTGGCCTGGCTTTTTCACCTGGTGCTCGGGTCCTGGTGTTTGTGAGGCAAGTTCTCTTTCTCTATGATCTCTCCAGCTCCAGGATAAACAACCTGAACAATTATTAAATGAAAGATTAAGCCAGGGCTGAGGCTAACCAAATGTCTTTGGCTCAGTTTGCTTCTTTGGTCATCTCGTTTGAAAATTCAGCTGAGAAGGAACTTATGCCTTCTAAGTATCCATGAGTTGAAACAGATCCCAACAGGTGTTAAGTGAGATGGCAGAGACTGAATTGCGGAGGTTGAATCTTTCTGAGAGGTTTTGCCGGGAGTGGTTTAAACCCCAGATACTCTTTTCATCACAAACCACGGCCAGCTGATCATGAAGCAGAAAGTCTACAGTTTCCACAGCCCTTTCAAGAGAGGAGACCTGAGACCTCCAGCACTCAGGATCTGTAGAGACTCTGAAATGTTTCACTCATGGTGGAAGCTGGGAAATCGGAAGGAGGAGGACACTGTTTCTCAGTTGGTCTTGGAGCAGTATTTGCGGACATGGCAGAGACAAGTCCGCTTTGAAAGAGAAGTGGAAATCAAGTCCAGAAACTTTGGAAACTAATGAACGGTCTGATCAACGATTGCATGAATGGCTGTGCTGGCTAGTGTTGTCAATTGACACAAGCTAGTCATTTGGGAAGAAGGAACGTCAACTGAGAAAATTCACCCACCTGTAGGCAAGTCTGCAGGGCATTTCTTGCTTGATAATTGATGTGGGAGGGTCCAGATCACTGTAAACAGTCCCACCTTGAGCAGGTGCCCTGGATAATAACAGAATGTAGGCTTAGCAAGCTGTGGTGGGAGAGCCTGAAGCAGTCCTCCTTCGAGGGCCTGCCCCCAGGTTCCCGCCCTGACTTCCCTGGATGATGGGCTGTGATATGGAAGTGAAACAAACACTTTCCTCGAGTTGCTTTGATCACGGTGTGTCTTCATCTCAGAAATATAAACTCTAAGAGAGGACCGAGGCTATGTCTATGCTCAGTGTTCTGACCTATGAACATCTGAATGATTAGTAACCTCATATTCCCTGACATGACCGCCAGTTCAGTGCTCTGCAAACCTGGAGAGCAGACTACGTCTGAGAGGACCCCTGCTCACTGCCATCATGCTAAAGTAGGGCATAGCACTCTTGAATATGAGAGCCGAGAAAGAAAAGAGGGGCGTGTGGGGGCATTAGGTGTTGGTGTGTGGTGTGTAGCAGTTTGGAGAGACCAGAGATGGTGTGGTGTTTGGAGCAGACAGCGGAGAAAAATGCTCTGGGCGCAGCGACCTGGAGGAGACCGCTAGCTGCATCTGTGGTTGATGGAGATTGGTACAGAGCCCTAAACGAACCCCTTGACCCTAAATAGCACGGAGAACTAAAGGGGTCTGGGGTTCTCTCCCCACTAACCTTTTCTGTCTCCTACTTAAGGTTCGGGGTTGTTGGAAGGTAGAGGCCTAAACACCCCAAATAAAGTAGAGTTTAAAAAAAGACCACTACAGATGACTTTCCACTACAAATGAATCTCAGCCAGTCATGGTGGAGAAACGGAGTGAGAGAGTTTATTTCATGAATCAGGGACATTATAAACTGTTGCAGGATATTTGATGCCATTGTTAACCCCAAAGTTATGAAATGTAAAACCCTATTTCTTGGTTGTGGTGAGCCCTATCACAATCTTTAATCCAAGAACTTTGTTCATTGTAAACAGGTGATTATGGTGTGGCTCACCCAGCCCTACCTAGCACATACCTTTAACTCAAGAGCTTTCTGTACACAGGATCTAATGAAGTTAACCCTAGGTCAAGAGGCAGAGCAAGAAACCAGCTGACAGGGATTAAAGAGTAGGAAGGACTTTGAGTTGAGGGTATTTAAGACAGTGTGGAGAAGAAGAAAGAGCTTTTAGCTCAAGCTCAAGCTCTAGCTTTAGCTTTAGCGTAGGCTTCAGGTCCCAAGCTTTTGGAGCTTTGAACTAGTCTTGTTTTTTTGGCATTTTCCTCCTGGGCTGTCAGTTGTACTGGTAAGCCTTTTGGTTTTTTTTTTCCATCCAGACCTGAGCTGAGAGGGAAGGTCAGCTGGGTGTTTTCTCTGCCTCTCTGAGCAATCAGGGTTTCACCCCACCATCTGGCTCCTGAGTCCTCATTGGTAAAATAGAATGTTTGGGATTTTCAGCTTTGCTTATAACAACAATAAACCTTGGGCAGTGGGAGGGATTTGTGTGTGTGTGTGTGTGTGTGTGTGTGAATGTGTTTGATTCAATGGGTCTAGGAATGCCAGGGATACTTCATTTACATGCAGCAGCGCAGTCCTATCATTAGAAGGGGAATGCAGTACTTAATTATCCTATGGGCAGTGGGGGTGGGGAAAAACTCCAGGTATGGAAAAAGATCATTAGTTGAAAGCTAAGGCACCAAGACATCTCATTAGCATGGAGGGTATTTCCAGGAATACCCAGGTGCACACTGAGTGGGTTTCCTATCAGGAAATGGTTGGGCCTGTAATATTCCTGAAGGCTATGTGACAACTCCTCAAAGGATCTGGGGAAAGGCAGAGAGGAGGACTGAGGAAGGGAGTCCATCATTTTAGCATCAAGCTCAGGCGATATCTGGTAATGCCAGACTTTGACCTTAACAGCAGAGTCCAAAAGGTGGGTATTAGGGGAGGTGGAGATGAGTGGGATTAGAATACATGATGTGAAATTCACAAAGAACCAATAAGAAGTTAAAGAAAGAAAGAAAAGAAAAACAAAAAGAAAAGAAAAGAAAGAAGAAAAGAAAGGACCACCATCATTGAGGGGAAAGCTTCTGGGAAGTGTCTCCTTAGAGGTTGTACACAGAAGCTGTGTTCCAGAGGTGGCCAAGGTTGTACCTATGCTGGTAGCTGAACTTGGTAATATGTGAGTCACCCTGGAGGTATTGACTCTACACAAAGGGGTCACAAACAGCAGCTGAGGTTTGGCACTGTGTGGCAGGGCTGGAGTCTCTGAAGAGAGGCCAGGAGAGGCTATTGGTAAAGATGCAGCCTCAGTTGCAGCAGAAGTTCCAGTATTGAAGGATCCATGGATATAAGTTGAGGCTTGGCACCACATGGAAGGGTAAGAGGCCTGGAACAGAACATAAAAAAGGCTATTGGAGAAAGTGCAGCCTGGAGGTTGCAGGAGACTTCAGTACTATGGAGATATCAATGCTATGCGATAACAAGACCAAAAGAGTGGGAGACTGCACTACAGTGATTGCATCAGTAGGCTCAGCCTTGCTGGAGCTTTATCAAGCAGCTGTGCTGGCTTTATGGTTTCCACTATTCCCACTAGATATGGCTATACAAGCAACCATGGAGTGGAGCTGGTTTAATACTATGGGACAAGCTGTATGTATTGCAGAGAGTAGGCCCAAAAAGTAGAGCTAGCTGCCCAGGTCTTAGGAGCTTGGAGGATTGTTCTGATGCTGGCCCTCAAGATCTGATTACTCCCCGGATATATCTGTCCTTGTGTAAACCTGCCTAAGACATACCTGATTGGTTGATTAAACAGCCTATACCTGGGTAGGGCAGAGTGGGGTAGGCATGGCTAAGATTCTTGGGTTTTGGAGGACAGGAGAGTCATGGGAGATAGATGGACAAAAAGAGAGGAAGCAGGAGGATGCCATGATGGGTTAGCATGGAGAAGGAACCACCTGAGGTGGAAGGAAGGATGGTGTGGATGGAAAAAAACACCAAGATGAAAAATATAAGCAAGTATTTTGGAATCATGGATGAGAGGTAGACCAGATGTGGATGATTAAGGTGGATAGCATTGGATGGAGGCTGGGAGATAGTGAGGTTATTGAGATAGCATAAGTAAAAATATCTGCCCAGCCGAAGGTAAATAAGACAATTATAAAACCTAACAGGTGTCTGTATTATTATTTGTGATAGCAGGTTAAATAATACTATTACAATAGTTATAGGGCTAATAATTAACATTATATAGCCAACACTCATTTTAATCACCTACAACAGAGGATCATGAGTGGGTCCCAGACATTAAACACTGAACTCTTTACATTGTTGAAGTTCTGTTTTGCTTGATTTGTGATTTATGACCTGGTTCTTTCTTCTAAAAGTAAGAAAATATCATCTGATTTTATAGGATCCCACAGTTAAAAGACTTTGAAATTTTTAAGAGATTTTGAGGTTTTACAGAGACTTTGGAGTTTTAAAGTGCTTGAATTTTTAATAACAAATTTTTAAGTCAGTGTTTTGTGTTGTGCTATTCACATATCATCTTGGGGACCAATGAGAAAGAAAAGGTTGTGGTTTGTCAGTACTGTGTTTGTGTATCAAGTTGACAAGGAATCAGTTGTGCTGGCTAGTTTTATGTCAACTTGACACAAGCTTGAGTCATTTGGGAAGAGGGATACTCAGCTGAAAAACATTGTCTCCACCGGGCTGACCTGTAGGCAAGTCATTAGGGCATGTTTCTTCAATTTTGATTGATGTGGGACTGCTGGATCACTGAGGGTGACAGCACTCCTGGGCAGGTAGTGGCTAATATAAGAAAGCAGGATGAGCAAGCTGTGGGGAGCAAGCCAGTAAGCAGCACTCCTCCATGGCCTCTGTTTCACTCCTGCCTTGAGTTTCTGCCCTGACTTCCATGGATGATGATCTGTTACATGGAGATGTAAAGAAAATAGACTCTTTCCATCCCAGGTTGGTTTTGGCTGTGGTGTCTTGTCACAGCAATAGAAACCCAAGACAAAGCCTTCTGCCATGTTCATTCCTACGTGGAGGGGCACAAAAGTCTTTTTTTCTAAGAGTATGTCCCTAAGAGAATTTATTATCTCATCTTTAAAACAACTGTTAGCAGAAAAGCCATCAGGAGGAGTATAAAACCCTTCTGGAAATGTCTAAATACTCTCTTGAGCATGGGTGAAGGTACATTGGTCACTACAGCAACTACTGGAGAACTGCTCAAGAAAATGGCAGTGTGGTCATCATCAGAAAGCATCTCTACTCATCAGACCCAAAGAGAACCAATATAGGCCCAGAGATGAAGGTGGCTTGTGAAACACGCACACAACTCCAGAAGAGCAAGGCCAAGCATCCCCAGGTGCCAGAAAGGGTTCCTAAAGGGACCTTCTTTCTATGTCCAATGGGGGCTGATGGTGCAACTGGGAATTCTCCTCAGGCCAGACCAGTCTTCTCCTGAGCCTGTCCTCATTGTCCCAGAGCACTGAGGAAAATCCCATATGTGAAGCCAACCAGGAGAGACTCCACAAAGCTCCTGAACTACAGAAATGTGAGAGCTGTCCTCATATCTTTAGCTATTTCTGTCACTTTTTAGCTTTCCAGAGAACACATAGGAATGAGATCGTTTGCTTGTGCTGGGTATAACAAAGGTCTCTCTTGGGCCCCAGGTCATCTATACAAGAGAGTAGCCTTACACATGCAGCACCTGCAGAGAGTCCTTTAGCCACAAAACCAACCAATGTTGGCAGGAGCATTTACATGGAGGAGGGGTCCCATACATCTCCAACCCCCTAATTGCCTGGCAACATTTTCAATCATCCATGTACCATCACACCTGAGGCCTCACTAGAAAAGCTGACTAAAAAGAAGTCATCCACACCGGAAGCTTCTACAGCTACTACCTCAATATAATGAATATAAATATTCTATGCATGTATGTTATGGTACTTATCCATTAAGAATATGGATAAACATAAGTTTCCCTGACTATGATTTCTATTGTCTCACTCCACTAAAACCTAAGGCAAATGCCTAGAAAGTAGGTGGGCATTTTACATCTGATTTATTGAATAAAAATTTTAAAAAGTGAAAGGATGTATAGCCTCAGTCATCACTATTGATGGCGTGTGACACAGTCTTTTGGAACACCACACATATATCCACCACACTTATACACACTCATATACATATGACCACTCAAAGTTTGGGTCACACCACTTACTTTGTTGACATTCTTTTCTCAGTGTGGGATGGCCACAAGGAAACTGGAGATGGGCAGGTTAAGGCCATGTATAGTCTGGAGTGGAAAAGTAGACCGAATTGATGGCAGTCAAGGCAAGGGCTTTAGAAGGAATTTTCTTTTTAATTTTTTTAAGATTCAATTTTAATTATGTGTCCATGTCTACATCTGAGTGTGGGTTTGTGCATGAATGCAGTACCTATGGAGGCCAGAAGAGGGCGTCAGACCCCCTGGAGCAAGAGTTACAGGAGGTTGTGAACTAATGTTGGCGCTGAGAAATGAACTAGGTCCTTTGCAAAAGCACTAACTGCTCTTAACTGCTGACCCATCTCTCCAGTCCCCAGAAGGTATTTTCTTGAAGTTCTCTCTACCTTGAAGTCCTGAAGTCAGAGTAGGAGAGGTGTGTGTGTGTCAGGGCAGCAGGCTAACATCTCAAGAGAAGCCTCTTAGCCATGAGGGTCACTAATTAATCAAATTAATCAAATTTCACCTGAGCAGTCAAAAAGTCAGATCCCATTTTATATGACTTTCCTGATCCAGCATTGTGTGAGGTGTTAAGAGGGAACACAGGAAATACCTGTTCTTGAGCTGCTATGCACACGCCTAACCAAATAAACATCTGAAAAGACTAATGCAGCCTGAGAAACGAAGACTGACATGACAGTTAAGGAAGACAGTGTTTGCCTTCAGGCTAGATGCATTGTTTGTGGCATGGGGGTGATTCAGGTTCAGCAGTGGGGAGAGAATTCTGGTCTGGGGAAATTACAGAAGAGACAGGAGTTGGGTTGGAATTGACAGAAACTAATTGATTAGAAAGGTACTTGAGAAGGCAGCAGGCTTAGCCGGCAACTGGGAAGTGAAGTGAGCAGAGATACCTTAGATTCTTTACAGGGACGCAAACAATGAAAACAGAATTTACCATGGAACTGTAGGGGTCTTAGGATAAACTGAAGAGTAAGCCTCTAGTCAGGGAAGCCAGTTGGCCATGAATGATTGAGTGTCCATCTAAACCAAGAGTCTGTTCTATGAAGAGTCAAAGCTGAGAGACAACATGAAGACAAAACTTGTTGACTCATAGGTCAAAGAAAAGGAAAGACAAAATGAGACCAATGTTTATAAGCCACCAGAATGTGAACAAGATTGCTTGTGACAGAAATAGTCAAGTACAGACAGCATACTGACAGTCTTATGGGCTGGCATATATGCAATTGGAAACTTGGCACAAGATTGTTTTTGATACATGAGCAACAACAGCATTGCCAGTGTTGGAGATACTAGGGAAAATTTACTAGTCAGAAATAAGGGAGAGTCCTTTGTGATGACTAATCTTTGCTATAGGCCTGATTGGGTCTGAAAGCAACTAAAAGACAAGCCTCTGGATGTTTACTGGAATGGTTGACCGAGGAGGGAAGACATTCCTCCTTCAAGATTGGATAGCAACTTCCCATGGCAGCCCAGATATGAAGAGAGCCAAGGGAAAGCATGAAAGTCTACCTGTCTTCCTTTGCACCTTACCAAGTGCATCTACCCTTCTCATGCCACTGCTGATCTCCTGGGCCTTCCCATATGAACCAAAGACTAGCTGCTCTCCAGGAATCCTCCAGGTCTTCAGCACCAGAATGGGAATGTTGAGTTACCTGGCCTCGTAAGTGGGTTACCAGCCTTTTGAGTAGTCAGTGTTGGACTACCCAGCCTACATTGGTTTGAGGCCCTGGCTGCACTGGTGTGGGAGAGCCAGCCCCAAAGCATCAAAGCATGAGAGCTGGACCCACCCCGCACTCTGGTGGAGAGCTGGCAGGCTGGCCAGCTGAGCTACAACCCAGGCCCAGATCCAGGGGTGTGACTTAGCCTACCCCAACATCTACCTCGTCTATGAACTGCTGGATTGTGTGAAAACGCTAGACCCTGTAGATTCTAAGCTACAAGACCTCATGACACAGGACAACAGGGTATCTGAGGGGAATCCCGGTGAGGATCCAGTACTGACAGTGTGGTAGAAGTCAGAGGCCTCAAACTAGATCAATGATTCATTGCAATAAACATTTACTGTAAAGATGTTTGAGCAGAAGAATGTACTGTATGATGTATCTTGACACACCACAGCTTCCATGACAAAATGTTTACTTATGTTTTGTTTTCTTGGGGTGGGAGAGTAGATTTACTTGCATACTGATCATCCATAACTCATCTCTCCTCTTTCTTGAGCTTAGGCACTATGGGCGGGAGAGAAAAGGCTGAAGGGACGGTTCTAAGGAGGAGCACAAGTTCAAAGCTGTCTATTTCCAGCCAGTGTTCTCAGACGTGCACTTCCGGGGTGTGCTCCACTGCTACTGTGCATTCATTTGGCAAGATATCCTACCTATGTGACCATTCAGGTCCTGCTGAAATATGAAATACAGCTTCATACTAAGAACATGCTAATGCAATTGACTATACTGTGTGTCAAACACATGGCTCTTGAAGCTGTATGTTCTAGTATTTTTCCTAATCACATTATCTTGTAAGGAACAGTGTGATTTTAAACATATTGTTTTAATGAATTGTCCAGTGTTTAAAAAATGAACTGAAACCTGATTGACTGCATAATTTTAATATTTGAAAATGTCTGTACACAAATTAACTCAATACAATACAGATTTGTACAAAAGAAGGACTTCTAAAAACTTATACAGAAAAAATAAATAATAGGTTTTTAAAAAAAAGGACAAGACATTTTATAAATACTAATAAATAGTGTGCAATGCTTTAATTTACTATGGCAGATAGAAAACTCAAGAAATAATTAACAGGTTGTATATTTAAAAAGCTACATGAATCCTCTAGCTGATTAAATTAAAATGTAACAGTAGTGGCTTTTATTTTAAAATGAGGTATTATTACACTGTAAACCAAAACAGAGCGTAAATATATGACCAAGTAAGTAATGGTTATAAATTTCAACTTAATAAAAGACAACAAAATTTTCCATTATTTATGGACTTTGTCACTTAAAATTTGGCTTGTGTATACTTATAAAAATGACATAGCTATCAATATACACACATCGTTAGACATGCAGACTAAGCCAACACTATTTCCATGAGTCATCCTTAACAAACAAACAAACAAACTTGGTTTACATTTTATTTAGAACACTTAAACCTGGCTTCGTATACATGATCCTTTGTGCTTATTCATAATAACCTACATTAAACATTGTACCTTCTAGTCAAGCAGTGCAAGAGAGAAGCAGTTTTATTTGCATATAGAGTAAAACAATGCACAAACCAAACCAAATGTGCCTTCACTGTCTTAGGCTTTCCGAGATTTTTAAGAAGAAATATCCTTTTACTATCCTCAAATGGAAAAGTAGTCATTTGCAGTCTTGAGCAGTGCAGGAGGGTTGGTTCTCTAACACGTGGGTGGGCTTCAGAACTGTGGGCAAGCTGATGAGTTCCTGCACCTTTAATTCTGCTGGTTGGGTGCAGGAAGCATAGCAACAGCAACAAGGAAATGCCTGGCTCTGGAAGGATTTGGGCCAAGTATTATTTGTATGTGGAACATATGCTGGTACTAAATGCTGGTTTCATTCTTATTGCAAATGTAACTTCAGAGTTTTCTGAAGAAAAGCTATCAAAGAGTAGGAGAAGTCTTGAGATGGAAATGTTTGCAACATGCTAATAAAACTGCTTCACTATAAATTAAAAGAAAAAAACCCCTGGGGCTTAAAAATGCAGCGTTTACATGCTACTTTATTAGAAACAGAAACCAAGGGTGCTTCTGAATTTACTATATTTAGAATCCAGTGAAATAAACATTTTAGCCAAAATGTCAAACTTCTTTTATACCAAGCTACATCATTTTGACAAACGTTTTTTTATTGTATTTCACTTTTGTCAAATATCTTATCCTACATTTTCTAAAAATTAGTGTATTCGCATAACTGGTGATCAAAAATGTAGACACAAGTTGTACATCAAAATATATAAAATGGCAGTTTTTTGTGCTTGTAATTAATTTCAGTAATCAATGACTAGTTCTGTCTAATTTGTTCTACTATCTTGGTTTTTAAGAAGAAACGACTATTATACAAACATTACAGAATACCCAAGTAACCGATTTAATGCCAGTGAGCATGCGGACTAACAATACTTAAAAGAATATAACCTTGAATCCAATTGGTCTGAAAATACTCTTGTACAATCATCTTTATTAATTTGTAAAAGCTGTATACACATCTAAAACCCTAAATTTACTTTGTAAAAATAAATCTTTAGCAATAAATGGCACTATCAAAATCCCATGATTCTTAGGCTGTTATGTAGTTATTTACATGCTTTTCAGCAACAGTTGAAAAGATCTTATAGAACCCCAAACCAATATATCAAAAGACCCTGTAAACTGCATTTGCAATTATACTGTGTTGTTTACCTTTGTATGAAAATATGGCTACATGCTTTATGGTAAAGATAATGTAGCTCTCTGCTTTGCTACTGTGTGCTGGAAGCACACATCTGCCACTGGGCTCCATCATGTCAGAAACGCACTCTGTCCTGCACTTGGCTTTCCCAGTGGGCACCTGTGACAAACTGTGCATGGAAAACAAAATGCTACAGAAAGAGTGCAGGATTCAGACCTGCTTCAGCCGCACGCTCTTTTCCTTAGTCAATACATTTCTGATGTACTTTTAAAAATCATGCCTTCACTACACATATTTCATATTTGAGTAAAAAAAATCTCATTATTTTAAAAGTGGTGAGCTTTGTGAAAGTGTTTTGAAACAGAAACATGAAAATGTTAAAGGCACAATAAGAGGGAAGTGAATGCTACATATAAAATACTGTATTTCAAGTCTTCTAGGTTACTCAAGTCCAAACCCTTCTGAATTTGAAATTCCAATGATCAGTTTCTGTTTCAGATCTTTTTTGCTCTTGTATGGAGGAAGGCAGAGTTGATTGAAGCAAGTGTGTGCCACAGGTAACCTAGGAAAAATAAATTTTAAGGGATATTATGTCTTCAAACAGACACAAAATGACTAAGAAACTTGAAAAAGCACCACATACATAGTCAGATCTATTTTACTGTTATACAATGACTCATCTCTTCTTTATTGGACAAATATTTATTGAGTACTTAAGTATCCAGTGCCATTCTAAATAGGAGGACCATGTTTACACACAAGACAATCAATATGCCTGACTTCATTAAACTCTAATTTGAAAAGCATTTTGTTTGGAGTCAGAAGATCTGAATTTAAATACTGTTGCCCTCACTTACCAGCTGTGGGACTTTGTTTGAATTGCTCAATGTCTCTAAATCTGTTTCCTCATCTATATGGTAAACTATGCACTTACAGTAAAAGAATAAGACTGTGATCTATACAAAATACCTAGTAGACAGTACATTGTATAGCTCAGCTTTGGCTGTCAGAAAGTTAGGAAAAGCCATTTGGGGCCTGCTTTCAAAGCTGCTGTCCTCTCTGCACACAAAGCATTCAGTCTTTGAATCCTTCTGATCAGCTCGGCAGCATTCTACCTGATGACACTGATATCTCCATCCATGGTTTCTAATGGCATCTCAGAGCCTTCTCTTCAGTTTTTATGAACTGCTCCACATCACAGTAGCTTTCAACAAAGTCAGTATGTAAAAGTGGACAGTAAGCCAGAGAACACTTAGAAAGAATTCTGGATGATCAGAATTTATACTGCAAGACCACACAAAAAGACTTACAAATACTAGATCAGTCATCATTCATGGAGTCTGGATTACACTAAACTAGCATATATTCTGATATGTATTGCTTTCTTAAGCCCCAAAGCAACTTAAAAGTGGCTGCTACCCACAATATTTGGATGAAGAAAAGTAGACATGGCAATATACGAATCAAATATTCAAAGCTACAGACCTGGAAAGGAGTAAACTTGAGTTTCACAACCAGGGCCGTATGCTAAGATGTAAAGCATTGGTGCTCACATTCAACACACCTATCTATCTTTAACAGTGTGCCTTACAGAAGGAATGCACACTCTTAGCTCAGATCGAATACTGCCCTTGCCCTTTGGGGAATAATGTCACTGGACTGGATGGAAATGGTGTGTATCGACAATCTAGAGTTGTTCTAGAGTCAGAACTATGACATGTTCGCTCCTAAAATAATGTCTGAAGTAAAACTAACTGGAGACATTTACATGTTGCTTTTGTATTAAGATAAGTTACTCATATTACCTTTTAAATCAATCATATTTTTGTTGCTATAAATATTCCAAAAAAATTCTGTTGAACAAGTAAATCTTCAAATGCAAAACTTCTTTTGATATTTTCTATTCTAGGGTTTTGAATTATGACTCATACAGAAATTTCTTAGTTATATGTAAATACTAATTTATGTTTTAAAATATAATTTTTATTCACTTTTGTGTGTGGTATATGATCATGTGTACATGAATGTGGTGGTGCACACATTCACATGTGTACAAGGAGGCCAGAGGAAGACACTGGGTGTCTATTTTATTATTCTGTGCCTTTATTTCATTGAAACATGGTCTCTGACTGAACTTAAAACTTTTCTTTTCTTTGACTTGGGCTGGCAAGCCCCAGAGATCCTCATGTGACTCCCCCCCCATCATCTCAGGGAGTTAGTTTGTAACTCCATCTCAGGGGTTACAAACTAATGTGGCCACACACCTTTTTATATGGGTGCTAGGGATCTGAACTCAGCTGTTTGTGCTTGAACACAGAACAATGTTCTGAGCCCCCAAGTATAATTTTGACATCATTCAAGAAACAGTTACCACATGTGTGCCTATAAAAAGAATAAGCTATATAAGGCCTATTTTCTCTGGTCTTGAAGAGATAAATGACTGCAAATATAAGGTGGAACATGAAAAAAGAATTTATTGAAGGAATGATGACTTTTTGGTGTCACAGGAGATGTCAACAGTAAGAAGGATCTTCATGGAGAGGTAGCAAGCACATGTCATATGAAAAATAAACAAATCAAAGGAGTGGAGGAAGGCAGGCTGAGTGTGTTTTAAGGATGAAGCAAGATAGTGTGTGGGTATGAACAGAAACAATGGATTCTAGGAGTGGAACTTCTGAGGTTCAATAAAGCTACCAATGCCCCATGTGCCAGGGCTAGATCAGTGTCATGGAAATGGAGTTGTATAGGAACCTGGACAGGAAAGAGGCCTTAACTCAGCTAGGAATGAGGTAAAAAGGAACAGTACCAGGGTGTTCACAACTGGGAAAGCACAGAACCAACTCAAGGTCTGAAATGAAGGACTGAGACAGGATCTGAGAAATGTTCAATGTATAAGCTGAAGGGCAAGGGTGATTATAATGAAAGTTGTGTGTACTCAAATTACTTTTTGAAGCCACAGAACTTTTGAATAGGAGTAAGGAAGAGCAGCATTAATCACCCACTAACCCTATTAGAGAACTGTTTGAGGTCCTGGTCTTTATCACTTCATATGTGCAGAGCATGAGACTTAAAAGATGGCCAGTGCCAGAAGCACAGAAAGTACCAATACAGCAGTTACCTCTGTTCCGTGCACTAGCCTGAATTCCTTATGTTTCCTAATTATAAAAGTCATTTACATAAAACGAGGGCTAGACAGTATGCTTCTACAAGGCAGGCCAGGTTCTAACAGACTACAAAGCAAATACTCGACAGGTGTAAAGAGAGATGGAAGGGAAGCCTCAGCAGGGCTGGGATGCACCAATGCTCCCAGGGGATGTCAGCCACAGTCTCTTCCATTTCAGGGTCACATTGACGCTGAAGAATTTACATGAAGATGACTTAAGACCGAAAGACTTTTGATTCCAAAGTTACTAATAAGTTATATATTAAACATAAAGTTAGCTGGGCAATGGTGGCATAGGCCTTTAATCCCAGCACTCAGGAGGGCAAGGCAGGTGGATTTCTGAGTTTGAGGCCAGGCTGCTCTACAGAGTGACTTACAGGACAGTCAGGGCTACACAGAGAAACCCTGTCTCAAAAAACCAACCCAACCCAACCAACCAACCAACCAACCAACCAAACAAACAAAGTTAAAACCCAGAGTTTACCAGTTGGTAGAAGTTTCATTCTTTGAAATCTTAAAGTTCAAATCAGCCATCCCTCCCACAGGTACTCTGTCACTTCCTGTAGTAAAATGTAGCAACTTCTTCTGAAGTTCAAGAGGAAATCCAAGCACAACATCCCAAAAGTATCTATAGAAGAAAATTCACACATGATGCAATATTTAGAGTCTAATAAAGTAAGCTGAGAAAATCTCTCTAATACAAAGGTGCTTGATAATAGTATAAAATAACATTTTATAACATTATTTGGCTAATCTAACAATAAATGACATAAAACTTACTTTTTTTCTCAATATAATCTAAAACTCCTATTTTTCAACACAGTGCCAGTAAAACGCTATTTATAAATCTATCATTTTGGGGGGGGGGAAGCCCTATACTTTGATAGAAAGTTATATAATTTCCTCCCAAGGGGATTTCTAAATGTGTTCATATTTTAGTACTCTTTTATTTTTAGCAATAAGTTAAGACAGGGTGGGGCTGCAGACTATTTAAGTTAAGTGATTGGAGAATTCTAAGCTATCCAAACAAGCAGGCCATACTTTCTTCTGTTCTACAGACACAGCCTGAGGAGCAGGGGCGCACCGTATGGTCGGGTCTGTCTTCGCGTAGCCGTCATACTGAGTGCTCCTCTGCAGCGCGTGCATGTCCAGCTCAGGACTTCCACAGACCAGAATTTCTACCTCTTCTGGACGAAGCAGCTGTCAACAGTCATAAAAGCATTTAAAAATTACGATCCTAAATAAAATTTAAACTATTTTCATTGAAGAATCAAATCATAGAAATTATGACTTTTCTGAAGGAAATGCTTCCCATTATATTTATATCTTATAACAATAATGAATAGTTTGCTAGAAAAATCAAGAAACAACGCAGCATGAACCAACTCATTCCTCTCCAGAATGAGCAGAGAACAACAATGATTACGGATCCACCTGGCCTGTCCCCGCCAGTGCCCTGAGCTCTGCAGAGCTGTGCCAAGTCTGCTTTGTGGGCCTCACTAGTTCCCACCTTTTAGGTGAGTTTGTTCTCATTTGCGATTACATCTGAAAAGCAGTTGTACTGCACCATTTAATTTTTCTTTTTCTTTTTTCCATCCTCCCACTACCCGAGAGTCATAAAACTTTGTTACATCTCAACACTACTTCCTTCTCACAGGTACTTTCAGCAAACACGTTACAAAGGAAACCAGTGCTTTTCAACCTTCCTAATGCGCTGACCCTTTAATACAAGTGTGGTTGACTCTCAACCACAAAATTATCTTTGTTGCTACTTCATAACTGTAATTTTGCTAGTGTTATGAATTGTAATGATAATATCTGGCACACAGGGTATCTGATATGTACCCCTGTGAAAGGGTTGTTCAACCTTCAATGGGGTCACAACCCACCGGTTGAGAAGCACTGCTCTAAAACAAGCCAGAAAGACAGCTACTTGCTCCTGCACCCAAAGAAACTTTGATAGTCCATTTCTTTCCTCTTTAAAAGCAGTGCAGATGAAAGGCTACTCCAGTATGTCATGATAAAATAGAAAGGACATACGAGAGGCAGGATGGCATGTGTCTTGAAGGTGAACAACTCATAATATTTACAATATGGCATTTAAACTTCAGCTTACATGGCCAAGACAAGTCAAAGCACCCTGAGTCCACCATGCTTGAGTCCACCATGCTTTTGAAGATGAACTGTAGACTCAGAGAGCTGACAGACTCTTGAGTGGGCAGGGAGCAGCTGCACAGCACGCTCCCATTTTCCCCCTGGAGCCTGCTGTGCTCTGCTCCAGAGTCAAGCTTTTAAAGCCCTAATTTAAGACACAGCAGAAGACAGAGACTTGAAATCATGCTTTTCTCTCCAGAGGAGAAAGGCTGAAAGAAGAGCACTACTGTTATTTCTAACTCTTTTAAAAGTAGAAAATGTTTCTCATCTACCAAGATACTTAAGGAATTTTCTGTCATACTATTACAAAACCTAACTAAAAGCTTAAAATTTTAAACTCACCATTAGGGCATTTGAAGCACACACACTATGGAATCCACAGTAAAAGGCAGCAAATTGCTTATAGATAGATTTGTTCAAAAGGAAGTCAGTATAAAGCTGCACATACTCTGGAAAGCAATGTCACATTGTTAAACAGTCATAGTAAAGAAAATGTACTAATTCACTGCAATTAAAAATGGCATCTAACTTACCTCTTCTATTCTGATTGGTAACTGGAATCTTATCACCCCCTGGTTTTAAGTTATAGGATTTAATTATTCCAAATTCTTCTTGAAAAACCTGATGGGCGATACCATGATATGTTTATTGGTATTGTTATGCACAATGGGCTTCGGGGAGTAGATCTGTAGAATAGTTCTGCCCCTCCCTTAAAATACACAGCTGTCAAAAGCCTAAACTTTTTGTGACTTTTAAGAAAGTGTCATTCTGACATTAAAAAAACAACAACAAAAAAAGAGAGGGTCTATAATCCTTCCTGTTAAACGCAGTAAATACTTTAAAGAAGCCCGTAAAACTTGTATAGCAAGTGAGAGAGGTGAAAATTGAGTGTTTTGGTCTGATTCATTGCTTCTTCTAAACTTCCTGTGTTGGGGCAATGTAAGAAACTAACTTTTGGTAAAAAGCCAGTCAGTCATGGAAATATGCAACTGCCCAGGAAGAACCATGCCCTTGGTGAATTCATTTCCGCATGTTTACCTACATGTGTCTACGGCACTAATCTCTATTGCATTACTAGCCTTGATTCTTTTAAAATTATTAATAGGATCTTGCTGTGCAGCCCGGGCTGGCCTCAAACTCACAATTCTTCTGTCTGAGTCTGCTTACACTCAGACTTGAGATCTTTTTCGTAAGAGTTTGGTAACAAATGAAAATTTCATATGTAAGAAGTACAGCTGACAAATGGTGGTATGCTCTCATCAGTACCTGGAATGTTGAGTAGAAATCTTCTTCAACATTGCCTTCATATGATAAGAGTTCCTTTAATCCGTGGGCCAATTCCTATAAAAAACAAATCTGTGATCTGTCTTTTACATTCAACTAGCCTTACTTCAAATTGTAAGGAGACAGATTGTGGGTTCCTTACCTGTGAGAATAAGGAGTAAACTCACATTTTAAAGCAAGTATTTGAGGTTTCTTTCTAAGACTCATGATACTTGCCAATGATTTCTACCATCCATAGCTTGAAAAAATTAAAGTCCATGCAGGAGAGAATTTTACACTTTATACTACAGTGATCTAACTCCACAGGGCACTCTTAGCAAGCAAGTATTACAGGTCTATTGTGACTTCCTGGCTCTCTGCCACATTACTGTTTATGGATTTTTAGTTCTCATTTTATTTTACATCGATATTTTTGAATGTTCTACTATTTTAGGATGCACTGTTTAAAATCAGACACAGTTCACATCTGAAGGGGCTTATACATTTTAATTATCACACCTTCCTCTCCCAAAAAAAGCCTGAGCATGCTAGGAGACATATTTTCTTACTTCAGTTATCTATGAGTAAAAACTTAAAAGCAGAATTGGCTCAATATTTTATTTTTTTAGCAAGCTTCATGAAAAATCACTCTTTATATTATGTTGTCAGAGAGGTAAGTATTGCCAGAGGTTGGAATAATCTCATAATCTTTACATAATAAAATTTCATCCCATTAAAAGCACAGGGATGAGGGCCTGAGATTTGACAGGGTGGCAATGATTTTGTCATGACTACAGAAGGTCATAGAGCTGTGCTCAAGTGTTTTCTAGTGGCGCAACAAGGAAGATTTCTTCCCGTTCCTACCAAAGAGAATAATCTTGGACGGGAGAAGTGGGGTAAAAAAAAGACAGTTTTTACGTGTACTGTGAAATACGTACGAAAATAAAATTGTCAGCTGTTTTTTTTTTTAAGCACATAATTTTATACAAACAGAGGCTGGTAGAGATTTAATATGCCTATTGCCATTAAGTGACTTATTTTAAATTATGTTTATTTGTGTAAGTCTGTGTCTGAGTATGTGCTCATGTGTGCTGGTGTCTGCAGAGGCCAGAGGGGTTGGAACCCTTTGAGCTGGAATTACAGGCAGTTGTCAGCATCCTGATATGGGTACCAAGAACTGAATCTAGGTACTCTGACAGAGCAGTGAGTGTTCTTAGTTGGTAAGCCATCTTTCCAGCCCACCATTTGTTTTTAATTATCAATTTTAGAACATCCTATTATTCCCATAAGGATGCCCAGAGAGGTTAAATAACTCACCCAAGTCGGTCTGGATTCTAATCAATGCCCATAAGGCTTAAAAAAATTATTTTATTCTAAAGAGCGAAATAAGACTATCTCTGTAAGGAAGGGGCTAAAAGCAAGACAGAGAAGAGTTCTAAAGGGAGCCCAATTTTAAAGTAAGACTAGCATTAGAAGACAGCAAGTAGAGAGGCACTTAGCATAACAAGACTACAAGGTACTAACAACATACTTACAGGCATAATCTGGCACAAGTCGTCAATGGCAACACTGCAGATGCCTACTGGTGTATTCTGATCAGTAGGTACGATGGGAGGGCTCAGCAATTTCTTGTAACAGCAGGGAGGAAAACGAATATCCAAAGTGATACTGTTATAAACAGCTAGTCCCATGAGCTATGCATACTAAATGTTAAGTATTAACATAAAACCCATGACAATAAATGAGTTTTGAATTATGCATCAGTCGTCTTATATACTTCCTTCAGATCTAACACTGACTTTCTAATTAGTCCAACACACCTTTCTTCTTTCCTTAATTTCCTTTTATTTACATTCTATAATTATTGATTAACAAAAGTTGGGGGAAAAGGTGTTCATTTGATACAATTTAATGATTTAATGCATTCTTATAAATTATTATATAAAATTACTAAATTTAAGGAAGCATGTTGGTGGTTTTATAAGAGGTATCAAGAATTTATTGACTGCAAAATGCAGGATTGATTTTAGAAATTGCCATAGCTATTTAAAGCTTAAAAAAGACTGTGTTAAAGGAGTTGGGATGAATAAGCATATAGATGTACAAACACTGTTAATGAGATAATAGTGTAAGCAGACTCACATATAAACTTGAAGGGCTAGAGTTCAGATATCTTATTTACATGTAAAATTTGTCTACTTACAGAGTAGAATGTAATATCCATTTGCTGAAAGAGGGGGGTTAAATCATATTTCCTAATATTTAAAGGTCAGTTATTCTGTTAAAGTTACTTAAAAAGTAATTCATTTTATAGATTCAAAAGGAAATCTAAACACATGGGTTTAGCAAATTGCTGAAAACTATTTCGAATACTGTCAATTGAATCAGCAAAAGCAAAATGAGGGCTGGTGATGTAAGGAGTACATAGTGTTTTCTAAGTAACCTGCGTGTGTAAGGAGACAGGTACTGCAAATATGCTCAAATATACTTACATGATCAGATAGCAATAATGAGAATACTACTACTGCAGTATTATAATTCTCTATGATGATGAGAACATCTAAACATGCTAAAATTCTAAAGGCATGATGTCCACAAGTAAGGAAGCAGGTTAACAGGCTTATGCCACAGAGCCTCTTACACAGAGATGCTTACTTTACACCAAATCAACCTGTTCTAGTTGGAACAAGGATAGAGTGAGTTCTCTGCCAGTGTCACTGAGTGCTCTGTGCTGTGGACAGTCTGAAAACCTGCACTGTACTACACTGTCTACTCAACTTCAGTATCTTTTGTTACAGGCAATTCTACTTTTAAAATATTACTTTATTAATGCTCTTGATGTAATCGTTACAACATTTTACCATTATTATTTTGTATTTTATCAATCTACTCCTTGTAAATACTAGAGACCTTGACATATTAAAAAATGTAATAAAATGCTAAGCAACTGTGTCAGTTTAACTTTAGACACATTTGTTTAACATGAAATATACATATAAGCACATGCTTTATATGATCTTTTAGGTACTGACTAAAACCATCAATATTGTGAAAGAAGATGACTAACAATGCATGGTTTTGTGAATAACACCATTTCAAAAGCTTAACAGCTAACTTTATTAAAAATATCAGGAAGTCAAAATATCACAACTCTTAGCTGTGATATAAGAACTATAAAGCAAGATAACCATGTGCATCAAGAATTCCAAATAGGTCAAAGTTAGTCGAAAGTACCAGAGAGGATGGACACAATCAAGCAAGAACTGTAAATGACAGAAAACCAGAAATCCATGATTTGCTCAGGCTTTTTGGATATTGTAGAATTTAGCACTCTGGATCTTAGATATGACAATCTTTAAACATTTCAAATTGACTAGCTCAACATGTAGTTTTGTTTCCTGCTACTTTTTCTTTCATTTACTCTTTCACATTTCACATACATCTTCAGGATTTAATCACAACAAATGTAACACTGGCCTTGTATGGATGGATGGATGCTCAGCATGTTCCCCAAGTCCCAGGGTGATTGCTGCTTTGCAGCAAGTCAGTAACAACTCAGCCTTTTATTCCCCTCATCAATCTCTCAGCTAAAATTTCTACCTTCTCTGGAAAGAATGTAATCCCACATCTTTTCTACCTTAAAACCCAGCCACACTTATTTTTATGCTAATCTTGGTTTTTAATGAAGTCCCAACCCCTTAGTACTTAATTCCATGCTCCATAGTCATCTAACTGAGAATAAACTATCCTCCACTGATGCTCATCTGCTTATTTAAATGCTGAACTACTCAAAATTGGAATTTTCCATCGTTTCCACTTATCTCCAGCACTTGCTCGTCTTTTTATTCTTCCTTCATTTCCCACCGACAATTATATTTCCTATAATGTAAACACTTATGGACAAGGCCTCCTTGTCTAACATCTGACCTCTTTGCTCTACCAAACTAAGAAAAAGTTACACAGCACACCTGAGAGAGACATGGGAGATGGCAACTGGATCTGTAAACTAGAAAGGCTGGAAATATTCCCGGTTGCACTCACTTTTCAGTTTTTTTTTAATATCATCTCCTTTATGTCTCAGGATTTCAGGGTACATTAAAAAGGCTAGATTTAATTCCTACAATTTCAGTTTAGTAAACCAAGTACAAAATGCAAGAACCGAAAATACGTTATCACAAATGGAAAAATTCTAAATTTTAAAAACTATTTAAATTTTTTGATATCTAAATAATATTTTGAGGTAAGAAAGACTTAAAACGCAACCATTTTCTTTAATGTATTGAGACTATGGAAGTGTGATATTACATATTATACAGATTAGGAAAATCTAATAAATTTGATGTTTAATTTTCTTTTTTCTCATTTATTTATTCATTTTACATCCTAATGGCAGCCACTCCCTTCTCTCCTCCTTCTCCCACCCTCCCACTCTCTTTCCCCCATTCCCTGCTTCCCTTCTCCTCAGAAAAGGAGAGCCCCCTTCATACCAATCCACCCCAACACAGCAAGTCACATCAGGACTAATGCATCCTCTTCCACTGAGGCCAGAGAAGGCAGCCCAGCTAGAGTAAAATGATAAAAAGGCAGGCAGCAGAGTCCATGTCAGAGACAGCACCACTCCAACTGCTAGGGGCCCCATATGAAGACCAAGCTCCCATCAGCTACATATGTGTAAAGGGCCTAGGTCCAGTCCATGCATGCTCTTTGGTTGGTGGTTCAGTCTCTGTGAACCTCAATGGGCCTAGTTAGGTTGGTTTTCTTATTCTCCCCACAGGAAAGAGTTAACCCCTGATACTCTGTTATGCTTACAGGCAGGTGTCTAGCATAGCTCTCCTCTGAGACACTCTACCCAGCAGAGGGGATCAAAAAGGATGCAGAGACCACAGCCAAACATTAGGCGGAGCTCTGGGAATCTTGTGGAAGAGTTGGGGTAATGTTTAATTTTCTAAAACAACATTTTTCCTAACTACAGAGTAGAAACAACAACAAAAAAAAAGTCTTAAAAAATCTCTAGTCTAGTAGCACCTCCTAGTGGAAAGTTTAAAGGATACAATTCCCACCAATCGGAATTCAGAATAATTATCACATTTAAAGCTGCTAAACCAATGGCAGTTCGAATCCTTGTGATATGTAAACATGCCTGCAAAGAGGAAACACAATTTATCCACAAGACGGAACGCACTGGTAAAATACATATGATATCTAGCAAAAGCAAAACTCTATCACAGTTCTGTTACAAACCATTTTTCACACTAAAAATTTCATAGAACACATTTGCAAATCTCAGTAAAGCATACATAAATGCAGAAGGCATTTTTGATATCCTTAAGCAGATGATAAAATGTATAAATTAATCAGATAACTTCATAAAATACAGCATATGGCAAAAATCAAATTTGAGCATTATTTACACACTTCAATATATCTTTGCCAACCCTGTCTCATATCACCAGAAAGATTTTATTCATATATCTATGTTATCTATAATATGTATGCTATGAAAATATAGAAATTCTCCTTTTAAGAAAAAGTTAATAGATGCTAATAATTTTGTAGGCAATTTCTCTAAATAAAATAAAAATTGGAGATTTTGTCCTTAAAAAATTAATTTGTGAATTTCTATTTCTTTTTGTCTCTGGTTTATGTGTATATGCATGTTTGTGTGTACCTGTGTGTTTACATGTTCATCTGCATGTGGCCGCCACAGCCATTGTCAGGTGTCTTCCTCAGTCATAGTCTCTTGAAAGACTTTTGAAAGACTCTCCCACTGAGTCCGGAGCTCACCAATCGAGCTAAACTGGTTGCCAGCAAGCTCTAGGGATCTCTCTGTCTCTGTCTCCCCAGCGCTGGGATTAAAGGAATACTCCCAGTTCCTGGATTTTCACATGGCTGCCTGGGACCTACGTTGAGACCCTCACGCTTATCTGGCCAGCACATCACTGACTAAACCATCTTCCGAAACCACAGACTTCTATTTCTTAAAATAATGAAAGAAGCTTCACATACTAGTATAGAAAAAACAAACTATAGGCTTGCTTTTAAATTCTGAATGTTCTTTATACATTTCAATGGCACAGTTTCATGCATTGTGTTTATACAAGAGATATGTGGCTATTTCTGTACAAATTCTACATTTACTGCTAGTGAAATGTCAGGGGTACTACTGAACTCTAACAAGTCTAGACACACAAGGGTCAGTAACATTACTCACCATAATCTGGATGGAAAATCTGGCGAATTAGAAGAAGGAACCATTCTTTAGTCAAGCCACCCATATCCAAACCAGCTTCACCCACAAATGTAACTTTCAACTTCTTCTTCAAGTCTGCTCTTTTCCGGGTTAACTATTGAAGAGGTTATGTAGTAAGGGAGAACAAATAGCAGTAAAAAGAGAAATGTATTTATTTGTTTAATCTTGGGAGCAATATTAGGCAGACTTTGGCTTATTTTTACTTCCATAAGCATCCATCCATCCAATTTGCCAGACACTATAAGCTAGATGTTATTATATTCATTTTATAGATTAGAAAAACATTAAGGGGTCAGATAACTTGACAATGGTTACTGTCCTCAAGAATTACAATGTATCCAAATTTTTAACTTAGTAGACTATAATATGAAGTGACTTTTTATGTCCCCTTTCTCTTTCAACACTAAATAAAAGCCCACATAGAGGAAACAGCCACGATCTCATCTTAACTACATGATGGTCTGACTGCAGCAGTGTACCCAGAGCCAACTTTGCAATATACACACATGAGTCAGTGTTTGTGTAAATCGGAATAGGTCCTATATACCCTTATATGTCAGACCTGTAAGGTTATAGATGAGCAATCTGAGGTCTGTAGAATTTAAAATAACATGTTATATACCTAATCAGAAAGAGATATGGGTCTAGAATCCAGGTAGCATACCAAGAAACATGAATTATGCATTTAAGTATTTTACAGAAATCCCTCTGAGAAATTAACCAACTATTAATAAACATCAGAATGTTAAAAAGCTTATACAAAATTTATCTTAACTGTATCAGAATTTATGGAAGTATACACATTGGCACACAGAAATAATAGCTTAATAAAATTTTAATAATAGTTGAATTTATTTTAAACAACACTATTTTGGAATAAATTATACCTCATCAAGTGAGTCGCTAACCAGATGTGTCCTCCTTACTTTCATATTTAGAAATAGCATATTCATGTCAGGTCTTTGTCTTCGAGATACTTTATCCACCAGACTTTGCTAATTAAATAAGAAAGCAAACACTGTTCACTTTTACTTAAACTATAATTTCATTTAAAATATTAGTCAAAACAGCTTAATTCTTGTTTATGCTATCTCCCAAGTAAATAATTTCATAAATCATTTTATTTACATACATTTTAGCTTGTGAGTCATCTTATTGTGACTTTATTTTGGAACAATGATGGTCGATGGGTACCAAAATCTTGACTAACTTTCACAGGGAGAAGGCTGCACTGCAATTTCCACAGGACTAGGACCTTCAATAGCATGTTTTTTTGTGTAATAAAGGGGGAGCATTTAATCCTCTGTATGTATTTCTAATGCGAAGCTCAGGCTTTAGCTATTTTTAGATACTGAATTTATTCTAAAAGAATCGTCTACTTCTAGAAAACAACAAAAAATAGTGTGTCTACACGTTCAAAGACATTCAGACCTTTTATTCTAATAGTTCTACTTTTGGGAATTTTAAAGATTAGAAAAAATTTTTATTCCATCAGATATTTGTAAAGCTATTATCCATAAAATCAAAGCTTAAAACTATCCTAAGTATATGAAGCTACTAAAAGTGAGTAGGAAAACTCTGTAAACAGTTCACACAGAGATTAAAATTATAACTATAACACTGCGCTACCTCTGCTGATTTTAAAGATTAGCAAAATAAAATTTACCAAAGTGTTAACAACAGATATGCTGGGTGATACAGATATAAAAGATTTTAAAATGCATTTTTAATGTTTCTTCGAAATATAAGCACTGTGTATATAAAAACCAACATATTAAAATGTATAAGAAATATGTCATTATACAAAATCAACATGCTTGCATATTTACTTATCTAGATAATGATTATTAGACTATTTCATTATTTTTGTTGACAATGAAAATGAATTTTGTGCAAATAAAGATAAATATTTCAGATCTGTACAGTAATGTGCTATAACATAATATCTCATGCCTCAAATCCACAGAGTAGGACACTACTTAAAAATTTTGTAGATTATTGTAACAAGTGCCAATTCACAGCCTTCTCTAGGCCTCCAGTCTCCAATGTGAAAACTCTTCATTTGCCATAAGAATGCTCCACAGAAAAGAGGCCAACAAAGTTAGAAATTTAGACAGTATTACGGAACTTACGTATTTACTTAATTTTGCAGTTTCAGATTATAGCATAAGCTGTGTCAAGAGTGGCATGGCAGTTAGAACCTGGAAGAACTAACAATGCCACTCAAGTATTCGTGTATTCCCTCCCTCCCCTGTTCTTTGAAAGCTCGTGCGCTGCTCTCCTTTCCAGGAGAGGAATCATAGCACAGGTTGGCACCTGATACCTGAAGCATGAGTGGCAGCACACTGCTAAAGAAATATGGATAAACTAGTCCTATGTACTTTATTTAAACTGTAACAAACCTCAGGGTCACTGTGAAAAGAAAGCACTTTTAAAAAGACACATGACATAGAATTGGAACTAAGTCAAAATGTTGAGATGACTTGCTACATAGATTAACCTTTGAGCCAGCATCTGGTGCTAAATACGACCATTTAATCACATTCTTCAGGGGCAGTGTGGCTTTAGACTTCTCTTTGGAGCCATAAACAATAAAATTTCTTCTAATATTCTCATACTCAATGCAAGCTGATTTCAAGAACTTACTGGGCACTAAAACCTTTGTCCTTCTCTGTAACAAATAAAACAAACAAAAAAAAAACCAAAACCTGGGAACTGAACTTCTGAGGAATACACTATTCCTATTTTTATATTTTAAAATATCGTAATTTATACTTCATTTTTATACTTTTTAACAAGACATGGGAATACTCTGTCTACTCTGCTGTTCTATCTTAAGAAGGCTAAAGCCATGCTTCTTTTTTATTTTAAAACTGAACATGATGTAACCCGGGAGGAGCCTGAGATGAGCAAGTATGCAGAAGAGCAGTGTCAGCTCTTGCTTCCTGTGCTGTCCTGAACAGTGGTAAGTAGAACTGATGCCCAGGGGAAAACTTCACCTTGTTCCACAATTTTCCTAAAGTTTGGCCTACTTTTTATGAATTTACCATGTTCTGAGAAACATGATAAACTGAGAAATTTTCTTTGAGCAAATTTCTTAGTTCTCTAAGATACATGCTTAGTGTCACATCATCTACTGTTTGTTTCTGATTTTCATGAACTCCAGGGAACTCTGTAGCATGAGTGTGATTTGTGTTGTGGCCTCCCTGGTCTCACCATGGTGTTTAGTGCTACTTCTCCAGCTTCCTAGAACAGGAGCTTTACACAAAGTGAAGTCCAACAAGCTCCTCAAAACTGGGTCTATCAGAAGCATTTCTGCTGCATTTATAGTACACTGGGAAGCTGACTAGATAAGGGCTGTTCTATCTCTCATATTGTAAACAGGGTTACCTCATGGGGGTAATAACATGGACTATATTTTTAACATTTTCTGATTACACTAAAACAATTCACAAGACATTTCACTTATTTATTATTTACTATATTGATTACAGGCAGCATAAATATGTTTCATAGCTGGCTTACCCTTGCGATGCTTATCATCTGTTGTTCTGAGTCTCTCTGAATAATGATTTTTTTTGCAGCTATAGAAATAACGAATGGGTACTGACAGAAGGAAAACCTGCTAAATAAGTGCAAACAGAAAAAGCAAAACGGTGCATTTTTAGCAAAATTACACCAAGGGAATCTAAGGTACCTTCTTTGCAATATAAAACATTACTTTTGTATGGTGTTTTACCATTCACAAAAGATTTTATGTGCATGATTTCATTTCCACAAAACTATGAAAAAACCGTATTATTCTTACGAGTGCAATGGCTTAACCGCTTTAGGAAACCACAGCTAATTTTCTAAATATGTGCTGGTCACTTACATTGTTTACACAAATCATTTCCATTTTCACCTATGAAAAACATGGCCAACAGTAGGACCAGGGGGCAAAAGTGTTGATGGTGAGAAACAGGACAGGATATTTACATGTTCAAATGAATATACAATTTATCACTCAGGGATGATTTATGTGTGAGCGTCAAAAATGGAGAAACAGTGATAATTACAGCATACAAAAAGCAGTCATAAATTCAAGAATACTATAATAAAAAATAGAATGAAAAATACAAAGCGTATGTACTTATAAAGATATAACATTGTTGTCCTAGACCAAAGCTAAGTCTTATACCGTATGTGGAAGCCACAAGCTGCACAGACATAAATGCGTGTGGAAGGAATGCAGCCAGCAGCACTGACACTCGAGAGCTTAGACTCCCATCGGAAGTGGCTGCAGTTTGGGTAGGTATATCTCATTGGAAGTAACTGCAACAAATCCATCAATTTTAGTTTACTCCATCAGAACACAGTGAGTGGGATATTTGTGGACACTTTTTGCAAAGAAGACATTATGTGAAAGAAGAGACAGCCCTGTGTACTGAGCATTAGACAGCCTTTACTCTGATTCAGGACTGGCAATATCACAACTTACTCGGTACCAGTACATAATGAGTCACTAAAACTAACTGAAAGTTTGGAAATAAAAGAAAATGCAACAAACTTAAAAGAATATATGTTGGTTTCATTATATACTTTACAACAGTGCTTCTCAACCTTTGCCATTTTGGTTTTATAAAAAAAATACATAAAAATACTATGTGCATCAAGTACCCAGATAAATACCCCAAGGTCAGTAGTGACTGGCCCTGTGGTCCAGATGCAGTTTCAGACTCCACTGACTGCCAGTGACCGATGGCGGCCTCCAGGCAGTGCACTGCTGGTGTACCGCACTGTGACTGGAACAACCTCCCAGCAAACGCTGACAATGACATAGTCAGACTCTAAGTTGCTTTACGACTATACTTACATTAAAATAGAAGGTGAGTATCTTTGTAAAAGAAACGCTATCAGGAAAATATTTCTCAGACCGACTACTACAGTCTTTAGAAGACATTGTTTTTCAATTTTGATTGTTCATGTGTGCACTGAGATTTGATCAGAGTGCCATTATACATTTTAAGTCAATTCTGGCAGAATCCCTTGAAAGTTTACCCAATCCATGTGTTTATCTGGGCTCTCTGGGTTATTTATATCTGTATTTACATCTCCCCATCTCCAGAAGAAAAAAGAAATCTCCTGGATAATTCATGTTTGGGAAACAAGTTATGTTTGGGATAGGCTTGATAATTTAATCCAAAGTAGAAATGTGGATAAAAAGTATAGCGTATTAAAGAATTTTGCCAAGCATTTTGAAAATCTGTCGCATTAAATAAACTGTGAAGCTCCTTTCTCTGAAATATCAATTCTCTTTTCTATAAACAATTCATAATCACTTTTTGATGCATATTATGGGAGAGGAACAAATGTGTATTAAGTGGCCATATGCGTGTGATCAATGAATTAGATAAGGTACTGGTACACTATCGTCTCCAAGACAGGATGGCTTATTAGCAGTTTTTGTAAATAAAGAAATTTGGAACATTCAGTCATTTGTTTATATATTATCTAATGATTTTTATGCTAAAACAGCAATATGAATTATTCACAGAACTGAAAATATTTATTTTCTAGTCCTTTAGAAAAAAAAATATATTGTCCCTTGTGGTCTGATGACAGCACATAGAATACTAAGTAAGCTCTAAGAAACCTCATACGTAGGGAAGAACCTCACTGTTCTTCAAACAATGCTATTAATTAAAACAAAACTTAACATATGCATAAACTTAAAATGTAGCAAAAGTAAAACCTCTTGATAGACACAATGACATTTAAAGCTACATATTTATACGATACATGTTTATATATAAAAAATTACATACACATTATTTATACAAATTTAAAATCCAGTAATTATTTTAAATTGCATTTTGTTAGGTAAATAATTAGATGAGCTATTGAACATACCTGTGAGAATTTCCAAAACTCTGCCAAGTATGATACTCTTCCATGAGATTAATGTGATCCAAGGTAGAATTATAGAAATCAGTGTAAGGAATAAGGGGAGGATGAACCAAACTGTTGGCAGTATCTGCAAAAAGAAATTCTCATATAGTGCTCTTTCCCAGCATGTACATGATTCATTTTAATAATAAAAACATTATTTTAATATCTACTACTGGCTGTCCTTCATTTAAACTCTAGTTTTTAATAACAGTACAAAGTACTACAAAGCTTTCCCCCGCTTTATAAAACACTTATCATTTAAAATTTATGTATTATAAAATTCATAAACAAAACAAAACTTTATTTTTCTTCAAAATAATGGTTTAACAGTTATGGCTACCTCTCTAGTACTCAGAGATCCTTAGGGGATATTTCCAGTACTTGTCAAGAGAAAAGAAAGATGAGGGAATAATCAGAACCTACTAAGCAAAGCCAGAACTTTAGAGGCTGATGGGATCCACCAGACGCACTTCGTTAGAGGTGGGAATTCTTCGGGCTTCGCTGGAAACAGGCGTAAGGAGACGAACTGCAACAGTCTCTCTACCAGCTGCTTGAATTTCCTCTGGGGTAGTCTGGTATAGATTTTGAAATAATTCCAATCAAAATTTTCATTTCTTATTTTGTCAATATAGTTGTCATTCAAACCACATTCGACAAACAGTAAACAGACTATTCATTCTCACAAACTATATTTATTAAGTTGACAACAGAAAACACAAAATCCTACCACGAATACTGTGTCTCAAATAAGTAATAAACACCAGAATTGTGGTAGTGTCACCAATATAATTTTTAAGGCTTTCAGTATTCAGTCAGTTTCACTATTTACAGATGCTGCTCTTGAAGACCAACCTGTATGCTAAAATTTATTCCTTACTCCACAGGTCAGCCCTGTGCTTCCATGGCCATTTGTGGACATAAAACAATGTTGAGAGCCCTGAGTTGTCCTGCGTGTATGAATGAGAGTCAGCAAGGTAGTGTTTTAATGTTTGTTTCAGTTCCCACACTGAAAGAAAGTGCCCTTCTCTAGTCTAGTCCCGTGTTTTCCTATGCTTATGCTTTCTGGATGATCCCGTTATTTCAGAATGGCCCTCCAGCAGGCACACGGCGTACACCTGTAACCCCGGGACCGGGAGGCTGAGGAGGGAGGGTTCTGGGTTAAAGGCCCACTGGAATACACAGCAGATTCCAGGCCCGACTGAGGAACAGAGTTCAGCCTGTCTCAAAAGCCAAAAGCAAAGCTAAAAGTCCTAAACGTAATAATTAAATGCTGGTTAGTTCCAATGAAGAAGCAGAATGTGATGCTGTACAATGAACAAGAAGGATATGGTGTGTTGTACAAAGAATGTGTGTGCTATAACTCTCCTGGCATGGCTTACGGTGTGACTGCCGTGATCTCAATTTAGCCAGTCTACTTACATGGAGTAAAGTATCAAGTACAAGCAGTTCTAAAGCGGATGCTTGCTGACAGGACTGTGGCCAAAGGCTCCTAGGAAGGCACCCTGCACACCGATTCAGTGATGTCTGCTAGCTCATCAGGACTGATGGGGACTCTTGTCAGCACAGCTAGTGTGAATGATGAGAACTGACAGTACTTAAACTTTATTCTGGAAATATTTTGCCTTTTAGTTTTTCACCATCATTTGTCACTTAATGTAAAGATAGTCCTGAGGGGGAGAAGTAATATGCTTTTGTAATCTGGTATTTTTAATAAGGCAAGTCATATATATTAAGACATGTTAATAACAGGAAATTAAAAGATACACAATAAAACAATAGCTGAGCAAATTCATTTGAGATGTCTAAAAAACAGAAATGTGCTATATAAAACTGCAAGTGGTGGATTTTCAACAATTTTCACAAAAATATAGTTACTCAGATTAAAAATAGATTTTTATGTTTCTTTTATGTATTGCTAAGGTATACATTTTATAACTGGCTTTTGAAGCATTTCAAAGTATAAACATCATTCCTAAAAAATCTTCAAAACATTCAAATATTATAAAGGTTTACAAGAGTCTATCATAAATTAATAATATTACATGTAAAACTGAGAGACTATAAAAGTTCTTGTTTACGTTTTAAGCCAGTGAACTAGGAAATGGTGGTCAGCTTCCACTAAGGTAGCTATCTGTCGTAGCAAATGAGCATAGATGACATATGTAGATGTGCTATTAAATTGAGGATTCTGAAAAAGATATTAAAGATAACTGTTAAATTGTGTTAACAAGGAAAAACACAAAGCTTAATGAGTTTTAAGCGGCAAATTCAGGAAGCTACATTTGAGTTTGTGCAGTTCTTTAACAACAATCCTCTTGTTATTTATTTAAGCAAGACTGGTTCTGGCGCAGTACAGTGCACAGGTTTTGGAGTTATGACATCTGCATCTGAGGCTTGGTCCTACCACAAATTAGCTGTGTGCCCTATTAGGCATGGTTATAAAACTTTAATTCACAATTTCCTCAGCGGTAAGATGGAAATAATATCTATTCAGGGGTTATTTTGAGTTTTAAAAAAGAGAACATATACAAAGCACCTAGTTGTATCTTTCATAAATGCTGGCAACCACTATTATCCAATTAAACAGCAACAAGATTGTGTTTTCTTGATTAAAAAAAAAACAAAAAACAAAAAGAAAAACCAGGTAAATGCTAGTTGTAAAACGTTTGCACTGGGAAATGAGCTTCCTGCATCACAAAGAATAAGCATGTGCTCTGACAACTTTTAAACGTTAAAGGACTGAAAGAATTCTTGTAAACTAAGCAACCCACATTTATCTTTCAAAAGCTTAAGTTCTATGGCAGTGTACATTTCATAAATTTCCATAAAAGTCACTACTATTAAAAGTCAGATGCTGGCTGGAGATGGCTGGGTGGTTTGGAGCACCTGCTGCCCTTCCAGAGGACCTGAGTTTGGTTCCGGCACCCACAAATGTGTGCAGAGTCAGCTCCATGGCATTTGACTACTCTTCATGGGTAGAAGATAACTCATGTATAGCTCTCCCATAGACACACAAATAAAAAGTAAAAATAAATAAAAAATCAATCCAATTGTGATTTAAAAAACAAAACCACTGTTTTCAAAACTGACAGGCAGGAGCAACCTAGGGTGCCTACACCCATCCAGTAACAGCTCTGGGAAAGGTGGGATGTGAACAGAACCTAGAGCTGACTAACACAGTCTTCTTCCAGAGTTGAGCATCATGACATCATTTTATAGCTTTTCTCTCCTTTCTTCCAGTTTTGATGCTTTCCTCATTTGTTTCCTTTATCTTTTTGTTGTTGTTGTTTCATTTCCCACGTTTCTTTTATTTGAGCATGATACTGATAATATCATAATACTAAACTAAACACTTTGGCTTAATATTTTTACCTTCAAATGAGTTAATATACCTAGGTAACTTGGTAAATTATAAAAAAATGATACAAATGTAGTGTGTTAACTAAGATAATATATTTTTCAAAAGTAATTAAAAATAAAAATTTACTTTTACTTAGCACTTCAATATGTTTTTATATTTTTGAATCCATATCTCTCTCATGAGAAAGCAAGTATTGTTTTGCTTTATAACAAGTATCTTTTTGTTTCTATCATAATTCTAATGAAAAATAGAGACAAATTAGAAACCTAGTACATGGGGAAATTCTCTAGCCTAGCCCAGTTATTTCAAAGGAAACAGCCTGAACACTGTGGAAGAAAGGCAAGAATGCACTTATAATTTATCCCCTTAAATAATTTAGCTTCTGAGTGTTTGTTACAATGTTAGTCTTTGGATTACAAGTAACAATAATTCTAAAGGTTATTAATCCTATTGTCAAGTAATAGTTATCTGATAACATTTAATTTGCATGTGCATACTGACATATGAATTCACTAATTCTCACTTACCTGTAACAGGATAAAATATGCTCTAAGATCATCTTTTGTTCGTGGGCTGAAAAAGAAAATTAATGATTACAGATGAGTGCTTAATTTCATACTATCTAATAAAACATGACCATTACATGGGCTTGTAAGAACTAAGAAGCCAAAATAAATTTAAATTTACATGTATCATTTTTATTGAGATACAAACAAGCCTCTACTACGCTGGGAAAATGGTAGGTTGGTTCTGAGTACCACTTAGAGAGCAAGTTACAGAGGAAAGCTGTAGCATTGTAAAGTAAAATTCAGACTATGGAAATGGTTAAAAATCTATAATCAGCTATTTAAAAATACTTACATTTTGTTTTAACGTGGATTATTTTTACTTACTATTTATTTATGCATCAAAGAAACAAAATGTGCTTCTGCTTATAGTCCATTCCTGAAGTGACAGAAATGCCTATAAGCTGGCAACAAGTCAGCAGACAGTGGATCCACACCTCTCCCGCTCCTCCATATCCAACTCCTCCAGTATCATCCCCAGCTCTGTAGCAGAAAACCTGCTGCGTCCCTTTCCTTTCTGGTCCCACCTGCAACTAATCACAATCTTCTCCAACCTTCCTTCCTCTAACTCATGCCATTTTCTGCGCCTCTATACCAGCAGGGAACACACCAGCGAACAGACCAGAGAAACAGGTCCACAGAAAATTTCCTCTAGGCAGCACACAGCAACCACACTCTGAAAATCCAAAGAAGAAACAGAAACCAAAAAACAAAACACCCACTCAACAAAGATAAATCCAGAAACGGCACCAATATCAGTGGTCCTTGCTCTCAACAGGGGTTGCATATCAGATATTCTGCATATCACATATTAACATTATGACTCATAATAGTATCAAAATAACAGTTATGAAGTAGCAACAAAAATAATTTTATAGTTTGGGGTCACCACAATATGAGGAACTGTCTTGAGGGATCAAAGCATTAGGAAGACTGAGAACCTCTGACCTAGACCTACAATCATCCCAATTCCAGATGCCGAGATGCTAATGTAAAAATGTCATCAATGACAGCCAGGGCGGTATGTCCACTAGAGCCTACTCTTCTACCACTGTGGCCCTGAATATTTCCACATAGCCCAAGTAACAAACAAACGAACAGGCCTCTATCATATGAACATGATAGAGGTCCTTAAGAGGAAATTAATAAATCCCTTACAGAAATCTGGGAAAACACAAACTGTGTGAGGAAAGGATTTATGAAATCTATAAAACAAAAATAGTGGAAAGAAATGAATTAAACTGTCCAATGTCTGAAAATGGAAATAGAATCAAAAAAGAAAACCCCAACTGAGAGAATTCTGGAAATGAAAAAATTTAGGAATCCAGAGGCAAGCTTTACCAACAGGATATAAAAGATGGAAGAAAGAATCTCAAGCACTGAAGATATGACAGAAATTAATATACCAAAGGAAATGTTAAATATAAGAAACTTCTGATACAAAACATGCAGGAAATGTAGATACTAGGAAAAGACTAAATCTAAGAATAGTAGAAATTGAGAAAGGGAAAGAATCCCAGCTCAAAGGCTCAAAAATGTTTTCAAAAAAATAATAGAAGAAAAATTTCCTAACCTAAAAGTACAAGAAAGATATAGAACACCAAATAGACTGGACAGAAAAGAAAGTCCCCTTAGCACATAATAATCAAAACACAAAATGTACAGAAAAAGGAAGAATATTAAAAGATGGAAGGGAAAAAGAAGAAGTAACATACAAGGTAGAACTATTAGAATCACACCTGACATCTAATGGAGACTCTAAAAACCAGGAGGTCCCAGACAGATGTGCTACAGACTACCATATCTAGAAAAACTCTCAAATCACCATACACAGAGAAAATAAGATATTACATTAAAAAAAACATTTTAAACAGTACCTATCTACAAATCCCACCCTGTAGAGGGTGATAGAAAGAAAATTCCAACCTACGAAAGTTAACTACAACCAAGAAAATATAGGGAATAAATTATCACAGACAACCAAAATCAAAGGGACACCCCCGCCCATCACCACCACCACCGACAAAATAATAGGAATCAACATTCATTGATCAATGATATCTCTCAATGTCAATGGTCACAATTCCCTCAATAAAAAGACAGACTAAGAGAACTGATGCAAAAACAGGACACACCCTTTTGTTGCATCAAAGAAACACCTGGACATCAAAGTTAGACATTACCTAAGGGTAAAGAGTTGAAAAAAGATAGTTTAAGCAAATGGACCTAAGAAACACATCAGTGCAGCCACTTTAATATCAAACAAAACAGACTTCAGACCAAAACTAGTAAGAAAAGATCGGGAAGGACATTACATCATCGAGGGGTCCACCAGAAAACTCCTACAGCTAGTAAACACTTCCAGCAAAGTAACTGCAGAGAAAATTGACAAAAATCAGTAGCCCTCCTATATACAAATGACGGCCTGAAAAAGAAATCAGAGAAACAACACCTTTCACAAAGAGCCTCAAATAATATCTTGAGGTAATATATATAACCAAGCAAGTAAAAGATGTGTATGATAAAAAAATTCAAGTCTTTGAAGAAAAAAAATGAAGAAGATATTAGAAGATGGAAAGATCTCTCATCCTCATGGATTGGTAAGATTAACATAGTAAACATCCTACCAAATCATTCTATAGATTTAATGCAATCTCCATAAAAATTCCAATACAGTTCTTCACAGATCTTGAAAGGACAATTCTCCACCTCATATGAAAACACACACACACACACACACACACACAAACAGAGACACACACACACACACCAGTATAGTTAAAACAATCCTGAACAATAAAAGAACTATTAGAGCTCTCACCATTCCTGATCTCAAGTTATACTACAAAGCTAAAGTAAGTAATAAAAACAGACATTGATCAGAGGAATTGAATTGAAGACCCAGGCATAAATCCGCATACCTATGGACACCTGATATACCAGAGATACACACTGGTAAAAAAAAAAAAATGGTGCTGGTCAAACTGAAGAGCTGGATGTAGAATAATGGAAAAAGATATATGTCACCCTGCACAAAACAACTCCAAATGAGTAAAAGACATCCACATAAAATCAGGTTCACTGAACAGCTTTATTTCAAGCATTCTAGAATGTCTTTCTGATCCATGCCATTAAGAAAACTCAATATAAGATACTTCTGAAGAGTAAACCATACTCACATACATTAAAGATACATGAAACACATATCCAAGTCATCTATACACATTAAACACCAGTTACAATTACCCTTTAAATTCTTGTAACAGGCTGTTAATGATTCCCTTCAATACTGACTTTTGAATATCTTGAGGCTGGAGGCAAAAGAAAATAATAAGATGTAATAATTATTAGGATATTTCGTGATTTTATATTAATTTTATTTACAGATCTACCTGAATAATTACAAGTAGACTTATGAAGTAGCAATGAAAATAATTTTATGGTTGGGGGTCACCACAACATTAGGCACTGGATTAAAGGATCGCAGCATTAGGAAGGTTGAGGAGCACTGGGACAGACCAATAGCTCTCTTAAGCATAAATGTAAAACACTCAACAAAATATTAGCAGATTGAGCCCAAAACATATACAAAGAATTATACATTATAGCCACGTAGGATTTATTCCAACTTTTCAAGGAAGAAATTCTTCATTTCTACTAAAGACCTACTGACTCTGAGACTGTGCTAATGAGCACTTCCTATGACTGATTCAAGACTAATGTTTGAGAGTCACTCAAGTCACTTGCCCTGAGAAAGTGAAGCAGGATTTTTGAAAGTCTTTCTAAATATAGATTATATACAGAAATATTTTGTTTAATTCTCAGATAATTAGAAAAATGATGACCTAACTTTCTGAAAGTCCCAATCTATTGATCATAAAATTATGTCAGTTTTCTAGCATAATTATGTTACAAAGTGGCTGCATTTGAAATGGAGGAGCTAGAGAGATGGCTCAGTGGTCAAAAGCACTTTCTGTTCTTCCAGAAGACCTGAATTTAGTTCCCAGTGCCCATACATGAAGCTCACAACCACCTGTATGCAATTCCAGCTCCAGGGATCAGATGTCCTCTTCTGTTTCTGTGGGTAGCTTATATACTTAGCATGCGCTCACACAAACAGAAAGTAAATTAAAAATTAAATCTTTTTTTTAAATAAAGGAGTTGTGCAATAAAGAAAAGACAGAGAATTATACTACTGAAATATATCCATGAACAATACTTACAGTATTAAGTAAGGCATCAAATACAGCATTCACCAAATTAGCATTAACCCCAGGGTCCTCAACAGTATTAAATGAGGCTGTGGCATCTTTCTGCAAAGTCAATTAAAGAATTATGTACATTTAATATTTCATGGATTATTCTTAAAAATGTGTGAATTACACTTGCTTATATTCTCAACTAATCTTGTCAGATTACCCAAAAAAATTAAGGCAATTATTGAAACTAGAAATTGACATATAAAAAATAAAAACATTTGGCTTTAATAATGTTTTAAAAAATTAAAGAAATCAAACATTAATAGTGAAATAAATACAATATTTACTAAATAAAAATAATATTTTGGTACAAATAATTTAAAAATGCATAATTGAAGTCAATACTGGCTATAAAATGGAGTCTCATCTTTTATTTAAAATTATAAGTGAAAAGTATCGTCTGTGTATTATTTATTACCTTAAATGCAGTATTTAATTCTGAGAAGGAATCAAATGCTGTTATATAAAAAGCATGTACTGTTTTCCAATTTCCTGTTGACTCAGCTTTTTCTAACTCTTCCCTAAAAATCAAACAAAATCATATATTAACCATAAGTGGAAAGAAACATCATATAAATGGCATTTCTTTTAAAAAATGCCACATTAAATATATTACTTGAATTCTGAAAACAACATAAATCTGTTGTTTAACTGATACAAAACCAGTATATAAATGTATAGTTCTTAATTACATTAAAATATTAGCTCAGCTTCAACTTTTCCTGTATACCCAATTCTGACTCAGATTCTCTTGGTGTTTGCTTTCTTTTGCTCCAACATATCCACTATTCATTTATTGAGATATCTTGTCTTTTGCATCTTCACTTTTGCCTAATATCTTGTAAGAATCTATAAGTTCAGCTAATTTTTCAGGCAAAGACATTACGCTATGTAAAGCACTGACATGCAGATGTTATCAGTCTACACAGAAGAGTGAGTTAGAACTTACTCAAAGTCTTTTACAGTTTTGGGCTGGCTGGAAAGGACAGGTTCTGGAAGGGCTGAGACCTTCACTTCAGATGATAATGCATCCATAGACGTGCGCTGTTTTTGTCTAACATCAAGACAAACCGGTGGTAGGTCTCTCACTGTGAAGAAAATTCCATGTAATGAATCAAAGCTTTTCTAAATTAGAAAACATCAGGGTAATTCAATATGAACAGAAAACAAAGTGCATTTACTTCGGATTATATAATAAAACTCCACCTCAGGGAAGGCCACTCCCCAGGCACTTCATTCTAACAGCTATTAGACCATGAATTCAGAACCTTGAACAGCCATTTGACTACACTTTATAGAGACCTAGAGCTTACTAACCATCTCTCTTCCCCAAAGCCATTGATCAATGCAATGTATAGTTCTTTCTCTCCCCTTCCTTTTTAAAGGTGTCTTTCATGGAATATTTCAGTGAAACTTAATATTGATAATGCTTACTAACTTTTTAGAGATACGCAAATCACATATATGTCCTTTATAATTTCTAAGTCTTAGCATTTTCTTATCACTGTCCATAATAAGTAAGATCTTATTTCTGTCTGTCCTTTATTTTTGAATTTTGTTCTGGCCTATATTTGTTCTTTCATTTTCTTGAAGTTTTTATATGTATTTAAGATCTTACTTTCTTATTATGGACATGCATTTCTCATGTGTTTTTATGGTCTTTGTGGCTGTTCCTTCGTTCATTATTGTAATGAAAACTTGTAGTTAAAATTTACGAAACTTGACTGTGATCCTTTTTGTTGCTGACATTTACTTGAAAATGTTATTTTTGAGCTCTCAGAACCAACTGCACCCCTGTCCTTTGCTGCTCCTGTTCAGGCTCCAAACAAATGGAAGCTTGTTTTCTGAGATCCTCCCTTCTACTTGCACTCAGGTATTATTTTCTTCACTCGCTATGCTGCTCAATTTTATTAGAAGCTCACTGTAGGGTGTCCTAGGCTAGGAAGGGCTATTGATTATCTGTGAGAATTCTCAGGGATCTCATTGCTCTATGGGACGTCTATATTCACCTGCTCTTGGGGGAAAAAAAAAACCCTTCCAGCTTCAGCTTTTATTCTAGAACCTGCCTTCTGAGCTTAATAAGAAACACCTATTGCTTATTTTGAAATGGTCTTATTTTAAGGTCCAACAAATAGCTTTGCTTCATTCTCCTGATACCTCCTCCTCCTCAGCAGCTAACACGATGGAAAACTTATATTTTTGTTTATTCTGTTTATGTTTAAGGATTTAAGTGGCCATTTTATCAGTTAGTTTTATTGTAAAATATGTTCATGATTTTAAACATTGATACATAGATAACCTACGACTTGGGGAGACTGAAAACTGTACTTTTATGCTGCTGTAATTATAGGATCTGGCACTTGCCCTTTAATTTTTTTTTTAGAAAATAGAAAATTCTCTCATTGCTGTAATAGCTAATTTTATCTATTTTCTTCTTTAGTACCTTATATGTCTATAATTCAGAAACTTAGTTTTTTAAATCTCTTCTGTGTTTTTCTTCACTGAAGTGTATGTAAGCACTAAGAACAATGTTCTGTAAGTGGTAAATGATCATTAAGGTGCTGATGTCATCAATAGATTTATCTACAGGTGGGATAAGAGTTGAATGAGCTATTAGGAACTGGGGCCTAACTAGGGCAAGAAGGTTACTGTTTTGGTCAGTGTTCTAGATATGATGACCACAGCAACTCTTACGATGGAAAGCATTTAACTGGAGCTGGCTTAAAGTGTTAGAGGTTTTGTGCATTTTCATGGCAGGGAACATGGCAGCATGCAGGCAGCCATGATGCTGGAGGAGTAGCTTCTACATTCAGGTCTGTGGGCAGCAGAAAGAGGCAGTCACTGGCCCTGGCTTGAGCTTTTGAAAACCTCAAAGCCACCTCTACTGACACACTTCCTCCAACAAGGCGACATCTCCTAATCCTTTCAAACAGTGCCACTTCCTGGTGACCAAGCATCCAAATCTATAAGCCTATGGTAGCCATTCTCATTCAAACCACTTACTAAATTATTGGAAGTGTGCTTTCCAAGGGTTTATCTTATCCTCAGACTTACTACTCTATCTCTCTCACCTTCCAGAGAAAGCCATCAAGGTGTGTGTTGAGCCACAGAATGGCTGTTTGACTCTTGCCTGCTTGGAGTCTATGATGCACATTGTGCCTTGCATGGTACAGTGATTTTCCATCCCTGGACCGCAGGTCCTGCTTTGAGCTTTGTAGAGGTTTGTTCAACCATTTAGGTATTCAGCATGAGAACTCATCTCCCGCTTACCTGAGAACTGTCCTCCTGCTTTTAGGATTTCTTTGAGAAATCCTGCTTTGCAATTTTCACTGAAACTAGTTCTCCCTCCCCATTTGCCCATTCTTATTCTTTATAAGCTGTAACCTAAAGAACAATAAACTGAGACTTGATCAGAATTGTCTTGTCTCCATTCTTTGCGTCTCCTGTTCCATCCCATTCCTACACTCCCCTCCAGGTTCCACGCTGATAGTCCTGCAGGTCAGGACAAAGGTGAACAACTCTACTTTTCTGAATCTGTCCCTAAGTGACAATGGGGCTAAGTGACATTGGATGGAAATATCACTCCCCTCCTTTTAATTTTTTTCTCAGGTACTTTGTCCTAGTCACAAAAAGCCAGCTAACACAGTCTATTTTAAAACAAACTTTCCTATTAGAAGATGGTAGAATTTTCCATTTTTCATACTCCCAGAGAGTATGGCTTTCCAGCTTTACTAAGCAAGTATGGAACACTGATGGCGAAACCCTCCTTAGAGGGCTATGGTGAAGCAGGTGGGGGTAGGACATAAGACACTGATGCTGATGCTGCTTGTCTATGGCTTCCACTGTGATGGACTATTCAGTGATGTGAGGTGAGAAGATAGTGACGCTGAAAACACAATGTGCATTATTACATTTTTTGTTTCCATATTATTTTATACCTCTTACTATGTATGTAAATACTGATGATCTAGCAGTTTGTACTGTAAACAAAGATTTGATAAAGGCTTGATTTATTGGCAAATAAAATTATTTCTAGAAATGATTGCTTACGTTTAGAAACTTTTATTAGCAGGGAGGATTGTTTTAGGAGAAAAGAAATAAACTCCAGTCTTGTTACAATGATCTTTTGTGGCTTTTCTTACTCCTTACTAGGTGTGGAGAGCTGCTTGTTTGTCAGGATGCTTTGTTATTGAGCTCTCAGCATGTTTTCACCCTAGCCTTCACCTGGAGACAGGGATTATAGACAGGATGTGTTGCCAAATTGACTTCCTTTTGTTTGTGACAATAGGCAGGATGTTTTTGCCAAGTTCACTTCCTTTTGTTTGTGTGAGGACCACACAGACAGGTGGTCGAGGTTAACAAGTTTGACTTCTTCGTGAACCCATTCATTGTATCAAGGTGCTTTGCTCTGACTATAAAAAGAGACTGTGGAATAAACTGGTGCCTAGTCTCTACTGGAAGCCCTCTCAAACAGATCCCAAGTGTGGTGTGTTGGTTTTTAAATTTTCCTTCAATCCTCACTCCCCACTCAGGAACTGTCTGTCTCTGCTGGCAGGCTCCAACAATGAGGCTTATCCTTTCTTATCCCTTCCCACTTTCCCCAACCTGGCTATAAACACCCACTATTAAACACAAACACACTCATTCAAATATAAATCAAACTTATTCATAAACTAAGCCTGTATGAGTATACATTTTTATACCCACTCATTTTTATTAATACCATACTGAACTCACTGTAGAATAACAGTGAAATTTGAGTTAGTAGAAGAACTTGATTTTGGCAGAGCCCAAGAGTGGGTAGAGTCTTATATAAGACAAACAGTAATACTGAGACCAGGACTGTCCAGTGAGGTAGCACCAGAGGCCAGGTTCTATTTTTAGTTCCAAAGGTAGCTTGACTGAAGAAAACTACAGAATGTTAACATGCATGTTAATGAAATCCAAGTCTGAAAAAAAACTGCTGAATCCATTGCTCATATCAGTGAATGGAAGCCAATTTACAGGATGTGACATTCAGCTATTAAGGGAAGAAAAATAACAGCTCACAGCTGCTCTTATGTCCCTAAATATCAAGTCATTGTTTCTAGAGATAGGTTTTCTGCCTTTTGCCACAGATGGTTTTTTATTAAAGTTTAATTCAAAAGAGAAAACCAATAACTATGGTGATTAATTAAACCTTAGGTTGGTATCATAAACAGAACAGGAAAATTTTTGTTCTGACATATGCAACTCTGCAATATATAAGGATACTGTAATATAGTAAAAAAAAAAAAAAGCCAAAATACACTCATGAAAACCTGCCATTTAGATTTCATTCAGCCAATACTTGAGAACACTTGGTGCTAAATTGATAAGCAGTAATAATTTTCCTTCCTTTTAATAAACTGCTGCCAATTTTAGTTGGTTGCTTAGAAACATTAAGTAAAACACGTGAAGCCAATGCAAGAAGAATATGACTGGGATGAGGGTTGGTAGTACATTAATGCATGTGGGTTGTAATAGTTATGTATAAGGGTGTGAGATTATTAGCAACATTTTGCCATCTCCACTATTTATGGGTTGACTCTGGTTGAAAATGGCATACAACTGCAATAATCAAAATGAAAACTGACATTCTGGTTGGTTATATAAAGACTGTTCCTGAATAGCCATCATATATAGTAACAGTAGCTCAGAGATAAACAAGAGTGTCATGTAGATTGTGTGTTCAAGATAAGGAACCTAGGTCTATGTGCTGCTGACAAGGAAGTAATGGCATACAAAGAGTTTCTGCTTTTAATACACAACTGCAAAATGGTACACCCTAAGTTTCATAAGTAATGGAAAAGCACCAGCCTTGAAAATAAGGGACTGAATCTACTGTTTGCTGAGTTATCCTGTTAACCTTGGCTAGTCACCGAGGCTCCTGGAACCTCAGCTCTTATAGAAAATGAATGAAATGGTCAGTCACTCTTAAAGTTTCAGAGAACTTGAAAGGCCAACTTGGGGGTGTAACGAATGGATTGCCTGACTGGCAGTAGTTCACTCTTTCTTTGCTTAAGATCCCAGCACTTCAGGATTCTTTATGTTGTAAATATGTTTAGTACTCCAGCTGGCAGTGTAAACCTGAAAGAGTAGGACCTGAAACTGAGGGAGACTAATGTCTCATGAAATAGCCAACTTTACTCAGAGTATCAGACAATTATACTCTGAGGGTTAGGAAAAGTTGCCAGAGTAAAGTATACAGTCACAAAGACAAGCCACACCCTTTCCCACAGAGGCTGTGGTGGTCTGAATGACATTGGCCTCCATGGTCCATAGGGAACTGCACTGTTAGGAGGTGTGGCCTTGTTGGAGGAGGTGTGGCCTTGTTGGAGGAAGTATGGTAGGGGTGGACTTTGAGGTCTTAGATGCTCATGCCAAGCCCAGTGTCTCACTCTCTTCCTGCTGCCTGTCAATCCAGATCTCTGCAGCACCATGTCTGCCTGCATGCTACCGTGCTTCTCCCTATGATGATAATGGACTAAATCTCTGAACTGTAAGCCAACCACAATTAAGTGTATTCCTTTATAAGAATGGATGTGGACACCCTAACTAAAACAGAGGCACATGAATAACAACAGCTGAAGTAACTCACTCCTATCTGCTACACCTGGGAGGAGCATGAAAACACATTCCGAGAACAAGTCAATGTTTTGAAGAAACTGAGGTCACAAGATTCTTGTCTTTGTTTTCTTGGTGTTTTCTCACAAGCACTAAGAATTCTCCATTCTTGAACTGTCCTATTGAAAAACAAAAACTAAACAAAATTCTCAGGACTTACAATTGAATATAAAAATATACAAATCAAATATAAAAAATATCTCTCTTATGGGGGTGATTAGTATCATGCCCTGTAATAGAGAACTTGACATAGCAAAGGAAAGCAAACTGTACCTGTTATCTAAAAGCCTCATTTTAGGTTGGGGTCCTGCTTTACAGCAGGTTTTAAGGTCAGTTTTGGAAGAATCAAAAGCCCTATCTTCTTTTCTGGGGTCTATATATTATGTCCACAGATGCAGTGGTTTGGAAATATGCCCATAGGTTTTTTGGTATTCCTTTAATCAAAAGACAGATTCTAGCTTCCATCCTTTTGAATTGAGGCCAGCCTTAGTGAATCCCTGCTAATGAAATGTGGTACAAATCATGACTTGATTATAAAAGGCCATGCAAGTTTTGTTTGGCTTTCTCTTTGGGGATATTCATTCACTTCTTTGTACAGAAGGCTAGGAAGCCACATAAAAAGGCCACAGACAGGTGACTAATCCCAGGCTCTTCTACAATCCAAGACTCCAACCACATGACTATTCAGCAGGCCCTCAGGTCACTCAAGGTCCCTCGTTTTTCAAGATACCTCAGATGATGCTTAGGAGAAAAAATATCTCCTTCCAAATCACACATTTATGAATTTAAAAAGTACTGCTATTGTTTTAATTACTAAATTTTGAGGTTGATGCTATAATGCAAATAGATTAATAGAAAATGTGACCTTGGTAAAATCAAGTCATCTTTCAGAATTTCATGTCCCAGCTTTTAAACAAAGGGGTGGAAGGGATGACTCTGCAAGCAGTTAAAGAGAACTTGCTGCTCTTGCTGAAGACCTGGGTTTGGGTCCCAACACCCACTTCCTGACATGGTTCAAGGAGATCTGATGATCTCTTCTGTCCTCTGTGGGAATTTGCATGTATATGGTGCATGTATATATATAGGAACACACACACACACACAAACTTGGCTAGGCATACATACACAATAAAAAGTTTTTAAAAAAATAAACAGATGAAGGCTTTTCAATAGAAGTGGCCAATTGAGTAGACTTTTAACTCCTTAAAATTCCATTAAAACTACAAGAAATGGTTCTCTGTCATTCTCATGACATAAATCTACAGATTCAAAAAGAATAATCCAAACGGCTATATAGCCTCAAAGTTAAAAAGAACATGTGAACACTGACTTAGATGATTCTAGACAGTTAATCACCAAGGCTCAATGAAGAAAGATGAGATGGAATTTGACTTACATTACTGAATTCCTGAAAGAGACAAAATCTGGACATACCCATTTAAATAGTGGGGCCAAAATAAAAACTGAAATGAAAATGGAAGACAAGCTTAGATTCCTAGTTGGTCTCTCTGTCATGGGGTCGCCATCCCTCTTCCACCCCTCTTCCAGCAGGTATCCAAAGACTTACATTCTTTGGAGAGAATACCACAGGTACTTTGGACTGGGAAAATGTCACAGGGGAGGTGATAAGAACAGCCAAGAATAAGAGAAGTAGATAACTACTGAATTCTAAAAATGATCAAGAAAACACTTTCATCCTTGTTCTCCCAACAAATCAAACACTCAATTCAGCTTCACTCTGTAATGGCCTCCCTCTCCTCACACCCCAAAGGAGATTACAGATTTCTTGGAGAGTCTGACAGTTCTCAAAAGAAATAACGAGGTTAATTAATTAGAATTCCCTAAACAGACACTCACCAATATTACCTTATGATAAGCTTAAGGTCAATAAACCTTACCCATGTCTCAGATTCCAATTATTTGGTTCCCTACTGCAAATGATAAGCAGAAAACTAAATATAAGCTTGTGATTGAATGCTTACAATGTGGAAGATAGGAGACAGAAAAAAAGACAAATTAACCAACCAAAATCTATGAAAGGAGGTAGGGTAGAAAGCTATCTAAGAAACCTATCAATTTTTCTTCTGATGAATTAAAAAAATCATGATTAAGTTTTGCAAAAGAAATATTCAGTGTATGATAAAGAAACAGCAACATGAAGGTCCTTTCTATTGAGCGTTTAATTTCTGTCTTCATGTTGCTGAGTATGGGGTACATGCCTATAATCCCAGCTAGGCAGAAGGCTGAAAGAGAAGAATCATAAATCGGGGTTTGTGTGGACAATGTTGCTAGATTCGAGACAGTGCTTCTCAAGTGCACTCAAAACCCTACTTTCAATCCTCAGTAATGCAAGGGAGGAAAAAAAAGACAGGGATGGGGAGAAAAGAAAGAACTTAAGGAAAACTCCCCAAATATAGAACAATGAAAGTCAAGAAAGGGGAGAGGAGTAGGGCAAGAGAGAAAACAACAGTAAAAATAGGAGCTTGGAAAGTCTGCCTTTTCAACTACAGGAAATCCAGAGAGGAAAGAGAAAAAGCAGAGGAGGGAAATACAAAGTTTTTTTTTCCTTTATGGAATTTTCAGGAACTGATAGAGTCTACCAAGTATGTATCATAAGAGACTTAAAAAGACACAAATGCATTACCCTGCAGTTTCAAACCCTGAGAGACAAAGAAATGGCTCTGTGAGCTTTCTGAAAGTAAGCCATGAAGACAAAGGCAAAAATACCAAGAAATACCAAATACAGAGAGAGAATGAACAGGTAAGCCCCACACAGACTCTTAGTTATTCCTGCTTGGCCTGCAGTATGCTGGCGAAGTGCCTGCACTCCTCTTCTGGCTACACCGTCTGGATGGGCTAACAATACTCAGGCCACCTCACAGCTTTTGTGTGCTGTGTGCTGGGCAGTTGGAAAGCCATTTGTCTGCTAGACATCTCTCAGCTCAGTTCTTGTGCCACTTTTGACTACTTCAGTTTTAGCATGATCAAGCAATCACCCATCAGATGTTTGAGAAGCTGTTTCACAAGAATCTTGTGGAACACAGAAGGGGACAGCAATGGCCTCTGAGAAGGATAACGCGACTGGCGTGGGCTCACTGTGACTTGCTGGTACTGCTCTTTTCTCGAGTGCTGGGTTCACGAGCTTCAATTTAATCACTTTTATCATTTAATGTATGTGACATATTTGGATTAAAAAAATTGTGTTCTCAGTTGCTCATGAAGTACCATGGGGTAATAGAAACTCTGCTCTATCAAAATCCCTTCTACAATTTTGCACCATACAAATATATGCAGATGTAAACATAAAAATTTACTCATCACTAATATTTGTTGAACTTTGTAATGGAACTGAGTATGTTTTAAAAACTTTCTTTTCACACATCCTTGTAACTTTGCAGGATAGTATTTATTCCCTCGTTTTACAGATGGGAAAAGAAAACAGAATGAGATGAACTTTCCTAGAATGGCAGTTTATACACTACAGATCCAGGATTCAACCCTAGCCTGAAAAGCTGTAAGACCTGCAGTATTTCTACTACTGAACAATGGCCAGTCTTTTACCATGAATAAGGTCAAGTAGGAAACAGGAACTAATAAACTGTAAATGTATCAAAATAAATAAATAAATACCCCCAAACAAAAACAACATTCAAAGATCAATCAAATCAATATGCTGGCAAATTGCTTCTTAAACATTACTTATATTCAAAAACTTAGGTACAGACACATTTACAGTTCATCACCCACAACTGTCCCACTCTATGATCATTAACAAAGGCCTCTGTGGGTTAGATGGTTCAGAATGCTCTGACAGTCGGAGGCAGTCAGCTGGTAGTGCAAGCACCAGGCAAGGCATAAAGGAACAATCTGAAGGTTCCCTCTCTCAGCTCAGTTTTTGTACTGCTTTTGACTACTTCAGTTTTGGCATGAAGCAGAAACAGGGAAAGACCAGAGTAGATTAGTCATAACAGGTGGTGTTTACATCACTGTCTATAAGAGTACTTTTCTGAACAGTTAGCAAAAATAAAGCTTGAAGGTGGGAGAAAGGAAGAAGAGGGGGAAAACCCTATGATTCATAGAACTTTAGCCATCAGAGCCAAATAAAGCAACACATTCCCTGGTTTGGGGAGAAGGACTTTTTACCAAGTTCAGTGAAGTGTATATAAAACTGTAAGCATGAGTAAAAAGTTCTTTTATGGACTTCATAAAAATGTAAGTTATTTCTGTAGAAGCTCATCTTTAATGAAATAGATGCTTTATATTAGATTGTCTTACAGAAGTAAAGACCAGAGAAGGATCTGGTATCTCAGTAGGGCAAAGAGGCCAGCATAGAAAAAGTGTCTCCTAGTCATTTCTTTATTCAGTAAATTATTTACCAAGCACAGACCACATGGGTCACAGAGACAACTGAAATCAAAACTCAAGAAAACTAGAAATACATAGATGCCCAGATCTGACACTCAGACTTCCAGGAATATCTTAAAAATATTTTTCAGATGAACAAAATGGAATAAAAAGTCACTTGTTGTGGTACTATTTCTGTTTAAAAAAAAGGATGGATACAATTCATTCTTTTTAATGGGGTCTAAATAAATATGTACATCTAATATTATAGAATATAGTTATAAAAAACACAAGAAATATATCTCAAATAAAACAACTGAAAATAGCAACCCAAGGTGCTGGCTGATGTACATGCAGGGAACATTGTCTTTTAAGTAGGGAAATAAGAGTATACATATATGCATGTATGTTGATGGCATACAGGAGAAACAACAAAACAATGTGATAGTTGCAAATCTGAAGCTACTCATCCTTATAGCTTAAAAACCCTCTACAACAATTCTATTAGCGTTTAAAAGAAAAGTCCCAGGCAGACAAACTATAAATCTCAGTAGCTGCTCAGATAAAGAGAATGGAGAAGAAAAGGAAAAAAGCTAAGCTGTTAAGAGTTCAGCTGGCAGGACTGCACGGTGGTAGGCAGCTGGCCCTGTGGCTGGGAGGAAAGGTTTAGAGGAATGAAGTCAAAGCACTGGGAGGCCCAATGTGTTAGAAAAGCATGTTTAGAAAAGCAGGCAGACTTCTGAAGCTGGCGTCTGTGGCTCCGTAAGAGACTGCCTGCTGTTGAGGTAGGGATTCTAGGAAGGAATTCTACCTCATTAAGTGGATAAGTATTCTACTATCTCTTTAGGGTGGCTTAAGGTGAGCTCATTTTTGAATCATATAAACATGCTATTCAAAAGTTAACTCTGATCTAAAACAACAGCTCTTCTCCTCTCCAAAATAAGCCCTTAAGGAGCTTATTTTTAAAAGTAGTAAAAAAGATAACACGGCAAAATGTTTTTTAGATACAGTTTTCTCCAGGAATAGTTAAGAAAATAACTAAGGTACTTATTCTGCTTTGGGGAAGATCTTAGAGATTTAGTTCAAGAGCAGTTTCACTTTCAAAGGCAACCTGGAGTTCAGGGTCATCTGAGGCCTTGGAGATACTCCCAAGGTAGAAATCCTAAAGTGGCATGTCCTTTGCTCCCCACCCAGACATCTGGCACTGCACTGGCTTTCTTCTAACCGCTTGTTTTAGTCTGCTTCTCAAACTGCTCTTAAACAGAAACTCTGTACTACTTTACCTGAAAACACATCACAGGAACCTCATACTGACCTAAGCACTGAGTTAAGACAACCCTTCCTCCCTTCGACTATTTTAGAGATGCATTTTTCATGTCACACCAAGGCTCTCCTAAGAATAAACTTTTTTTGCATTTTTTATTAATTATTATTATTATTACAATTTATTCACTTTGGATCCTGTCTGTGGCCCCTCCCTATTCTCCTCCCAATCTCACCCTCCCTCTCTTCTCCCCCCCTCCCCTAGTCCACTGATAGGAGAGGACCTCCTCCCCTTCTATCTGATCCTAGCCTATTCAAGTCTCATCAGGACTGGCTGTACCCCCAAGGGGAGGTGATCAGAGAGCCTGCCACTGAGTTCATGCCAGAGACAGCTCCTATTCCCCTTACTAGGGAACCAGCAGCAGAAAGACACACATGGTATATACTCACTCATAAGTGGTTATTAGACATGCAATATAGTATAAACATACTAAAATCTATACTCCTAAAGAAGCTAAACACCAAGGAAGAACCTAGGGAAGGTGCTCAATCCTCATTTACAAGGGCAAACACAATAGACATCAGAAGCAGGAGAAGACAGAGAACAAGACAGGAGCCTAACACAGATGACCTCTGGAAGACTCCACTGATTGAGGTATCGAAGCAGAAGCTGAGATGCATAGCCAAACTTTGGGCAGAATGCATGAAACTTTATGAAAGAAGGGGGAGACAGAAAGACCTGGAAGGGAAAGGAGCTCCACAAGGAGAGCAACAGAGGCAAAAAATACTGGGCCCAGGGGCTCTGCAGAGACTGATCCTCCCACCAAGGACCATGCATGGAGAGGACCTAAAACACCCTGCTCAGATGTAGCCCAAAGGCTCAGTCTCCAAGAATAAACTCTTAAATCAGCTGAGCTGGGAATGAATCACTGGCCTCCAGGTAAATGGGAGTTCAAGTTCATATCCAGTCTTTTCTGAATTACCAAGAAAACAGAGATATTTCAAAAGGCTTTAGGAAGAACTACTTTGCTTCTTTTAAAGGTGTTTTGTGCTGTTTTAAACTTGTTTTAAGAAAGTCTAAAAGGAAGAAAGAAAAAATAGATATAAAATAAAGAATATAGTGTTACCTTCAGAACTCCACTCCTACTTTACTTACCTTCTAGGTGGTTTTTTTTTTTTTTTTTTTTCTTTAAGATGCATCATCTCTAGCAGCTGTTAAAGTAAGTAAAACGCCTACACTTCTCAGCTTTTTCAAAGGACAGCCAACCTGACAGGCTTACTAGTCATGTGATCTACAGGGAGGAAAGGGTCCCTCAGCTGTTAGGTAACCCAGGCGGGGCTCCCATAGCTTCCTCTAACACCATCTGGAGATAAGCTGTTAAGAGAATACCTGGTCCTGATACCAGAAAAAAAAGAAACTGCTAAGAATGTAAACTTCTGAAGAAATAATCTTACTGACAAGTGAGGGAGGCTTCTCAAAAAACGCCAAGAAATTATAAGCACGCCTCCATAAAGACTTAGTCTAATTCATTTGAGTCTAAACTCAATGAACGAGTTCTTTCTGTAGCACCTGTGACACGTGACTATACCAGAACTAAGGTAGCATCCAGACAGAACAGCCTGATGTCTAGACAAGAGTTCTATTAAGGTAAAGAAGTCTGCTGAAAGACCTATTCAGCTAAAGTGATGTGTATAAAAACTCCAAGTTGAGTGAGCTTGGGGCTAAGTCCAGAGTCCGCAAGACTGACTCTTATGAGAGAAAAACAGGCAAGCTGTGGGAATTCAGCTAGGTGGTACGTATTTTGAGTCAACAAATCTACCTAAAAACTGTAGGCACATGAGCTGACAAGCCGAGTTCACAAATCAAGGTATTTGTACATAAAGCAACAGATGGGCATGCACATAGTACATACACATACACAGGCAACACACCAATACATGAAATGAACAACCATAAAATAAGATAAAAAAGAATATATTAGGTAGAAATTGAGGAAAGGAAGCAAAGGCCATTTAAACAAAAAATCCAAACAAAGATTACTGCTATCTAGCACATTTTGACTTTCTGTCATATACCATACTTCACACATTTCAGTGACAGCTCTCTGTTGTGCTTCATCATATCCCTGCATACCCTTAAAAGATATGTTGAAGTCCTAAACATGGAACCTGTAGCTGTGACCTTAAAATGCGTAGACTAACCAGGTTGGCAGGATCCAATCACACAGATCCCTTTACAAGTGGACCTTCCACTGGTTGCAAAAAGCTGAAGAGACTGGAATCATTACAAAAAAAACAACAAAACAAAACAAAACAAAAAACCTAGAAAGGCTTTGTTGCAGGCCTTGAAAGAATAAGCTCTGATATTATTGAGAAGCAGTAAGAAGGCATGTAGCAAGAAACTGGATGTCTATATGCTGACATTGAGGCAAGGTGATGGCAATTGGTCTTACAATATCCAATTTTGCCAGCAATCTGAAGGAAGTTGGAAAGAAATATTTGTGCAGAGTCAGCCCAACAACATCTTGATTTCTGCCTTCCAGGGTTCTAACTATAGAACCTAAAGAATTGAGAGCAAATAACTGGGTGCTGTTTTAAGGCCACTAAGTTGTAACAATTCATTATGCAGCAACAGAAAACAAATTATGATGAGATTTTACTTGACTATTGTGAGGGTCCAATAAATTCTTTCTAAATTATATAAATAAATGTTATTATACACTTGATATGTCTAAACAGAAATCATTTGCTAGAACGCATCTCCTAATTAGGCTAATTTTCTTGATTTCTATAAAGCTACCGCAATTATAGCTTTGTTTTACCGTGTTGTGGAATTGTGTACCTCTCTGGTATAGGGCATATGTGTGATGGAACATATGTGTGAGGATGTCGGTGTAAATAAATCAAAGGAATACAGATGTTATCAAAGGCATAAGTCCAAAAATAAAATGCTATGGATCTAACCTCTAAGACTGTAAAGTAGGTCTAATGTTAGCATGCACTGCCAAAAACATTTTTTGTAAGAATGATTTATCAAATATGTAGTGATTTTGCTTGGCTAGAGTATAAGGGGCATCCAAATTTCAAAGATTTGTTTTATGTTTTCACAGTTATACTGAAGAAAATATAAGCAATTTATATTTTCTATGATAAAGTAAGAAACACTAGTAACATATACCTAATTCTACCAAAGGAAGCCATTAACATATTTGTGAAGAGCCTTAAAGAAGAGTCAAATATATGCTCAGAGTATAAAAGTACTTAACAATACTAGAGTTACAACCTATGTTTAATTGTGTAATTGTTTCTTTTAATTTCATATTGTACTATGGACATTTTCCTCAGTTATTTTTATATCCTTATCATATTCTGATTAATAGAAACACAGTATTCACAATAAAAACTGACATAATTTAACCAATCTACTTAGACTGTTTCAAATACTGTTCTAAACAATGTATGCCCATTTCTTCTATCTTTGCACATGCAAGATGTTATTCGCTTAGACTAAACTCCTACATGTAGAATTATTAGGTTGATGTCTACATATCTGAAAATCTTCTGCATATTCTTTTAGTACTTTTATAATTAAAATTATAACTATTACTTTTGAGAGGTCTGTCAGTTGTTCTAATTATACTTTTTAAGTAATTTAATACCATTTATGTCCTACATCCTCTTGGACATTTATTCTTATATAACAAATATGGAATGATTTTTGCCAAGTTTTCCCAAAGAACTATTCAAATTATTAAATATGTAGAATAAACTGTAGGACATTTCTATGGTTTTCCCATCCAAACTTTTTATTTTTCATGTTTCTTTTTATAAGTTTTGCCTACTTCCTTTTTGTGTTTATTTCTAGTATTTCATATATTATCCATTGTGCTTCCTAATAATTTTCTGCTTAAATATTGGCAGTATATTAAATATCTATATCATATTTATATGCTGTCATAATGCTCAGAATATAAAATGGCCCCCACAAAAGGCTCATGTGTTGCAGACTTAATCCTTAGCTGGCAGCAATACTGAGGTGTGAAGGGATTGTGAAGGTGTGAATTTCATCAATCTATTAAATCCATCCATGAATTCATACTAAAGGGACTATTAAAAGGTAGGGCAGGGTAGGTCACTGGAGGCATGACTTTGAAGGGTCTACCTCATGCCTGGTCCCTTTTCTCTCTGCTTTTCAGCTGCCATAATCAACTCTTGTCTCATATGCCTTCCCTCCCTGCTGTATGTTCTATCCCACACAGACACCAAAACACAGAGGCAACGAACCCTCAAGTAAAATCTCTGAAACCAGGAGCCAAAATATAAATCCTTATTCATTTGGGTTGTTTCTCTCAAGCATTTTATTACAATAGAAAGGCTAACACAACTGGTATCATACAAAGATACAGAAGATCTATTTTAGATCCCTACTACATCCGATATACAGTACAGCTCTTTCTCTAATCAAACTTTACTATTCATTACTTTTTATTTTATTCTTACTCTGGATAACACCCAAAACTTTTAGGCTAAAAGTAACAATTTTGGATCTTCTTATAAATATTTACAAAGCTTATTCCTCTTTTTTAAAAATAATTAAACTTACCAAAAAAGTGCTAAGTAACTAAAATACACATTTTAAGTAGTTTAATACCAGAAAATAATCTCAGCCAAGACACATAGACCATTACCGTTCCTGATGTTGGGGAGAGCAAGATGGGTAGGTGAGCTTCTATTTTCAGCGGCTTCTTTTTTCTGGGTAACAGTTGAAACAAAGCTGCTAAAAGTGGAAATCTGGCCCTTGGATCCTCTGTCCAAGCCCTAAAAACAAAACATTTAAAATTGTAACATAGTTCTCCCTGTGCTTTATTTTATTGTAAAAATTAAAGTGTCATAGAGATTTAGATTTTATGACAGAGAGATGATGAAACTTTTGTTTATGCAAGTGACCAAATTATCTTAAGCAGAGAAGAGCCATATCAATCATCTGACTACTTGAAAACTGGTAAGGCTGGGAAAGGTAATGGCAACAATATACCTATTTCATAGCTATTATGAGGTTTAACAAAGTCTACTCATAGAATAGTTAACACCCCCCACATATATACTACACACACAGTATATATCCCATCAATGTTAACTACTTTAATTATGTACTGAGATAATACTGCTTTTATGATCACTAAAACTATGTTTTAATAATATATGTGTTATGTTACAATTTGATTTACTAAAGTCTTTTATAATCATTTGATACAACTTTATAAATATATATAAAATGATAAATCCTTTAGTGCTTATTTTTTCCCAAGTATTTTAATTAAATTGTGCGCATACTAGAATTTAATAAAAAAAAAGTTCTAACCATGTTAGAATCCTTAGGTATAGATGACAGAGCACACACACTAAATATCAAACTATTTATTAGCACATTTTCCACCCCCCAAACTCCAAAAATTCCTAAAACATTTAATTCATCTGTATTTAGTGAAAGTAAAATACAAGCAGTACATTTAAGCGGAAGTGCTGACTCTGGGCCTCTTTTTACTTAGTTCTTAGATCTTTATGAGCTTATGTTCCAGATCTCAGGTTATGTTTTGTTTTGAGGCAGGGTGTCTATATATCCCTGCCAGCCTAAAATTTATTATGTAGCTCTGACTGGCTTTGAACTCCTGTCTCAGCCTCGCCAAGGCTGAGATCACAGATACACACCACCACACCTCACTTTTCAGCTCCGAGAATCTTGAGAACTAGTAGCTAACTTCTTAACATACTTTTTGTTCACACTGTGTGCAAAGACATGTGTGCACACATGCCCGTGTAAATGTGTGCTGTGCTGTGCAAATGGAGGTCAGTGGGTGACCTTGGGGCATCTGCACTCTCCTTCCACCATGTAGATCCTAGTGAATGAGCTCAGACCAGCAATTTCAGTGTCAAGCATGTTTAGCCACTGAGCCATCTTGCCAGCCCAATGTCTACTTTTTTTCAACATACTTTTTAAAGGTAGTTATACTTTCACAGTAAATGAAGAGTTTCCTTTCCACTTCTTTTTATTTATTTATTTATTTTTATATCAATCACAGGTTAGGTATTTTGCATCCCAGGCATGCCCCCTCCCTCATTCCTTCCCACCCTCCTCCCTCCCTTATCTCCCTCCTCCCTGCCCCCTCCAAGTCCACCAACAGGGGAGGACC
>CM053762.1:48370007-48405886 GCA_028658305.1 Pachyuromys duprasi | reverse complement strand
GCAGTTCTCTTTTTTTGTTGGATCTTTGTGTGGTTTAGGTATCAAGGTGACTGTGGCTTCATAGAAAGAGTTCGGTAATTTTCCTTCTATTTCTATTTTGGTGGAACACTTTATAGAGAATTGGTGTTAGGACTTCTTTGAAGGTTTGGTAGAATTCTGCACTAAAACCATCTGGCCCAGGGCTTTTTTTCGTAGGGAGGCTGTTGATGACTTCTTCTATTTCCTTGGGGGATATAGGTCTATTCAATCTTCCTATCTGATCTTGGCTTCTTTATTTACTCACCATATTGATTCCATTTAGCCTTTTAGAACCAACTCTCATACATGCTATAGCCGAAATATTTATGCTCACAAAATATTCACGTGTCCTCTCCAAATTTCCTGCCCTCTTACACAGCCATTTGATTAACTCTGATAGGCTACAAGTAGAAATATCATCTGTCAGTTCTAGTAAGAAATGCTGACACATTTAAGATCGGTGGGAAAAATCCCAGCTCCTGCTGTTTTCCAGCATTGTGACAAGGACAGATACTAAGAGCTGAGGTTCTGGATTATTCACAAGCTTGAGTCTAGAGTGATGGATTATATGAAGCAGAGCCACTTCTGACCCACAGGCAATACACTGGCAGTAATAAAACCTTTCGAGGTTTTAAACACTGAAATTGGGCTATGTAACTGAAATAGAAGCTCATAACTAGTCTGTGAAGTTCTTTCTGTTTTTGTTTTTCTGTAAAACCAATCACTTTTCCTAAATCTTGCAACGTATTTAAATTACTCCAGAGAAAGTAACTGTTCTCATATTGGTCCATTATGTTGCACTGAAGTGTCCTTATCATAGGACTTAAAAAGGTTATTAATATTAAAAGGGCACAAAGAAAATAAATACTGTAATAACATGTAATATTAAACAGTTTTTGGATTTAAGCGACTTTTGGAAATCAGTTAACTCCTACTTCACAAGTAAGGAAACTGCAGTCATCTGAGCATCATCAAAAGTCAGTAGGCTGGGTAGAGTCTTTCAGAGGCCCTCTGTGGTAGGCTCCTGTCCTGTTTCTTGTTTTCTCCTTCTTCCAATGGCCATCCCGCCTGTCTTTCTAAGTGAGTATCAGAGCAGATGCTGAGACTCATAACCAAACTTTGGGCACAGTGCAGGGAATCATATGAAAGAAGTGGGAGATAGTAAGACTTGGAGAGAACAGGAGCTCCACAAGGACAGCAACAGAACCAAAAAGTCTGGGCAGAGGGGTTTTTTTTCTGAGACTGATACTCCAATCAAGGGCCATTCATGGAGATAACCTAGAACCCTTGCACATATATAGCCCATGGCAGCTCAGTATCCAAGTGGGTTCTATAGTAAGGAGAACAGGGACTGTCTCTGACATGAACTCGTGGCTGGCTCTTTGACTTCCCTCCCACCCCCACCCCCGTCCTCGAGGGAGGGGCAGCCTTGCCAGGCCACACAGGAGGACACTGCAGCCAGTCCTGAAGAGACCTGATAAGCTAAGGTCAGATGGAAGGGGAGGAGGACCTCCCCTATCAGTGGACTTGGAGAGGGGCAGGGAGGAGATGGGGGAGGGAAGGTGGGATTGGGAGGGAATGAAGGAGGGGGTTACAGCTGGGATACAAAGCAAATAAAATGTAATTAATGTAAAAAATATTAAAATTTAATTTAAAAATTTCTGGAAAAAAAAAGCCAGTAGGCTAAACAGTGACAAAACTGTGATAGCTAGGTTGAGGAAATGGCTCAGCCAGTACAGTACACTTAAATTTGATCCTCAGAACTAACATTTTAGAAGTCTACGCATTGTGGCACATGCTTTTAATCCTGCTGATGAGGAGGTGGACAGACACAGGCAGACGTCTGTGGAAAGTACCTATAGAAAGTGCCTCAAAACTAGTCTACTGACTTCCACTGCATATGTATAGATGTACACATCTGTATACACTTGAATTTGCACACACATGTACTTGAACACACAAAAATATGCACACTCATGCACATACACAATGCTTCACCCAAAATGTAATGAGACTTTGAAAATCTGAAGGATATGCCTTCACAAGTACATAAATGCAATTTTTTTAAATGTGCAACATCTTTGGTTGCTCATTGACTTTGCTACTGCTATTTGTTTTTGCAGCTCAGTGAACACCAAACTGATATTTCTGCGTTAGAATTAGTGGACACAATATTGTCTATAAAAGCTCAAAATATCTGGGCTGAGAAGATGCCTCAGTTGGTAAAGTGCTTCCTGCATAGCATGAGGACCTGAGTTTGTATCCAAACACCCACGTAACTACATGGTGAGGGGAGACCTTTTATTTAAAAAAGAATATTTGAGGAAGATGCCCAGCTTTGGCTTCCACTCACATGTACACAGACATATAAACATCTACACATACATACAATGGTTTAATATATCATGTAACTGAAAATATAGTCTTCTAATTGATACAGGAAAGAAATTAGAAGTCTCAGAATTATAGATATGCATAAAGGGTTAGAACTACAATATAATGAGTACTCAAAAATGGTTATTACTACTATAACAGCATATTAGAACAAATCATTTGTTGGGTGTTTCTTATACTCCTACTACTATATTTGATGCTTCACTACATTAAAACATTCCTGAGATATTGGTGGTTAATCTTGGTTGTCAACCTGACACAAATGGGAACGAGAGAACATCAATAGAAGAATTGCCTCCATCAGATTGGCCTATAACTACAACTAAGATGCCTTTTCTTGATTGCTGATTAATGTAGGAGCGCTCAGCCTACTATGAGGAGTACTATGTCTAGGCAGGTGGGCCTGAGTTGTATAAAGAAAGAAGCTGAACATGACCCAGGAACAAGCCAGTAAGCCATGTTCCTCCATTGTTTCTGCTACAGGTTCCTGCCTTGTATTCCTACTTTGGTTTCCCTCGATAATTGGCTGTAAAATAAAACAAACCCTTTCCTTCCCTGATGTTAATTGCAGCAATAGAAAATCAGACTAGAATAATAGTTACACTTCACTGTACAGCAGAGAAATTTGAAATGCCATTCATGTTCAAGTGTACAGACCACAGGAAATAGAGTTCAAATTCCAGTCTAATGACTATCAAGACATACTTGTAAACTACCACATCACAGAATCTGAAGCTACAGTAGCCATCACTAGCAGGGGCTCGACATGTGAGAATAAATATGTTAAATACAATACACTGCCAATTTTAAAAACTACTCTTTGTGGTTATACTTGTATTGATGTTGAATGATATTTGATAACTTTAGAAAAAACTCAGCTAACCACAGGAAGAGCCAGTGTTGAGCAAGACTGAGGCTGAGACACGTTCCCACACCAACAACCTCTCCCTGAGACTGGCGAGAGGAGGACTACTTCCTCCCTGTCCTGGGCCTGCATGTCCCAGCGCATGCGAGCCTTACGACCCTGACCTCTGCCACCCTTGAAGTGGTCACATAGCCTCGTGGCCAGGCTTCAGGTTCAACTTCCTCTCTCCCTGTAAGGACATATCCAGCAGGCACCTGAAAATTCCTCTTCATAAAATGAAGCATTCCCAGCACCTTGACCCTAGCTAATGATGTACATCGACCCCCAAAACTCCTATGCACTCCCAAAGGTCCCCCCAATAAAGAGAGCTGTTTCACTGAAAACTGTCTCCTGAGAAGGCTGTTTCTCTGGCATTACATAAACTGAGATCCTGTTTAACCTACCTGCTCAGGCTAAGCTTCATTCCCTCCAGTCCAGCCTGGTGCCTGGACACCGCAGGGGGAAAGCAGACCTGGGGCAGCATTAAAATACATATAGAACCCAAAATACTTTAGGGAGACCCCTAATATCCGAATGATGTGCAAAAGACTTTCTGGTTTTTCCTCCTCTCCCTTCCTTCACCTTGTCTTAATAAAAACAAAGTCTCCAGGAACATTGTTGAGTTCACTTGTAAGATTTTGAAATAATAAAATAATTAATTTAGTTAACAGCTATGCAACCACTATACTCCTAATCTCTCTTACATTTGTAACACAGATTCCCAAAGGTAAAAGAGATAGATAGTACTGGGAGCTAAATTAACCCAATTTCAAGGAATGAAACCTGAACATATAATTGGAAACAGTGACTAAAAGATGGCAGCCTGGCCGACCAAGAACAAAATGGCAAGACCTACTTCCAATCTAAGTTTGAAACACAATGAGGAAGAGAAACTGTCCAGTAAGTTATATGAGAAATGAACAATATACAATGCTTCAAATTTCAAAAGAAAAGATACTTTAGCACCTCACTGTAGTAAGAGGGCTTATTGGAAGAACATCTCTAGGGTGACTTAGATGTATATACAGGTTGTGAGTAACTAGACAAGGAGCCAAGGCTCAGTAGCAAATATATTTTACACAATAAATTAACTGACATTTTAATAGGGCTTTGTATACAGCAATGAACGATAAAAGGGTAAAAATATATAATGTGAGATACTGTAGAAAATAAAGAATAAATGATGAAAGAGAAGAAATCCAGAAAGAAAGCAATGTGTTAAAACCTAAAGGGATGAGTGGGGTGGAGAAATGGCTCAGCCGTTAAGGGATTGCTCTTCCAAACAACCAGTTTCTGATTCCCAGAACCCAGATTACAGCCATCTGTAACTCCAGTTCCAGGGAATCCAACATCCTCTTCTGTCCTCCAAAGGCACCAGGCAAACACATGGTGCACAGACATTCATTCAGGCATAAAACATAAGATAATTGGAAAGAAAAAAAAAGGAGTTAGAAAAATTCAAGAAGGTCAAATAATAAAGGGTGCGTCTAGTCCAATGAGTAACTACAAAATCTTAAGAGATGGCAAAGACAAACAGATTGGGTGGAGTGGAACGGCAGACATCATGTGAATGAGCTGACAAATGAATGGGAAGGCAGGGAATGAAGGCAATGACAAGGACTACCAAAAAACATGGATAAAGTAGTGGGGGACCAAAAGGTTAAAGACTACTGCACCTTCTGAAACTTCAACTATAGCTGACTTGAAGGGCTTTCTGTCTTATCTGGAGTTCTACAGAATACTAGAGATGAAGTCTTGGACTATGGCCAGCCTGCAAACAGTGGGCTGCATGTGTTGAAGAATAGACAGTAGGAGGATACTCAACCAGCTGTTACAGACTGAAGCACAAAGAAACGGGGGTGGGAGGGGGCAGGGAGTTGAACTTTAAAAATTCATTGAGAGAAAAATATACTCAAAATACTTCAACCTAGTACAATAAGGAACAGAATTCATTCTCTGGGCAGAGATTACCCATGAATTTATTAGACAACTTCAATATTTCAAACAACAGAAAAGTTTTATGAGGTAATTACAATTTTATTTTGCTAGTACCTAACATAGGCCTCCATTGTTTTCTGACCATATAAGCATGTAGACATTATGTAAGATTATAATATTAAATAATCTCAAAACGTTAAATACACATATACTTAGAATATCTGCTCTGCTCATATTAACATATAATGATGTATTTTTCAACCTTATTTTCTTTGAATATTTGATTTCCTACTTTCGAAATTCACTGAGGAACTGTGTCTGAGTCAAATTTCTAATTTCTTAAATCACAGTTTTCTAACAGATGCTCAAAGGGGGAGTATTACGTTTTCATTGATCAATTTTAAGTGCCAAGTTCTATTGTATACAAAATTTTAGTACAATTTACTTTGATTATCCTCCATCCTCCAATAACTTCCTTAGAAGATAAACATTTCTGTTTATATTCTGACACAATGCTTGATTAAGGTACAATTGTCCATCACACAATGCTATAATTTGGTAACACCTCCCCCTATTTTACAGTTTCTGAAATAAAATATTTTAAATTGAATTTCTATGTCCAAGCTTCAGCCTCCAGAAATCAGGGGAGGGACACCTATGATGGATATAAAAACTATTTTTACAGAAAAGTAAATGGTTTCCTGAGGTTTTCAGTAAAGGGTATTTATGTCAAATGAGTAGCACACAAGCACATCTGTATGTTTTAAGTTAAAATAAGCAATCCTTAAGATCTCCTGCTTTGTCAATTTCTAAAATAATTTCTCCTAGCTACCAATCAGGATCATATCAGACATAGGGCTTCAAGTATACTTAAAGTCCATAAAAAAAACCTATTTCAGGTCTTGATGCCAGGTCTTTACCTGTTTACATGTTCTCTATGTTCTTTCTCCACAGCTAAGATGAAGTACCAATTTTAACTAACTTTCCTTTTAAGATGTGGAGGCAACTACTCTTAAATTGTAAATATTCTTCCTAAACTAAATAGCACCATCCCCAAGTAGAATTTTAGAATAAACCATATCTTTTGAAGGGTACTAAGAAATAAAGGTATAGATTTTAAAATAATATTTATTACTTCTTAATTGACCAAAGCTCACTGAAGATAGTTTACTTTTTTCTTACAAGGCTCTAAGCTCGAACTAACATTATTTTCCACTATAAATGACACTTTACAATTAATCTCAAAGATGTCTGACAACTCATCCCTATTGGCATTGGCACTGAAGCACTGAGCTTCAGTGTTCACTGACCATCAGGAGGCAAGGCAGCCTCTGAGATTTATTCATTTGCTTCACAACACACACACACACACACTGAAGCTGCATAAAGATATTATCCTTATGCAGAAAAATACCTTCAGGCTTTATTTTTGTGCTTATGTCTCTGTGTACGTATGTGCACATGTGTGCAGGTATACAGAGGCAAAAAGAGAGCATCCGATTCTCTGGAGCTAGAGTCATAGGTAGTAGGTGAGGCATCTGACATGGACTCTGGGAAATGAATTTCAGTCCTCTGAAAGAATAGTAAGTGCTCTTAACCTCTGAGCCATCTCTCTAGACCTAAATACTACTTTTAGAATAGGGTCACAATTCTATAACTAATTAATAAGAATCTTGTTCTTTAGAGCATATATTCAACATTCCAGTCTTTGATCCCCACCCCTACTGTCCTGGGCTGGGGTTGAAACATGACTTTGTGCATTCTGGGAAAGTGCTCTACCACTGGGCCACACCCCCAGCCCAACTATATTCATTCTAAACAGTGCTTTAACTGCTTTCTAAAATGGCACACAGATCTTTTTTAATGTAAGAATATCCACTTAAGAACAACTAGTTATTCCCATATACAGAAAGCTCACCATAAAACATTCTATCCAGGGCTGGAGAGGTAGCTTAGTGGTTAAAGTCACTTGTTCCTGTGACAGACCCAGGTTCAATTCCTGGCAGCAATGAAGGCTCACCACCAACTTCGGCAACAAGCATGCAAATGGTATACAGATGCAGACACATAAAATACTAAAAATTTTAAAAATGAAAACATGTATTTAAAAAACATTTTATCCATGCATTTAACTCTAATACTAGAAAAAAGCAGATGAAGCACAGAAACTAAAGCTTCCCAAAGTTCTCTCAGCCCCACCCACCGCCTCATTCATCTACTGCTGATCTTTCTTCTCAGCTCTAAAGAGACAAATTAATTTTAAATTACAACACCAAAAGAAGTTGCTAACTATGATAACACTAAGTTCTACCCAATTTTAAAGCTATTTTTTTCTTTTTCAAAAAGAAATTCATATGAATTCTCACATACACAAATCTTACAGAGTTCAGAGTGCAGAGAATCCTTTAATTCTGTGTGGGCTGGACAGAGATGGGCAAAGGCAATAGATACAGAGCTTGAGACTTGATACAGAGGGCTGATATGAAAAGTGTCATAATAATGAATAGCAAGGACTGCCTGACTTATAATTTCTCACTACTGATGTAGCTTTTTATGTGCATTATTTTAAATTTCATATCTGTTATGTGAGGTAGGTACTACTATTATTTTCCTCATACAAATAACTACAAATAACAAAGTGGTCTCATCTTGGCATTTTGGGGGTGTTCTTTGGTTCATAATCTAGAAGCCCATGTTTCTCCAATTATTAAATATAGTCCAACTACTTGTGTTCTAGATCCTGAAATAAGGATCAATGTGAAAATGAACAGATGTGCTTTCTCACTTTGCAAAAAAAAAAAAAAGTTGAGAGACTTTACAATCACCTCAAAATTAGACATCAAGGATATGTATTTATACACCTACCAGTCCTCTTTTCTTAACCGAAAACTGTTTAAGAATTATTTTAATCTCTCTTTGAGAGGTTATTTTTACTTTATCAGATTGCTTTGTTTTATATATAACTACCTATTCATACCATTAAAACCAAATGATCATATATTCTAGAATATATTTGCTTTCCTATAATATTCCTTCTTTTGAAAACAAATTTGCACAAACATGTTCCTGGACCACATCCTCTTTTCCAAATTGGAGTTACTGCTTTAGGTGTAGGGTCTTTCTGACTCCAGAGAGGGACAGAGAGAGCTCAGAATGGAGAAACACAGATTTTTGAAACAACCTTTGTACCTTGGTATGATTTTACCCCTGGCAATGTACAAGACATCTGACTCAAACATCTGTCCTGGAAAATGGAGTAATAACCTACGCATTGGGCTGTTGTATGATTGTTACTGGTTGTATTAACCGACTAAATGACACGTGATCCATGAAAAATGCATAGTGCAGAGTATGTTCTCAATTGCTGTTATTTGTTACATAATACGCTTTTTTGAGAGAGACATACAAACAGACTCAGTATGTAGTTCCACCTGTTCCAGAACTCAAGAGACTGGTCTACTTCTTTCTCCTGAAAATGCTAGGCTGGAAGCATGGACCACCAGGCCAGGTCATATGTTTTTTTTTTTAATTAGTTTATTAAATTACATACTTTCACCAACATTTTCATTTTCTTTGTACATTACCTCATTTAGAATATAATATACAAAAGGCACAAGAGTTTCCATATGTAAGACTGTTCCAAATGCTTAGCTGTGTATAGTTAGGTAAGTACACACACACACACACACACACACTTCTGAAATGTTACTGGCTGGGCTGCTTTTTATATGCCTTTTTTTTCTTCTTCTGAGAAACTTTCTCTGGAAAACCAAGTATTTTTTTCCTTCATTAATCTTTCTTATGCTTCCCTTCTGCTCCCTCCACTCCACATTGTGGAGATTCCTCCACCCTGCACAGTTTATTCTTCAGTCACCTCCCCAATGGATGTGCTCACCATCTCAATGATGAAGTACAACCCTCCTTCTTTCACTTTCTTCCTCCTACTTCCTCCAGTTTAACTATACACTACCAGGAATTTCATTATGTTGTTCCTCTATTCACGTAATTCAAAGCTCTCCATTAACCACAGGGGAAACGTCCAAACTTCTCCAGTCCCTTGCTCCCTTACATACCTCCCACAAGTCCCCAGCATGCTTCCATTGGGCTTGATTTACTGTTCTCTAAAATTTCCCTTTAACTTCTCGTGTTATTTTGCCCACTGTCTACTTTGCATATTTTCTTTTGCTCATCCAGATCCTATCATTCCTTCAATGGCCAGCCATCTTAAATGATTACCTTTACTTCAAGTTCTTCACAGTTCTGCGCATACTGATTTCCTATACTGCAAACTGTTTCTGTAGCTTATTGTGGATTTTACATACTGATTTGTTCTGTATCTATTAGCCCTGAATTATCTGAGGCAGGGTGTTCTAGTTAAGCCTTGACTGTGTTTTCTGGAGCAGTTAGTGCAAAGCTAAGCCTAACACATCTTCAGTGACTCCTAGTTCCATCTTGGTCTGGAGGTTCCAGCAACCCCATTATTTCACAACACAAACTTGTCACTCTTGTCCTCTACAGCTTGTGTTCCCCTCAAACTCTTTTCCTACCTTCGATTTGTTATTTGACACAGTTCCTAATCTTCTATTTGTGGGCAAACGTCTCTTTGAAATTCTAAACTAGGGGTGGAGATGTAGAAAGTATGTGCACAAAGCCCTGTGTTTGATTCCCAGCAAAATACACACACACACACACACACAGAAAGAAAGAGAAAAAAATTAAATTGATTTATCTTCACCCCATCCCCAGTTTATACAAAATTTATCTCTCATGAATCCATTTTATTCCTTGGTATATCCCATTTCACAGAGAATCTCTCTTTCCTGTTCAGCTCATTAAATATTGAAGGAAGCAATAAAACTTGTTCTCACTTGCCACAGTTAGTTCTGCCTGTCCTTTGAGTATTTTCTCCTTCAGCTACCATGTTTTTCTGACATTTGTATTAAATCAGTAACTAATTTATGGTATTTATCTCCACTTCAGTCTGTAGCCTTGTGAATTCAGTGTTTGCATCAGCAGCCCTTCACAACTTCAAATTCGTCACTGGCCTCAGCTCTGGATTTGCACCTCCTCTACAGCACAGGGCCAAGTCTCAAGAGGAATAGTGCTCTGAGGGCTCTGTCCAAGGCTTCTTGAGCATCTCTCTCTAAGCCACTCCAACAGCCATTCCTTTCAAGTATTCCTCCCCCTAACATCTCTTACAAAACCATTTTAACAGCTATTCCTAAATAGAGTTGGGAATGAGGGTGTAGTTTTAAAACAGGGATTGCTGAGCTGTGCTCATAGAGCTTTTAATTCAGTATACACAGCATTGGTTTTTGCTTAGTTATACCAAGGAATCTAATAGTCTCTGTTCTCAGACATTCTGATTTAAAGAGCTTGTATTTGGGCCTTCATAACGTTTCCCAAGTGATTTCAGTGTGCATCAAAGATTGAAAACTAGTGTCTTAGGGTGGGATATGAGTCAGGACCTCAACATCCTCCCAAAGTAACTCTATGTCAGTCTAGCTTGAGAACTGTGTCAGGATTTCTGAATGAAATTTGGCTCAGAAGCAGTCTCAGGATTTATCGGTTTCTAGCATGCTCTCTCCCATCATGGCATCCCTCTTTAAGCCTTCAGAATATAGCTTAAACTTTTTAGCCTTACATAGAATCAGCATAATCCACCCTCTATTTTAGTGAGCTGGCAGTCTTATTTGTTTCCACACTGTCATAACCATGGAACACTTAATTTTCTGAAAAAGCCATGATTACAGGGTCACTTGAATTGAAACAAACTCAACTTGGAAAGATGAACCCACTAATTTGAGCAAAAATGGAAGAATCAACAAAAGACCCCCACTGATGTCAGTTAGGTTAATAAACAAACCCTGAGTTCTGTTTAATCCAGATGGAGTTTGAAAACAACCTTAAGAGGTAACAAACTGTCTTTCTCTGTCCACCATATTCCATCAAGCCTTCACTCCACTCCACTGGAGAATTCCATCATCCCAGTTGCCCTGGCTTTCCTGATCTTCAGATGTCAGCATATTTTTTTCTCAGGCCTTTTATTGTGCTACCTCAAATTTTCAGCTCTGAACATCTCCTTGACAAAGATACATGCATAGTTACATTGTTCTCTTAAAAGTGCTTTTTAAAAACCTTAACAGCAATACCAATGTTGAAAGACATTTTAAGACACCAAAGAAACTGCCTCAGAATAATCCCAAGTTTGCTATTTCAAACAGCTGTTTTCCCCTATGTTTAAAATTTTTTTAAATTCTTAAACTGTAGTCTTTTTGACTAGTCCACAATCTTAAAACAAATGACTTTGCAATTCATTTGGTGGCAAAATGTGAATCTGACTTAAAATGACATGAGAGAAATAACAATTTTTTAACTTATTCTACTTAGTATGACCTGACAGTACATTTTCTACAATTTTAAATATGACTGATGCTGGGAAACTGGTCAGGACATTACTGTAGGTATTACATGTGATATATTACTTAATTGCTCTCTTCAAAATCTGAAAAACTTGAAATCACAAAGACCTATGGGCTTCAGATAACAGATGTTAGACTTAAATGCACACCATATCAACTTCTGTAACTTTAAAATTCGAAACGTTCTTTTCTTACACTGACCACACACACTCACTCACACACACACACACACACACACACACACACACACACACACACACACACGCACACTTTCGGAAAGGTACTTGCCCTTAGAAAGTAAACTCATGCATATCATTGCTTCTAAAAGCAGATACATTTTTTCCTTCTTAACTACCCTAGGAAAAAAAACTGTTGGGAGGATGGGGAGATGGCTTAGCAGGTTAAAAAGCACTTGGCCCCATGTGTGTGGATCTGAGTTCACATCTTCAGAACCCATGTAAAGAGGTTCATTGTTGTGCATCCATAACACTAATGCTCCTATAGATGGTTAAGAAGCAGATAAGAGATTCTTGGAAATGTGGCTTATGAAGATCCAGAAACGAGAGTTTGTCTCAAATAAGTTCAAAGGTGAGGACTTACCTCAGAGGCTTTCCTCTGACATCCACATAGGTACACCCACACTCACACATATCCACACACCACATATATACACAGAGACTTGAAAAATAAACAAACACAAAAAACACATTGTCCTTAAAAAGTCCTACATAATTAGCTCTGAAAACCGGGGCACTAGCAGACTATAATTTGAATTTCAAATTGATTCCAAGCATTTCCCAAGGTAATCCCTAACCACAGATACAATTTACCAATCAGTTACGCTTTTAAATGTGTGCTGTCCACGGTTTGCTGTATTGACTTAGGATAAAAGAGTTGTCTTTAACAATTTCCAGTTATTACAGGCTTTAGACAGTTTTGAAAAACCTACCAAATCATAACAACTATTCTGATACTAATACTTTATGAAGAGGAGTGAGCTATTTTAGTAAGTTCTTAGTCACTTAAGAGGATGGCTTCAAGAAACTAATTACAAGTAGAAATTTTTTAAATGTATAACATTCCCTGAACTTTTACTATTTTATCACGTATGTGTGATAAGTCATAATCTTTAAATACATGAAAGCAAACTTACCCAAAGTATTTAAATAGTATGTCAAATAAAAATGTCAAAACCAGAAGTTAATTTTAAGCAACCAGACTTAAAACACCAGTACAAACAGGGGGAAGGAAGAGGGGGGGGATGATGTCCCATGACATCATTTGGCAGGATGGAGTTTGAAGGCTGGGAGCGCCTTCCAAATAACCCTTGCAAAATCCAGCTGGGAAATTACCCCTGGTAAGCTTAGATAACTGAGTTTTAAAGAAAAAGCCTCTCTCCTTTAAGTCACATGTCTGTATCATATGAAAAATCAAGGCGTCAGGGATGCATCTACCTCCCACTACCCTGATAGCAACGGAAAGGTCAGAATTAGGTGGAAAGTCGCCTCGGGAGTCTGTTCAACCCTAAGGGAGAAAGGGCAGAAAAAGAGGAGACGAGTGAAGGTTTTCCACCTCAGTGAAAACCTACTGCCTGACATCAGTGCTCCTCCAACAGCTGATGCTGACCCTTTGGAGAAAGTAGGAGCCAGACCGCAGACAAGCAGCAGACGCCCAGCACCGGGCAGCGGACACTCCCCGAGCGTGGACGGCGCGTCTCCCGAGCGTCCCCAGGAGGCGCGACTCCCCCGGTGTCCCCTCTCCGGCCGCCCCGGGCGACCCTCGGCCCCCGCCGCACTTACCGCGGCTGCGCCGGCCGTCACGATGGGCGGCAGCTTCTCGCGCTCCGGCTCTTTCCCCTTCCTCTCCTCTGAGGCGGCCGCGACCGCGGCCACCGCCGGCAGCGCTCCGGGCGAGGGATCCCGAGCCGCCTCACTCATGTCGGCCCGGGGCGGCTGGGGCGCGAGAAGGCGGCGGCGGCGGCGGCGGCGGCGGCGGCGGCGGCGGCGGCCGGACTGCAGCCGGGGCGGGCGCTGCTGCTGCCGCTGCCGCGGCCGCGAGAGGGCTCCTGCCAACCGCCGCCGCCGCTCCGCCCCCGCCCGCGGCCCCGCGCGCGCGCGCCCCGGCGCCTTCGGAGGTCGGCGCGCGCGCGTCCGCAGCCCCGCCCCCGGCGCGCGCGCGCGCCCCAGGCCGGCCGCCGGGCTCCGTCGCCCCCCTGCGCGCTCCCGGCTGGCGCCCTCGGCCGCGCGCCGCTCCCGCGGGGCGTCCGGGGCTCCGGCCGCGGCCTCGCGTCACGCGCGAGGACCCGCGGGGGAGGCGGCGCGGGGGGCGCCCGGCAGCCATGTTGTTTGAGGGGCCGTCGCTCGAGCTGAGGGGGGGAGAGGGGAGGCCGTGCGGTGGGGCTTCGTGGGAGGGCGGCGCGGACACCGACCCCTGCTTTCCCCTTCACCCGGAGCGGCGGGCGAGCCGGGGACCTCTGACCCGGCTGGTGGCCTTTGGCTTTTAAAGTCCCCGTCGCGCACGGAAGCCCGCGCCGGGGTCACGCTGCCCTTTGACCTCCGCCTCTGTGCACGTCCTCCAGTGTCCGGGGGGCTGCTGGCCAGAGCTCCCTTCCGTCTGACCCTTTCCCTGAACGCCCAGGGTCGGGAGAGGACGAGGCGACACCGCGCTCCCTCCCCCCCTCCCACCGGGGCAGTAAGGCCAGGCCACATTTTCCATTTCTGAGTCCCTCATGACTGCCAAATCCGCCGCCTCTCCCTTCCCGTGCCCACGCGCCTACATTTCGCTCTCTTCCCCCATCCCTCGCTCCCTCTTATCCCTCGTCCCCTTCCGTTTATAAGTTCCAGATGGACATACCCAAACTGCTGAGTAATCCTTAATAAACCTCGTAATAAAATTATGGGTAAGAACGTTAGAGCTGAATTGCTTTAAATCATGATGCTAAAATATCCCCACCTCCACCACCGAAAGACGTAGACAATTTCCTTTCTCCTCGCCCCCTGCTTTTTCCTTTTATCAGTCTGCTGGAATGGCAGAAACACCTGCTGATGGAGGGGAAAGGAGGGAGGAAGTATTCACTGTACCACTTACTAAAAATAGAGAATTTCTCGACTTTGAGGTCTTCGGATTTTTAGTTGAGACTTTGTTATTTTATTCATGGCTAGGTGGATTTTCTAATCCAAGAATACTCGGATCCAAATACAAGAAGACTATCTCCGAAACAAACTCAAAGGGGATTTGGAGAATGTCATTTTATATAATTCAGAGTCGACAGAACTAAATACTGGCTACAGTTCTTCATGGCATGAGGCTGTTTTCAAGCCCAGAATTTGTAGCAAGCAAGAAAGCGACTAGGATAGTCCCTACTGTATTGCTTTGGAAATGATATATTTTGCTTTCACTTATGGCAATTTTTTTGGTAGTTTTAGCATAGTTGCTGTCACCAGACACTTTCCTATTAATTAACAAAAGGTGTGGAATAAATGTCATAAAGTAGTCAAGTATTTCAGTACTAATTATCTTTAGAGCCAAATGACGTAAGCATTAGTTTGTAGCAAGCATCCTTTTCCTGAATTGTTTTCAGACCTCTCTTCTTAAGTCTCTGAAATATCTCATGGAGAGAAACATCACTATTTTAGCAGGTCGGCATGCTGAAAACTGATGACAAATATTGTAAAGTTAATAATTTTAAATACAATTCAAGATGTTCTACTAATGTGTCTAGACTGGTGGAATATTGAAATGGTGGTGTATTATTTTTCCTATTGTCTTCAACTAAATTTAGTAATTTGCTATTGAAATACTTGGATCAGAAACAAGTTGGATTCCATGCCTTATGCTTTTACTTTTCATGTGTGAGACAGAATAAAAGTGTGTCTGTACATCTAGTCACATTCAATAGAACAAAAATATTTAGATATTGGCAAAAACTGGCAAGTCAGAAATGTTCATTTCTAGTGCATCAGAGGAGATAAGCCAACTGAAACAAGTTCATTGGTTTATTCACCCAGGGGTTCTTTGGAAAAGACAAGCAATGTGATGAATTTGTTTCCAATTCTGACTAAGTTTATGCCTCTTAATTTATCACTTGAAGTCTCTTTCATATGAGTCCCAGGTGGGGACTGGGAAGTAGAAGTAGGTGCTCTTGATAAGCTAAGTGGTAACTGGGGGAACTTAGAGGCTTGAAAGGTAACTGCCACTAACGACATTCTGTGTGTGTCCACTGTGGGTTTGGGAGGGTGGGGAGGGGCCAGGCATAGTTCTGGCTGCTCTGTATAGAGGTTAGCAGAAGATGCTTTCAGCTACACTGAGTGTGATGGTCAAGTACAAACTTATTAGCCTTAGAAGAAGGGGGGACCTTCTGAAGTCCAGGTGTAACTGGACTTGTTTAATCAGGTTTTCCAAACAGGGTTGGTGGGAACAATGGAATGGGATTTACAGATATCGTTATTTCCAAAGAAGAATGCAAGAGGGAGTTGGAAGGAATTGGAAAGTCGAACTTACAGTAATCATACACAGCACTAATAATGTACTGAAAAATTGCAAAATTGGCTCTGAAAGAGCAGTTAAGAATGGTTCATAACCAATCATGATCATGCAGTTTATTTTAAAATGTTGCTTCAGTCTCAATTTTAAGCTTTGTCCCATTAATTTAGTGTATGGTGGGCCACGTGGCACGTGTGGAGGTTAGAGGACATGTGTGTGAGTCAGGTCTCTCATCCTGTTGTGAGGGTCTCTGAGGATCAAGCTCAGGTTGTCAGGCTGGGCAGGAACTATCTTAATCCAGTGAGCCATTCCATCAGCCTTGAGATATGTTTTTAAGGAAAGCATCTCTTTCACATTCTAATTGGTCCTAAAGTATTAGTACTAAAGTTGGGAAATATACTCCTTTTAACTGTGCTGACATACTTCCTTAGGCACAATGATTGTGACTTAAACTAGAGGGGAAAAAATCCAATCTCTTTCATCACAGAAAAAAAGTAGACCACAGGGGCTATCAAAATGAAGCAAATAAGAAGTAAAGTCCTGTTCAACTATAGATACTCACTAGGACCCTTTTCAGTATCTTTAGACTATCTACCATAACTATTTATGTCTCCACACACAGAGAGATAGTGTTTCTTACTTATTTTTATTAAAAACAAAAGCCAGAACTGTACCCAGACACTATTAAACCTGCGCAACTCACTTTTAGACGGCTTCAAGTGGTGGGATAATCATGAAAGAAAAAGAAGAAAAGACTGTGCCGCTGGGGAGGGGGAGGGAGATGGGAGGATCTGGAAGGAGGGGGAGGAAGGGAAAGAACATGATCAAAATATGTAACATGAAAATAATAAAAATGTACAAACTAATAAAAATGTACAAAAATGAAAGGGTGAGCTACATAATTATGGGAATGTGATTCAAATATATAAAAGCACTAGGTTATAGTGAAAGAAATCTGAATAAAGAGAGGATGGAATTCTTTAAAAGTGTACAGTGTTGTATAGATCCAAGGCTGAGGAACGGAGACGAGCCCGTCAGGCCTACCATCAGTGCCTTCAACATCGTAACTCTTGCTCTTGCCCTGCCTTGGGTCTTACCAGAATGACATCTTAAAATACATATGATTTTTTTTGCCGATCTTTTGTTTAAAAATATGCCAATAGCCTTTCAAAGCCTTTACAATAAAAATCTGACCCCCTGCTCTGGCATTCACCTGAATTTTTTGCAGAAAGGATTTTCAGAATGCCCTAATTAGAGTCTTTTTTTTTTCCTTTCTGCTCCCAGAACATATTGTACGTATTTACTTTGCGTTCACAGACAACACTGAGTCTTTGTTATTTGTTCCACAATAAATTCATGGCGACTCGGGAAAGGTACTATGTCTAATTACTCCCTGAGTCCACACCTGCAGGGAGCGTACTATCTGGAGTGCACTGTTGAGGGAGCTCAATAAGCTCAGATTAATAAACAAGATGTTTCCTTAATGAGGTTTGTAAAGGAGCTCTGAGACTGTTCCCAAAGAGGAATTAGAAGGATACTCTGCATGGTAGTTTACATATCAGAAGTACCCTGTACAGAATGTGCTCTTTACAACTTTTTTGAGTTTCAAAAAAAATACATATATTCTAAGGTAGCTGAAGTCATCAAAACAAATCAAAATGGCAGCCATTGCTGTTATTTCTTCCTCTTGTCTTTCTAGAGATGCCCAGTTAAAAGTGATTTCTTCTCCTCCGGACTTCCTTTTTCTCTAGTGATGACCATGTGATTTAATTCTGTAAAGTGAAGTATGTTTCAGGGAAGTCTTTGCCACTGTTTTCTGCCTGAAATAAGCATATAGTGTTTGGATATGACACTACCCTCTTTAGCAAGAGTCTGGAACATTATTGGAACTGAAACTGCTATAGCAGCTTTGACTGCTTATATTTGGATTTCTTGTTTTGCTATTCAATTGATTTCTTGCTTTGTTTAAATACATGTTGAATGGCCTTGAATTTTCTGTTGAATATATTCCTGTTATTTTCAATATGTGTATGAACACACACACACACAACACACACACACTTCACAAACACATATACACCCCCAAACACACTCCACAAATACATCTATACCACATACACACATAATACACACACACTCCATAAATACCTATACACCACACACACATGCCACACACACTCCATACAGACATACACACACACATCCTCCACACACGTCCATATTTTACACTCCACAAACTCATAGGTTTCTGAATTTCATCTTAATCCACCCGAAACAATCCAGTTATTTGAATTTTAACTGATACAACTTGTTTCAAGTCATGACTCTAATCAAGTAAAATATCTTAATTGTATCTGTGTTATAGTTCAGGAAATCTAACAACCTTTATAAATCACTGAACTTACTTCTTCTGAGTTAGAAAAGATGCCTGTGGCTTTTAACTCCGTGAATAGGAATTAATGAGCTGTAAAAACTGTCTTTAGTTCTATCTCTTGCAATTTTGAACTAGTTTATATGGCTTTGGCAAAATTACTCTCTGAGTTAATTTTCTTACACTTGAATGGGCGTTGTGAAGAAACATGAGGAAACACACAAAAGGGCTTTGTGGGCTATAGTGCATTTTAATAACTGCAACTTAATGGGCACTGCTGGGTACCAGAGATTGTGCTCAGAACCGGTATTTGATTGGCATCTTCGTTCTTTTAAGAAATCCACTTTAACAGGTATTGTGGTAGAAAATCTTACTTCCATTTTATGGATGAGAGAAATAAGGAATCACATCTAGCATGATTTTTGCTCAGAGTCATCCTTTTACTCTCTAGATCTACTGAAAAATAATTTACTGAGGCAAAGTTGGCAGACAATGGTGTATTTTAAGGTATATAATGTGATGTTTTGATACACACATACACGCACACACACACACCTTGTAAAACCATTACCAGGAAAATCCCCCAAATTAGGGTAGGAGATGCCCAAGTATGGACGCATTTAGATCATTAAACAAACAAGACCAAAATAGATAACCTCTTCATGTTATATTTTCATGTTGAAACATGAAATATACAGAGCAGACAGTGTATTGAAAGCCGTAGAAGAGAAACACCAAGTCACACATAAAGGCAAGCCCATTGGAATATAGTTGGCTTTTCAACAAAAACTAACAAGCCAGGAGGGCTTGGAGTGATTATTTTAAGTTCTAAAAGCCAGAAAAATGATGCCATAATTGAAAGAGGGAGAACATCTTTCCATGATGTAAGCAGGCTAATGGAACTCATAACCGCTAACAACCACTACAGAAGAAACCGAAGGAATCTTTTGGACTGAAGAGAAATATAAACATATTTATGATGTTAAAGAAGAGACTAAACCGTGCAAGGACAACAATTAAGCAATTGAGGATGAGGAAAACGCAAAACACTACAAAAATCAACAAAATTATAGTGGTTAATATAGATCTTTCAAATATTAATGGTCTTGTTTTCTCACTTAACAGATACAGGCTGGTAGACTGAGTTGAAGACAGAATCTTTTGAAAGACTTCTTCATGTCCTGTTAAACAATTTGTTTTAGGGGACGTTCCAAGGGCTTCTGAGAAGAATGTATCCCGGTGTTTGGATCTACTTATTACTGCCAAAGAACACACCTCAGCATCACAATTTCATGCAATCTTGAGGTCAGAGGCTGGGAAGAGGTATCCCAAGCAGGTAGAACTAGGAAGCAAGATATCACTATTCTAATATCTGAAAAATAGAGTTCAAACCACTTTTAGTCAAAAGATGAAAAAAAGTCACTTCATATTGATTAAGGGAATCCATCAAGGGCACATTACAGTTTTAAAATGTACACACCAGATATGGGCACCACAGATATAACCTAACACAGTAATGGTGTGTGACTTCAGTACCCTACTGTCACTGAAGCCAGACCATTCTGACAAATATTAACAAAGAAATACGGATTCAATGATATTTTTTGGTCATATGGACCCAATAAGCATCCTGAGAAGAGTCCATCCAAACACCACAGAATGCACATTCTCTTCAGCAGCTCACAGGACTAATTTTAAAGCACATCCTGTAATCAGACATAAGGCATGCATCAACAAATATACACAAATTGAAACAATTTCTTATATTCTTTCTGACTGGAATGGAATTGAATTAGAAAGCAACAGCAAGAGGAACTAGAGAACACAGAGAGACTCATGGTGATTGAACAATACAGTACTGAATGATGAATGGGCCATCAAATAAAGCAGGAAGGAAATTCTAAATTAAGTGATAATGAAAACACAACACCCAAAATCAATGGATTTGATGAAAGCTTAAACTTCCCTTATGGAAGCTTACATTAAAAAAAATCTGATGTTAAATAAATAACAATGTATCTTAGGGTCTACCAGCTGGTAGAAAGAAGTAATTGAAATCAAGAAACATTTTAATTAAATAGAAATTAACAATATAAAAAATAAATGAAACAGAGTTGGCCTATTGAGCAAATAAACAAGATAAGCAAATTCTTACCTAAACTAAGCAAAAAGAGAAATGAATAAAAAAAAACACCCCAAACCCTCAAATAAATGAAATTAGAGATTAAAAAGAGACATAACAACAGGCACTAAGGGAATTCAAAAAACCATGGGACAAACTTTTAAAATTTATATTCCACTAATTCTAGAAAGTGATAATTTTTCTACCAAAATTTAACAAAAGTTAAGATAAATTAATTAAACAAGTGTATAGGAAGCAATGTGAGTAAAGTAGTAATTAAAATATCTCTAAACCTAAAATGTCCACGCTTGGATAGAGTCACTGGTGTGCTCAACCAGGCATTTAAAGAACTAAGGGCTGGAGTTTTTGGTTCAGTGGTTAAGAGAAAGTACAACTCTTACAGAGGTCTTGGGTTTGGTCCCCAGTACCCATGGCAGCCCATGTGTGCGCATGCGGGCACACACACACACACACACACACAGGGGTGTTTAAAAATGAAGACCTAACAGCAATGCTTCTCAAATAATTCCCTGAAACAGAAAAATATGTTTTTAAAAATAAAGCCAGCATTACCTTGAAACCTAAACTAGATAATAACACAACTAAAAACAAATACACCATTCATTCATCAATCTACGTGATGAACATAGATGTAAAAATTCTCACTAAAATATTTTCAAACCAAACGCAAGAACACATCAATCACCACAATCAAGTTGTCATATTTTAGAGAGCCAAGGATAGCTTAAATCAATAAATGTTGTGTGTTGCACAGGAACTAAGAACTGAAATCACATGGTTATCTCAAAAGATGCGGTAAAGTCTCTCTCTCTCTCTCTCTCTCTCTCTCTCTCTCTCTCTTTTTGACAAATTTAACATTTATTTCTTCAGACTAAAAGCCTTGAAGAGACCAGGAATAGAAGGAACATATGACAATATAATAAAGGGTATATATGATAAAACTATAACCAACATTATACAAATTGGGGTAGGGGAAACTCAGCATTTCCACTAATACCAGGAACAAGCTAAGATTTCTCTGCTCTACCCACTCTTCCTCAACATAGTTTTTGAAGTCTTAGCTAAAGCAAGTAAGGTGAGGAAACAAAAGGGGCAAAGAAGCCAAAGTATGCTTGCTGCAGATAATATGGTTCTAGAAATAAGGCACTCTAACCATTCCTCCAGAGAACGGGGCAAAATGCCAAATCAATATCTAAAGAGCGGTAACCTTCCAAATACTAATAGCAAGCATGCTAATAAAGAACCAGGAAAATAGTCCTATGCACAATTATAGAAAGAGAAAGGAAGAAAGAAAAGAAGGAAGGAAAGAGAGAAGGAAAGAAAGAAAATCCTGGAATTAACCTAACCAAGGAAGTAAAAGAAAAACGTCTACAATGAAAATGTCAAAATATTGAAGCAGGAAGTTGGAGGAAGCACTGGAAGATGGGAACACCTTACATGCTCATTTCACTTAACATAATGATTTTCAGTTCCACCCATTTTCCTGCAAGTGACAAACTTACTTCTTCATAGCTAAACAAACTCCCATCCTGTATGCATAAGTTTTCATTCATTTATCTTTTAATGGATGTCTAGGCTGAATCTACTCCTTGATGTTGTGAATGGTGCCAAGGCAAACATGGATGTGTCATGTCACGTTCTTTGAGAATATGAGGGTACCCGCCCAAGTGGCCGAAGAGTCTGAAAAGGATAGCGGGTGTTGCGGAGTCTCGTCACAGTTTCTCCTTACCTTAGATACCCTCCAGCCTGCTTCTCCCTGCATGTTAGGAAGAAATGTCTCCATGTCTCAGGGGCATGCTACTCATGGCCAATCAATGAAAGTTCATCCTTTATCCACAGCGATTAATTCAGAGACTCAGGCCTGACCCAACTCAAGTTAGCAAGAGGTAAGAAAGTGTTTTCAGAACTTTCGAGGGAGAATGTTTCTCTCTTTGCGTCGAGAAATTTGCAAGAGCAACCTCTTCTATCTCTCTTCCTCCTTTTCTCTCTCTCCCTCCCTCACCCATCCCACCCCACCCTACTCCCTGCATGGAGGTTCTGAGGGGAAAAGCTCTGTGGGATAAAACAGATGCCATAGAGGGCTGCGAGGGAGCCTGGATTTTCGTGGGTGATTCATGATCCACAGAGCTTGACTCATTGTGCCTTCTTCCTCATCAGAAACAGTGTATATTTTGGTTATTATTGCATATAGCCAAATAAGTCCTAATTAGTGTGATAACTTTGAGGGTGGACCCAGGAAGCCTTGTATGAAATAGGCTGTTCCAAGTGACTGTGGATCACATGGCAGTGAGCCCAGGGCCATGGACTCAGAGAGATGAAGTTTTTCAGACAGCAGAAGTGCTTGCCTCATTAACTTAGTTCTCCAAACTTTTAAGTAAAATATGTAGGTTAACAAGAGTTTAACTACATCGAATTTAATGAATTGTATTTTGACAGCTTAAGTCATTTATCTACAATACATCTGCCAAAGATAAATGCTCTTGAAACTTGAAATCATACATTTTCTGCCTTGCCGTCATAAATGATTTCATTGCAGCAACAATGACACCAATTTTATGCCTTTTATGTAGCAAAGCAGAGAAAATGGGTCTTAAGTAGTCATTACTCAGTAAAAATGGAGCTGTCACCCCAAACAGTCAACAGTCAGACTGAGAATTTAAACAAAACCAGCAGCTTCTATATTGCACATGAATAAAAAGGGCTGTGTAAAACAGGGAGGCATTCTTGGGATTTTCAGGTATCAGCCCCATATCTATGTCTACATTTATATACATCTATATTCTGCTGACAAATACATAATCTGCTGATGAATAAATATATAATCTGCCCATGAACATATGTATGTATATGTGCAATTCTTCCAGGAAATGCCTCTTAGTTTATTTTAGATCTAACCAGGATGTCAACCAAGAGTACCATCACAAAGATGGCCGATGTTTCTGTTACTAACATTTCAAGAAGACAGAATTTGGGGATGAAGGACGCAGTGGTTAAGAGCACTGGCAGCTCTTTCATTGGACCCAAGTTTAATTTTCAGTGTCCACACGGTAGCTCACAACCGTTGGTAACTTGAGTCTCAGGGCATCCCACACCCTCTTCTGGCTTCCTCAGGCACCAGGCACGGGCATGGTATGCAGACACACATGCAGGCAAAACACCACACACATAAGAACAAAAATAAATGAATCTTTTAAAAAGATGATATTTTACAAAGCTAAGATATGAAGGAGAGGGTGAAGCAATCTTAGAGTGGTTTCTGTGGCATTTCAACTCGAACTTTTAAAAGAACCTTAACTCCATTAAATTAATTAATCTAATAAGACTCTAAAGCCTTTATCTTCTTGTGTGGGCACAATGTTCTGTAAATGACTGATTCCTTGCAACAGAAATTTAATTGGTCATCATGGCAGGCAAAGTTTCTAAAAGCCCCCAAACTGTCCTTCTTACTAGACCCTATAGTGTGATAAGAGCTCCTTCCTGTGACTGTGTTACAGTCTGAGGTACGCTTGACTTGGATGGAGAGATTGCCCAGGCAATTCTCGTCTACTGGCAACTAGAAACTGGCTGGCAGAAATCAGAGACTCACAGCATGAGTCGCTGCACTGATGACCACCATCATCTCCCTTACACAAGGGTAAAGGTAAGCAGCCTTTTAAAGAGCCGAGGAAAGTCCCTGGGCCAGGCCAGAACACAGGAACATCAGCCTTCCAGCTGTAAAGAATTGCATTTGTCAACCAGAGCCCAGGCAGTTGACTCCCTGACCTCAGCCTGGAGAATCTCTCAGTAGAGAATCCAGCCAGAGCTGCCTCAGTGTCTAACCAACAGAATCATGAACTCGTATTCAACTGCTGTTTTAAGCTGTTACATTTGTCTTGTTTTTAGATGTGTCTGTATATCTGTGAAGTGTGAGAGAGAGACAGACAGACAGATACACACACACACACTCAGAGAGAGAGAGAGAGAGATCCACACACTGGGGTTGCGGTGGCAGTGCACATACTCCTTGAGCCCCTGCCACCTACAATACCAGGGCTACAGGCATGCGTGAGTATGCCTAGATTTGTACGTGGGGCATTGGGGATGTGAAAACATGCGTGTGCAGCAAGTACTCTTACCCACAGAGCCATCTCTTCAGTCCTGCACTAATTTTGGCACCACAACAGAAAACTAATACAGACAAGAAAACTGTGAACAGGATATTCAAAGTAGGGGCACCCGAGAGCCTCCATCCACAGAACCCCTAACAAAGTGGCAGGGGAATGGATACTGGAAACTGTGTTAAACACAAGCTATTTCAAAATGTGTGTGTGTGTGAGAGAGAGAGCGTGTGCATGTGAGAGAGTGTGTGTGTGTGTGAGAGAGAGAGAGAGAGAGCGTGTGCATGCGTGTGCGTGTGTGTGTGTGTATGTGTGTGTGTGTGTGTGTGTGATGTTTTGCCTGTGTGTATGTCTGTGTACCACTTCCGTGCCTGGTACCCAGGGAGGCCAAAAGAGGGTGTCAGATCCTATGGAACTGGAGTTACTAATGGTTGTGAGCTGCCATGTGGGTTCTGGGAATCAAACTTAGTCCTCTAAAAGAGCATCCAGTGCTCTTAACCACTGAACCACCTCTCCAGTCCTTATTTCAAAGCTTTTAAAGTCCTCCATCACATCACACAAGCATTGCCCAAGTACTGTTTTACAGGCTTACTGAATCCTGACACTGTATGCCTTTGTTTTCACTTTTGCTAGAATGTCAACCCCACTTGGGCAGCAAGCAACATCCCTTCTTTCACCCTATGCCAATGCCAAGAGCAGAGCTTGATTCTCAGTAGGCACTTAATGAACTTTTATGGAATAAACAAATAAATTATTAGGACTAGAATTATATCAGCCAGCGTTACAACAACACTCAGCTGCTGGCAATTATTTACACTTGAATTAATTAGAAGGGTTATAATAAGCTTCTTTGAATGTGCAAATGGAGTTAAATTGGCCAAATCATTCAAAACATAAATCCTGGGTGTTGTGGCACATGCCTTTGGTCCTAAGACTGAGGAGGTAGAGGCAGGTGGATCTCTTGCGAGTTCCACAACAGCCTGGTCTAAATAGTAAGCCCTCAGGATGGCCAGGCCTACCTAGAGAGATCATGTCTCAAAAACAAAACAAAACAAAACAAAACCACAAAATGGAAAATTTAAAAACACATTTTTATTTATCCACTTTAAAAATACACATGAGGGAACTAGAAGGTAATAAGGCTGGATAGTAAGTATATTACTTTGAATTAAATTATGTCAGTTCTAAATATTTATCAAATTCTTCAATAATATGCGAATCCATGCTTAGAAATGATGAGTACAGCTGCTAAATCAGATGATGTAAAAACAGACTACAAACAAAAACCAAACAGGCTTCAAATTCATAGTTTCTGGCAAATAAATTCAATTCCAACATATTCAGTAAAGAGAGAGACTGTGAAGTTCTACCAACAATGTATTTACTATATGAGAGACACCAATAGATCCTCTTTTGGTGATAAATATGATCGAGCAAGCCTGGCCATCCAGGAGTTCCGACTGTGGAGGGTCCCTAAGGTTGACAAATCAGACAAGTCAGACAAGGCTGAGTGTGAAAGTTCTTATCAGAAAAGTCAAAGCAATGAATCATGGGAGTAAAACTGATAGAGAGCAAAGTTTGTGGTTTTCTGTTTGCTTTGTTTTTGTTTTGGTTTTTCTTGGAAGGTTGAGCAAAGATCTCTCGGTGAAGGCTTGGTACAGAAGTCTCACCTGACATGGCAATGGCAGTAGAAACGACCCTCCAGAAATCTACCCCCTGTCCCATTAGTGGCTCCACATCCATGCCTCAGAAATAATCTGTGTGTTTCTCTGTCTGTCTGTCTGTCTGTCTCTGTCCCTCCCTCCATCTCTCTCTCTCTGTGTTTAGGGATTGAACTCTTGTCCTATGTGTGCTAAGCATACGGCAAGTATTCTTCAGCTAAGTTAAATACCTCAAGACCCGCCTCAGAACCTTCCTAGACCGAAATTTGCTCTTCGTTACTATTTTCCTAGGACTCAGGGATGTCCTGTGTATGTGCATTTTTCATAAACACAGTGAAGAACCATGCAGAACACTAGGCATTTTGAAAGTGTTAAAGATAAGATACTGAGGTTATCAGCTAGCTGCTCCCGTGTGAGCGGGGTACAGAGGACAGAGGAGGCCCGCACTCCACTGGTAATTTCTTCCCTCCAGGCCAGGGAATTAATTCGCAGGCTTTCTGATGCTCTGACAAGCCTCTATTTGAAGTGTTCTTTTTATACAGCGAAATAGCTTTTTGAACTTAAATATAGAACCGTTGAAAACGAATGGTGAAAGACCCAAAGAATGAGAAATAACAGTTTTTTAAAAAGCTGTCTTGGTGATCCACGTAGAACCCCATTAGTGGTGTATAGTACTTTTGACTACAGTGCCCTCTAGTGGTAGCTTGAGGTTATTGGGCGCAAAATCGTTTCCCTTTAAATATGTAGTCTATGCAAAGTTCATTGAGCATTTATTGTTTTTCACTGAAGTGGCACTGAAGACGCCCAAAGGACGAAGACTCTTGTTGGTTTCGTGGGCTAACGAAACTTTCCTGTCATAGCATTGTGTGAGAAATAAACTAGAACAGTGGGTATGAAGACAGATGGGTACTTTGATGGAGGGCTCAAGTCTCCTGGACTTTTAAAACCAGCTTATATTTAAAAAAAAAAAAAAACTTTCCAAATTATTTATTTATTTGGTGTGTGTGTGTCCACAGAAATCAGAAAAAGACGTCAGGTCTCTTCTTGAGCTGGAGTTACAGGCAGTTGCCAGCCACCCAGCAGGGAACTGAACCCAGGTCCTCTTCAAAAACAGCAAGTGCTCTTGGCTGCTTAGGGAGACATCGCTCCAGCCCTTCAAACGCGTTATATTTGAAAAGCGCTTTGCAAAAAAACGCACGGGGTTTTTCTGAGGGTGTGGATGAGGGCACGCACACACAGTGTGTTTACCGTCCTAGGATGAAGGGGCATCCTGAGGAGGGACAGCAAAACGCTCAGCGCATCTTACAGTCAGGCGTCTTTCATGCGACTTTCACAGTGCGCCTCAGCCCAGGGTTGTCCTTCTGGCCCTCCAGAGTACCCACGAAATAGAAACCATGTGAATGTCGTATACTAGGAAGGCTGAGACAAATGACTGCAATCGGCGTCCTCACCAGTCACTTGCTGTGTGACACCGGTGTCTTCACCTCTCTGCGCTCCAGTTTCCTTGTGTGTGAAAAAAGAGATATGAACGCTCCTCCCCAAAATAGCTGGAGGGATTAAGAAAATGTATGCGGGTGGGGAAAGCTTGGGCAGATAAATAGTCAGAAAAGATTAACCCCCTTCCCTGATGCCCTCATTGTTTGAAACGAGCCTTAGGGGCAACTCACTGCCACTTAAATAGAAGTATAGCAAAACAACTGTTCTGTGCATTCTAGTTTGCCAAAACAACCTCACACCTAGATAGGGCTTTAGCATCTGGGACCTCACAGCCTATGGCTCATTTCACTGGAGTCTCAGGCAACCAACATGTCAGGGCATCTTGACATCTCCTGTCTGTCATTCGCTGAGGATCTTCCCTATGTCCGGCAGTGCCTCAGGGTGAAGCATTCGGCCTCTGCCCCCCAAACCCCTGCTCAGGTGGGAAGAGGTAGACGGTAGTGTCAGCTACAGCTCAAAGAACTAGTGCTCCAGTCCAGGCAAGAGGAGGGCACTGAGTGGACAGGATGGAGGGAATGCGCTTTTCCCAGAAGAGGAAAGGAATTAGCTATGCGAAAAGAGTAAGCGCTCACTTGTGATCAAATGGGTCTTCCAGGTCACCACATCCTGCCTGAGCTTTTTCCCTTTGTAGACTTAGTAAGAGTGGAATGTGCTCTGTAGCCCGGGCAACTGGCGCGTCTTCAAGGCAACGCCTCTCTAAAGTACCTGAGCCGTGTTCCAGCTGAAGACAAAGCAAAATCAGCAGTTAAATCAGCAGTGTGATTTAGAGAAAGACTAATTGTTGGTGGAGGTGATGCAGCCACATAGCTCATATGGGTGGAACGTGCATTTCCTGTCATACAGTTTTCCTTAAAGAAGTGAATACATTTTCAAGATCACAGAACCTCCTTTGAAATGTTATGTTATTACTGTTGTTGTTGGGTGTGTATTCAAGTTGCCACGGCACACATGTGGATGTAAGAGACAACCTTCCGGAGCGTGTTCTCCCCTTCCACCTTTATATGTATGTGGGGGAATCAGTCTTGGGTTGATGGTTTTGCCCAGCAAATGCCTTTGTCTGCTGGGCCATCTCATTGGTCCAAAACCTGCTCTTCATTCATTCATTCATTCCTTTGTTTGTTTGTTTGTTTTGAAGATCCCAAATGGCCTGGAACTTGCTATGTATTCCAGGTTGGCCTCAAAGTCACAGAGATCTGCCCGCGTCTGCCTCGGCGGGTTAAACCTTGCTTTTTAAAGTGGGAAATTTCACGCCCTGTTTGTTTGTTGCCAAACAAATTTACCTAATGTGTAAAACACGATTATGTTTTATCCATTCTCTCCTTCCAAGTTCCCTCTCTGTCCAAGCCAGCTCTGTGGCATACACGGATGTCTTCTTTTTCCTTAGCTGAAAGAGAAGCTCCAAGTATCAGTATGCAAAGTGAGGGAGAGGACACACACAGCAGCATGCGTGGCTTCCGGGCAGAAAGGCGATGGGATGTGTTGAGAGATACACAAAGATTTCTCCTCCCTAATTGGGCCGGGATGAGTTATCCAGCCTTGATTAGTGGTATGAACAATGAAACAACTGCATTTTTAGAGTCTTCTCTGGGGTATGTATGAATATTTGGTGTGTAGGACTTTTCCTCTGAGGATAATTTTAGCCCGGAAAAGTCATCAAATTATTTCAAATTCTGCCAAGTTTCAAGATATGAGTGGGTGATTTAGGAAAGGTCTATTCTCAAGAAGTAACAATGGTGTCAGCACAATCCAAGAGATTTGGAAAAGAACACACACACACACTCACACACACATGCTGAATCACTTCTCTCTTTTGCTCTCTCCCTCCCTCTCTCCTTTCACTCTCCTCCTTCTCTCTCTCTCCCCACTTTTTTGTTTCCCAGAAATTAAAATGGATTGAACCCATTGAGAGTTATTTGGGTATTTCTTTTTAAATAAGTCAAGGAATAAGTTTACCTTGGCGTTAGAGCCAAACAGTTCTAACCCACAGAAAAGAGGGCAGAGTTTAGGCTTTAAAAATAGCACAGTGGGAGGGTGGGACTGGGAGGAGATGGGAAGGGGCCACAGCCAGAATACAAAGTGAATAAATGGTAATAAATAGTAAATGAAAAAGGAAAAAAAAAGCACAGTGAGCATGATTGTTACGGACAATGAAACTACTATTTCCACTTCCCACTCCTCTTTTTCCTTTCTCCTGTGTTTTCCTCTCACAAAACAGTACAATCTCTGGGACTAGTTATATATATTTAGACACACACACACACACACATGCGTGCACACCAGAAAAAGAAACAGTGAAGGCATAAGTAACTACACATTTGCATGCACAGTTCCTCATATTTGCCTTCCCGTTCTCCTCATTTTAATGTTTTCTCCTGCCTCCTAGGTTTGAGAAAGAAATGCAAGATATATTTTTCAACAAAAAGCATCTTTCCAGGTGGACTGCCGTTGGCTTGAAATGATCTAGTTCTGTACATTTTACAGAGTCCAATTTTAAGGTCTGGGCCATTTCGCAATGGAGGTTAATGCAGAGTCCTTGCACATGGACTTGATCTACAAGCCTTCCAAAACCCTTTCTATAAGTAATAATTCCCTAGCATTTGTCATTTGGGTCCCCAATTGGGGACCCCAGTAGGGGTCCTCTTTTCCTTGTTGGGCTGTGGAAGACAGCTTTCTAGTGACAGTGAAGGTCGTTAGAGCCACTGGGGACCATTTGCCTCCTGGCTCATTCCTTTAAAACTGCCCATTGTGACTCTTCTGTTTTTCCTACTTCTGCAGTTTATTGGGCTCCTCTCAGAGGTCCGACTCTTGTCAGGAGACAGGGTGCCTATTTTATCAATATCTCAGGTCACTTGATTTGAATTCCGTGTTTTTCTTTTCCCGCAGCCTCAATGTCCTGTTTCTTTAGGCCTCTGAGGAAGAGATACCGTTTGCGATGCTAAGTGAACGGTAGTGACCATCTGCCTCTCGCCGCGGCTGAGTACATCTGACTCTAGTCCAGAGCAGTGGCAAGTCCGGGCAGCTGGCCTCTCCTTTGGAAACAGGCAGCAAACACAATGACTGTAATGGATGTCTGGGTGGAGCTTTCACCTGAAAACTGCTGCTGTCAACTGTTCCACCCAAACAGCTGCTAAATGGTAGAAGCTGGTTAGTCTGGACTAGTTCTTTGGGTGTTAAAAAAAAATGTTCATTTTCTTTCCTAATCAAAAATCTGAGTTTGACCTTTCTGTTTCCCTGGGATCTAGAAGAAGATATAAGGCTGAGGCTGGAGAAAAGGTGGGTCGGGCTAGAGGAGGTAGGAGTGTGGAAGTAAAAATCCAGGCGCCTTGGATACACACGCTGTCCTGCTGGAGAGCTTGAGATGGCCAAACCCACATGTGGATAGTAGGGAATCTGGTCTGGAAATTTAGAAATGAAAGCAGGACACAGATGCTTTTCTTAGCAGCTGACAAACATCATCAAAGGACCACCCCCCCACACACTTTTCTCTGCCATAATCTGTGCTTCACTGTCCCTGCCTATTCACCTGTGCAATCAGATCAGCCTGAGCATGGGGCCGCAAAGCGCAAACACTTTGACATCTCTCTGATAGCCCTTTTAGAAGAGCAAAATGTGCTCATGAGACAACAGGAAAGCATCACACAAAACCATAACAAACTATAAAGTGAATACAATTAAGGATCAAATAGGAGGAAAGTGAGAGAGCAAGATAAATAAATATTTATTTAAGCAATTGTAGCAGGCTCACTTCTTATAGGGAATATTTGCACTCACGAATTTTTTTTTGGTCTTAATTAAAAACCCAAATTGTATACATCTGAAAGAGTCCGAAAGGTTACTGTACAGTGGGCCTGTTTGCAGGTTATGAGCAACAAACACGCACGCTAAGAGAGTCCCACTATCAAATGACCTTAAATGCACAGTCAGCCTTTCTATCCAGATGTGCAGGTCTAAAATATTCAGAGAATACTGTGTCAGTAATGGTTATTTTCAGACTTAAACTTACCATCTTTCCTGAAACCTCACAGTGCAGGGCAGGTGAGAAGGAAAATGAGAATACAGGTTGGAGATCTGCAGATGGTCTTTGGACACTGGACCAAGAGGGGCCTGAGTTCAGATGGGGTCTGCGATGAAGCTGGTTAGGCCATAGAAGTCTAAGAGATTGCTCTAGTAGACCCAGAAATCAGACCCTGTCGGTAGCTGGGATGTGGGAGATGGTGAAGGCGAGAACAATGATGGTGGCAGCACATGATGAAGGTGGGGATAAAGGAGAAGCTTAAGCGGTGAGTTACTGAAGGAAAGAAGCTGTTCGGGGCTACCCCTAATCTAATGAGGTAAATCTAATGAGGCAAATAGCTCAAAGGGCCACTGCTGTCAAGAGATCCATCGCACAGGGGAGGAAGGTTGTCTGATCCAGTTTAGCTTTTCTTCCGTTCTTTTCCTTGAATGCTGTGAATGGAGTTCAGGCAATTCACCGGGGTATCGCCCTGGAAAGCAGTTGTCTGCCAAGATACTGCACAGGATGACATTCACTGCTGTGACTTGAACACAGAAGGATCTGGCATCGGTCCTGCTGGCAGGAGAAGGCTTTTTATTCCGCCTTCTCTCCTTTGCCTGGGGCATGGCACACACCCAAGTCCCCTCTGGGGTCAGGCACGAAGTGAGCAAGGCTGAGAGAAAGGGGTCTTTTGTCACGCCAGACCTTCATCCACCAGCAGGGACTAGAAACTCTTGGAAATTCTTCTGTTCCAGGCTAGGAAAGAAATAAGGAGCCGCAGATGGAATGGAGTGATTGGCAGCCTAGACCGGAAACTAAGGAGGGGAAGGGCTGAGATCAGAGATCTAGGAACAGAGCAATTTAAAACACCAAGAGGTGCAAAGGAACAAAAAGTGGTCCATACAGGGGAGGGGTTCCAAGGACCCTGGGAAAGAGGTACCAGTGTGGGTGGCCCAGGGCGTTGAGAACAAAGGGCAGGGGCGGGGATGCAGCTCTGAGAAGGAGAGCTGCCGTTGGGATTAAAGCAGATGGTTAGAGCAGGAAGTTACTGTTCAGAACGTTCTTCTGGACGTGTCATTGCATGAGATTGATCAGCTCTGCTTTGTGTGCATCCAGAGAGAGGCTCTGGCTTGCAGGGGACGAGCGCGGTAAACAAAGCCACAGAAAGGAGAGGATGACTCCAAGGCCGAGGTAGGGATCTCAGAACGAGAGAGGCAGCGCTCTGCTGCAGTGTTCAGTCACGTCCTGGTGGGCCAGGCAGGAGAAACCAAATGATGACCTGTGGATGCAGACAACTCTACAACCAGAAAGAGGTAGCCTACTGCATAACTGATGGCCAGAGGCGGCCTACACAAAAAAACACTTTCCCTATTTACGGTGTTTAAATGGCTCCAGGGGTTCTTTCTGCTTAAAACTTCCTCCTTTTATTTGCTTAGGACGCTGAAACTATCTGCATCCAAAATCCCTAGGGATCTGAAGTGTCCGGATACTATCAGGCTTTGAAGAATCAATGCTTGAGCGATGTCCTGAAATCGGCAATTTTTGTTGTTATTGTTTGTTTTGTTTTGAAAACAGTGTTTCTCTGTGTAGCCTTGGCTGTCCTGGGCTCGCTTTTTGTAGACTAGGTTGGGCTCGAACTCACCCGAGTTTGGGAGCTTGCCTCTGCCTCCCTGAGTCCTGGGATTACAGGCGTGCACCACCTGACCCAGAATCAGCAATTTTAACAAACTCTGCACAGAATTTATCGACCCTGAATACAGGTACATGCTAATCATTCAGTTTCTTTTTGGTCTTTGCGTGGAGCATATTTATTTAATTAGGTTTACCCAGCTGTATTTAGGATCTGAGGTCCAAAAGCCAATCATTCATCTCTTTCCCCCTTTGGGAACTTGTGCCTATTAAATTGTCAATATTAAGAGGGGGAAATCTAAGTGTTGGCTTTATTTACGCTTTCTTGTCAGTCTTCCACTGATAATTAGAACTCCCAGCTCTCCGTTAGAACTCACAACTAGAGGCTGCACTGGCCTGAAGCTGGAGAATGGGAAGGAGGTCCTGCCAGTGGGTTTTCTGCAGGGAAATGGAGGTAAAATCAGGTGCCAATGAGCAGGTATAGAGGATATAAGAGAGTAATTCTTGAACATGGTCTGTTAGCTACTTTTCTGGTACTATCATAAAACGCCAGAACCAAAACAACTTAAAGAAAAAAAGAAAGTTTTATCTTGGTTCCAGAGGGTGAGAGTCCATCAAGGCAGAGGGAAGGCACGGCAGTGGGATCAGGAAGCTGAAAGCTCACATCGTCTCCTATATTTCAGAAGCAGAAAGAGTGGACTGCATGTGAGGTGAAAGTTTAAACTCTCAGATCCCACCCTTAGCAATGTACTTCCACCAAGGCTGCATCACCTCCCAGAACAGCACCGCCAACTGGAGACCAATTGTTCAAACACCTGAACCTATGAGGGACATTCTCATTTCAATCCCCCCCCCACACACACACACATGATAACTCTGTCTGGCAGACAGGGTGACCCCCTGAGTCCCTCTGCCGGGTCACATTAAAGCTCTACTTCTGTGAGTTACTCAAAACAGACTTACATCTGACTCTTCCAGGAAGTTTTGACCTCACCTGCCTGGCCCTATTTTTGACTTAGCTTTTTTTCTTCTGCACAGTTTCTGCCATTGTGCCCCCACAATAACTTCTGCTTCTTTCTTCCCACAGAGCAACCAGGCAGGTGTCAGGAAGACCACCAGTTTTGGGCTGGACCTGCATCTCAGGCACTTCTTCCTATGCTTCATTCTGAAGCTTCCTTCTCGCTGCAGAGAACTGCAGAAAGATCTCCAGTCAAAGGAGGAGGCCCAGCTGTGCTCACTCACCAGACTCCCCAAACATCTCTGTTGTGCTTTTGATACTGCCTTTCAGACTTTACAAGGAGACATGGCTGGTGTCAGTCTGAGAAAATCAGGGTGGCCACACATGGAGAGGTCTCTCTCAGAGGACATAGGACAGATGTTGGTACTGCACGCAGCAGTCTGTTGCAGGAGAGATGAAATAGAAGAGTATGAAGGAGAGCTGAGCCAGGAGACAAGTGACAGGAGATGAGGCTGAAATGTGGACAAAGGCACACGCTGATGGATCCTATGAAACACTAAAAACTGAGCTCTTTATCCTGTCGACAATGGTTACCAAAGTGGCTTCTGTCTATCTCCCATTGGGGCTATGCAAGATAAGCTACTAGGGCATTTTAAAAGATTATTGATCATTTATATTCATTAATAAAAACAATTATTGATATACTTGTATTGTATTTTTAATCTAAAGACAGAAATAAATGAAACAATTTGCTATAGTTGGAGATTTGAAATGTTTTCCTCAAGCTGATGTATTTGGACACTTCATCTCCAGCTGGTATTACTGAGGTTTGGGGACCTACGTGGTTTGCTATGTCAGTGGGACAGAAATAGATCTATGATGCTTCCTCGCTAGTCTAAGAATTTCCTCTAAGATTTTATGGACCTCAACATAGGCTGAACTAGGATTTATGTAATTGATGATGAAAATATTTTATTATTAGCATATATAATGAAGCAAAGTTGGAAATTATTAAAGATATTTTAATATAGGCTGAAGCATGAAGGTTAAGCGAAAGAGAGGCACTCAGAAGAAAACAAGACACATCCAAAGGGTGGGATGTGTTTTCCAAGGGAGAAAAGACATATCCAAGTGGTGGGTAGATAATGGTTCCTCAAGGAAGAGTAAGCAATTAACTGTCTTAGCCTTAACCATAGATACCATTTTGATCGCTCTCAAGTTGCATTTCCAAAGGTTGTTAGCAAATCTTTTCCCCTCCTTTTCTTTTCTATCTCTCTTGATAAGTGAGGTAAGTGAGGTGGCTCTGACGCCACCTTGGATGGGATTACAGTCTGAGAAGGTAAAGCCAAGAGTTGTAGGGTTGGGGGGGGG
>CM053762.1:48352714-48369507 GCA_028658305.1 Pachyuromys duprasi | reverse complement strand
AAGAACATCCCAGAGACAGAGGCTGTAACACCATGGACAGAGGCAAAGGAAGCCAGCTTAAAGGGATTCCCCAAGCAGAGTGAGATGCTGTGAAGCCTCCTTTCTTTCTTTTTATTTATTTATTACAATTTATTCACTTTGTATCCCAGATGTAGCCCTCTCCCTTGTCCCCTCCCAATCCTACTCTCCCTCCCTCTTCTCCTCCCTGCCCTTTCCCCCATCCACTGATAGGAGAAGTTCTCCTCCCCTTTCATCTGACCCTAACCTATCAGGTCTCAATAGGACTGCCTGCCTTGTCTTCCTCTGTGGCCTGGTAAGCTGCTCGCAACCCCCACCCCCAGGGTGAGTGATCAAAGAGCCAGCCACTGAGTTCATGTCAGAGACAAACCATGTTCCCCTTACTTGGAAACACACTTGGACACTGAGCTGCGATGGGCTACATCTGTGCAGGGGTTCTAGGCTATCTCCATGTATGGTCCTTGGTTGGAGTATCTGTTTCAGAAAAGACCCCTATGCCCAGATATTTTGGTTCTGTTGCTCTCCTTGTGGATATCTCCTGTCCCCTCCATGTCTTTCTATCTCCCCCTTCTTTCATAAGATTCCCTGCATTCTGCCCAAAGTTCGAAGCCTCCTTTCTTGTTCCATGGCCTTGGATAGCATACTTCCCACACTTGAGAGGAAGCCCTGGGCTGTTCCCCAGAGCACAACACTACTATCAGCCTTGCCATTCACCCATAGTGATGGATTCCATGAGCTGCTATCCTTTAAAAATCAAATCAAAGTTTCCCAAGTTGTGTACCTCTCCTTACACATATTATATAGCAAATGCCAGACACTGAATCAGATCATCTATAAATATTGTTATTATGTACAATATATACAATTATATACACATGAACAACTTTTGGGGGAAAAGCTAATTTTTTTGTATCCGAAATATTTCTACCCATCCAATAGTCAGCTAATACTCACTCTTCTCTACTTGTTCTATAAATATCTCATTTGTTTTTATGCTTGATTTTTAATCAGGACACAACTGATTAAGGCCAAACATTTTAACATATTTCTGTCTTTTAACACATTTCACTGGGTTGATATCTCTTTTTCATTTCCAAATTCCTCTTCTTTTTCTGTGCTTAAAGGTAAACTCTAACACTTTTAAAAATAACAGGATATTTTTAAGAAAATACAAATTATTTATTTAACTTGTCTGTTAACTGGGAAAAATATCTCCTGGCATCAGAAAGTCGTGGTGGGGCCTTTCTTCTACAGATGGCCAAGGGTGATGACCTCAGCCCACACACTGACCTCCTTTATCCTTGAGACACCCTTCACTGGACTTGATCCTTTATTTTGTCAGCAGGGAGTATGTCTTTCCTGATGACATTCTCCTGCATCCTTCACTACCAGAGTGTTTATAAATAATGTCTCAGGGAGAGACAGGGTTGGTGAGTCATCAGAGAGTCAACTCTGTGCAGCAGAGTTTCTATGTTGGTGCATTGGCTGAGTTTGCATTTTTAGAAAATGGACAAAGCATGACCATGTTGCTCTTTGTATAACGGTACATGCCAGGGCGGGACTCCAGCTAGCTACAGAAGGTTGTTTTTTTTTTTTTTAAATCCATTTGCTTGAGCAGACATTCCTATTAATATTCGTTGTCCTTTTACCCTTCCAAGGTTTCAAGGCACGACACAGCATATTCAAGCTAACAAGCACCTGGAAACCACAAGCTTTGCTTTTTTTTTTTTCCTCTGTCATTTTGGTATTTCATTTGTATTTTGGGTTATAAGGGTGGCAAAAGATATGTCAAAGAATAGAAACCTGTATGGTAATAACTTACAGTGTAGAATCCCCATGTTGGTTTTAAGAACTTTATTAAGGTATAATTTATACAGTGTAAATTGCACCCATTTTAAAAGTAAAGTTCAATGGATTTTGACAGATGTAAACATTTCTGTAGAGGTCAAGATAAAATTTTAATGTTTCTATCATTCCAACACCTTCCCTTATGTCTCTTTGTTATCATTTATCCTGTGCCTGCTTCTCAGCAACTGTTGATCCATTTTCTATCAATAAAGACTAACTATAGCTGGTGTGTAATTTAATGAATGGAATCATAACAGATATATTCTCTTGTGCCTTGCTTCTTTCATTCAGTGTAAGCTGCTGAGGTCTGTCAGTTTGACTGTGTGTATTTAATCTGTTCGTTTTTGTTTCTGAAAAATGTTTCATGGTTTCAATATATCATAATCTATTCACACATTTGCCTTTTGTTGAGCATTTAGATTTCTTGCAGTTCTTGGTTATTACGAGCGACGCTGTTTAAATGAGTGCCTACATGTCTGTCTGTACGGACACATGCTTTCAGTTCTCGTGGAGTTCTCGTGGGTAAAATCTTAAGATAGAAACTTCTGGTAAGGGTATGGATTGTATAATGATATATGCCAGGATAGGATACCAGTTTATCTATCTACAGGATGTGTTTTTCTGCATTCATTTGCATAGCACACTATTACCATCGAGCATCCTTGCCTACCCTCCAAGGCTCTCGAAGCATGCCATTGCATAGTCAAGCTAATAAGCACTTAGAAACCAGAAGTTCCCACAGGAAACTGCAGGGGAGTTTGTGCCTGATTAAGATCTTCCGGTTGTTCTGGGCACTCAATGCTGACTGCTTCTGCCTTTTCATTATAGTCACTCCAGTAGACTTTACCGCTTCTCCCTGGAGTTCTACACCACATTTAAAAGAGGAACGTGGTGGAGCCTATGTCATGTACTTGGCCTCATTTGTGTATCTTCTTTCTTGAGGCATCTGGCCTTTTTAGTCTGGGTTCTCTGACTTCTTACTAGCTCTTCATACAATCTGGATATAATTCTTTGTCAAATATATATATATCATTGGTTTTTTTTCTCCTACACTGGGGCTTGCCTCTCTATCTTCTAAATGAATTCTTCTTTAAAAGATGTATAGGTTTTATAAAAATCCAATTTATCAAATTTTTTCACACTTTGCTCGGTGTAGGCACTAAGAAATCTTTCGTTACTTCAGGTTTTCTGGTTAAACTTTATAGTTTTAGCTTTTATGTATGGATTTGTGGTCCATTTGAAGTAAAAAAACTGTCCATGGAGTAAAGAAAGATCCTCATTTTTGTCCCCGCTCCTTAAGCAGCGTTTGTAGAAAAATGTGTTCTTTGTTCCTGTGCCTGAAAATGACATGTGGGTTTGTTGTAGAATTTCCCTGCAATTCCTCTCATCAATGTCTGTCTGTACACCACTAACAAACTTCCTTGATTACCGTGACTATGAGTAAGTCTTGAAGTCAGACAGCGTTCATTTCATGCTGGAATGTTGACTAGTTTGCCCAGGCAGGTCTTGCCTAGGCCGTGTGGGTTCCTGGGTGTCCTGTTTTCTCCAGAAGACACTATTTTGCCTGTTACTCCAGTCCTTCCTGGCCGCCAGCTCAACTCAGTCTCATTTTCAGTAAGATGACAAGTTCTCCAACTTTGCTGTTTGGCTTAAAAATAGGGAGAGTTGTTCTGCCTTGTCTACATAGCCGTATAAAAACATGAGAGTGTCAGAAAATTTCAAGGCAACAACAAATGCAGCATCAAAGTGTCTCAGGACTTCTCAACAGTCAACAGTGAGGACAGTACTACAAAGAGGCCTTCAGAAGCCTAAATAAAATTATCTCTACATTTAAGCTCCATATCCTACTAAGAAATAAAACAAAAAGATAAAATTAAATTTTACATATGTATAGTCTAAGCAAAAGTAATTACTTCTGACTCACTCTTTCTCAGAGGTTGCTATGGTTTCTATAAGGTTAACACAAGAAGTAATACAGGAAGAAGATGACTAAAGATCTGAAAACTTCTAAGATCCAACATAGGAAAGAGGTGAGGGGTGTCAAGGGAAGCCCCAGCAGGGCACTGAGACTAGCAGGGAGTGGGGAACAGAGAGAAAGTCCAGGAGAGACCTTTTTTCTATCACTTCCTTCCTGCATTCCTCCCCATCCTTCCCTCCCTCCTCCTCCTCTCTCTCTCTCTCAATCTCTCAACAAAAAGGATAGAAAAGTATCCCATGAGTCTTAGGGTGGGAAATTTGTATGTAGAAGCTATTGGAGCAAGTAGGAAATATTAGCAAAAAAGAAATGGAAAATCTGCATTTAATAAGAATCTGGCAATCATCAGAGCCAGAATTAACTTAAAATTATGATAGAAACAATACTGATAATTACATATAGCATGATTATATTTCAGCAGTAAATTGTACTTCAGTTCTAACACTATAAAACCTGAAGATTAATATTTTATTTTTTAATATTAATATTTTAAATTATGATAAATCTATGTTGGAAGAATAAGGGGAAGCAAGAAACACAAGGAAGACATTTGGCTTATGTGCTAACTCTAAACTAGGTACTAAAACCTGTAGTGTGGACATACAACATATCCTATTGACACAGTAAGATGTAGCCATAAATATTTAATTTTTAAATTATGCAAAAATGCTAGGAAAAACAATTATTACCTGTGTATATGTTGTGTCTGTTTATGGGTGTGTGCACATGTGAGTGCAGATGCCCACAGAAGGTGTTAGATCCACTGTAATTACCAGAGGTTGTGAGCCCTCTGGGGTACTGGATGTGGGTGCTGGGTACTAGGTGCTGCAAACAGGACTCAGGACCTCTGCAAAAGCAGCAAGTGCTTTTTATCCACTTAACCACCTCTCCGTCCCTCTGAGGTGTGTTTTATGGCTCACCATCTATTTAATTTTGAAAAACCCCACATGTACTTAAGGAGAACTTATGTACTTCATTGTTGAGTATGGCTCTTTGTGTCAACTGGCTACTTCTGTTGTTATTTTCTTGTTTGTAGACAGCATCTCACTCTCTGCCTTCAGCTGTCTTCAAACTTGTAAAAATTCTTCTGCCTCAAGCCTCCTAAGTGCTGGTATTGGAGGCATCAGGCAATGCTCAACCCAACTGAGCACATTGGTTGGTGGCTTCTTCAAGATCGTATATGTCCTTGCTGACATTTCTTCATCTACTCATTTTTTAATTACTGAGAAAGGGGGTCAAACAGAATGCCAGCTTTAATTGTGGACTTACTTACCTACTTGGTTTTGCTTGTCAGTTTTGCCCCCGCGGTTTCAAAATGTCCTTATTAGGTGCTACATGTTTAGGAGTGTTATGACTTACTGTTCGTCTCCTCTAATACTTTTCTCCTGAAATCTAATGCTGAATATTTGCATGATATGTTTCTTTTTATTCTTTTTGTATATTTATGCTTGGAGTGTATCTCTCATAGATATTATATACTATTTTGATTGTTACCAGAAAAAGTCTTCTTTTTAGTTAGAATATTGTTTAGGGCATTTACATTTAATGAAATTAGCCATAGGGTGGGATTTAAATTAACCTTCTTGATACTTATTTTTATTTTATCTTTTTTATTTGTTTTGCTACACATACTTGTTTTTAGCATTCTTTGAACTTGAAATGGAATTTAAAAAAATACTTTTTCTCATTTTCACAACTGACTTTTTAGTTATATCTCTTTTGTAGCATTTTAGTGATTGCTCAAAGGCTAATAACATGTATCCTTGACAAAGTCTACTTGGAGACCACATTTAACTTCTTCAAATTTCACACTTCATATATGACCTTCAACCTTCTTCCTTCTTCTCCCTTTACACCAATGTTTTCACACCCCACTTTGTGTCTCCCACATATCACTCCACATATGCAATAACTTTAGGAAAGAATAATTCGATCTCTCATCCACCCTGTCCATTCTACTACTGTCATAATGTCTTTTCTCTTATAAACCCCTTTTAAAAAATACTTAATTTTGCTTTAGTGGGAAATTACAAAGTGAAAAATTGTCACATTTTAAATACACTGTTCTAGGCCTCATCTTTCCTCCCTTAGATCCATTTCTTCTAAACCACTTCCTGTAATAGCATTGAGCATCTTCCAGTCCCTCCATGATGCAGACACTGAATTCCTAATGCCTCCATTTACTTCCACGCATATGTCTCCATTTTATTGAAAAACATTTTTTCTAGACCTAGGATTGTAGCTTGACAGGTGTTTTCTTTGCATGTCTTTTTGCTTTCTGTGTTCATTTTAGTAATAGTAGCTCACCCTTGTCATTCCATTGTGTCTTCGTGTGTTTTAGTTCCCTGATTCAAGTTTCGACAGTTTTGATGGGCCTCGGTTTATCTTGCCCAGGTGTGATTTCACTGCCTGAAGATCGGCTTCTTTCCTAGATCTGCAATTCTCATCTAATTTCAGGACTTTTTAATGTTAGATATTTTTTGGTCACTATTTTCAAAATTTTTTTCTGTCTACCCTTTTAAAGATATTTTCCCTCCCATGACTTCCATTACATGTATATTAAACCATCTGTTTCACAGGTACCTAAGGTTCTGTTTATTTATTTTTTTATTAATTTTTCTTTCTGTGCTTGACATTTAAAAATCTATTGTGCTTTCAAATTTAGAATTTCTATTCATAAATAAGTGTATGTATTTATTCCATTTTTTGTGCTGAAATTCTTCACTTAATCATTAAGGCATATTTTCTATAGCTTTTATTTTTCTGTTTTCTTTTTACTATACTATAATATAAATAAATATATTAATATAAATATAATTTAAATTTCATACATGCTGTCTTAGTTTCCTTTCTTGTTGCTGTGGCAAAACATTCTTGTTGTAGAAAATAAAAATACGACTAATAATGTTTATTATTAAAAGCCTATGACTATTACGGTGGTATTATCTTAACCCCCTATCATAACCAATAAAGACACAGACATCTATTAGATTTTAGATAAGCTTCATTTCATGTGGGGCAGGGCTGATTCTAACCTCCTGAACTACACTTTAACTCCCAGTCACACATCCTATGCCAACTGCTGTAACGGCTCCTAGCTGCGCTACTTCCCATCCATAACCCATAAATAATTGCACATGGTTCTCATTTGGTCTGCTTTCCTCCATACACGGCGATCTGGCCGTGCTCTTCTCTCCACTACAACCCACCGCGGCTCTCCTTCCTTCTTTCTTTCACACTGGTCTCTCCTTCTTGAGATCCTTCTCTCCTCAAAGCCTGCAAGCTTTTGCCACACCTACCTCACTCTGCTCCCCCCCAGGTGTGTAGGCGTGTATTCAGCCAATCAGGGATAACTTGCAGGTAACAATTGCAAACATCATTTTTGGTTATGTGAAAGTCTGCTGGTTGCGGGAGGGGGCGGGGGGGAATAATTAACAATAAAATACAAAGCACCAACCAAACCATGCTATTACGTATTCTGGCTAAAGTCCCTTCAGGGCGACAGAGCCCATCGTGGCCAGGAATTGGAGGCAGCAGGAACTTGACGCAGCTGCTCATGTGATGTCTGTAGTCAGAAAAAAAGAGGGCCGTGCATACATGCAGGTTAGCTCTTAGGGGCTTTCTCTACTCTTACACAAAAGTCCAGGATCCCATGCTTACGGAATGGTGCTCCCCACAATGGGCACTTCTTCCCACCCTAATGAATGGAATCAAGACAGTTCCCCACCGATTTGCTCAGAGACTAACATAATCTAGACAATCCCCTGGGAGACTCTCAGGTAACTCTAGACTCTGACAAGCTGACAATTAACTTAATCATCACACACTGTAGATCCTATATTTACACTATCCTGAAGCTGTTTCTCACTTCTTCTTGTTTTGATTGTTACAATAGCAAAGGGCCACATTTTCCTGTTTCTTTGAAAACCCATCAACATTAATAGCTTGTGTAAAAGGGATAGAATTAGAATGTGAAGTTGATCCAGAATTCTTGCTTTACTGAACATGTGTTTGTTTTGCTATCTAGTCCAATCCCAAATCCTACAAGATAAAGACATTGTTAAGTAACTCTTTGTAGAGAAACAAATAAAAATCTGGAAAATTCTTGCTACTTGCTGAAGGTTCTTCAACTAATTATTATTGACTCTTAATCAGCCTCAGACTCCTAGTGAAACTCTTCACAGTATGTTAAAACACAAGAGTTACTAGTTGAGTCATTATCAGTAAAAGAGAGAGAACGAGATTAAGGCAAGGGCAGACAGTTATTGCATATTTTATGAGCACTGAGGACTAATATTTTAATATTATTTTTAATATTCTAGGTTGTAACAGAAGGGAATTTTCTGAAAAGATTTACTTATTTACTAATTATGTTTGAAACATTATTTGTAGTGCAGGAATACACCTTTGAACCAAACAAACTTTGCATTGCAGTGCAATGTAAGGAAATACCACCACAGATACCGAACAGTCACAGTGGGAAGAAAGAGAGACCATGCAAAGCAGAATTGAACTGGAATCAAAATTTGTTTTTGCCCAATTCTACCCCATCAATAGCTCACTTATTTATCGTATTGTGTTAAATATAACACAATCCACAGGTATATAAAATATACAAGGAGATATTTCAAAATACTATACAAAACTTGTTATTTGATGAAGTAAATTACTTGCTATCAAAGAAAAGGTGAGGTTATCACAAATAATAAGACAGGATCAGATGGAAAGGTAAAAGCAGATTTGATAGTATATTTGTATTAATGAGACCTTTGAGAGTACTGCCTTGGCCTTAGACAATAAAATGTTATGATGTATAAAGAAAATATTTTGAGACATTTTACTCAGCCTCTTCTTTTGGAGTCTGAACAGTTCTTGTTACTGGAGTGCAGACTGACAGACAGATGGGGTTCCCATCAACACACAGGCATAGGAGATGACAGTAGTCCTTTCTATAAAGTTCCTTAACAACCCTAATTTTAACAAGAGCTGGCTTGTCCAGGTCTCTGCTTAGATTTCCTTTAACAAACTCCATAAATATCAGAAGAGATGGCTTGTTGCTCAGTTCAGTGGAGAAACAGCTCAGCTGAGTGGCTGGGCAAAGCAGTTCCCACTCTCCAGGGCAAGATCTTGTTACTCTCCGCACATGCCAGTCATACCCAGAAGGCAAGACCTGCGGGAAAGGCTTGCCTTTCCCTTATCATGTGCTGCCTGATCCATGCCAATTTTCCCAGATTTTCCCCCAACTACGTAAGTTACCCGCTTACAGAAACCGCCTTTACCAAAGGATCTCTTTTCCTAATGACTGTCATACAGCAGAGGGGTCCCATCCAGGAACGCTTTTGCTCTTTCATTCCAGCTCTAAAACCCCTCACCGGCTGACTCCGCACCTGCTAACACTGTCCATGGCTCAATCTCTTCCTCTACCCAATCCTTCCTTCTTTTCCTCCTCCTTCCCACAGATTTTCTCCAAGTAATTTCTTAATTTTTATTATTATTATTATTATTTTTTGCTTTCCTGCTTTCATCTCAGCGTCTACTTCCCAGGGATCTCAATCTGCAATAACCAGGCCAAGAGGGTCCCAGCTTCCAGATGAACTAATCCTATCCTACACCTTTACCTAAGTGAGAGGCCTTTGGGTCCCTGGGCTGCTTACATGCATGCGGTGTCTTCTACTCTGCATAAATTTCCACAGTGACAGAGCAAATAGAAACCAGCTCAGGGGGCCCTCATTTCGGAGTGATTCCATGGATGCCCAAGCAAGTCACTGGTGTATTGGTTCTTAACTAAAAGAGCCTGGAAAACTGAGTAATAGCAGGGCTAAAATATCGAATCCAGAGCATCTCTAGCCTCAAGCTTGGATTCAGTCCAATGTTTTACCTTAGGCAGTCCTGCAGTGAGAGCTGAACTCCTTCACACTCCCTAAGTCCACTCTACTTCTGGTTACAGCCTGTTCGGATGCCAACATCTTGTCTGACTCTCTTTGGCCTTCCTCAAATTGATTCACTCCTTATAGATTTTGGCTGGCCTGGAACTAGAGCAAGATGAAAAGGTTCTTGTGAAGTTGTTACCTTGAGGATGAAGATTAATTATCTTAAAAAAAAAAAAAACAAGTTCAGTAAGACTTCCAGTGTAGACAAGAATGTCACCAAAAAATGTCATCACTGCCTTCAAGATTGACAACTAAACAAGTCTGGAGTTACTTTTGGCAAATACTTTGGACAAATTCTTAGGGTTCTGATAATTACTAAGAAGAATGTGAGCAAAATATAATGTGTCACATGAGAAACAAAAATGCCTGTTCTCTCATCCTGATCCACAGGGAGTTGAAAGAAGAGATCTCTTACAGGTATGATTACAAAATCTTGATTCTTCCTGGCAATGAATCACAGCCCTAAACATAGACCTGCATGTGTGCACATGCCCACAATTGTAGCAACTTCCCCGTTGGCTCAAAGAATTTGATTCCAACTTTTCATTTCTAAGAAATCACTGTTCTTTCCTATTCCTGCATGCCTGAGTCACTCTGCCCCGCCCCCTCTGCTCCCTAAAAGATAACAGAGCCAGATTTATAGACCTAAAGTACAGAGTATTTAAAGAACAATCTGCCACTGGAAGTGGCCTTCTTGATGGAACGCATACTAACCAGATCACATTTCCAGACAAAACGTCTTGTTTAATGACAAGGCAGCAAACAATCCCTGCAATTTGATCCATGGGTGTTGGAACTTAACTAGAATTATGAGACTTTTAGTTGAAGTTTTCTAGATACATCATGAATCTATTGAGATCATTGCTAGAGAAAGACAGATAGATAGATGGAAAGAAAGGAAGGAAGGAAGAAAGGAAGGGAGGAGAGAAGAGAAGGAGAGAGGGGAGGAGAAAAGGAGGAAAGAAAAGAGGAATAAAGGAAGATAAAGATTGATTGGTTTGGTTTTAATATTTTGATAGTTTTATTCAGTCATTTAAGTATTTTATTTGGTTTCTAGCTGTGTTTAAAAGAGAGTGGCCATTATATATTTTTACTTTTTCAGTATTAGTCCATAGGCTACTCAATAAATAGTCTGTCACCCAGCCATGTGGCTACATGATAAAAATTAAGCAATCTAATACTTGATACCTAATATACAGCAATGTATGATGTATTCTATGGCTTGAATATTTTTGTCCAAAATCCACAGATTAAAACTTAATCCCAAAGGCAACCGGGTTAAGAGGGGGGCCTTTGGGACAGTGTTCAGGTGCTTAGGCACCACCATCTTGAATAGACCTTTACAATGCCTGTCTGCCATCTCCTGCACGTTTAGCTTCAGTCACGTGTTGATGCAGCAAGAAGTGCCTTGATCACAGACTTTCCAGCCTCTGAAACCTTAAGAAGTGAGTTACATTGTTACAAATGCCCTGTCTATAGTAACAACGTCACAGCAAAAGAAAACAGACTGAGACATGGTAGTGTTGTCTCAGAAAAATCCAGCTGGTCAGGAGAAGCAGAATTGGGCGTAAACACATTTACAGACAGGTTTTCAGAACAAAAGCACAGAAGATATCCTACTGGCCTGTAAAATTACTAACCCCGGTAAGCCTTCATCACAAACACCTGCAGGGACCAAGTGTTATCATCATTTATAGATAGAGCACTAAGACTTAACGACTCTAGGCAAACCCGAACACCCAAACAAGACCTAGCCTAGTGATTGATGGGAAGCCTGGGCCCACAGTTGTATGGGTGAATAAGAAAGCAAGCACAGCATAGGCCCAGAATTTACAAGAAATTTTCCTTTAAAGCATGAGTGTCACTAGGTCCTTGCCTATGGTTCTTTTCAGAAATGCCAAAGACCCACAAGTTCAAATGCAGTTTACAGTGTCAATGCAAGTACAACTGGATTGCCTGATTCTTACTTCATTTCATGCCACTTAGAAGTGTTCAATGATTGCTACTGGTATTTTTCCAGTGCTTTATGTTCTAAATGATACTACCTTCCTTCCTTCCTTCCTTCCTTCCTTTCTTCCTTCCTTCCTTCCTTCCTCTCTTCCTTCCTCTCCCCCTCCCTCCCTGCTTCCATTCCTTCTCTCCTTTACTGGAATTTGCATGGTTTCAAAGAGCTGACTTTGTAAATGGAAAGGCTGTACAAAGAGAAAGCTTCTCTCAGACCAGTATTTTTGTTGTTACATGGGGAGCAGTTTGTTCTTTTGGTTCTTTCTAAAAACAGCTGAAGAGACAGTGTGCTTATCAGCGTCTGGTCTGTCACTGATTGCCAGACTCCTGCGGAATTAGAAGGGTCTGGAGACCAGAGGAAAGCATTCTCTCCTTTCGGTTTTGCTTATCTCACCTTGAGAGAAGGAAGGGGAGGAAAAGAGCTAGAGTGCAATTGCGGTATTCAGGTCACTTTCACACTTAGTGAGGAGATGCTGCCTTTGCTGACTGCTTGGATATTTTTTTCCTTTGCTCTAAGAAGGAAGAATTATTTCTGAAATGCAAGAATTAACCTGCTTCAGCCTTTCAAAGGTATTCTGGCTTTTTAGGCAATAAATATATTCTATGCATATCACAAGAACCTTCTTCGTCATGTCTTATAATCAACAAAAAATAGCTCCAAAGCATCTGACTTTATTTACGTGGAGGTGTTACATTTTCAGCTGTGTAAACAAGTGTGCCCAGGGAAAGAGGAAAATCAGCTCCTTGAGGTTTTTGTTCATTAATTCTTTGAATATTTCATACTTGTCTACAATGTGGTATCTTGGTCATAAGCACACTCACCCCCCTCTAACTCCCCCTGGATCTCCCACACTTCTCCCTCTCAACTCATGTTCTCACTTTTTATTTTTTAATAACCCACTGAGTCCAATTAGTGTTTGCCATATGCACTGCGGTGTGAGCAGCCCACCAGCAGCCACATTCCTACGGAAACGTCCCCCTCCGACAGCCATGGACTCCTCAGCTGGATGTAGGGCCTCAGGAACCCTACCCGCTTCATGCTAGAATCCTTTACCGGCTTCATCTTGTACAGAACCTGTGCAGGTAGCCACAGCTGCTGTGAGTTCAAGAGTGTAACAGTCATGACATGAGTGCAGGAGACGCAGCATTTCACGTCTGTCCCCCTCATCCTCTCACTAGCTCTTTCATTCTCTCTACCCTCCCTTCTGAGATGCACCCCTTTAATCGTGTATAGGAAGGCACAGATGTTCCATCTATACCTGGGGCACATGTGGGCAAACCAGCTTTCAGAATCCAGAGCCCTGAAGGGTAGTTCTCCAGAGGGTATGCACTTCTCAAGAATGGCTAGAGTGTGCTGGTAAGTACCCCGTCCTGAGAGGGGAACTGCCTGAAACCCTCTGAGTTATCCTGTTCCTCTCAGGCCATGTAGCAGCCCGAATTAGGGAGGAACTTGCCTGGAACAGCCAAGGCCTTGTTTCTCTGTCCATTAAGAGAAGAACACCATTCAAAGCTTTACCCACTGGTCACTTAGCAAGAGGGATGTACTTAACCAGACTGAGCTACTTTTCCAGAAGTTACCACATTACAGCGTCCCAAGAAGTAGAGTCAGGGAAGCACGCACAGCTGAGAGCCCGCAGCTTTCTCGAGACTTAGGCCTCGCTCACGGAAGATCTTGGATTTGCACTGTCTTTGCAGTTATATATCCATGTATTAATTATCTGGTTACCTGACAGAAACAGGGTAAGGGAGGAAGGGTTTGTTTTGCCTCATGATTTCGGACATTTGAGTTTCATAGCTGGGAATTCATGGCACCTTCATAAACTAACTCTGTCTAACTTAGAGTCTGTAGGTGCAGTTTCAAGGACTCAGGTAGGTAACTGGTGTACAGCAAAGCCATTTCATCAGCAGCGGACAGCAGGACCAGGTTCTAGACTAGCCTCTGCTGCATGGCTGTGAGTAGGCAGATTCATTATCAAGCTTTAATTGCTCGAGTGTGTGTTAAAGGCCCTTGCATTTACAATGTTATAAATTTTCTTCTTGTAATCCTGCAAATATCTTTTACAAGTCTTCATTGTATGCCATTTGGTGCCGAACGCTCATGAGGATCTCTTCATTGAGGAAATTACATTTGATCAAAATAAAACATATTCTTTTTTTTTTTTTTTTGCCTGGGATTGCACTTTCTTTTTAACGTTATGCTGATTTTACAATGGTTCTTTCCTTTTCGAAAGCACTTTGATTGAGGCGTGTTGACTCACTGCGGGCATAAACAGGGAACTGCCTTATTATGCAAATAACTGCTGTCAGCTTAGCCGAACAGTCTTTACCTTGTCTTGCTTTGATCTCACTTCTCACACTCCCTGCTAGGTTGTTGAGAAAAAACCAATTTTTCCATCCATCTCTTCCCCACCTCCTCCTCTCTGTCGGCTGAAACTTCGCTTACAGCAGTTTGTGATTTAAAAGTCCCTAGGTGCTCATTACACTCTTGTGCCCTCTGCCTTGTCCTGTCCCTCAGCTGGGAGATGGGGAAGGATTCTCTTGTGTATGAGTCATGAGCATTATTCTTGTATGGGTCCCTACTAGTTAACGGTGTCGAGGTAGCAGACTGCTGTCTGTCATCCTGGCTGAACCAGCTCATTACCAACAGGCTTGATGGATGGGAGAAGACACCCACCACTCAGGATGTCAGCCCTAAGAACCTTCCCTAGTCAGAGGTGAGCCTTTGTAAGAGGCCCGGCCACCTGATGGTACCCGGCTCGGTGGCATTCCTGAGTTGCACATTCCTCTTGAACCCGAGTGATGGCACACCACTGTGGACAGTTTTCAACCCTCACGCTATGTGAGCCTGAAGGAACCAGAATGGATTTTGTACTTTGAATTCTCAGGATTAGAGGAGGAAGCCTTCATGGAGGAGGTTTCTTCTCTGTCTCCGTTGTCCTTCAGTAAACCAGCAACCACTATAGGCCTATTTTCTGGAGGGAACTGAGTCTCCTTCCGTGTGAAAAAAAAAAATCTTCCAAACTTCATTAACAGAGTCATCTCCCTTTATGTATGAAGTGTGCATTCCATGGTCTTCAATGAAATCATGGATAGAACTGAAGTCATTTATACTGTTATATATACACGTTACTAGTTACTATGTTTCCATCACGGTTACCTGAAGCAGTGTAAAGGAGGAAGGTTTTGTTTTGCCTCATAATTTTGAACATTTGGGTCCGATGTGGTAGGGAAGCCATGGTGGCTTAGTTCATGGTAATGGGAGCATGGTGTGGAGGCTTCTCAAATGTCAGGTGACAGGAAGCAGAGAGCCCCCCTCCCCCTGCTGGTACACCCCTTGTAATCTGCATTTGTCAGTCAGGCCCCAGCTCCTAAAAGGCTCCACAAGTTGGTTACACGCAAACCTAACACGAGTTATTGCACACAAACAGGAGCCTGTGGATAGTACAGATTCAAACCAGAACATTTTCAACCACAATGGGTCTCCCAAAGGCTCTTGGCTACCACACAAAATAGATTTAAACCATGTCACAAGTCTCTGTAGTTTTAATTGTCCTGACACTGCTTTAAAAGTCCAAAGTCTCTTTTAAGACTTGCACAAACTTTTAACTGTAAGTCCCTGTGAGGTAGAAAAGAAATGTACATCTAATATACAACGGCCAGAGTTTGAGATGATGGTGTCACAGATGATGATAAACATGGGAGTGTAGTATGGGCACACCCACATGTGTGCGCGCACACTTGCAGAGCGTTTACTGCCATCTAAAAAGGGAGGAGCAAGAAGAGCGCAAGAGGGAGTTAGCCACAGCAGTAGCAAAGTCCCATGCTTCCACATCCAGCCTCCGGAGCCCATGGTGGCATCGTTTAAGCTGTGACCCTTGTTGCATATATGACTTCCCCCTGTTCAGTGCCTGAGACGTTTCTTGGCAGGTCCCCTGCGTTCCTGGCATCTCTGATACCCTGGGGTCTTCTCTGCCACATAAACAGCAGCAGCACAGTTTAATCGTGCACAGCCTGTAGGATTATTGCTGCAGATAACCCTACCTTATTGTACCTCACAGGCTTTTCTCTGTAACCTGGTGTAAACCCCCTGATTCCAGGGCTTATATTCTTCAATTCCTCCAAACCAGCACTAGGGAGGACACCAAGTTCTGTTGCCTAGTGACTAGCCTGCTCCACATCCTAAGGGCTCCAAGCTTCAAGCTGGAGGCTGAGTGCTCAGAACATGAGCCTGTTGGGGAGGCATTCCAGATTCAGGCAGTAACAGCACAGAAAGCTCAACACGAGAAACTCATAAAGACATAGAAGTCTAAGTCACTGGACTACAGCTGTGCAGACACGTCTCTCTTGCAGTATCTCACTTCACTGATCACACCACTCCTTGTGAGGAGGTGAACTGATACTTGAAAGCAGCGCTTCGTGGCTCCACCTTGGTGCGTTTGAGTTGCTAGCTGGAGGGTTGCTGGTACAGGAAACCACAGCTGCTGCAACTTCGCACGTGTACCAGTTCCGTCATGTCCAGGAGCCGCACATTCTCAGCAGTCCACCCTTACCTCTCACTCAGCTGTTCGTCACCCCTTCCTTGATGTTCCCTGAGCCAGGGCTGTGGGGACAGTCGGGGGAATGGAGTAGTACAAATCTCCATTTGTGGCTGAGAACTCTGCAGTCACTTCTCTGTGCTTTGTGACTTCGTATTAAGCACGGGCCACTGTGAAAAGAAGCTTTTCTGATGAGGGCTGAGAGGTGCTTGGTGTTTTACCTTCTCATCTTCGGTTTCCTTCTTTCCTTCTTTTCTTCCTTCCTTCCTTCCATTTTCTCTCTTTAATGTGTTCCACATTTCTCATGTTGATGATTTCTAAACCTTTTATTCAGTATAAATTTATGGTCCTTAAGCATCTTCTGATGTCATTTGCTTGATCACATTCCCGTGAAGACTAGAGTTTGTCCCAGAATTCTCTCTCTACCCTTTTCTTCCATAAAGCATTGTTTCAGATTCAGTCCTTTGAGACAGCCAAGTTCCT
>CM053762.1:48319293-48352214 GCA_028658305.1 Pachyuromys duprasi | reverse complement strand
CCGGCAGGCATGCACCTACACATGCTCAGCTAATGAAAGGTATGTTTATTCTTGCAGCCCTAGGGTGGAGAAAACAATTCCCCTCCTGCCAAACAAGAACTTTTGTAGTGCCCACAAATCTGGAAGCTTTTAATATAAATCTTCTAAAAAGCTGTGATACTCACAGCCTCTGGGGATGCTACTTTGGAATGAATTTACATGATTCTGTCCCTTTAAACAAAGGAATTAGCCCCATGATGGGGTGGAGTGGGGGTGAGGGTAGCTCAGTAGTGGGGCTAAGTGCTTGAGGCTCTGGGTTTCAACCCCAGGGTCACCTTAAAAAAAAGAAAAGAAGTCGGTTTCCAGCTGGAATGGTACTTAAAGAGCATAATTAAGATGGGAAATCTACCTGAGAATGATAGGATGGATTGGAAAAGGTTCACACTGTGATAGTATGGAGGCCAAAATAGAAAATTATTGAAAGAAAGCAGAGAGCACAATAAGGTAGACCTTGTAAGGAATGTGAATTACACTTACCAGATGGCTTCTCAAGGTGACCTTATTGACAGTGAGTTCCAGGGCATGACAGAGGCTGGCCCTGCCATACTGAAGGCAGAATGGAGAGGAGCTTGGCGCAGGGAGCCATGATTCATTGGGAACACAGCTGGGGCCTCAGGCAGGCGGGAGAGAACTCAGCAGTGCAGGGACTGTGGGTTCCTGGGACTGCAGAGTCACAGCTCTGTCATTTCTGATATACATCAGGCCCTTGCCAAGCTGTCTTAGCGGCGGAAGCGGGGCCTGCTCAAGTTCACATTTTCTCCTCTTTGCAGATTCCAAATGAGGTGGCAAAGATGGCATTTGGAACACTCTTGGCAGAGAAGGCATCCCTGTCCCTGCTCTCCCTTTAAAAAATTAATTTATTCACTTTACATCCCAGGCTGTAGCCCCTCCCGCCTCTCCTCCCGGTCCTCCTCCACTCTCTCTTTTCCTCCCTATCCCTGTTCCCTAGTCCTCAGAAAGGGGGAGCCTCCTCCCCTACCAACTGACCCCTGATTATCAAGTCTCTTGGGGACTGCCTGCATCCTCTTCCTCGTGGGGGTGGGTGGGGGATGATCAAAGAGCAGGCAACAGAGTTCATTTCAGAGACAGCCCCTGGTCCCCTTACTAGGTGTCCCACATGGAGAATGAGCTGTCCCCTTTCTTAGACTGTCTTTCAATTCCCTCTGCTCCTGCCTCACACTGGAAGAGTCCTGTAGGGCTTTCCACTGACCAGTGTTCAAGTCCACCCTCACTCCTTACTTGCTGTGTGGCTTAGAAGAAACCATTGGACTTCTTTGGCCTGGCCTCTGTCTCAGCAGCAAGACAGAGAGTTAATAACTGTGTTGTAGGAGGAACCGAATAGCACTTACAAAGGGTTCTAAAAGCATTCAACGCCCACTAGGGTCTATCTTGGCACTTGTGATATTTTAGCCAAATACAGCTGGGAGGAGCAGTCCTGTGTGGTGTACGGTGTTCCCTACAAACTCGATGTCGGGAGTGCCTCGCCTCCAGCTGGAACAATAAAAAAAAAGCAGTTTAAATGCAGCCAAATATCTCCCAGGGGACAAAATGGTTTCTGGCAAATTATGACTTCTGGCTCTTTTGCTTCTTAGTTTCCGGAAAGCACTCTGTCGTGTTATGGACAGTCCAAATAGCTTTCACCTGGGTGCTTAAGTTAAAAAGTGTGCCATTAGAGCAGGGGCAGTCTCTGGCATGAACCCTGCTCGAGGTGGCCTTACTAGGCCACCGAGAAAGTAGATCCAGGCAGTCCTGATGAGACCTGATAGGCTAAGGTCAGAGAGTAGGGGAGGAGGACCTCCCTTATCAGTGGACTAGGAGAGGGTCATGGGGGGTGAGGGGCAGTGAGGGTGGGACGAGGAGGAGATGAGGGAGGGGGCTCTAGCCGAGATACAAAATGAATAAATTGTAATAAATAATAAGAAAAAAGTGTGCTATTAGAGTGGGCCTGAAGGGGTTTGGAGAAATGGTTCAGCAGTCCAGCTGCTGCTGCTGTGTCAGGTGACTCACAGCTGCCTGCAACTCCAGCTGGAGGAGATTCAAACCTTAAACCCTTTTTGGCCTCACAGGCACTGTGATAACACCAGCACGTACACACACACACACAAATATATAAAGAACTCACTTTGTAGACCAGGCTGGCTTCAAACTCAGAGATCTGCCTGCCTCTGCTTCCCAAGTGCTGGGATTGAAGGTGTGTGGTATCATTATAAGAGAACATTTGGGCCAATGAAGATCCCAGGGGTGTGCCCACGCAGAGAGGGCCCTGCAAAGGCAAGCAGACAGGCCTCAGAGCAAAACAACCTTTGATCTGGGAATTCCAGCTTTAGAACTGTCTGAAAATTGATTCCTGCTTCTTGAAGACAGTCCATCTTCAGCATTCTGGTATGGAAGCCGTAGCAAATGGATAGGATGAGTTCTTGGAGTCCTGCTGGTGCCTACTGAATTCAGATGTGTTATGTTCAAGCAATGAATGTGGCTTCCTCAGAGCCTCGAAGGAAGGCCTTCCCAGGGTCTCAGTATAGTAATGAAAACAACAACAAAAACCCCACAGGAACTACCATTTTCTAAAGCATTAAGGCTCCCTTCCCTACCATGTAACCTCCTGCTTGTAAGGTTTCTCTTCTGGCAGCCATACCTCCTAGGTAGGGTCCCCAGCAAACTGTCTGTTTCCTTAGAAGCTCACACTACTTTGTCACATCTGAGAGTGAGCAGGCAGACCCACCTCCAGGTTGCAGCCTCTGTCCAGCTCTCTCTCTCTCTGCTGACAGTGAGCAGAACAACGCCACTACATGAGCCTGGATCTGAGCAGAAAACAAAATACACGAGCCCTTCTTGCCTGCATTGCGGCCACTCCCCTAGTGTGACCTCACAGGCACAGAAGGGGAGCTGTGGCATTTCCTAAGGGTCTGACGTTCCCAGGCTCAGAACTGTTTCCCACTGTGGCCTGCACAATCCACAGAGATGGCAGAAAATTATATGCTGCAAGCTGAGGAACTGAGTGAACCAGCTGTTCTTATTTTCCCCCAAGGAAATAGCTGCCTTTGTGAAGGCTCCCTGTATGGTGCAGGCTGCCTATCGGTTTGGTGGCTCACCAGTTCTGCAACTTCAAGAAAAGTCTTGCTCAACATCTTACCACAGTCCAGGTTACTTAAATATGTTATTTCATCTGTACATGGCAGTTTTGCTTGCATATTTGTATGTGCATCAGAAGATGTCAGATCCCTTGGAACAGATGGTTGTGAGCCACCCTGTGGGTGTTGGGGACTGAACTCCAGGCCTCTGGAAAATCAGTAAGTGCTCTCAACCACTGAGCCATTTCCCCAGGCCCTTAACGCACATTTTAATGAAGCCAGTGAGGTGGTTTCTCTCTCTGGATTGCACTTTGACCTAACTCAGGGTTCAAGTTGGATCAGGCTTGGAAAGAACTGGTTTTTCTTTTTCCTTTTTTGTTCTTAAGGATTTATTTTATCTATCTTTTTTCGGGGGGGTTGTTGGATGTGTGAATCAGAAGCTTACATATTCAGTGAGCTGGCTGGCCGGTAAGCTCCAGGGATCCACCTGTCTCTGTCTCCCCAAAACTAAGATCACAGGTACACAGTGCTATGTCTGGCTTTTATGTGGGTGCTAGACATCTGAACGCAGGTCCTCCTGTTTGCATGGCAAGTAACTCTTCTACTGAACCAAATCCCCAGTACAGAACTGATTTTTCTTGTGAGTCTGATCATCAGTGATAGGTTTTCATATCGTGGAGAGGATCCATTTAAAACGAGAATCTACAACTTGGTATCAGATGGTAGTTTGACTTGATCAGAGGCAGAAGGGCAGAGAACAGAGTGGTCATGATAAAATTATTTTTGGTGTAGCCTCTCAATGATAGGGAAGGTGTTTTGCTTAGAGCTCCCTGAAGAGGGACAACCATGGTGCAGCTGAAAACGAGGGACAGCAGAAAACACCCATTGGCCTCTAGACCTGGTGCACATTCCCAGGAAAGAGCAGGTAGCTGGGTTAGATTTTCATCATCATGACAGACTTGCGAGACAACAACTGAAAAGGCAGAATCTCCGTTTCTTTTTCTCTTGCTAATAGGAGACCCAGATGAAAGCACCTTAAGGGAGGTTTGCTTGGCCTGCATTTCCAGGTTACAGGCCTTCATTTCAGGTAAGTCAAGACAGCAGGAACTTGAAGCAACTGGTCACATCGTATAAAGAATCAAGAGCAGAGAGCAATGATTGATGCTGCGTACTTGAGCTCAGCTCACTTTCTCTACTCTTAAATCCAGGATTCCCTGCGCAAGGGATGGTACCACCCACAGGGGCACCTCCTCCTTACCTCAAGTAAGGAAATCAAAGTAATCCCTACGCTAGATAATTCCTCATCGAGACTCCCTTCTAGTTGGTGTCAAGTTAAGAAAACGGGTCACCACAGGCAATAAAGATTTATTTTGGATCATGGTTTCAGAAATGAAAGTCCATGGTCAACTGGCTGTATTGTTTCTTGGCAGTGGTGAAGCAGCACATCATGGCGGAGGGCATGGCAGAACAGAGCTGAACACCTCAAGGCACCCGGCAAGTAGAGAGGTGATAGGAAGGGCCAGGGATACGATACAATCACAGTGGCACACCCCAGTGACTCATCTCCTCCAAGAATATTCTTGCCCAGTGTCCACACCTCCCAATAGTCTATTCAACTTGAAGCCAATGGGTCAGTCCCTTCATTGGGTCTAAGATCTCATAAGCTAACTGTGTTTTAAAGCTCCATCATAGACCCAGAAGTGTTTCACTGACCTTCTAGATGTCTCTCAATCCAGTCAATTTAACAATAAAGAGTAACCATTACAATGGTTACACACATGGGCCCTAGGCGGACTTTGGTTTGAGTCTTGGTCCTGACAAATGTTTGTTGACTGACTCTGGTCAATGCTTAACCCCTCTGACATTATGGAGATGGAGCTCTCATCTCCATAAAACAATGGAGGCCTGTATAACACATAGATCATGTAAAGATTTTGTTCCCCTGTGTTTGGCTGTTGTTTATTTTGAGTCTAGGCTACCCTTAATCTCACCGCAATCATCTTGCCACAGCTCCGCAAGTGCAGGTGTGCATCATTATGACCAACCATAATTTCTTAACCTACGTGTCTGATAAATGTCTTGTGACACAACATCTACCCACCTGGTCAGCTTTTGGAATTGTGAACATGGAGAGAAAGGCTCAAAATTGAGCCCTTTTTAATGACAAGATACTTTTAAAAAGAAAAAAAAAAAGGCTCCCTTGTTGGAACTAACGGTGTGAAGAGGGGAGAAAGCATAGACTTGCCGCTGATGATAATAATGGTACTGAAGGCAATCTGACATCTATGGTACAGCAGATTTACTAAGATGCCGTGTATTTTGGGGGACATCCCAAAATACAGTGATGGCAAAGCTGCACATATAAAAGTTACAGGCCCCTTTTGGAAGGATCTGGTAGAGCTACCATGTTCCCAGTACAAGATGACAAGGAAAATGTGTGTGAAATAACACCGAAAGAAAGAAGTGGAATGCTACTCATGGCCTTAACCACCATGAGTAACAGAAGCCACATAGCTGTTGTCACTGCTCCCCCAACACACACACACACACACACACACACACACACACACACACACACACACACACACACTGTAGTCCACAGAAACTAGCTTGTTCTGATGAGCTCACTCTGGGGACCAGTCTTGCTTTTTGCCCTGGTTATCAGGTTGGCCCCAGCCTGGTCTTTGAAGTTAGTCTTTGCTGTCATTCTGCATACGGTATTGCCTAACTACCTCTGACCTATGATATTATATCTAGCATCTATACTTGCTCCAGGAGACATCAAGAGAGGATGAGGTGTGGTGGCACTTCTGCATCCACAGGACCTCCTCAGGGTCTGGCCAAGGGTGAGCACAGACCGCCAGCTACATGGAGGACTGGCCCCATACCAAGACTTGACATCGTATATAGGACAGAGGATTCGATTCCGTATGCCCATGGATTCCTGGGTAACTGGATTTTTACTTTCTTGCCAGATCACTCAGTTTCACAAGGCAGAGTCAGCTGTAGCTCACATCTGAGTAACCGACATTTTCATCCAGGCCTGGCAACCATGGGAGTGTGAAGTGTGAGTCAGTTGTTTTATTCCACTTCCTAGCAGAGAGAGACGATGCCTCATCCCATGTGAATGGAGTCATTCAGGAAGACTGTCTTCCAGAGTATTATTCAGGCAGAGGTCGGAATGGCTCCTAATTAGGCACAGGTTGACGCAGGAGGCTGGGACCTGACATAGCTAGCCAGCTGCAGCAAAGTGGGTTGTTCTTGGCCATCTCATGGAACTAGCTTCTTACTCATTTTAGCACCTGTATCTTTCCCTCAAGCCAACAATCACAATGATATACAATGACTTATTTAAGTGTAGCCAATCCGTTTTTGCTATCATAAACAACTCCCTCCCATCCCCAAGCATCCATGGCAGGCTCCGATTGCTGAAGGGTCTGTCTTTTGCTGAAGACAGGTGCTGTCGGCCTGCAAAGTTGGAGAGAGACACAGAGTAAAGCTGTGTTTCTCACCATGTAGGGGGAGAGGTGGGAAAAGGGGCGGGGGATAGGAAGGAGACACAGACTGCATGGTCAGGACAGGATGCAGGGCCATAAAAAAACCTAAGTTGGAGATCAAACATTTCATAAAAGACTGTGCAGTATTTTACTGAGGTGTGATCTTTGCCTGGGGTTTGGTTACAGGGTTTCAGCTTAAGATTTATATAGGAGATTTTGTGTGGGACTTCTCTGCACAAAACCATGGTCAGCATCTGTGTTTCCCTCACTTAGGTTTTTGGTACAGAGCTGACAACTCATTTTTTGGGGGGAAAAAAGAGAGATGCGTTGTGCTGCAGCAACGTAAGCCAGAGATGAAAAGAAAGGCCTTTGTGTAATTCACAGTATTGGTTTCCTGTTGGCTTCCCTGCCACACAAGGATGAGGGCTGTGTCTCTTGTTAGCACATCCCCAGAGCCTGGCACTATGTATGCCTCTAACAAGCGCCTAGATGTCTGTAGAGTGAATAAGTTTTGAAAACGCTCCCGCCAATGGCTCCATACCACTTCTGATCATCTGCTGAGCTATAAAGCAACTTCCCTTGTTGCTTCTCTGTGGGCACACAAAGAACTGACAATTTAGGAAATGGTATGTCAGTCAGCAAGAGCTTTCAGGACACCCCTTCTGGAAGGATGTTGTTCAGTCCTGGCCAGGTGGTGCTGTTGGTTAACAATGTTGCCAGAAAAACCATACCCAGGAGGTAATCTGGGCTGTGAGATACCTGCCTCATTTACTATGGAAGAGGCCAACCCGATTTCTGTAATTGCAAGAGTCATAATGTCATTAGGTATTTCACATGCTGATCTATAACAAAGACAGTAAAGCTGTACTCAGAGAGATCCATACATCCGTTCCCTGCTGACCGTCTGGGAACTTCTATTGTGAGGAGGAACTGAGCTTTAGTCACATAGGAGCAAATACCAAGTGTTTGTAGTTACAACAGCCTTTCAATTTGTTCCCTTAAAGATAAAATGAAACTCTGTAGCTTTTGTGGTAGATCTGAAAGAAAGTGGTCGTTTGAATCAGAAAGGTGGGTCAAAGGCCGGCTTAACTACTCACTAGTGAAATGAACTCAGAGACACAAGTGAATGTTCTTGGGACTTCAGTTTCCTCCTCTGCCATATAGAAGTATAAATGCCATTGTATATTTCAATGTGGTAGCTTTGACATAGCTGCTTTGATTTGCCCATTTTATATGTTCTATAAAAATAACACACCCTCTAAACATCTGGCTTTTGTTTCTTTCTTTTTTTTCCATGCATATGCATCCTTAGCCCAATCCTACGTACCACTGTAAAGCTGGTTCACTGTCTCAGTTTGTTTTGTGCTGCTCATGGAGAGTATTCAAGACTGGGTAATTTATAAAGAATATACATTTATTTCTCACAGTACTAGAGCCTGGGACAACACTAAGGACCTGGCAGTTGGGAAGGGCTTTTTGTGTGCAAGTTAGAAAGGGAAGAAAAGGGGGATGTAGAGAGGAAATAGAAAGAGGGACGAAAAAAGAGGGTCAAACTTCCCTTTTCATAGAGAAGCCTCTTATATGATGATGAATCTAGTGATAATTTCATTCAATTAGTCCACCTACAGAGTCTAAACACCCATCATTAGATTAATGCTTGATAGGGCTGAGAGTAATAGTACCCAGCATAGAATATTAGGACTCACGATGACTAAAAGGTGGTGATCCCTATTACACAGAGAACCTGATCATTAAGGGGAAAATCACTATCACCAAAACCCACCAACAAAAATACTGCAGCAGAAATTTCATCCTTGGGAATAGTGTCAGAATTTGTAGCCAGAATTAGTAGGAATGATGTTGTATTTCAGTAGGGGCTCTATGAGAGTAATCTTGGTCTTAAAGGAAAGAGAAAACCCAAAACAAAACAAAAATTTTTTCTTTGCAAATAAGTTAGGGAAATTGTGGCCTTTCTGAAGGGTCATATAGAAGTGAGAAGGCAGATGGTTCAGATCTGAGGAAGGGCAGAATGGCAACACTGAGTCCCAGGGGATTGAAGAATTACAGAAAAAGAATTACCTATGATGTAGAAAAAGTCATGGAGACCATTCTGGGTCTTTGGTAACTGATTTTGGTTTTGTGCAAGTTCTTGACTTCAGAAAGAAAAGAATAGAGTATAATTTTAATGTAGAGCCAGAAATAGCTGAAATGTGAGAAGAAAAAAATAAAAGCAAGCAAAGTCTTCCCAATTAGCAATATTTCTTATGTTTAGTTTTCAGCCTTGTGTCTGAAGGCAACCTTTGTTTTAGAGCTGGTATAGTATAGACACCCCAATGAGAAGACTTCGCTTCTCCTTAATTTTGAAAAAGCCTCAGACTATCTTTTTTCCAAATCCTCCCTGTTCTTCTGCTTTGTCTTTCTTGAATGCCCAGTTGAACGGAACTCTCTCTCTGCGATCTGTGTTTCTGGAGCACAGACATGATCCCCCAGTCTCCTCATTCTCTTGTGTTTTACAAGTCGTTAACTTCACGTAGTTCTACAGGAGACCCATGTCCACCTTCCTTGAGATGCCCCTAAGACTCTTAGAGACTCCATTGTTTATTTAGTGTTACATACCCTCTGTTCTCTTCTTTTTTTATTGTGACACCCTAATTATTTATCATTCATCTATTGCAGTAGCCCCATAAAAACTCCTCTCAATTTTCTTGTACATGTGTTCAGCAGGTTAGATACAGCCGATACATATTAGATTAGCCTTCTCCTTAATTTCTTCATATTTCTGGGGTAATGGGACCCTAAGAATGATGATTCCATTGGAAAATTTCATCGTGACAATGAAGATGGACCATTTGTGGGATCCCCAGGATCAGAAGAAAGGCTGTCTCCATTTGCATACTTCCCCAAATTTGTTTTATCTGCTATACGTTGTGCCTGCTGTGAGTGAAGTGAAGATGTATCGGTACTTCCTCCCTCTAGTCACTTCTGGTTTCTTAAAAAACCCAGTTATGTTATACGAATATGTTGTTGCTTTAATCCCAGGTGTGGGATAAGAGGCTACCTTACAGCAGGTGATTATGATTTGCCTCATGCCCTGGCAGGGGCGTGGTCTTTGCCAGCTGCAGATAGTTTAATTCTGGGGGCTCTGGAGATGGTATAAATGGGAGAGCCCTGAGAGGGCCTGTGGCAGTGGTAGCTGCTGCTGCTGCTGCTGCTGCTGCTTTTGGATTGCGGGTTTGTTGGGCTGCTGGACTGCTCCATATTCTGACGATGAAGATTGGACTTGTCCCAAGGAACCCAACATCCCTGATCAGCAGGAAGTAGCCTATAGAACTCTATGACCCCTCTGCCATCTAACCTTCTTTCTCCTACCTAGTGTTGGGGAGTTAGAAGGAATTAGGGTAGAATAAGGCTTGAAATGGAGGTAGATGTATAAGTACTCAATGAAATAGATTTAGTATTATGTCCACACCTCCCCACTACTATATTAGTCATTTTTTTGCATTGCTGCGATGAAATACTCAACAGAGGGAAGGTAAGCAAGTAAAGGACTAGCTTGGCACATAGATGAAAATGTAGTCCATCATGGCAGGGAAGGCACAGCAGAGTTTGTGGTGATGGGGGCAGGCAGGCCAAGTCTCTTCGTGCTAATAGACACAAGTGGAACAAGCTAGACTGCAACCACAGGAGGGTATAACTTCCAAAGGTCCACCCCAGTGACCTATTTCCTGTAATAGGCCCCACTTCCTAACAGCTCCTACAGCCATCAAAATAACACTGAAAACTGGAGTCTGAGCATTTAAAACACAAACCTGTTACAGACATTTTAGAGTCAAACCAATAACATAACAAAAGTTGTATTTTAGTCAAAACTATATATATATATATATATATATATTTCCATTTCTATATGCTTCATGTGATTTCTCACGTATCTTGGGCTGCTATTTGGACGCAGAGGCAGTTCTATGGCTGGGATTCTGGCAACCCCACCTCTATTTCATAATGCAAATCTTTTTATCTCTGGCTGTTTGCCCGTCATTTGTTCAAAATCTATCCACCAGTTCACTAATTTGTGATTCAGCATCTAGTCTGAAATTTAAACAGACTTTGATTCTAAAAGTTCCATTTGTTTCCTACCTATTTTTTTTACATATTCTGTAGCCTTTAATTATTTTAAGCATACCTCTTAGTTTCATAGATTATTGTATTTTCTTTATACCATAAAAGTACTGCTTCTCCATTTTCTTATCTCTCAGATCTCCTTCGAGGTAGATTGCTTCTCAAGCAATGTGGACTGCCCTTATTATAAGTGCAATTGTTAGTTTTAATTGTCTACTTGACAATCTACAATCACCTGGGAAGGGAGTCAAAATGAAGGGCTGATTAGAGAAGGTTGCCCTGTGGGCATGTCTATAGGAGATTATATTGATGAATGGGAAGACCTGCCCACTGTAGGCATGCCCATTCCCTAGGCAGGATATCCTGGAATATATAAGAATAGGAATGGGAAGCTGAGCACAAGCTTACACGGACTAATATATTGTCCTCTCTGCTCTTGACTATAGACAGTATGTGACCAGTTGCTCAAAGTTCCTGCCACCTTGATTTCCTTGCAATGAAGGACTGTAGCCTGGAATTCCGGGTCAAATAAATCTTCCTCCTTCCCCCCCCCCCCCTTAAGCAGCTTTTGTCTGAGTGTTTTATCACAACAATAGGAAAACTAAACTAAGACAGCAAAATTGGCGGTTGTGATTGGAGTGGTATGTATGAGGGGAATGTGGATCATGGGCCCTCAGAATTACAAAAACTAGTTCTCAAGAACTGTATTAAGTTTGCTTCTGCGTCAATCCCTGGAATTTCACAAATCTTTTTTTAAAAATCTTTAAAAATGTTAATACAAAAATTTCACTTTGTTTTTTTTCACCCTTGAAAAATAGTGAAAATGTGATGCCTATCTTCTTATACAGCTTGGACTTTGATCTGTACTGAATTGATGCTTTTTTTTTTTTTTTTGATCCCAGATCCATGGCAACCTTCAGGATTTACTGACACTTGGAGGCTGGCAGATGTGCTTCCTCTTAGCCCCATTTACATGAACTGGATTGCTTTTCCAAATTCTCAGGTCTCCTCCAGAGAGAGAGACGGTCTGTTTGTTTGCAAGACAGCTTTAAAAGTCCATGTGAACAGATTTTTTTGTATTCATATTTTTCATACTTCATATTATTTTAATTTTCCAATAGAAAAAAATAAACAAAACTGACCTAATCATCTGCCTGTAAGTCTTAGTTCACGACTAATCTTCCCTGATCAATACAATTTCTACATCTCCCTTGTGCTGGTGGGTTGTCTTGTGTCCAGTGGCTGTTTCCTTCCTGACACTGGTTTCCATTGTAAAACCCTCTGCCATTGACTGAGTGTCCAGAAGTGCTGAATCAGCAAGGACAGAAGTGCCCAGGCCTTCTCATGCCAAGCAGTGGAGAGGAGGCCTCCTTCGGCCAGGGCTTTGAAACCTCACCACCACAGTACCAGCAGCTTTCCCTTCCCTCTGCTTTTACTGTTGTAACCTGTGCTCAGTGGGTGGCCATTTGCAGACCCACAGCCTTCGCTTAAAATAAAGTAGAAAAAAGGTCAGGGGTGCCAAATGATGCTTGTCCAAGAAATCACACCAGCGAAGCCCTCTGCGTCTACTATTCATAGGTTATGTTTGTCTCTAAGCTTGCCAAAGCCATTTTAAAGTAGGAAAAAAATACATGTGATTTTTTTTTCCCCAGTGACTAAGAGATCATAGCAGTGAGTTGCTCAGTTTTAGGTGCCAATAAACATGGTGAGTTACTACGAGGGTGACACTGTGAAAAATACTTTGCCATATTATCTGAAATGAGGCATACGGCCATCTAGACTTTCTGTTTAAGGGAAATAATTGCATGTAAGAAATTGCCCTTTAAGAAGAGCTGGTCTTGCTGGGCTGTGAGCAGCACATGCCTTTAATCCCAGCACTTGGGAGGCAGAGACAGGCAGATCTCTTGAGTTTCCAGGCCAGACTGGTCACAGAGAGATTTCCAGGACATCCAGGGTTACACAGAGAAACCCTGTCTCTGAAAACCAAAAAAAAAAAAAAAAAGGGAAGAAGAGGAGGTCATAACAGAGAGATAGTTGCTGGGTCATATACGTATTTGAGGATAAAACCTGAAGAGAAACTATGTTATGCTCATGGCCTTTCCCAGTATTCCTGTATTTTCTGTCTTCTCCCCACCTGAGTTCTGACTGCAGTGCGTTCTCCAGCCGCCTGGAGAACTCACGTGTTCCTATCCAGGCCTGCTCTAATGGTAAGTTTCTTCTGGTGTGGCTATTCTTATCTCCCAACTTGCACGTTTACTAAACCCAAAGTTACATCTCTCTTCTAGTGCCTGTCACCTTCTGGTTATCGACCTCTGGACCTCTTGGCCTTTGCAGGTTCCCGTGACTCCTTCCTGTCACCCTGCACAGGTAGATGAATAGTCAACACAGTGTAGCTACCAAAGGGTTAATAATTCAGGGCTCCAGAAGTTTTACTCAAGTCTGATTTTCTTTTCTAGTCATCATTTGTGAACTAGGAAGTCTTCCTTCCCCTTCTCTTCCTCCTCCCTTCCCTGCCCTTTCCCTCTCTCCTCCTTTTTCTTCCTCCTTTCTCCTCTCTCCATCTTGTTGATTTTGTCTTTTTTTTTCTTTCTTTTTGAACAGTTTGGTTAGGACATACAAAGTAGGAATCGCTTTGAGTTTATCCTATCCGAAGCTTGTTTTGCTTCCTTATATGAATATTTTTCATTAAATTTGGAAATGTGGGTCATTTAAAAAATATTCTTTGCATTCCTTCCTTTTTCTCACCCATCCTTCTGAGACTGCAGCTGTACATCTGGTGAGAGGCTGATGACTTCCCATAGGTCTTTGAGGCCCTCTCTTTTTTCGCTATTGTTTCTCAGACCAGATCAGCAACCATTATTTCAAACTTTGCCAGTTCATTCCTCTGCAGGCATGAATCTGCCTTTAATCCTCTCTTTTGGTCTTTTCCATTTTAATTTTATGCTTTTAACTCTATAATTTCTTATTTCTTCATTTATTTACTTACTTATTGTAATACTTCTTACCCCTGATATTTTCTATTTAGCAAATGCCAAACTTCTTGTCTCTGTGTATGCCTTTGACTTTTTAAAAACCAGGCACTGAAGAAATGTTCTAATACCTCTCTCTCCCTCTGTCACTGTCCTTTCTTTCCCTTTAGTAACTTTTCTGAACTAATCCTGAGAGGCCTTCATTCCTTGTCACCTTTAACCACAGAAGTCTTTCACTGTTTGGCTAATGATTTAATAGAAATGTTTTTGAACACGTGGACATGCCGAGTCTCTGAGTCATTCCTGATGCAAGCTGTATGTTTTGGAGAACGTCTGTCATGCTCAGGCTTTAAACTCTGCCTTAGTCTTCTCTCCTGTAAAACAAAGAACCCCAAGCTCAGGTGTTGGTGCCAGCTTAAGAAGGGCATGTCTTGGGCACGTGGGCAAACCTTATGCACAGACATACATCAGACTTTTCATGACTCCCTGTGAATACTTTGTTTCTCTCTTTTGTCCTGTGAAATATTTTGGCAAGCTTCTTGTTAGCCCCAATATTATTGCAGTGGTGTTAAACAATTGTCATTGACTCTTTTCAGGAAAGCTCCATGACAAAAACTATTCAGAATGAAAGAGGCCTTAAGTATGTCAGTGAAGGCAACCCCTGCCTGTAGACCTTATAAAAGATCCATCAGACAACTCAAACAACAAAACTTCTCCACAAAGGTTACATATTGGGAGCTTTAGACTTATTCTCTCACCTCCACCCATTGCTGGGATGCTTTTGAGGCAAGGGAGGGGGCATGGGGTCTGTGCTCCTCTTTAAGACATCTGTGTAGAGCTTAACAGAGAGGTTGGGAATAATGCAAACAAAACCACAAATTCAACTATTTTTCTTAAATAAAAACTCCTTGCATTCTTTTGACTATTTAGTCAATTTCTGGTTATGAAAATGTTGACCTTTCCATCTTTACCAATGTTGTTGTTGCTTTTAGGAGGAGGAACACACTTGGGGGAAGGTCTTATTCACCATTCCTGCTGATCCCTGCCCTTTAAAAAATACTTTTATCTTTATTTCTTGTATCTAGGTATTTTGCCTGCACCAATATCTGTATACTATGTGTCTTCATGGTACTGATGGGGACCAGAAGAAGGTGCTGGATCCCCTGGTACTGGAATACAGATGGTTGTTAGAAGCCATGTGTGTGTTAGGAATAGATCTTGGGACATCTGGAAGAGCAGCCAGTGCTCTTAACTGCTGAGCCACTTTTGTATCCCCATTAAAAATATTTTAGCCTTCTCTCCTCCCCTCCCCACATCTAACCCCCCCCCTTGTTTCCCTTCCCACACCCTCTCCAAACCAGTTCCCTCTCTACATCCACTTCTATTGTCCATTCTATTTCCCCATCTGAGTGAGATTCAAGGAGGGCCTCCATTGGGTACTACTTGTTACTTAGCTTCTTTGAGTTTGTGAATTATAGTATGTCTACCCTGTACTATTTGGCTCATACCTGCTTATAAGTGAGTACATTCCATGTGTGTCTTTTTGGGTCTGGGTTACCTCACTCAGGATGGTCCTTTCTAGTTCCATCCATTTGCCTGAAAATTTCATGATTTCTTTGTTTTTAATAGTGATGGAGGAGGAAAACCAATCCATCTACAAAACCTTCAACCCAAAATTTATCTTACCTACAAAGTATGTAGAGATAAAGATAGAGCAGAGACTGAAGGAATGTCCAACCAATGCCTGGCCCAACCTGAGACCTACCCCATGGGAAAGAGCCAACTCCTGGCACATTAACAACACTCTGCTGTGTTTACAGAAAGGAACCTAGCAAAATGGTTCCCTGAGATGCCTCACCCGGCAGCTGATCCAATCAGATGCTGAGACTCACAGCCAAGCATTACGCAGAGCTCAGGGATTCCTGTGGAAGAGTGTGTGTGTGTGTGTGGTGGTGGTGGTGATGGGGTGGTTGAAGGACCAGGAGGGAACAAGAATGCTACAAGAAGACCAATAGAGTCAACTACCCTAGACCCATGTGGCTTACAGGGACAAAAGCACCAACCAAAGAGCATGTATGGACTGGACCTAAGCCTCCTGCACATATGTAACTGATGGGCAGTTTGATCTTTGTGTGGATCCATAGTAAGTTGAGCAGATGCTGTTTATGACATGGACTCTGTTGCCTGCTTTTGGTAACTTTGCCTGACAAGGCTGCCTTGCCTGTCCTCAGTGGATAAGGATGACCTCAGTCCTGATGCAACTTGATGTACTAGTGTGGGTTGTGGATAGGGTGCTCCCCTTTTTGAGGTGAAAGGGTAAGAAGGGGGGAAAGAGGAGGGGAGAGAGGGACCAGGAGAAAAGAAGGGAGGGGTCTAGGATCAAGATGTAAAATGAATCTATAAATTAAAAATAAAAAGAATATTTTAAACTTATAATCATGTGTAGAATTTAATGAGTTATGCATAAAATAAATAAAAACAAAGTGGATAATGTTTGCATTCTAGAACCCTTGGATACTATTTCTTTTTATTCATAATCCATAGGCAGAGAGCAAAATAATTCCCCCAAAGGCACCCAGACATCCAAGTAGCCCACATTCAGGCATGATACATGATGCCTACTTAAACAACAGCTAGAGGAACAAATATATTTGTTTGCCCCATATAATGAGACACGCTTACACTAAAATTTTGCTATTCATCTGTATTTAGATTGACAAAGGCATTCTGTTTTTGTTGTTTGATTGGTTATTTTGTTAAATCTTGCAACTCCACCCCTAGGATTCTTTAGATTTTGTGGTTTCATCAGCCACTCACATCCAAAGCAGAACACCACCCTGAGTCTTTTTTTATTATTGTTTTTTCAAGACCGGGCTTCTCTGTGTAGCCTTGGCTGTCCTGGAACTCACTGTACACAGGCTGGCCTCGAACTCAGAGATCTGTCTGCCTCTGCCTCCCTGGGTGCTGGGATTGAAGGCATGTGCACCATGCCTAGCCTCTGAGTCTTTTGGATAGGAAAGCTACATTTCAGGTGTTCATCTTCTCTCTGTCTCTGTTCAGTGTTGTCAGGTCTGCCCTGAACTCTGTGAGATTTTAAGACTGTGGGCTAACTATAAGACCAGAGGAAGCACCGCTTTCATTACTTACTAGATATCAGTTGTCATGTCAAGCAGTGCTGGTTCCTTCACGCACTGTGCACGTCATCATATGATACAGGACTTGTGCCTATCGAGAGGCAGTGATAGAGAAGCAGAGGTGTAGATGAGGACTTATCTGTGAAGCTCCACTTTAAATATTGTCCACGCTACTGAGTTATTTCACAAGTACATGCTCCTTTTTTTTTTTATGGAAGCACAACATATATCCAGAAATCTATAGATATTGCCGCGGTGCAACTCAGAACAAGTTTTCAAATAAATCTTGAATTTTTAAAGCAAATTTTAAAAGTTAAAAAAAGTTAAGTGAAAGAAAAATTTTTCCTTCCTATGTTTCCCAAAATCCTTAAAGGTCAAATTTCCTCCCCAGCTCCTAGGATTCCTCTCATCTGAATCCAGGGACAGAGAGACAGAAAGAACATATATATATATGTTAACTTTAGGTTGTGACTTTTGTTCTATATCTATCATGTATGAACATGGCTTCAGACTTAGAAAAATGTAGTTCAGTGTTATCACGTGGTAAGTGATGCTCAAGGGGTCTGCTTGTGCTTCATCAGGAAAGCCTTAATTTTAAAAATGAATTTACTTTACATTTTTTTCATAGCATCAAACTAAAGTGTCTTCCAAATATATAAATATTTAGCCTTAATGAGAGAAGCCTCTTTTAACAGTGAAGGCAGACTCGTGACTGCCAAAGATGCTGAAAGTAAGTGACAGCTGAGAGCCCACCCCTAAACAAGACATTTCACACTCCCTCACCTACAGCTCCGGGAGCACTGCAAAAGAATGTTAAGAGGAGAGGGCTGCAGAATGCTACCCTCTAGGCACAACGGCACTACTGCAAATCGTGAACTCACGGTAGCTGTGATTACTTGCACTGGCCTACACAAGACCGACCCTGGTAACAATCATTCGTGAGTGGAGGACAGCTCACGGGGCCCTGCCCCTTACTGGTTATTATTGACTGCCGATAGATTCTTGGAGAGAAAGAATCATTATCTTCAGTTATGCACCCACTGTTGGGGCCACCAGTTTCCGACGGATAGCTCCAAACCCATGACGAACAGGGGGCCTGGTCAAACTAAGTGTATCATTAAAACAGAACAAATATGTATGATCTATGTAGGGAAGAGGGGGTAACAGTAGACAGGAAGGGGAGTGAACTGAGTAGGAGATGAGAGTAACCAGAATATATGCTATGCATGTATGGAACTGCCAACAAACAAGTTCCAATAAACAAAAAATATTTTCCTGTCCATTTCTGTCCCCTGGTTTTCTGGCTTTAATAATGATCTGTCTTTGCTGTGGATATATCTTATGTGTCAGAGTTACTGTGAGCTTCTCACTGTCTAACCCGCCTGTGTTCACCTTACACAACTATTCCACCCAACAATAAACAGTGGCCATTAAATGAAAACAGTGGTGACCAGCATTGATACACTGCATGAAGAACCAGTTTCAGAGACAGCCCTTAGTCTACCCAATCTTGCCTCTATTTCTGCCAGATAAAATTCCCCCCAAGTTCCCCTTAGCTTTAGGCTTGTTTTCATTCTAATGAGACATGAAGTAGAACCAAGAGCTTTGACGTGACCATGAAATGTTCCTCCATTATTTCCAAGGCGCCTTCCTCCAACCCCATATGGGAGTTTGTTTCTGATTAAGCGATAGAAAATTTCTAAACACATTAACACTTACTTAGAACAATTTATATGCGGGGAACTAAATGATTCTGACAGGATGAACTCTGCGCAATGATAACTCGCACTCTTGTTTGGTTCTGAAACAGCAGAATAGGACAAATGACAACGCGATTTTCACAGCACAGCATCTGTTTTTCTTTTCTGTTTGGAAGACAAACATTTTCAAATAAAAATGCATTAAGAAAATTCTGTCTTGAATTATCTAGTAGGAGTCCAAACTTTTGGTTTGTTTTCATATAATGTACCCAAGGTGGCAGCCTATTCTTCTATTGTGAGGCCCTCCATTCAGGGCAGTGCACTGACTATTAGGAATCCCGTTGTTGCCAGGGCTTCTTGGACGTCTTGCCTTTGTAATTGAGACCAGAGTTTTGTGCCAGCCCTAGCTGTATAAAACATCTTCCAAGCTTGGAACTCAGGGTTGTGCCATTTTCCACACAGCAATGTGGAGGCTAATCTATTGTCACTTGGAGCCATTATGTGCCCCTTAGTGAGAGCAAAGTTCTTTCTTTCTTTTTTTAAATTTCAGTTTATTTACTTTACATCCCAAGGGTGCCCTCTCCCTCCTCCCCTCCCAGTGCTCCCTTTCCTTTCCTTCTCCCTCCCATTATTCCCTCCCTCCCCCAGAAAAGGGGAGTTCCCTACCCCCATATCAACCCTCCCCAGTACATCAAGTCACATCAGGACTGAGCATATCCTCATCCCCCTAGACCAGGCAAGGCAGCCCTGCCAAGCTGGCGGGAGCCTCCCAGATGACAGTCAAGTTAAACTCCTGTCTACAAGCATAGCAGAGCATCATTAATAGTGTCAGGGGCTGGTTTTCTACTGTGGGGTGGGTCTCAGGTTGGGCCAATTATTGGTTGGACATTCCCTCAATCTTTATTCCCTCTTTATCCCTGCACTTCTTGTAGGCAGGGTCATTTTTTGGATCCCAGGTTTTTGTCGATGGGTTGTTCCCCTCCTTCCACTAGTCCTTTTTAGCCAGGAGGTGGTCACTTCAGTCTTCATGTCCCTCCCGTTCGAAGTCTCAGCTAGAGTCACACCCATAGCCTCCCAGGAGCCTACCATGTTACAGGCCTCCAGCTTGACAAAAAGATGCTCCCCCTCAGTTTCCCTTCCTGTTCCCAGCCCTTTCACCTTCCACCCTCACCCTCCACTCTGTTCTCCCCGCATCTGATCTCTACCCTTGATTTTCTCCCCATTCCATCTCCTGCCCAGTTCCCTCTATTCACCCACCTCTGCTGTCTATTCTATTTCGCCTTCTGAGCGACATTCCGGCATCCTCCTTTTGGCTCTCCTTGTTACTTAGCTTCTTTGGGTCTGTGGATTGTAGTATGGTTATCCTGTACTATAGGTCTAATATCTGCTTATAAGTGAGTACATACCAAGTGTGTCTTTCTGGGTCTGGATTACCTCGCTTAGAAGGATCTTTTTCAGTTCCATCCATTTGCCTGCAAATTTCATGATTTCTTTGTTTTTAATAGCTGAGTAGTATTCCATTGTATAAATATACCACAATTTCTGTATCCGTTCTTCAGGGACATCTAGGTTGTTCCCAGTTTCTGGCTATTACAAATAAAGCCGCTATGAACATAGTTGAGCAAATGTCCTTGTTGTATGGTAGAGCACCTTTTGAAGATATGCCCAAAAGATGTATAACTGGATCTTGAGGTAAAACTATTCCCAATTTTCTGAGAAAGCCCCAGATTGATTTCCAGGGAGGTTGTACAAGTTTACACTCCCACCAGAAATGGAGGAATGTTCCCCTTTCTCCACATCCTCTCTAGCACGTGATGTCACTTGAGTTTTTGATCTTAGCCGTTGTGACTGGCATAAAATGGAAGTTTCTTGTGTGAATCTCATTTCTACTCTATTCTATAAACTGGGGAAGATTTTTGCCTCTAATAAGAGAATTTTCCAAACAGTTCTTTTGTTGCCTAAACCCTTCATACCTATAGATCCCAGAAAGACTTTTCTATTTCAAAAACCTGAATAACAAATTGTATTCATTTGAATTTTCTCAAAAGTAGAAATGCTGTCTATATTTTCTTATACCTTGGGGGTCAGGGCCCCTGAATCTGTACTCATTAGTTCTGTGCCTTGTGCTGAGTTACTTCATTGCTTCAGTGTCCCCCTCTATAAAATGATGATTATATCAGTCATAACTTTATTGACATGGGGGAAAAAATGAATGTGAGATAATGAAAATCTAGAACTTAGCACACTCTGCTCAGTAGGTAAGCTTGACAAAGTTTACATTATTTTCACAAACTGGGGCTTTTATTTTCAAATCCATTTAGTTTTTGGAACTAGAAAAAGTTCAGAGAAAAGCCGTAGTCACAGAGCACCACCAGCACATAATTGTCCCCATAACCACTCATGTCTCTTTTGAGGCCTTGCTGTTTGTCAGGAGGTTCACAGCTGCTTCCTATGCAAGTCCCTCACAGAAGCAGCTATTTTCTTTTCCATTTATTATAACTGAGCAAAATTCTTCCAACAACAACGACAACAAAAACCCAAGAAAAGGGAATAAAATAAAACTAGACCAAAATAACCTAAATACACATTTTCTATTTTCCAAGTATTTTGGCACTAGTGTTCATATGAGTTAAAATGAATGTTTTCAGAGATATAAGTAAAATTCCCATGGTCACACTGGGTTAAAAGTCTTCATCTCATGCGGTATATATACATCACACACTGTGACATTAGGGTAAGCGGTTGGTACTTGCTCAAGATTAATCTTCACATCAAAAGAAGCTGGAGAGTTATTTTAAAATCCTTTTTAAAATCTGAGTAGATTGAATAAAGAGAAAAAATCTGAATAGATTCTAGGCAACATGTTGCCTGGGGTGAACAGAAACACTGTGAGTCAGGGAGCAGAGTGTGGCCCTTTGTAAGACAACAGGAATGAAGTGCACCAGCAGACACCACTAACAATAACTAACACGTGCTCTTTAAAAATTACCCCAACGGTTTACACAAACATGTAACAGAGTTTATATCCTATGACCCTGCTATTTGTTCTGTTCTGGAGCAGCCATTCTAGATGAAGATAGCCACAGAATGGTCCCTACCCTGCAGCTGACCACCATGTTGTCATTTTGATTACAGGGGGATTAATCTGCCTGCCATTTCACATATGTCTATGTCCTAGAAAATTAGATTGTATAATTGTCTTATTTACCTTGGGCTAGGCAGATGATCTACCTACACTGTCTCAGTAACCTCACCATGTGTCTCCCAGTCCCCAGCCACCTAAACCATTCCTATCTGGACTACCTTCTACCCATAATCCCCAAATACTTGCTTATATTTTTCATCTGGATCTTTCTGAGGCATTTCTGGAGTTCTTCCTCCAGGCCCACGTCGTTCCTTCTCTATGATAGCCCATTGTGGCATCCTCCTGCCTCCTCTCTTCCTGTCTGTCTATTTGTTTCCCATGATTCTCTTGAACCCAAAGCCCTGGAACCTTAGCCACTCTTACCCCATTCTACCCTGCCCAAGTTTTAAGCCTTTAATCAACCAATCAGGTATAATGTCTTAGGAAGGTTTACACAACAAGGATAGGTTTATCCAGACAGTAATTAGCATCAAAACACAAACATCAGACCAACACCCAACAGTGGAGCTAAATTTCATCCTGCACATAGCTAGCTCCATGGAAGCTTCATCTTTTGTAATTTTGACTTTTTCTGATAATGGATTTTGACCATGGGCCAAAGGAAAGAGATAACGCTGACCCTATATTACTTTTGCACAGACTCAACCCAAGAACTGGTACTTTGGAAAAAATAGACAGCATCAATCTTTGGCCACTCTGAGAGAGAGAGAGAGAGAAAGAGAGAGAGAGAGAGAGAGAGAGAGAGAGAGAGAGAGAGAGAGAGAGAGAGGAGAAAGAGCACACCCAAATTATAAAAGAACAGATGATAAAGGAGGTTATAATAAGTTCCAATGTAATCTAAGGGATTAGTAAATGTTTTGAGTATTCATATTCTAAACAAACTGGAAATTTTAGTAGAAATGGATAAACTGCTAGACACATAGGATCTGCCAAAATTAAATTAAGAAGATGTAAACAAGTAAACAGATCCAAAACAACAACAAGATTGAAATGGTAATGAAGAGTGTACCCACAAAAACTAGCCCAGGACTTGAGGAGTTTATTGCTGAGTCTTTCCAGACCTTCAAAGAATGACCCAGTGCTAACAATCTTCAAACTTTTCCATAACGTAGAAAGGGAAGGGTTGTTGTTTAACCCATTCTATGAAGTCAGCACCATCCTGATACAAAAACCAGGTAAGAATATAACACCAAAAAGAAATAGGAATAGGAGTCAAATTATCTCAATTTTCAGATGACATGATCTTACACTTAAAAATGAGCCTGTCACTGAGTTGTTGCCAAAGAAAGTGCCTGTTTCCCTTACTAAGGACCCCATTTGTCTACTGAGTCTATGGGCTACATCTGAGCTGGGGTTTTAGGTCTTCTCCATGCATTGTCCTTGGTTGGGGTATCAGTCTCTACAGGGCCCCCAGGGCTCAGTTTTTATGGCTCTGTTGGTCTCCTTTTAGAGCTCCTGTCCCCCCGGGGGTGGGGTGCAGTCTTCCCAGGCCACAGAGGAAGACAGTGCAACCAGTCCTGATGAGACCTGATAGGCTAGGGTCAGATAAAATGGGAGGAAGAACTCCCCTAACAGTGGACTAGGAAAGGGGTATAGGGGAGAAGAGGGTGGGATTGGGAGGAGATGAGGGAGGGGGCCACAGCTGGGATACAAATTGAATAAATTGTAATAAATGATAATAATAATAAAAAGAAAAAATGCCCTAAAGATTCCACTAGAAAACTTTTAGCTCTGATAAGCACTTCAAGAAAAAAAAAAAAGCAGGGTACAAACTCAACACACAAAAGTCAGTAACTTCTCTATTTATCCATAATGAAAATGTTGAGAAAGGCAATCCCACCCAAATAGCTTACACCAACAACCAAAAAAATAAAAAAAATAAAAAATAAATGCCCAGGAACAAATCTAACCAAGAAGGTAAAAAGCTTTACCATGAAAACTTTAAAACACCAAAGAAAGGCACTGAAGAAGACATGGATTGGCAGAATTAACAACACAAAGATGGCAGTGTTTATTAAAACAATTTACAGATTTGATGCCACCCTACCAATGATATTTTTTCCCAGAACTGGGAAAAAGAATTAAATTCATATGGACGTATATAAGAGCCTAACTGCTAAAAGCAATATTAAGCATAAAGAGGAATTCTTGAAGGCATTACAGTACCTGATCTCAAATTATGCTACAGATCTGTAGTAACAGGAAAGGTTGCTGCTCGCACAGAAGCAGATACATAGAGCCAAGGAATAAAATAGAGGATCCCCAAACAAACACCTACACTTACAGCCCCCTAATTGTTAGCAAAAGATTTTAAAATGTGTATTGGGAAAAGGCTTTTTCAGCAAATGGTGCTGGGAAAATCTATACGCATAAAAGTGAAACTAGATCTGTATCTCTCACCTTACATAAAGTCAAATGAAAAATGGATCAAAGATTTTACTATAGACCTGAAACCTAAACCTGTTAGGGAAAAACACATGAAGGTTTAGGCATAGGCAACAACTTTCTAAAAGAGGATTTTAATAAACTGGAAATAATCCCAAGTGCTAACAAATGGGGCCACTTGAAATTAAAAAGTAACTCCTAGACAGCAAAGGAAATCATCAATAGAGTGAACAGGCAGCTCTCCTCTGACAGAGAATTGATATCTGCAATCTATAAACACAATTTTATTTCCAAAAAATTAAATACCAAAAAATCCAAACCACCCTGTCAATAAATAGGCTCCTGAATGTTAGATGAAATAAGCCAGACTCAGAGGAGCAAATACCTGGATTTCTCTCATATGTGGAATGCTAATTTAAATTTGAGCGTCATACATATGACAAGCAGATGGAAACGTGACTCTGATGGGGAGGTTAGGTCCAAAGGGAGGTGTGTCTCCTCTCAGCAAAGCAGGGAATGTTTTGGGATGGAGGGGAATCAGCAAGAGGAAGAGTGGGATGGGGGAGGGGGCTGACAAAGGGAGCAAGCGGAAAGGATATGAAATGTGTGAAAATGCTACAATGCAGCTCATTTCTGTGTTCAAGAACCTACCTCCAAAGAAATAAACGTGGTCTCATTAAAGCTCCAAATTTCAGTATTTATTGAACTACTAGAATACACTCGCCTGTTTGGTTACATCTCATTTGATCTCCTCTATGCCTGTGGGGTTGGTATTGTTGCCTCCATCTTACAGAAAAACTGAGAAGACAAGTCAGTCAGAATTAGGTTTAGGACCACAGCCCCCTTGACTCCAAAGTTCTTCCTCTTTCTACTCTGCAGGAGTTTGCAAACAATTTTTAGAGAAAAAAAAAAGCACATTTTTTTTTTCTGGGAAAGAAATATTTCAAGCTAAACATACAAACCAAGAAAAAGCTGAGGTGTTCTGGTTGCTGTGTGGGTGGGCGTGGTGTCACAGGGACTACTCATCTCATTCTCGCGCTCTTACTCTCTGCGGTAACCCAGAGGTATAGCTTTGTGGCTTCTCCGATGACAGCTCGCGAGCCATTGCCTCTTTGAGCCCCAAACTGATCTTCTTAATAAGATTGCTCAGATGATGGTAGGGGTGGTGGGGATGGTACAGCCATAGAAAGCTGCCAGCTAGCAGCCGGTTGGAGAATCGAAGCTCTGTCGTGGATAGCCCCGGCTTCTGGCTGCCCTGGCCTAGCGTGCCAGGCTGTGGGGAAAAATTACAGCACAGCTCTCTAAAAAGCGCCACGCGGGCCAGGGTAGTCCTGCCAAATGCAGAGTGTTGAGGGTGGAATGGCAGAAGGCAGGGTCTGCAACAAGGGCCCAGCCCAGGAAGCCTCCGCCTTGCGGCTGGACAAGGACAGGCACTCTGGCGTGCTTCAGATGGAAGGGAACAAAGCGAGGGAGAACAGGCAGTCCCATGCACAATCCTCTGCTTTTATACCAGTGAAAGGTCTAATTTACGAATCCTGTAAAAACCACCGACTGTGGAAAGATTTGGCCATATGGAAAGGTTTCTTACCGCCGTCTTGGCTGGGGGGAACATTCAGAAGTTTGGAGCAATTGTCAGAAATTAGTCACAGCGACGTTGCAGGGGATGAAGTCAGCGTCGTAGCCCGGTGTGGGGGCCGAGCTGCCTTCAATCACAACATGCTTCCGTGAAGGAGTTTTTTCCCCTCATTTCCTTTCCGAGAGGATGAATTTCAGCCCATTTCTAGTAACCAAGTCTTTGTTCAGGAGCTAGGAAACATCACTTTGTAGAAGCCTCTGATAACCACAGCGGTCATTTTAAACGGGGACTGCCCGCCCTCATCTCCGTGGGTTATGCTAGCTCACGCTCCAGAATACGATTGTGGTTGTGGACTAAGACACGGAGGAGTGGTATGCTCCTGGCTTCTTCCTCGCCCTTGCTTTGAAAACTGACAAAGGGCTCAGCTCCCCGATGAGGGAAAAGAGGAGCAGAATTTACAGGTTTTCTAGAATGATAACCCCCCCAGAGGCAACTGCCCATGCTATCATTAATTTGCAGTGTATCTTCCCCAAATTTTGTGGCTGAAATTAATTATTATACCACGAGAGTCAGATTTAGAAACAGTCTGGCAGAACTCAATGTCTCCCATGAGGCTACAGTCACACGGCAGCTGGGCTGATGGAACTGGATATCTAAGCTGGCTCCTGTATGTGGTGGGCATTTGGCGCTGGCTACTGACTGGAAATTCAGTTGAGCTGTGGCCAGAGGCCCATGCACATGGCTTCAGAGGCACACAAATCCCAGGGTCATGAGGGTTCTCGCCTGGGGGCAGGATTGCCCGACAGCTCCTGAGGGAAGCGAGTCAGGGTGCTTCTACTTGCTAGTCAGAGTCCCCTGAGTGACAGTCCATAGAGAGCTCTCCTTCTCCACTTCCACTTATGTTGGGGGGTAAGGGCTGCGTTTTCCCAGCCTTTCCTCTTCGTCTTGTACCAAGGGAAGACACTCTATGCGGGTTTTCTTTCTTTACGTTTAAATTCTGGATTCAAAGAGAAGGAAGTGTGTCTTAGCTGTTTCCTTGTGGGTTGACTTGGGTGCCACACGTGCAGGCCTGGGTCGTGAATGGACTCCTGCCCCCACAGCTCAGTGAGGAAAAAAAGCCGTGGTTCAGTCCCTCTTCATAAAATGCGCAGCACCAATAAGCAAGCCAGCGGGAAAAAGAAGGTCACTAGCGGAAGACGAGACAGCAGATTGCAAGTGCCAGAGGCTGGAGAAGAATGCTTTGGAATATCTGAACATGACAGGACCATGTACTCACGGACTCACCTCACCTTTGGTTGCCAGCTCAAGACATACACAAGGTCAGGGCAGTCAAGATGACAGTGTGATTGAGGAAGGGGGTCCTGGGGTTCCACCCCTAGCTGGGGAGGCTGCTAGTGGAGGGACAGTCAGTTTCTTCAGCTTTTTGGACCATCATGTAAGGGTGTTTGTAGATATGATCTAAATACACGGCTTCAGTGAACAAAATTAGCAAGAAAAAATTAAAATAAAAAGAAGAACAAGTCTTTGGGGAATTGGGGATTTCTGAGACACTAGGAAGGATCATGGAGAAGGAAGGCTTAACAAACCCCAATTGGGGCTGATCCTCTAAGGTGTTTCCTGGCTGGCCCTCACACAGCCCTGGGTGGAGGGATAGCAACACAGAGATGGACTCCCAATTGCCAACTTTCCATATTTTGTCTAGAACTCTGCCTGGAAGGGAGCAGATGTTGACAGACACTACTGGCCAAGAAGAGCAAGACAAGCAAAAGTTGAATGAAGTTATAAACCACTTCAAATAAACAAATTTCTCACCTCCGTGTCTCAGGCCCACGTACAATTGTCAGTAAACTGCAGACCACTTAAGGAGACCGGAGAAGTGTTTAAAGTCCAGGATGACTGGGCAGCTAAGTAGGCATGCCTCTTTTTGTTTATTTGTCTCCACTGTAAGAAGCTGTGAGGAGACTTCCATGTGTCAGGAGCACACTAACCACGAAGGCAGGGCAGTTAACAGTGTACTAGATAAACCTTACTTAGGATTACAGTTCTATTACATTCAGAAATACTGGGCAAGCATCATGAGAAATGACTTATATTTGACCAATACCACATCGTGTGCTTTTAAGAAAAGAAGCTGATACAACTTAAATAATGTCAGACACCCACATGGTGAGAACTGTGAGCCCAGCCCTGGGGTGGTGCGGCAGGGTGTCCTGGCTCTGATGTTCCATGTACTTCTAGAGTGTACTGAGGTTAGAATTTTAATCTTGGAGATTTGAGGTGTACACTTCCTCGTATTTCTCCCAGAGGTTATGGAAAATAGTCTCTATAAATGGAACATAGAGATAGTTTTTCTCCTGAAAATAAACTGAACAAGGACTGCCCACAGAACAGAACTTTGTATCTTGTTATTTAAAAGTTAAAATCCCCAATGAACGAGGATGCTCCCAATATTATATTCCCTTTGATTCTTCTAATCAAACTGTGCCCTAGTTTTGTAAGAATATATCTTGACCTCTTTTCATTTGCACATTTTACATCATTTGTTTTGGACTCAGGTTGCTTTCAAAACATGTATCCAAATCCCCTTTTGAGAATTAGAGAGGTAGATGGGGGAAGCTGGAGTTAACTTATGCATAAAAAGGAAATGTTCTGTAGAGAATTGATAGTTCTGATTTCTGCCTCTTCTTAAATGCAGCTTTTATGTAGGTCATGACTCAAAACTTCGGAAGCAGTGGGATTTTGGTCCAGCTGATGTCTGTTGAATCTAAGGATCTTGATCATGTGCCCACAGGGGCTATAGGATGAGAAGTGATGGCAGAGAAATAATGATGTGCTGTTCTTTGTTGCAGGTCCTGATATGCAGATAGTTGAAGTGACAAGTCGGGGAAATACGGGAAGAAAATGGAGTTCTGACAATATAAACTCTTTCTACTGGGAACTTTTAATCTGTGTGGACTTAAAGGTCATAATTTGGAAGTATTCAAGTTTAAAAAGTTAGTTTTACATAAAAAATTATTCCAACCTCTAAATGTAGGGAAGAAAGGAAGGAAGGAAGGAAGGAAGGAAGGAAGGAAGGAAGGAAGGAAGGCAGTGGACTCACCCTTCAGTTCCAGGCAGTATTTTTGAAGGAGCAGTGGAGACCGCATTGTTCTTGCAGCTGTGAGCTTCTTCTCTGAGTCTGACATGAAGAACCCAGGTGTCAAGCAGCTTTCTACTTTTCGTGGTAGGAAATATTGCTTAAGCAGTTGTTATCTGCATCCTAAAGCTAGCATCAAGAGGGCATCAAGAAGGACAGCAGTAGGTGTTGGGAGAGACTGTGGTGAGAGTCAGTATTGCAGGGCTGGTGAAAAAGCTTTGCTAAGATGGCCCGGGAGATAAATGCTGTTTGCTTGTTTGATAAAAATTAGAATGTTGTCTTCCAGAAATTATGATACAGATTGAAGCCAGGGGTTATTGGTCTTTAGAGTCACTGAATGCCATTTGCTGAGATGAACAATATGTGGTCTGATTAGGCTTTTGAGAGAGCCGCTCGTAGGGAAAAGCGTGCCAGGTTTTTCTTTCAGAAGCTCCATTTGAAGAAGGACAGGAAGGGGGTCATTGGTTATTTTGCTTCCTTCAGAAGGAGGAAGCAGCACATATTTTCACTCAAGCTGAGCAACAAATAATCTGAATAGGACTCCAGTCGTCTTGAAACCTTAAATACTATCCAGGGAAAGACTCCAGGCTTTCTAAAATTCTATGGCTGAATTAGATCCTCCACCACTGGGACTGATTTGTTACCCAGAGAATGAATAGCTCCCAGGTCCCCAGTACTGGTTTCTAGCCTCCTTTATGTAAGGAAAAGCAACATTAAAAATGTAAAGCTGGGGTGGTGGGCATCACTGGGAGGTGCCATACCAACAACCGGGCAGGCACGCCACAGAGCAAACATCCAAATAAGCTCCCTTAAAGCTCAGACTACGAAAATCCACCAGAAACTCGGTTATTTAAATTCATAGTTTGAAGTACACGGCTCATCGTTCTCCCAGAAGATAGGGCAATGCTAAAATCCTAGCCAGGAGACCAACAGGAAGCATCAAGAACATTTTAATTTTATTTCCTCTGTGTGTGTGTGTATGTGTGTGGTGGTCAGTGGACAGCCTGCAGGAATCAGTTCTCTCATTCATAGCATGGGTCCAGGAAGACAGGTCTTCATGCTGGAGGGAAAGTGCCTGTATCCATGGCGCCATCTCAAAAGCCCTCGGCAAAAGAGGAATGCTGGTATTCTCGCACTTTATGTTTCTTTTTTATTCCATTTTATGATTTTATTATTTTTTTTGAGTCCAGGACCCCAGCCCTTGGGCTAATGCCACTCATATCCAGGATCTTCTTACTTCAGCTAAAGTCCTTTGGAAACAATCTCACAGACGCGGTGTAGAAAGGAGCTTCTGAGGTCTGCAGGTTGCTTTTGTCTCCTGATGCTTCAGCTCTAAAAAGTCTTTTAGTACAGTTTGTTTTGGTGCCAGAAATGGAAAGCAGGGCCCCTTGAACGCAGGCAAGCACTCTACCACTGAGCCACACCTCCAGCCCTGTGGTGCCTAGGGATTTCTAAGTATAGAATCATATTATTTGCAAATTGGGATAACTTGACTCTGCCCTCCCCCACTGATATCCCTTTTCTTTTATTTGCTTTATTATCCTGGCTAAAACTTCACATATTCTGACCAAGGACATCCTGTTTCATTAATGAATTTAGAAGAAATATGTTCACCCCCCCCATTCAATATGGTGTTGGCTGCAGACTTTTCAAATGCAGCCTTTATTGTGTTGAGGTAAAAACATCCGATGCCTGTTTTCCTCTACAGATGATATTTCGTTCTAAGTTAGAAAGAAGGCTCCAGAGAGTGCTGCTTGCCCCCTGCCTCCACCTGGGCTCTGCCTAAGTTTTGATCTGTGGCTGTTCTGTTGTCTCTCACAGACGTGCATTTCATCAATAGTCATGATCTGTCATGGTGTGTGTGTCTTAGTTGTAGTTTAATACACACCTGTAATCCCAGCATTCAGGGAGGCAGAGGCAAGTGGATCTCTGTGAGTTGGAGGCCAGCCTGGTCTACAAAGCGAGTCCAAGCCAACCAAGGCTATACAGAAAAAAAAAAAAAAACTACTAAGAAAATATAAAACTCACTCTTTGAGAATATCTACTAAAATTCACGTATTTAAGAAAGACCTGTTTGGGGGTTGGGGGAGGGTGCTGGAGTGATTTCTAATAGATTAAGAACACTTGCTGCTCTGGAAAATGACTGGCATTTGGTCACCAGCACACATATCTGGCAGCTCAAAATTTCTAACTATCTCCTGGGGTTCTGACACCTACTGTGATGAAGATACATATAATGATGATACATATAATAATGAAGGTTATACGTGGATTGTCCAGAGGCCACACTGGGACAATGGTAGTACCGGCTTTGGCTCTGATGCCACTTTCTACAGTTTCTGATTCTCAGCAGAGAGATGCAGACGAGGGAAACTGACATTTCCCCAAGGGTGTTCCTAGAGTACCAAAGGTCACAGGAAGCCATCCTTCTTTGTCCTGAGGCCGATTGTTGTTGAGAAAGAAGTCTAACCCTCCTAAGGCTTTTGGAATCTTGCCCTCAATGTTCCTGTGCCCACACAAAGTTCTCTCATTTAGAAACTGTGCCTTTTGCAGAACATTACAAATGGAACAAATGCACATCAACCAGCATGGAGTTGCAATCAGCAATCAGCCACTCATTCATGCCAGCAGATGACCCAGAAGCTCAAGCCCCCCGTGGATGCAGCTAGCTGACAGGGACACCACTCAGTTTCACTGAGGCCTGGTCACATCATTCTCTGCTTTTAGCCCCTCAGAGTTCTTTCTTCTGAGGGCGCAGGTCTGCTAGAGATTGATTGCTGGAACTATGCTTTATATCCTTCCTGAGGTAAAGGAAATTGGCAAAGTTAAAGAGATAGCGCACTTTAGTCTCAGCAGGGTGGGGTGCTTACAGCAGCTGGGGTTTACAAAGACCTTCAGACTGGCCTCCGAGATGTAAATACCTCATTCTTGCATGCCCTGTCCCTGGGGTTAGACTGCATCCCTTCTTTTTACACCTTCAAGGTAGACCTGCTTGGTCCTGGTCCCCTCCAAAAGCAAGAGAACGCTTGCAGGTTGATTGCGCCCCCTGCAGGCCAGGATTGGGGAACTGTGTGGTGCAACTTCACATCTACAACTGCCTCCCAGTTTTCCTCCATTTTCTTGGGACTCCAACCAGCTCAGACCAGATATCCTGACTACACTGTTTCTTTCCCAGGCTCCTTCTCTCTTCCCTCCCCCCCTTCCTCTCCTCGTTATGAGCACGGTAAAGCCCTCAGAAGCAGACACTCACACTTCTTTTTAAGCCCCTACATCATCTGAATTCTGGCCCAGTTATGGGTGGGGATAATTCCATTTCCCTCTTTTACCATTTCTGTTGTCTGTGTTTTTCTCGAATCACATCTGAAAAAATTCACGAGTGTCAAATGATTGCCTCAAACTCTAGCAAGGTTAGGAATCAACAGGAGGAAAGCCGAGTTCTCAGAAGAGGAAGCTCCGTTTCCAGTTTGCGTGGGACTGAAGGTGTACTTGAATTTTAAAATGCTAAAGCTGGGATGCTCCCAGTGAAACAAGTCACTTCACTCACACAGCTTAGTGGAGGGACTGAAGGTTCGAGCTCTTCTTGGAGATTTCTCTATTCATTTATAAGAAATGGAAGAATTCTGACCAAGGAGAGAGAGGAGAGTCAGTAGCTCTTACAAGTTATGGGCATTTGGAAGAGACCCATACACACAAGTGGGAGGTATACACAGCAACTGATTTAGCTTTAATACCCAACTATTATTGATTCTGATTTTGAACAGTTCATATTAAAAACTTCCCTGAAGCAACAGAGAAAGCAGCCCAGAGCCTTTGTCAAATAAAGAATTTCCCTTTGTATGTTATTTTATAATTTATTACTCCAAACAGCATATGCATCTCACAAAAGCCAAGCGATGGCAGCTACTTTTTAATTGAGCACTTTCACACACTCTTCATATCACTGTACTTACGGATTATCAGTTTGATAAATGAGGAAGCTAAGCCTGTGAAAGGCAGATGAGCTGCCCGAAGTCCATGGCGGGGAAAGATGCACATCCTGGTGTCTGGCTACAGACCCTGGGTTCTAGTCCCTAGGGTAGAACACACACCTAGGGTATTTTGTATGTTGGCTTCTTCACACAGCAGCACGTTGCTTGAAACTTTGTAATTA
>CM053762.1:48156699-48319193 GCA_028658305.1 Pachyuromys duprasi | reverse complement strand
GGCTGTCAGAGCCAGGAAAGGGGAATCCAGGGGTTTCTGGGGCAATGTTAACTACCGCACTCAGAGAAAACACGAATTTTTAAATCTGTTCTGAGTTTGCTCTTATTCAGCAATGCCTTTGGCCCATGTTTGTTCCTTGGCACATTCAAGTGCTCGTTTGTGGCAGCTCACATTTTGAATAAGTTACATATACAGTGGCAACTGGATTTCTTAAGACAACTCTTGCTTCATGATCTAAAGCTTTATCATTTGGTAATTTGGATTTTCTTTTCCAGGCTTGTGGTTTCCTACCCATTTATCATAAGAACCAACGATATACGGAATGTCAGCCTCAATTCACAGACTGCTATATGGGGGCAGAGAATTTCAGATCCTTCAGTTCCAACAATAAAGGCCCAGGAGTGATAAGAGGGATAGGAATGGTTGATTTGTTAAAATAGAATTCTCTTCAAAGATCGATCTGTTGGATGGAGCAAAACAGTGTCTTCTGAACATGACATAAGGGCTGCTCAAAGGAACTCACAGACCTGTACAAGGTCAGGCAAGGAGTTCATATGGACAGTTGATGATTTTGGGGGAGGGAGAGAGAGTTTTCTCTAAGGGTGTGGTCCCTGGTAGCTGGACCACACTTCAGTAGATGGCACCACACCAAGAAGTATATAAAGAACACAAATTGGACTCAATGGGTCATTAAAATAGAGAGGGAAGGAGGGATGGAGGGAGAGAGAGAGAACATAACATTGAGAAAGGGGGAGGTGGGGACATCTGGGAAGAGATAGGGGAAGAGTTGGGGTAAATATGATCAAAATCATATATGAAATTCTCAATTAAAAATTTAAATAAGTCGAGTGTGGTGGTGCACACCTGCAATCCCAGCACTCTGGGAGGCAGAGGCAGATGGATCTCTGTGAGTTCAAGGCCAGCCTGGTGTACGAAATGAGTCCAGGACAGCCAGGTTTACACAGTGAAACCCTGTCTCAAAAATCAAAATCAAAAACAAAGAAAAATTAAATATAGATTTTTCTCTTGTTAAAAGCTATATACTAGATGCTATTATGTACCCATTACTATTCTATTCACAAGGCGTATGACAGTGAAAAGAGATAAAAAGGTCATTGCTTGCATGTAGTTTATATCCTAGTGAAGCAAGACAAAGAAACAAACATCTCATTTATATCGCTGGAGTGGTCAAATGAAGAATAAAGCCATTCCTGGTCTGACTCCCGGATTCCTGCTCCTTTCCCAGAACAAGCTTCAAGCCAGAACTCTGGGCTGCCTTGGACAGGAGCTATCCTGGAGCAGGGCCAGGAAAGGTGTTTGGCAGAGCCCCTGGTGGTGCGGGAAGCCCTGGACACCAGGTCCTGGACAAGGCTAGTAAAATTTTTGAGATATTTTCTTCCTTTTTCTTCTAATTGAACCGAGCTCCCCACCCCTCCAGGAAGACTGCATGGTGATGACGTATAGCAATGGTGATGGAGGCAGTTGTAATGAAGGTGGTGATGTGGCACGGCTTGATCATAGTGGTTGGGATGATGGCGGTAATGGTGATGGCTATAGCGATGGTGGGAATGGTGGCAGGAGTGGTGCTGGTGATGGTGGTGATGGTCACGGTGATGGTGGAGGTGATGGGACTTGGAACGGTGGTGGTGGTGTTGAGAGTGGTTTGATGCTGGTAGTTAATAGCTGTGATGAGGTAGTATGGCGGTGGTACCTGTGATGGTTTTGCTGGGTATTATAAGGTATTAAAGAAATCGCCTTGTTCCATCTACACTTGGATAAATCATGGGTCTCACTGGCACTGCCCAGGGCCCTTTCGTGTCTTCTAGCCTGGAGTACTGCATCAGGAGTGAGCACCGGGGCATACCCGATGCTGGTGAGATCAGAGGAGGGCACGGACCACCTGCGGATGGAGTACTGTGTGGCTGCGAGCCACCAGCTGTGCTGGAAATCACATCACAGGAGCAACACATATTTATTCCTAAGCACATCTCTCCGGCCCCCTTTCCTGCTTTTACATAATGCTGGGGGAACCTGGGAGCAGGAAGGCAGATTCTGCCCCCGTCACACCTATCATCAGAGTCTTATCCGAAATGAACAATGTGTTTATGAACCGAAGAGATGCTCACTGGCACCTTTCATGCCCAGCACACAGAAATTCTGAAGTAGAGACGAAGACCGTGTCAGGAAAGGAGGCAACTGTCAGTGTGTAAGACTCCTGTGGGCATCGGTCACTCTGAAATTAGCTTCATTCACTACTGTTCACTTCTGGTTATGATGCACAAGTTCTCTGGGTCACGTCAATAACACCCCTGTCTGGGCTCCAAATCTGCTGAAAAGAAATCAGTGGTTTGGAGCAAAGTGCTGTGGGAGGACGCCAAAATGTGGCCAAACGTGCTTGAGAGGGTACAAGTTGTGCCGTAGGAGAAACAGGGCACTGTAAGTGGGTGCAGGGGTTTGTAGGAAAAGCTGGGGACTTCTAGGGATGAGATGAGCTTTTGCTGGGCACAGGAAATTTCATTATTTTTCTTTGGGTCAGGGTTTTGTCCATGCTGCCTAGGCTGGTCTCAAACTATTGGGATCAATCAACCTTTTTGCCTCCATCTCCTAAGTGGTTGTGACTTCGGGTGCACATCATTTCTTCAGGCTACGCCATGTCAACAGGATCAGGTGCTTGTGGCTATAAATGAGGCTTTGTAGGGAGGCATATTACACTAGAAAGAGAGGCAAGGCTTTGAAGTAGGAGTGGATCTCATGAGAAGCAGGGCTCACAAAGAGCAGACCTTTCTAGAAAGCGCAGGAATTTGTAGCAGGTGAGAACTTGCTAGGAAAAAAAAAAGGCTTTCTAGGAAGCAGCCAGTTTGTAGAATGAACAGAGCTTGTAAGGATGGGACTAGGCCATGTATCTGAGCAGAGCTTCCTAGGATTCAGACCATGCCTGTGAGCAGGGCTTCCAAGGAGGATCCAGGCCATGCATGGGAACAGGGTTTCTCAGGAAGAAGGGACAGCAGTTTCATAAGCAGGAATCTGTGAGTAGATGCAATGTAACCTTGCAATGGACAGTCTTACAAGATGAAACCTAAAACTCCAGGAAACTCCCAAGGATGAGGCCAGCTTGCAGCCTGGGTACCTGATGGAACATCTCAGGAATGGACTTCCCACAGTTCTGACTTCACACATGACTGAAAAGCACATGTGTTTATGTCCTGACTTTTCTCTCCTCTTTTCTCTAAGCTGTAAACACTACTGCAGGAAACACAGATTAAGAAAATGTCTCTTCCAGGTTCTGGCCCCAAATCATGAACAAACTCACTTCCGATTACCATTGTCTCCTGGTTTTCTCCTGAAGAGACAGCAAGCAGTGGACCTCAGATTCCTCAGCCCCCGCCAGCAGAACAGCTTCTCAGGAGGGGCAGTGTTTGTGAGGAGCAGGGCTCAGCACGAGAACTAAGCTTTGTGTGGAGGAGCTACTTCCAGCATACAAACAGGGCTTCATGAGAACAAAGACTGGGGTGAGGGCTTGAGACAGTAGGGTCTCCTCTTCAGGAGAGGCAGAGTTTCCAGTGACGGTGGAATGGGGTGGTTTAAAGAGGAAGAGAGTTCAGGGAGGGGAAACAGGGCTTTGGAGGAGGGCTATATTATTTTGTGAGGGGGCAGGGCATTGGAAGGAGCCTGGTTTGGAGGAGGCCAGGCTTGTGGAAGGAGCAGGGCATTGCCCAGGAGTGCAGGCTGCGGAAGAGAACCTCCCTCTTCAATGAGACCGGCTTTATGGAAGCGGGGTGCTGTAGATGGAGGGTGCTGCCATTCCCAGCCTTTGAGGGTGGGCTGGGCCTGCTCAGGATAGGTATCTGTAAGGTGAGCAAGCCAAGGGGTGCGGTTGTCAGATGGGATGGGACTCTAAAGAAAGTTTGGGGCTTTTGGGAGAAGCAAGGCTTGTTATCACCAGGCTTTTGGGTGAGCTGGAGCTGTAAGAAGTGCTGTGCTGGCCAGGGCTTGCGAGGAGTAAGTTTTGTCTGAGGACAGCTTTATTGGGCGAGGATCTGGGATGGGGAGAGCTTAAAAGAGCAGGACTGTCAGGAGGAGTAGGTTTATAAGGAGAAGTCTGAAGAGAGGGACCCTAGAAGACTGCAGGGGCAGAGCCTTGTAGAGTGGGTCTTCCAGTGAGGGTGATTTGAAAGAACAGGATAGCTTCTCTTGTGTTGCAGTCCACTTATCCTTGATGGGCATGAACCCCATCTCATTTCTGGACTAGCTATTCTGGCACCAAACTCTATGGTGGGAATTTGAATGCTAAGGACTGTTTTACTTGGCCTCCAGAAAACAGTACCTGCAAATTCTCAGATACACAAAAAGCTGAACTGATCAAGTCCAGCCTGAGCACAAGACTCTGAAACTAAAGAGACTAGCCAAACCTGTGTGAAGAAAATACTGTGAAGTCCTAGGCAAGCTGTGATGTCCTTTGTCAAATGCAAATGCAGAAAGTGATGATCAGCCCGTGTTAAAAGTGTTTTCCTGCTTGGGCATGGTGTTACCTGGTCCCCTAGTTGTCCTCCCAACAAGCCTGCTTTGTCAGTGACATGCAAGGAGGCAAACTGCACCATAGCCCATGTACTCCCCAGGCATGGTCCTCCATGCCGTTGCCCATTCTGAGCTACCACAGCGAAAGTGAGGAAAGTGGAGGGCCTGTGCTGTGCTACCTTCACAGTTCACTGATGTATCAGAGGAGTACAGAGAAGAGCCTTCAGCAACCTTTCTCAGAGGTCTTTCTTAACCTCTGAAGCGAGTGGCATGCAGGGTGCAATAACACATAGCTAAAGGCTGACCCCAAAGCTAGAACACATAAACCTGCATTGCATCCTCTGGGTTGGTGAGCTCTGGCAAGTGAGCTCAAGTCCCACCAGCCCTGATTTGTACAGTGAGGCTAACAGAACACAGAGGGCTGCTATCAGAACTAAGTGAGCTAATACACCTAAGAGACTTAGAGTGACACACAGAAGTTTTAAGTGACACAGAGTGACATCAGAAGTGTCTTAGTGTCCATTGTCATCCTTATATCTTTTTGTAAACCTTGCATTGTCACTAGACATGGAAGGGTTAAACTTAGGTATAATCCTTAAATATAAGTCAAGCTTTGTGTCACTAGCTATGATAACCCTTAGGTCATAATGGTTTTAGGTCTCTGCTGTTAAGACCTATAAACAAAACAAAAAGCCTTCAACCAGCCAGCCAGGAAACCAGCCCAGGAAGCTCAAAGGCGAGCTCTCTAACTGATGCAGGAAGCTCAAAGGCAAGCTCTCTAAATGGTGCAGGGAAAATCTTCCAAATCTTGTGGGCCTCCTTTTCTAAAGACACCCTGGGTTTGAATAATTTGGTGTGTGTAGATACCTTAAGTATTAGTTAAGGGACCAACTCATCTTTAGAAAAGCTCCTTAACAGTCTTATCTATAATTTCAAATGCTCAATAAATCTCAATAAAACTTACTTTGGAAGCTGCACTTAAACATTTTTAACAGAGGTAGTGGCCCATACCATGTAACATTAATAGGCAAACAATAAATATGCAATCAAAAATTTAATAACAAAGATACTATTTCCAACATGGTCAAATATACATGGCTAAGCCCGGAATTAAAAAAAAATGTATCCAGCTCAACAGTACAGTTATACAGTTTTGTACAGAACATTCCATGTATCAACAGAAAATACATATAAGCACACAAATAAAAAATATTTAAAGAGAATCTCTAAGCAGCATTTTCTTTCTGCAAAACAGACATTGATCTTGTACTGATTAAATATCTACAAGTGCTTTTCCTTTACAAAAATACATAGACTCTTAATAGACTAAGTCATTAACAATGACCTGGTAATTCTTTCACTTCAATTTGAATGATTCATAAGCTAAATCTTACAACCACAAAAAGGTTTTTATTTGTAGTAAGATGTTACCACTTTTGACAAAAAGCTTAAAATATTTCATATTTCAAAATAAAATTAGCAACATAACTTTACAATATATTCTGTGCTAGGTTCAATAACCATGAGGGCTATTCTAAGAAATGGTTGCTGTTGAGTTGCCAGACACAGGAAAGTGAAGGAACATGTAACCCCCGCCCCCACGCTCTTGTCCTGGACCACAGCTTCATAAGGACACTTAGGCCCCCAACCCCATTCTGAAAAAGACAGCAAAAGAGAACCGCTGACCTCCAAACATGTGCACATGCAGAACGAGCCCTGCTCCTGGACTTATGTCAATACACTGGCTAGTCTTCGTTTGTGCTACTGTTGGTTCCTTTTCTAGTAACTGCTGCAAGACAGAAACCTAGACCTAGTATTTAACATCTCTGTTACATCTGACTCTAGATTCAAAGACAATGAAGATGAAAACGTATTTCTGGAAACTGCTGTTTTGGATTGTGGAAAAGTGGCTTGAGGATAGACACATTTACACGAGAATTTATCACAATTATTTTGAAGTTTACTTTTATCATTTTCTGAGAAAGTGCCCAATCATTTTAATCCCACTAGAAAACATGATAGCCAGTAAACTTACTATTTGTGAAAATTGTATTCCAGGAAGAGAAGCACTTTCAAGTGACCTGAGAAACACTACAGTTTAACAACCAAACAATGAAGTCCCTACTGTCTAAGGACAGTTTGTGTTTTTTTATCTTAATCTCATGTTTTTGATGAAAAAGCACAATGAGCAGAGCTCCTCAAGTAAATCCAACAACTGGTGATTCTGGGCTTTGAAGGGCATCTGAGTTGCTAGTGCATTTGACAACTGTTCAACTTTTCATGAACCAGACCCAGCAGACAGATTCTGTCCCTTATTGCTCTCCAGAGGATTTACATACTGAAATCAATGGTAACAGCATTTCAAGTTTTTTGATTCTAATCCAGAAAAGAGGTTTTGGCAAATTCATACCAATATTTTACTGGTATTGAGCTTGGATTTCTAGAGAACGCCTACCTGATCAGGGGAACGGCTGAGGGATGTGGCTCAGGTGTGCAGTGCATGCCAGGCTGCACAGGGTGGTGGGGCTTGTTGGCTACTCTGCAGAGGCTTACCTCAGGCTGACTTAACCTCAGCAGCAACGGAAGAGCAGATCATCAACCCCAAAGAAAGAACAGCATACTGGGACATTCTTCAGTGCTCCGTGTTGTCAGAATTTGGCCACATGGCTAAGTTTAGTTTCCATAAAGTGCCCGCTGAGAAGCGGTCACTTTTAAAGAAAAACAATCACAGGCCCTATGGAATTTCGCTTTTTTAAAAAACAGCAAACCACTCTTGTCAAGCCTGTGTTCAAGACAGGCTTGTCTGCACCTCTGCTATCTATAAACCCAGCAGATGGCACTGTGTTCCACACAGGCAGGCCTGTCAGGGATTCTACTAAAGCTTGTCTTCAATTGAGCTCAACAGGCCCGATTTCCTTCATACTGCCTCCATGGAATAAGAAGGTTCTTGAAACTGAAATTTTCAACTTTTATAAGTTTGTATTTATCCCATTTTCATGGAAAGGATATTTGTATTGTTTATTTCTTTCTCATATTTGAGGATTTTCCAAGATCTACCAGATGGTACAGGAAAAAAAAGTGAACGTATTTGAAGGGAAATGCTAGCTGTGGCAAGAAAGAACATTTGACTCCTACCACCACCAGCCGCAGCGCCCGCACGGGTAATATTTTCATAGCCAGTCAAGGTTAGTACTGCCTCTTTACAATCGGGTTTATACTCTGTCTCCGACACACAACAGTAAAATGTCTTTGGCGATATCTAGGTTCTTTAAGTGGCCATTTGGGTAGGAAACCGTATGAGGCAGGTACAGCTGACTGGAGAAGCCTCCAGCAGGGGCGCACCTCAGCAGTGGGGCGCTTGCAATTTTATATAACACCTGTTTTCTTTTTTCTGTTTCAGTTTAAATTAACATTTGTGCTAACTCACTACATCTGTACAAGGTGGCACATGCTTAGTGAACAAAGAATTTAAAAGCTGTCAAAAACATTATTCTAGTCACCCAAACCTCAGATTTAATGTAACCTCTTCAATGAGCCTTTTAGTTTATTTTTAAGTTAGAAAAACAGGACATTTTTATCTGTATTAACTGATGTCATTACTGCAATTTAAAGCGATTCTTATGACAGACAGCAGGTATTCTTCATATCCAAGATTCCACGGCCCTTTTATGTCTGGTTTTTAAGGCAGGTAAAACTGGTAACAAAATATTTTCTGGAGTAAAGTTCTTTAGTTTATTGCTTAAGAAATAGCAGGTTGAACAGTAGATTTCATTTATTCTTAGGTTTATAGATTCAGATAGTTATTCCTGCAAATTATTTAATTTTGGGCTTTTTTCTTGTTTTTGTTTTTTTGTTAAGTAACCCTATAGCTGTAAAGCTGACCACAAACAGTGCCTGCTTGTGTTTCCTACAGCAGGCTCCTGGCAAGGACAACTGGATGGGAATTCGGGGCATGCCACACCAGACAAGTAAGTGGTCCACTTGGCTGAAAGAGCAGAGGAGGCTGGCTGAAGACACCCGGCTGCACTAGCAACACCCCATTACTCATGCTCCCCTATGATGTCAGATGTCCTTAATGGTATGCTTTGGCATACAGTCTATTATTGCATCTCAGTGAAAACATCAATGCAGTTGCATTAAATAAAGGAATTTTTATAAAACTGCTTTCTGGTTCCTGTTTCCTATGTATCCCTTAGAAAATAGTTGTTACTAATTTTATGAGAAAGCGCCTTGAGGTATCAAAGCAGAGGTTGAGACTCATAGCCAAACTTTGGGCAGAGTACATGGAATTTTATGAAAGAAGGAGGAGACAGAAAGACCTGGAAGGGAAAGGAGCTCCAACAGAAGACCAACAGAGCCAAAAATACTGGGCCCTCAGGGCCCTGCAGAGACTGATACCCCAACCAAGGACCATGCATGGAGACGAGCTAAAACCCCTGCTCAGATGTAGCCCACAGACTCAGTCTCCAACTGGGTTCCCTAGTAAGGGGGCAAGGGCTGTCTCTGGCATTAACTGAGTGGCTGGCTCTCTGACCTCCCCCTGGATGGTGGGTGCAGCCTTGCCAGGCCACAGAGGAAGACGATGCAGCCAGCCTTGTGAGATCTGATAGACTAGGGTCAAATAGAAGGGGAGGAAGACATCCCCTATCAGGGGACTAGGGGAAGGGTATGGGGGAGAAGAGGGAGGGAGGGTGAAATTGGCAGCTACAGCTGGGATACAAAGTGAATAAACTGTAATTAATAAAAAAAGAAAATGTTACATGTGATCAGGCAACAAGCAAAATGTAAAGAGACTTTGTATACAAATTCACCTACAGCCTCAAGTCTTGGTTGAGGAGCGGAACAGCTAAGTCTTAGCGTGGCTTTCAAAATTGATTTTGACTTATGTCAACTGGCATTAAACTTCATATGTAAAACACATTTCTCTAAATGTGACAAACCGCAGAATCTTTAAAATTTTCTGAGGGATAAACTAGGAACTGGATTTTGCAAAACAGCAAAACATTTTCTGCAGTTAGACAATAAAATCAGTTTTTTGGTCAAGTGTAATGGTCTTCTCTAAACTAATCAACTGCCTCTTAAATCTTGCTAGTGAGTTCTACCAGGAAGAGCAATAGAAAAAGATGAAATTAAAAATCTGCTGTGGCCTTCTAATGCAGCAAACTTTAATACAGACTTTTTGACTTAAAAAATATTTAAAAAATCATAAACTTTCAGCCTTTTATATTATGAAATATACCAAGACTGAGCTGTATTTTGTGTATTTCTTAGAGCTGTACAATGTTTATTTCTATGAAGTACTCTGGAATTCAGAAAGCATTAGCTTGTGAACTATTTTACTAAAAAAACGTGGATCACCTGTGTTCACAGCATAAAAAACACACAGTGCTCTTACATAATTTCTAAAACAAGTCATTTTTCTTAATTTTCCCCCTACCTCTCAGAACTTAGTTTTTTCAAAACAACGAAAAGACATGCTCCACAGTTTTATTTCCTGAAATAACTATTTATTTTACAAGACCTAACATGTTTTCATGTAATAAGGTCACAGAGGACTCGGACTTGCAGGCTAATTTCAAAATGAATGGAAGACTTAACCAAACCACCAACATCAAGGACATCATCATAGTTTTGACTTCTAGCACACTCATCTACAATGAACTCACAGTTTAAACAATAATCCCACTTCACCTGGTTACTATAGTCTCTAGAATAAAGTGTCCCCAAACCACTAATTTTGGTTATTGTATTTATCTACCACCCGGTGTTTGTTTTGTTCTGTGCACATGGTTTGGAAATGTGATATGTGGCAAACACTCTGGATCGGTAACTTGAGACTTTGGAAATCCATAAAAGAGTGAATGTTATCTAAATATCCTGGTATTTAAAACCACTTTACAATAACCCACTGCATACCATGACACATGCCTAAGGCCAACTTAAATGAAAAATGTTTTCATAAAATGACATCAACAATGCAATGAGGCACACAGAACATGGGCTAGACAACGAATGCAGGTTTGTAAAGCAACACCCACTTGCCCTAAGACAGTAACAAATGTTAATGTACTCACACATTAATTTTATTAGAAGTCAATATGGTCAGCTGCCAACATTATGAACTTCAGTTGTCCAAGTCACATATGTTCCAACATGAAGGGGTTAACGCGCCTTTCTGTGCAATGGTAGACCGCCCAGACGTTTAGGACATCTCCAATTGCAATGTGCTCTGGTCAAAAATAACTGGAATTCTTCACAAAAGACTTGCACACTTAAGAATAAGCTGGCATTTTGGTTTTTTTTTTTTTTTGGTTGTTTATTCTTTTTTACATAAAAGTTTACCAAGAATAGGGCAGTGGCTCAGAAACCACTTTTCTAAATATATTCTTATACAAAATAATTTCAAGATATAATTATACTAGGTTCTTGTACAGTACTCTATTTTAACAAGAATAAAAGTATTAAGTATGTGAAAACTGCAACACCACAAGGATTGAGCCATTTTACTAGTGTAATTAACATTAGAACAATCTTGCAACAGGCAAGCAAAATATTGAGAAAGCAGAGTCACGGCTGCACACCTAACTGATTTCAGCCGTGCCCTGCACACTGAGACGGCATGAATATCTTATGCAGACGGTCAGTAGCAGAAGGGCACTTGAATTGCTCCTAATAGAAACAACATGAAAGAAACTGACAATTTAGAGACAGACAATGGCCTTATGTGCATGCTGAAAATCAGATCGTGTCTCTCAAGTCCACACACCGTTCACTGTGCAATCTGTCGACGAGTAAACAAATAGTGCAGGATTCATTCAGTGCAGTCTGCGCCACTTGGCCTACCCAAAATCAATTCTTGGTCGATACTGCAATACCATAGGGTATGACTATAAAAAAACAAAAACAAAAATGATGAGTAAGACTGTGTTTATGTAAAAACAATGGCTTATACAGAAAAGCCTTGAAGAACTGGGGATTTATATTTCCTGATAATAGCGATTACACATTAAAATTGTCACTAAATTAAAGTGATTAAAATTTAAGTTGTTATTTAAGATTTGAATCTTATTATCAGTACCTCTCCCTCCCTTCCTAGAGGCCTGAGGAGGACTACAAGCTGCATGGCGTCCCTCCAGCAACTCTGAGTTATTTGACCCGTGGATTCTCCCAAGGCTTCTACTGGTGGTGAAAACTCCGTAAGAGACCCTATTGTGCAAATCAGTGAAACTAGACTTTCCACAACACCGTTCATAGATTTGATACCTTTTCCTTCAGTATTTAAGATTTATTTTAAAATGGTCTTTCAAAGTATTGAAAAACATTTACCAACTGACATAAAATGGTGACTGCCTCCGTTCAATATTATCTCTGTTCACAGCTATTGCATGATGTAATGAAAAGCTTTTCATTGTCCTTGGTGCTGTGCCCAGCTACCTAGGCACAAGTCCTAGGGAGGAAAGAGAGCCTCCTGAAGACAGAAGCGGGCACCACTTGCCTCTCCATCCTGCGTTAACGTCACCTCCCTCCCACTACTACAGAGAACCAAATAATCAGAATGCAGTTTGGAGAGTCAGTGACTTTCCTGTTCTAAAATATCCACGTTCCCACTTTTTAACTGAAACCCATCAAGCTAACTCTCAAGAAATCAAGAAAAGGCTGAGATGGCCACCGACCACTGGCCCGCTGTTTCTGGGTAGGTGGATGTGCAACCTCCCATACACAGAATAGTGTATTCTTAAATATAGAAAAAGGACTCACTGATTCTACAGTCCTGAGATGCCCTCTCGGCATTTACACACTAAGATGACTCCATGCTGCTATGTACTAACTTCAGTTAGGACAGGAGAGGACAGTGGGGAAAGATGCCCTGGGCCTTGTTCTCACCTCAAGAATAAAGCAGGTGATACTTCTGATGTAATGGACCAGCACAGAAGTCTCAGACTTGCTAGGTTCCAATGGTCTTAGCCATACTCCGCTTTTTAATTGCTTACTTGTATTCATCTTATGTTTTACTCCGGTCTTACAGAAGCAGCTTAGAACCCGGTTAGTTGGGCACAAAATTCTCTATTTTTCAATCCCAGTCAGAATCTTGAGGTCATAGTTGTACATGATCCTCCCACCCCCATCTCTCTGTGTGAGAGAGTATGTTATGTATGTATGTGTGTGTGTGTGAGTGTATGTGTATGTAAGAATGTATGTGCGAGTGTATGAGTATCTTTGTGTGCATGCATTTGTGGAGGCCAGAGAGTAATCTTGGGTGTGGCTTCTCTGGAACCATCCACCTCAATTTTTGAGACAGGGTCTTATACCTGGAGCTAGCCAATTAGATACAGCTTCCTGGCTGGTGCGTCTCAGGAATGCCCTATCTCTGCCTCCAGCTTGTTTGTGTGGTTCTGTCTGGGGCTGTGGAACAAGCACATCACCAGCTGAGACCCAGACCCAGCTCTCTACCTCTATCTACTTAGAGTTTCCTTCCGACACTAAAATGTCCTTGTTTTTTGTGTCTAAGTTCTATGAGAGAAGCTGTGTTTGATATTTGCTTGTGCGGCCCCAGGGCTGGCAGAGTACGCTGTGCACATTTAGCATGCTCGCCACTGTTGAGGAGCCTTTCTGCCACAGGACTTGGCGGCACCTGCCCTCAGGGGCTCCTGTGTGGCAGCTAATTCTGGAGCAATTCCCTCCTCGTGCCCACGCAGGCCGGCACCTGGTCTAAGCTCACTGCTTCATGTGGGTAGGGTGATCATGCCCCATTCATTGCTCACCTGAAAATGTGACTGACCAGAAACACCAACCTCTGGATTAACAGGCTTAGCTTTTTAAAGCAAATCTTGTAAAAGTGTGCAGAGTTACATGGAACTTCCAAATTTAGTCACGAAGAGTCTGTCATCTCTAAGATGCTACTTAAAGTCTGTGTGTGAAAAAGAATTCTGGAAAAGTGTGAAGTAGGTATTTGTTCTCAGGAAATATGACTAAAAATTTTTGTGATCACTTGCCATTATATTTGACTTATTCTTAACCATTTATTTTTTTAAAAACTAAGACACAAAAACAGGGGACAAGGAGACAAAGAGGAGACAGAAATGTGAAATATTAATTTGGTAAATCTAGGTAAAGAATCTGTCTGAAGTAATTGCTTCAGTTCTTAATTTTAAAATGTCAAACTAAGAAGACAGTAGAAAAATTAGTACCAATGCTGGATTTTATTAAACGTCTTTTTAGCATCTAGTGATTTTTGTTTTAGAAAATCCCATAAAAAATACTAGCTTATTATCTGCCTGTCTCCTCTACAATATTAAACCATTCTTGCCTTTCTGATAAAACATTCTACCAGGTCTTGACTTTATCCTAGCAGTATGCTATTTTAGTACATTATTTAGTCTGTTATTTAATATTTCTGTATTATATTCAAAGTAGTTTTATGAAAGATTTTATTTTTAAACTATGTGTATGTGTGTGCCTGTGCACATGTGAATACAGGTGCCAAACTGTCCAGAAAAGGATGTCCATCCCCAGGAGCCGGCTGGTGTGGGTGCTGGGAACTGACTCTGGTTCTCAGCGAGAACCATGAGCCCTCTGAATGCTGTACCACCTCTTTGGCCCCTGGGTGCTAGTTTTCGAGCTTAATTCTCCATCAAGTTTTACTGTCATATTGGTGCTTCCTTTGGGAAATGATTTTAGGAGAATTTAAACTTAAATTTTAATTTTTTTACAATATTGTTGTCTACAATAAAGATTTGAAGAAAAAGGAAGTGAGGGTGCAGTTGTATATTTGCCTTATTCCAGTGCTCTTCATCACTTAGAATCAGATCTAAAAAGCAACTTCATCACTCAAAACACAGATAAAAAGTGGAAGCCAGGTATCATGGGTTACAGCTCCGGACAAGGTTATTATTACAATTTATCACTTCTACCATTCGGAGTTTACAAACTTCACTAAGTCAACAACTGTGTGCTCGGCTGTCTCCGGCATCTGTACAATGAAAGGAGGACGACTTCCTTCCCGAGTGGCTTTCTCTTTGCCTTTCTAGATGGTGTGTTAGGTTAGCCTATGTCTAAAGGGCTAGGACTCAAACAGTGTGTATCAAAAGTTCATCTCTTAATTGTGAATTGAGATTCCCATATCACAGCAGTAACCAAGAGACTAAGTGAAAATCTAGATATGCTGCTCATTAAAATTTCTGCTTAATGATTTACAGTGTTCTTTAAAGACATAAATGTAAACTGCAACACTGAAGTTTACTAGTTGCTTAATACTAGGAACTATATTGATTTTCTTATTTATTACTGGGGAGAAGGACAATGGATTCTTTTAAAAGAAATACTGTGAATCATCCTTGAGATTAAGACTGTGCACATTATCTCCGTGCTTAGTAATATAGTAATATTTTACTACACTGCATACGGACTCTTTTCCATTAAAAAACAAAACCCACTTATTTTTTAAACATATGTATGTGTGTAGGCATGTGCACATGAGTGAGGTTGTCTGTGGAGCCTAGAGGTCTCTCAAATGCTCTGGAAATGGAGTTACAAGCAGTTATGAGCCACCTGATGCGGGTGCTGGGAATCAAAATTGGGTCGTCTGGAAGAGCAGTCAGTGCTCTTAACTTTCTGAGTCATCTCTCCAGCCCCTAAATGTGTTTATTAGACAAGCTTTCTTTAAGATTTAAAGCTCGTATGTGTTACTAACTGAGCTCAGTCACTCCAGCATGGTATCCAGAGCAACAGTGAGGGCTGGCAACATCAGCCCCTCACAGTTACAGTCAGCCCTGTCTGCAATAATAGTTAAGACAGAGCTTCATTTTTAGTTCAGTAAAATGGTTAACACAGGAGAACTAAAGTAATGGGAAGCTTTTGTTTTTAAGTCTGAAAAGACTTTACAAATTGGTTTTACAAACTGACATGTCTGAGAACTTGAATGGTCAGCACAGGGCACTGTGATGGTCATATGTCCCGTCATGAGTGCCTCTTACCTGATACAAAGTGCCATCCTGAGAGCAGACTTGCAAGGCTGAGCAGTTCAGACAGCGAAACTGCGGAGGAGATGAACTCATCAGATAAGAGGCATCCACAACGGGACACATTTAAAACTTGTTATTTAAAGTAGTTTAACTCAAACATAAGTGCCAACATGAGTAATTTAAATGAACACTGAGGAATGGTAGGGGTTTTTGGAGGGGAAATACTTAACTTGGTGACTGGTAAATTTTAGTGTTAAGAAATTTTAGCATTTGCCTATGAAGGTTTTTTTGTTTGTTTCTAATATTCTAAAACTACCAACATGGTATCCTGCCCTTTTCATTTCCTTTCCTAAGGCTAGTTTCTAGGAATCTTCATTTCTTAGTACAGCTGGTACCACCATCTTTCTCCCACCTGTTCCCGAGATTAATCTTTCCTATGCTTCCTCATCACCTACTCTGAGAGCAGTGTCATGTAATATCGGAACTCTGATGAGACATGGAACTTCATTCAACCCTTGGGGCGGGGGTGGGGGGGAATTGATCCACTTCCACACAGCTCAGGTGCTTAGTCCCCACTCCTGTTTGGTTTAATAGCATTGATGAGCTCCTTGAGTTTGTTCGATACTCATGTTTGCAGTCTTAGTAGCTATACAATTTATACTTTAAGTTATACATGTATTTCACACTGCATACTCTTCCAGATAGGAAAAAATTAAATGTATAAATACATGAAAAACCAAACACATAAAAACACAAGTTTAAATTAATCAGGAAAAATTTAACTTCCCAAAGTAGACTTTTTAAGGATCTAAAGATTGTAAATTTTTTGCCAAGTTTTTTCTGGAAGTTGGTCTTGGCTTTTGTGCAGTGCTCATCACTCTGCTCTCAGGCCGGCCTAGAACTGCTGTCCTGTTCTGACTTAGACGGGTCCCCAAGCTTTAACCTCCTACGCTGTATGACTATGCAAGTTGCAAAAATCACTCAACAGAAATACAGTTAAGATGGAAAAAAATTATTTCATCAATTTTTTCCTGTTAATCTCTTTGGAATCAGTCAAAACAGATGTGTTTGTTTGCTTTCCTAAAACTGCCAGAGACTGCAAATCAAGCAAGGAGAGACGGTCATGGTGCTGGAGTGGCTGAGGTTGCAGGAAGAGGTAGAAGCAGCAAGGAGCATCTGAGGAAAGGCAGCTAGTTTGACTTGAGGGTATCAGCTACCCACAAGGCGAGCAGAAGAACATGACCCGTGATAAAAGCTGAAGCTGAGCAAAGAGCTGCTCTCAGCAGCTCTCACTAAATGCAGGATGCGTGCCGAGGTCCACTCTTTTTACATTTATTATATTAGGCATTCTGCTAAGTACTTTAGCATATAATATTAATTCTTACTAAATTTTCCCACACAGGTACTGTCACAATTTTAAGGATCTTCAAAATTGAGGAAAAACAGAGAGGCAAGACACAGCTGGGGAAAAAATGCTGGAGTATATACAGCAAAAAATTAGTGTTCAAAACACACAGCAGTTCCTAGACATCAAACTCATGATTAACAAGGCAATGAATGTCAGTACTCCAGGGATGTTACATTCCTAATAAGAGCGTCAAGAAGTCAGAAAACAGGCCCTCTTGCGTATTACTGGCATGACAACTTGTGAAACCTTTCTGAGGTCAGCTGGCAAACTCACACAATGTCAAAGTTGGTCCATCGTAAACCTAGCAATCCAGACAATGGCTATGTTTGTGCATTTACAGAAAACATGCCTTGGAATAGATACTGCACTGCTTGTAATGTTAAAAACAAAATCTCAATGTCCACCAAAATCATTAAATTATGTTATTCTCATAAACTGAATATATTAATAGGAGTAACTTCAAAATGTAATTGTTTTCCATGACACATTATCAAATGAGAAGAAAGTTGCTAGCAACATATATGTACCCATTAGAAAACTTATGACCACTGGCATGACATTCTGAAGAGAAATACTAGATTGATGGCATTGTTAGATGAGCTGGTTACCCTACTGAAACAGGAATCTCTAGTTCCATACTGTCAATTTGTAGAAGCCACAGAAGAAACCTGGCCACATATCATGTCTCGCAAATTCTTGATCTAAGGATCAGGTGTTCACTTCTAAAAAAGTGGCACTTTTAAGAAATGAGTCTCAGGCCTGCTCCAAGGCTACTGAGTAGAACTGTCCTTTGTCATCATCCCTAGATCATTTGTATTTAAGAAGCACTACTGTTAAATATTTACCTACTAGTGAAAAACAGATCAACTCCGACCTTTAGCATAGCGATCATCTAGAAAAATTGTTATAAACTATAAAATTTATAGCAGCTGTTTGACCGGGTGTTTTTTTTTTTGATTCATAAGAATGAAGGTATTTAAAAATAATTTATCATGATGGAGACAAGGTCCAGAAAGGGCAGAAGCCACCTATGTTCATCTTTTCTAAAGGGGCTAAGCTAAAAGTGGACCTAACCTCGGAAAAGGGAAGCGTGGCCACAGATGCTGGAAGCTGTGAAGGGTCCTCCAGTGCTGCAGAACTGGAAGGAAAGCTCACTTCCCTGACAGTATCCTGAGAGGACAGAAACAGCATGACGGAGGGACACATATATGGAGTACTCGCCTGCGGCCGATGACTCCAAAAGAGACTCATGACTACCATTCTTCCAGTGTGAAAGGAATGGAAGCTACACCCTGAGTCACAGACTCAACCAAGGGCAGAATTCACAACCAGACATTCCACAACCACTGATGAGAATGAAAAACTGCAAAGGAGTCAATTACAACCAAAGTAATCCAGAAATATAGCCAGTGCCAATCACAAACCCATTCAAAAGCTTGTCTGAGATGTTACATGATTTTTTAAAAGTAAGTTTTGTTTCAGTAGGTATAAAGAGAGCTCAGGAATTTTATAAAAGCTGCATTCTGTGCAGTACTAGTTCAGAAGAATGCCTGTGTAAAGCAAAAGAATGTCCAGAAACATACACAGATGCGTGTGCAGATAATGGCAGCATCTTTAAACAATGAGGACCAGTCTGGGTTGTTCAATGAACTGTATTTTTGGTTAAAAACAAAACAAAACAACAAAAACCAAACCAACTTCAGAATAAACTAGATTGTTAACCTTGTTGTATATAAAAGAATCAATTCCAAGTTGACCAGAATGTTTACTGCAACAAAGACTAGAAGCAAGTAAGAGAACATATAGTAGCTACCAGAACAGGAACAAGCTAAGCCCAGCCCAAGGCTAAGCTAGTTAGCAACACCAGTAGCAGAATTCTCAATCTATAGCTATCCCAGCACCTCCTGCTGGCGTGGATGGGACAACCAATCTCAAAAGCAGAGACACGGAACACTAGCAAACAAACAAACAAACAAACAAACAAACAAATAAATAAATATAAAAAAATAAACAGGGTTAGAGAAGAACAAGCCATCTCTCCAGGCCTAATTTTAATAACTTTAATAAAAGTATATCTCAACTAAAAACCAAAAACCTCAAAAATGTGTGCTCAGAAGTGTAGTTGCATAAAGATTGAGTTAGTTGGCAATCTGTTAGTAGAAAGCTTATATAAATCAACCCTTTCATGCTTTGGCGTTAAAATAACTGGCAACACCGAGCTTCTTGGCCTACGCTTCTAATGAGGCTGAGGCAGAAAAATATTAGTCTCAGGCCAGGCTGTACTATAGTGAGCTCCAGGACAGCTTCAGCTAAATACTGAAATATTCCTTCAAAAGATACTCCCTATCCAGACATATACAAATGGGCAACATGGGCAGCTTATGGACAGAGACCCATGACAGGCAAGCCCCAGGAAAGGGCTTATAGTGACCTTTAACCTTTAGGGTGGTTGAGCCACAGTGAGTTCCAGCACTCTCATGCTGAAATGCCCACTGAACTAGCAAAGAAAGACAAAATTAAATTTACTGTGGAATTATAGAGTATCTGCTTCTAACAGTGCAGACTTATCCTTTGCAGTGTGCACCTGGCATCTGAAACATTCCAGGCTTAATTAAATGAAGGCAATGTACATGCAGCCCTTAAAGCCCATAAACAAGGCAGTTTATTACTTATGCCATACAGTTACAGTAAAAGATGAACCCTAAGGTAGTTTGATGAGTTTTTCAAGGGCACAGAACTAGCAAGTGACTGACAAGGGAATATAATGTTCCTTTCCTGGTCTTGAGATATTTTTGCCCATGGCAAGAGTACAGAGCCTCACAGAGAATAATTTTGTTTATGTGAAAACCAGATAGGAAAACAACAAAACCCTCTGATTTAGGAACTTAGGTGCTTCAATATTTTCATATCATCACATTTTCTTCTGAAAAGAGAAAGACAGACATCCATCAATCCTGTAAATCCTACATTATCTATACTGTGTGAGGTAACAGCATTGTGCTGTTTCATAGTTAACATTTTCCTAAGAAAACGTAATAAACCTGGGAGAAACATCAGTGTTTACCACATGACACACCGACTGCAAGCATCAGACTTGATGTCTGAGGAGGCGTTCTCAGCCTTAGGTCCATTTATGCATTCAGCTGAGGGCAACCTGGTAGCCTTACAGTGCTCCTGATTCCCACAGACAGGCTTAGGTCACACTTACACACGGAGCCTCACATTTCCTAACACTCTCGGATAAGGTGGACTCAAGAGTGAACCTAAGCAAAGATATCTGAAACACAAAACTCTTTTTTGGGAGGGAAGGGGAGAATTGATCTCAGGTTTACTTCCGTGAACACTTTCTCCCTTATCATTAGGGCCCAAGGCATGTCATCGACTTCTGGCAGCAGAGACCCCCCCCACTAAACCCCCTTTCCTCAAGCCCGACATTACTCTTTTAGTCCTTATGCAATCCCACCCTCCTGTTTTTTCCATCAAGACCCCAACAATTCCCCTTACTGACTCTTAGTGCTGTCAGGGCAGAATGGTGTCTGCCTGACCCTACTTCACACTTTGACATTTCCAGCAGACACCAGGCTTTAAAAAGTACGTCACGTCTGTTCTCAGGCTAGCAGAATCCTGGACATATTTATAGTTGGACTTAAAAACTCATCTTCAAATATTTAACACAGACATTGGCTTTGTACTTCAACCCAACTTTTAGGTGACGGAAAATAGAGAGGAATCAGTTTCTTCTCTTTTTCAAACCAATCTTTCTAATTTCTTAATGCTCCTAATTACGTAATAATATGTAACTAGATATACAGATAGGTAAATATAAAAGCAATTTACATTTTCTCCTCTTAGTCGCCATCTTGTCATATAGATGAATTCCATAGTATGATCCTTTCCCATAATTTCACCATTGCACAGCACATCCAGCTTTAAAAAGAATAATTAAAATATGTTAATGGAAAGAAAATTTTAATTTATACATTTTCCAATTCTAAAAGATCCAACTAGTTATACCAACATAAAAGCCACAATTTTATCAGATCACTATTTCTAGTAAAACTACTTTGTCACAGAACGTTGACAGTTCAGATGAAACAGCACTTATCTTGTGCCACACAACCACATCTCAAGTTGATACACAATTTATAAATGCAATGCCAACTACGTTGGTTCATGTGTCTACAACCCTGCAGGTTTTAGACATACAGTGGGATCACTCTTACTGAATGAGAGTAAGTATAGCAACCTCATTCTAAATCCACCTCTCAGAATCCTCTGAAGTTCCCAGAATAGAAAACCCAACTGTACTTACACAGTCTCCCTTTACTTCTAGGTGGTTCAGGAAACCACCCCCAAAGCCTCAAAAGGCCACAAGAACTTTGTCATTCACTAATTCAAGAAAGCACACACAACAAATATTTACCAAAGATCCCTATAAAGGAATCCTCCAGTTTCCAGTGAAAGAAACTGCTTCAAATTTTCCTTCAGTGTGCAGGAAAAATGAGTTTTAAATAAATCTGTGTCTAGCTAGACAAAGCCTACAATTTTGAACTTGAAGCCTAACACAAAATATCAGATATATGAACTAAATTATTAATATTTTAACAATTTGTGGTAATATATAAGCTTAAAAACTAGCCGAAAGTCACACGAGCCATTTCCATTAGGTTCATGATCAGATGCTTCCTCAGCTGCAGACTCCTGTCGGGTCGTGCTTCGGCTCCTTTAGTAGCAGCCACATTTGCACAGAGTCGCTTGTACTCTGGCCCCAGCTCCAGCTCACCACTGGAGAACAGAGAGCCTGCCTACACTTCGGATCCATCTCCCGTTTGCCACTTAAGATTGGTGCTGTGTCCTCTGAGGCTCAGGGGATACCACAGAAAAGAAGACAGAAAGACCAAGAGCCAGAGGACAGGGAGACGGGCAGCAAAAGAAGTCTTGTGGACATGACACAGCCACTGCACTAATGGACTTCCTGCAGCTGCAGTTATCCATATGAGACCAGCACAAGGCTCGGCAGAGCGACAATTCACCACAGATGGAGTCCATGAGGCCTCACTGCGCACTGGCTGTCAACCGGCAGTGAATGGTTGCTTGGGAAGTGTCATTTCCTTCAGCGGTGTGGCCAACGCAAGCTGTCCTTGCTCCAGTAAATGACCTCGTACTCAGGCTCAGGCAAGAAACCCTTACTAAACTCAGTGGACCACAACAAAAAGAAGGAGTAGAGTGTACCAAGAGGGACTCCAACCCATGAAGGTATGAAGGGGTACGTAAAAAAAAGCAACTTAAATTCCTATATAAATATATAAAGCTGTCAAACAGTAAAACAAACAATTTAAGAAGTGACATATCTTAAAGCGTGATGACATTATAAGGAAAGAACTCATTTAGGTAGGCAACTTGTTTTGAGACTATTAATATAAAATTTTCAAATAGCTCCTTAGTTACAGCTGCATGAATGTGATTCACTTAGGGTATGCTGTTATAAAATGTTACAGAAATACTAAATTCTAAAAAATTTTTAAACATGAAAATAATCATTTTCTAAATAAAAATTAATTTGAATATATTATTTTATTTTACTCATTTATTTATTTTACTCATTTTTCTAGAAATTTACAACAGATCAGAATCATAAAAATAATCACAATTAGATATTTTACTTACCTCATAAGAACTTGGAAGTTTTAGTTTTAAACTTAAAAACTTTTTAATAGTTCCTACAGTAACTCGTGTAGAACATCGAATGAATTTCTTCATGAGCCCCTAAAGAAAACAGAAGACACATTAAAACTCCAATTTGTCTTCACTAAAACCGTAGGCCCTTCCAGGCACGAAGGCATATGCTTGTAATCCTAGCGTTCAGAGGGATGAGGCAGGATTTGAGTTTGACTCCACCGGGGCTGCAAAATGAGACAAGTCTCATAAGACCACCCCAAACCAAACAAACAAAGGCATGATTTTACTATATACTTTTGAGTATTTTCCAAACGTAAAACAAAAACTTAATTAATGTTCCTAATTATTGACTATTATTTACATGCCATTCTTTGAGAATGCATTAGTGTGTGAATTAGCAAAATCCTGTCAAGTGGACAATCTTGTTTTTCTCTGAGATATTTTTTCTGTAAAGAAAATCGAGTTTAAGTAAAAAGACACAAAAATATCAACATTTTATTGAACGATGCTGTTTCTTAAAGCAGTAGGGACACTTGTTAAGCATGACGGAGAACCTCTAGGTGACCTGAGAGAGAGCAATAGTTTCACATAAGACTGGGAGGCCTGGGTACAGCCCAAAGGCGTCTGTCTGCTCCACCCACAGCATGCCCCAGGACCTGCAAGCTGAGCACTGTGGGCTCTGGGTTGAGGAAAAGCACTTTCCAAGGATGAGCACAGCACTAAGTTCTGAGTGCTGTGGTGTGGCCCCTGTTTTACATGAAGACAGTGATTTTGATTCACTCTATCAGCATGTCAGAGATGTCAGAATAGTTAAGGGAACATTTTTGAGACAAGGCAAAAGTGTGTTTCTAGAATTCATAATTCAGTAAAGTCTGAGACAAATCTAACAAAATAAAAATGAGCATTCTCCAAAAACAAACAAACAAACAAAAAACAAACTTTATAATGAAAGCAAATTAAACCTGCTCTGCCTCCTGGCTGTGTACACCTGAGAACCACTGCATAGATGTCTAGAAGGTGGCTGACACCTCAAGACAGCAATGACTGATGGGTGCTGGGTAGAAGACAGGAATGGAGAGGAGCTAGAAGCCGAGCTTCTTCCCGCCGTGGGAAACAGAAACACTGTGGTCCACCCCAGGGGCTCACAAGAGCCCATGTCTCACCTCAACATGCTCAGCTGTCTAGAAAGGATCAGTATTTTTGGAACATCTGCATATTGAAGAAGGACTACATAGAAGAAGACTGTTTATTTCAAGATTGTCACCTTCCTTCCCCATGGCACAACACTCTTACTCTGTGTCCTGTTATCCAACTCAGAAAATATACAATTCAGAAATGTCTCCTCCTTCTAAGCTGCTTCCCTGAGGCCCCAATGTAACAGAGCACGTCTGAGGTGTCCAGACTTAGCAACTTCAGAAGCACAAGTGGGTCAGAGGCTGATAAAATAAAGGCCCAGATCCTGTCTTCCTCTGGTTTCGAAGAGCTAAAAGACTAAACACAAAATCTGCAGCGGTTCCTCCTGTGAGCCCAGAGGGCTCTGTGGTTCTAGGATACAACTAAATGATTTTTCAGTTTTGTGTGTGATTTTTAAAGTCTACACCATGTTTGTTTTTCTCTTGTTTCTTTAATATTATGATTTGCATCTCTACTAGTCAGAATAATTAATAAACGTGACTTGAACTTCTGAAATATAACACCATAAAGTCACTATTTAAAATGAACAATTTAGTTTTTATAAAGTTGTTCAACAATTAAAATATCCAATTCCAAAAATTTTCTTTGTCTTCTGAATAAATCCTTTACACATTAGCAGTTACTTCCTATTCGTGCTCGACACCAGACCTGGCAACTGCTCATGTGTCTTGAGTAACAGGCTTTTTATTACTACTTATAGCATTACCACATAACGAATAAATATTCATTTGCTTACTATACTCAAATATATTTATTGTTGCAAGATGCTGATAAGCTGGAAATCTGAATTAAAATTATTTGTTAATTTCCTAATACAAAGTACCATTATTAGTCATATAACAGTAAAGAAATTCAACCAAAAAAATCTATAGGTTTACACAGATAAAGAAAATCTGAAACAAAAAGTAAATATGAACTTGTAAATAAAACAAAGTACAGAGAAAAACAACATCCTCAGCGAGTAACACGTGCTTGGACAAAGTGACAAAATACTACGTAAGAGCTCAAGTAGTGAACTCTTACAATGAGAATGAAAGTTGTTGCCAATTAAAAAAAACAGAAAACACTAAGGAAAACAAACAATTGAGCGAGCAGCCAGTTTTAAGATCTTTTAAGAGACAGATCAATGACCAGACACAGGGAACTGGGAGAGAAATGAGGACTATGGAGAAAATAATGAAAGTTTCCACGGATTTCTATCAGCTCATAGGCACCTTATAACACAACTTTACTTCAAAAGCTATAACACCGGAGGCTTATACAGCATCAAGCAAAGGACTGAAGAATGCAACTTAGGGCTGAAGAGATTTCTCAGTGGCAAGAGCACCAGCACTCTTCCAGAAGACCCAGGTCCAACTCCCAGCACCCACATGGCAGCTCACAACCACCTGTAACTCCAGGGGACTCCACACCCTTTGCTGGCTTCTGCTGGCACCAGGCACAGATGATGCACAGGCACACAGATGATGCACAGGCACACATGTAGGTAAAACCCCTACACACATAAAATCAACCTAAACTTTGAAAGAGATAAAGATTAAAAGTTGAAGACATTGCTTGAATGGAGTGAGTTTTGGCTACTGCAGTTTGAAAATTAGCCACTAGATGGTGGCATTGGCCTGAGATGGTTGGGGGTGGGAAGACAAGGTTACCTGGAAAGCAAGGGCTTAGCCATTTCCAGGTAGAGAATTTTAGAGAATGGCATTCAATTGCGTCACATTAACAAAAAACCTTGAAAGAAATCATTTTGATGTGTTGGAAAATTCATAACAGTCCAACTTGCCCACTCACCTTCACTACATTGTCCCCTGACTGCCCATTATTTCGTAAACAATCCAGACAGATAGCAATTTGTGGGTCACTTCTATGATAGTCTTTATCATCTTGGTTATCATCACCTTCTTCATCTGCTTTAGATTTGTCAACCTTTGAAATGTCATCTGCATAATTGAAGCAAAACTCATGTAACCCAAAGTTTAAATTCAAGCAACAATATGATATTCAGCAAAACAATAACAAACCTAAAATATGTTATAACTGGTCTGAGTATATACTCACTTATAAGTGAATATTAAAAATGCAATACAGGATAAACATATTAAACTCTGTACACCTAAAGAAGCTAAGCAAGAAGGAGAACCCTGGGTAAGATGGTCAATCCTTATTCAGAAAGGCCAATGAAATGGACAATGGAAGAGGGAGAAAACGGAACAGGACAGGAGCCTACCACAGAGGGCCTCTGAAAGACTTTACCCAGCTGTGTATCAAAGCAGATGTTGAGACTCATAACCAAACTTTGAGCAGAGTGCAGGGAATCTTATGAAAGAAGGGAGTGATGAAAGACCTGGAGGGGACAGAAGCTCCACAAGGAGAGCAATAGAACCAAAAAATCTGGGCACAGGGGTCTTTTCTGAGACTGATACTCCAACCAAGGACCATGCATGGAGATAACCTAGAACCCCTGCACAGATGTAGCCCATGGCAACTCACTGTCCAAGTGTGTACCCTTGTAAGGGGAACAGGGACTGTCTCTGACATGAATTCAGTAGCTGGCTCTTTGATCATCTCCCCCTGGTTGGGGAGCAGCCTTACCAGGCCACAGAGGAGGACAATACAGCCATTCCTGATGAGACCTGATAAGCTAGAGTCAGAAGGAAGGGGAGGACTGCCCCTATCAGTGGACTGGGGGAGGGGCATGGGAGGAAAAAAGGGAGGACGGGTGGGGCTGGGAAGAGATGAGGGAGGGGGCTACAGCTGGGATAAAAAAAATAAATTATAATTAATAAGAAAATAAATTAAATTCATAAAAAAGAAAAACTGGAAATAATACTTTTTAAAACCCTCTCACAAACTAAACAATGGAATATTCATCAAAAAACCTCAGAAACTATAACTATATTTATCAAAGGCCATCAGAAACTTAACAGTAAAATTTCTATACTTACTAGAAAATCCAAAGGAAAGATTTTGGATTAACTATATTTGGTCACAGAAACTGCAATCAGGGATTAGGCTACTTTAGAAGGTAAGTAGGATGCAAAATACTTCCAAATTCAATAACAGACATATTCAAATTAAAAACCAAGTATTAACTTTCAAATCATAAGGAATCTTCTCTGACTTCTCAGAATTTCATATTATTTACAAAATCAACTACAGAATAAAAAATTAGATTAAAAAATACTTTGTAACCATTTAACATGGTAAAATTCCATTAAGAAACTTTGACTACTATATTTTATATAACATAAAATTTACTGAAAATGTTACATGCATGCAACTATATTTATTGATACATTTACAGAATATCTTGAACAATGTTTTAGACATGCAGAAAGCTCATCCTGAACAAGAAATCCCCCCATAGGCCCATATGCTTCAATGAGGGTGCTGTTTGGGTGGGTTATGAAACCTTTTGGAGGTAGAGCCGAGCTGAAGGAAGTAGGTCACTGGGAATGGGTCTTGAGGTTTTACTGCCCAGCTCCACTTCCTGTTCTCCTTTGTGACAATGGATTCAATGTGACCAGGAATGCCTTGCTCTTGCTGTCATGCCTTTCCTCCCATAACAGTACCCCTAAACTGTCAACCACAGACTAATCAACTTCCTTTCTTCTTCCCTCTCCATCCCCTCCTAGATGCCTCCTGTCATGTATTTTGTCACAGAAATGAGAAAGCAACAAATACCATTATGGTGCTAGAGTACAGGAAAAGGAAAAAAGGAGAAATACTGGATGAAGTGGTAAATGAAAGGTGACTATGTAAGATTCAGAAAACATTTTCAGATGAAATATATCTACCTAAGCTAAATATGAAAAACCAGTTCTCCAAGAAGTACATTTATAAAGCTTCCCTACCAATGAGAGGCAAGTCTTTGTTCAGTATAGTAAAAGCATTATGAAAGAGAAGAGATGGCTCCTTCCTTTTCCTCCCAAAGTCCAATTTCCTCTCTCCAATTACCTTCAACTGGAGTCATGCAGACCCGCATAGATTTAGATTTTCTCTAATCTCATGAAGGGTTGCATGACTCTTGCACAGGAGAACTGAGTGTGGAAAGATATTACTCCACCAACCTAACAAAAATCAGAGGAATGAGAGAAGCTGTCAGAAGCACACATAGTTACCTTGTCCATTTTCTTGAGGTTTATTTTTCTTCCAAAATTCCAATTCACGCTGAAGTTCTTCTAATTTAAAGGAAAAAATATGAAAACCATAGGAGCATGAAATCTTTAATAGAAATACAAAACACAAAAACAAGAAGTCTGTAGAACCCAAACAGAACTCACGTTCTCGTAGTCCAGGCACCAACTTAAATATAATTTCCTCCAATGTGTTATCCAGCCTTCAGGGGGTGGGCGGCGGGGACAAACAATGAAGATATCAAAACTCAATATGCAAACAGCTTGAGAGTCAGACTGCAAATGATTTCAGTGTACTCACAACACCAGTGTTCCTGCACACAGCGCACAACTCTTCTAGTAGCCTTCCACTGGTGCACACCATGGTGCATACCATGTAGCCTTCTCTACACGTGCACCCTCTGAACATGCCTTTGCCATTCTCCCCTTGATTAAGAGGTGGAGCCCAGATCTCTGAGAACCCCCAAACCTGAGACTAAAGACTACACTGGAAAACTGCTTAGAACAAAAACAATGTTGGCTAGGCAGTGCTGAGCTTGGATCTAGCCTGGGTCATAAGGGCACTACATTTCTGTGCTCCACGGAGACCTCTTAGGGGAGAAGTCCACTGCCTTGCTGAGGTGGCCCTGGATCACGCCACTGGCAGTCCATCCCAACACATGGCAGAACTCTGTAGTTAACTGAAGTGGCAGGAATAAGTGAAGCCAAGGCCAAATTGCTCACTAGCTCACACCAATGGTGAGGAGTGCTGGCCATGAAGCATTGAGTTAGGGGCGGTTTGCCATGCAGCCACAGCGAACATTCCCACTCTCCAAATCTCTACAATTCTGCTTCTTTCCTAAAAATCAATGCTCTTCATTTCATTTTTGGAGAAATTTACACAGGTTGGCCATTTTAGCTCTCTAGATAAAAATTTATTTACCTTGGCATTTTTCTTTCCTGATAATATAACCACTCTTTTTTCTAGACCATTCTCTTGCTTCTACAATACCTGCTCTTGCTTCATCTTCATCCTACTTATTATTAGCAGAATTGGTCTTCTTTGTCATCAAACGTCTAAAGAGGGAAAATCTTTACCTTAAGTGTCCTTTAAAGCTATTTCTGGAGATGGAGAGATGGCTCAGCAACTTAGAAGAATACTTGCTGCTCTGGCAGCGGGCTGGAGATCAGTTCCCAGCACTCAAGTTGGATGGCTCACAACTGCCCATACCTCTAGCTCCAGACCTAATGCCTTTCTGGACTCTGCACATACCTGGTGTAGACACACTGATACATGCAGACAATCAGACACGTGCACACACGCACACACACATTCTGTTTCTTAATCTGTCAACCTGAAAATTTTGTAAAGTACAGTTTGTTATTCTGTTATACTGTGCTACTTACTTAGCTCCCTGTAACTGGTCTTTACGACTAGTTTTGCAGCAATCTGACAGCATGGCTTAACACCAATGCCCTGAAATTCCCTTTCCCTCTTTTTAATTTTTCCCCTCTGTTCTTTGTGCCCCAAAATTTTCTTTATCCCCCAGTGTTGGGGAGTAGGCTCCAAATCTGGATGGTCAAGTCCTTCATGTAAAACACTATAGGACTTCATATCTAATCCACATCTTTTCCATACCATCAAACCAGCTGCAGTCTGTATATAATAAGTTATAATGTATTTTCTTGTTTGGAGACTAATGACAATTAAGTGTTCAGTACAGAAGCAATTTTTCTTGCAAACAGATCTGATGGGTAGTTGGCCAAATCCACTGGAGGAAGAACCCAGAGATGTGGAGGGCTGAGTATGCCCTGTTGCTCTCTATACCACAACTTTTTCTAATTTTCCATGGGCCATGTTTCCAGGGTTCTCGTCTGTTTCTGTAGCTTGAAACTCAACATGTGGAAAGTTAGCTTTGTCTCATACCTTAGCTCTAGATCTGTATATCCAACAGATGCTAAACAACTCAGCCACCTCCTTTTGTTCATTTATGTCAAAGACTGTCTCATCCAACCCTCCAGAGACACAGAAGAGCCCTTAGCTATCTTACTTTCTTAAAGTTTTAAATGAAACAACAACACTCCCAAACAGGCTCTAAGCAAAAACACTGACTTCTTTTTCTTACTTGATTCATACACTTTTCACCAAGTCTTACTCTCAGCTACTTCTCAGCGTCTCCCACATATCCTTTCTTCATCACCTCACATCAGCCTTACATTCTTAGGTCCCATTCTTAGGTCTGTTTGTTTCCTCCCAGCACACATTTTTTTCCCTACTACTTCTTTCCTGATAATTTTATTATAATACATTTATCCAACCTAGTTCACATATACCTGAAAATAACTCAACTGAAGTCACTGAAAATTCCAAGAAAATGTTGTCATTTTAATTGCAGATATATTTCCTAAATATTATGTAATCTTATTTTAAACTTTTATTAAAAGATTTAAAAATGAAATAAAATGCTTTAAAAAGACTACAAATGCCTAAGACCTAAGTTATGTTCAAATAGCATAATAAACGAGAGATTACAAATGTATCCAATAATTAAAATCAATCAGATTATAGAATATATTTCTTTACCTTAACATCTCTAATGGATTCGTTTCATGAACTTGGTTGCCACACCTTGGGCAATCATTGCTGTCTTCAAAGTGCTGGACAATACAGGTCTTACAGACTAGAAATAGATAAGATGGTAGGTTAAAATTAAACTCTATGAACTTCTAAAATTACACCAAAATAAAGCCTAACTGATAGCAAAGCCCACTGCCACAGTATCAAAAGAAAATTCTAATTTACTTATTGTTTCTATTAATATATTTATAAACTAAATACATTAATTTAGTTTAACTAAAAACTATTCACTTTTTAACCCAGTAGTCCAGTGGCTTTATCTTTTTCTTTTTTTTTCATTTTTATTTTATATTAATCACAGGTTATGTACTTTGTATCCCAGCCGTAGCCCCCTCCCGAATTCCCTCCCTATCTCCCCCTTTCCTCCCCCCTCCCTCATCTCCTCCCTAAAAACACTTGCACATTTTACATAAAAGGGTCTTTCTCACTTCAAGAAGTGGGACAGAGAAAACTAAAAATTGTTAATTTTGTTTTTATTTCTTTTGCTAAAAGTTTATCAACAGCTCTCAATAAAACCTAGGCATGTATCTCAGTGATGAAGCAAATCCTCTCTCTAAGGCCCAGCTTTAATCTACAGCACTGGAAAAACAAAACCCTTGAGAATTTTCAACATCTTTGGTTCCTGGGACAAAGCAGCAGTTACCATAGAATTCTGGGCCTTGCAGAACATGAATTTGTATTCACAGGCGCCTTACATGTCACAAAACACACAGGACAGGAGACAGTGTCATGTTGGCACAATGGCACAGAGATGATAGAGAAATAGACAAGGTAATTAGAGTTTTAAATAGAGAACAGAAGTTTGGAGCCATATGGCAACACAGCCCACATCTCCTCCGAACAGTGCTCCTCTGTGGTCACTTTATCTAAGCTTCTGTTACCTAGTAAGCCAACTGCTCTGCCCAAATGTGCCCTTACATAATCTCAGCAGCTGAACTACAAAACTGTAATCCGATTCCTATCCCGATAATTTCCCTTTCCATATTATTTCTCTACATAATCTCAAAATTTCTCTGGGTACAAACCTGCTTCCCCTTTGGTTTTACAATCGCACTCCAAGTTACTTTCTTCCCTTTCCTTACGTCCCACACACTCTGACAGAAGTAAAATTTATCTAAATGTTTGCCCAAGTGCAAACACTAAGATTCCTACCACTTAGATCAGATCTGACAACCCAAGCGTCACACACACTGCCTAGCACAACAATAAGCAGAACTCTGCCAGGCATTTAACTTTAAAATTACTTGGTGTATATGGGAAATAACACTTATTTCATTTGATTGTTCATTTAGTCAATGAATTGAATGCTAGGCATTATACTAGGAGCTGGCAATGCGGGAATAAATGACATAAAGTCCCCAATCCTTAGCCAGTACATGTTCTGCTTAGGAAGGCATGCAAATCTTGGTTAATGAGTGGTAGCCTGAGCACCCCTGCCCTTAGGAAGCTAGAGACAGAGCCCTGGTGTCTGGCAGCTGCATAGATGAAATGATCTGGGTTGGTCTCCTAAGAAGGTGATATTAACAGGTATTCCTGTGTTCTTTGATAAGGGCATGTAAGACCCATACTATCTAGTTCTCTTTAGTCCAAACAGTTAAGGATTGTAACCTCTTCACTATAATTCTCCTGCAATCCTGAGAAAGACAACATCAAAATGTTTAAAAAATAAAGTCATGCAAGTTATTCCAATGTATAATATAGAAGTAACTGTCTTGTTCTTCATGATATCCTGACCCCCTAAAGAGTTTATTTTTTAAAAATGTGTTTATTTGTTTGCTACAGAGCCTCATATAGCCTGGGCTGGCTCTGAATTATCTATTCTTTTTTTTTTTTTTTTTAAAGATTTATTTATTTATTATGTATACAATGTGTGTATGCATGTACACCTGCAGGCCAGAAGAGGGCACCAGATTTCATTACAGATGGTTGTGAACCACCACGTGGTTGATGGCAATTGAAGTCATGACCTCTGGCAGAGCAGCTGGTGCTCTTAACCTCTGAGCCATCTCTGCAGCCTGAATTCTCTGTTCTTGATCCTCCTATTTCCATCTCTCAAGAACCTGGGATTACAGGTAAGCATCACCACCTAGATTCCAAAAGGGTTCTCAAATGTTTGTTCAAAAGTCAAAATAATCTCTGACAGCTCTGTCTTTTTAAGTCAGACTGGAGCAGAAAACAGAGAAAGAATTCCTTTAGAAAATTCCTGATACGTGTTCTTTCCCCAGAATCACTAGCTAACTCTGAAATGTAAGAAAGAAAAAAGACAAATAAAAACCAAGAATAAAGGGTTTTCACAAAGGCAAGTGCTGCTAATATTGATCTGGAGCTCTGATTCTTATTGTTCAAAAGTTTTATCACTCTTAATGAATTCATCAATCCATGGTTGTCTACTATCCTTGACCAAACACAGATACACAGCATGCCCACAGCAAATCCTCATTAGGCCAGCCAAGACACTAAGTGTAAGACTCTGTCCTTCCAGAGACACCAGTGCTCATCTAAGCTATCTGATTAAAGAGATGTAAGGATGAAGCATTGATCTTTGTATGGATTACAGTTCGGACTCTGACTATGCTCCTGCCACAAATGAACAGTGTGCTAAAGAGCCCGAGAAGACTGCCCACAACTTCCTACCTATGCAGCAGAACTAGCAACCATACATCCAGCTTTATCACCTAAAGCACAATGCAAACTATGTTAGCACACAGAGTATTTAGTCCCTGACCTCACAATGACATCTTTTTGTTGCTGCACTGTTAAATTAATTGGTGCTTTTTCTAATACCCCCCTTAGCTTCCAAATAATGAGTCGGAGACCTGTTACATTTATTAAAAGCCTTAAGCACTACAGCCAGGCAGCTTCTCACCCATTCTAACTCGGCTGTGCTAGCCTGGCCTACTTCTCAGTCACATGCTCCATGACCTGCCATCTACTCTCACCCTGGTTGCTCCTGTTCCATGTCTGTCCTCCTGGACACTCTCTCAGGGCCTGGTGCCCTTCTCTCTCTCTGCTCCACCTGGGAACCTCCTCCTGGGATTGCAAGTCCCACCTTAACCATCTTCCCAGCTATAGGGTATTCAGCTCCTTATTAACTAATCAGAGATGATGGAGAACAAGTGTTACAGAACATTTGAGACAGGAGATTCAGTGAATATAGAGAGACACACCTTATTACAATTTGAATGAAGGTCACCTCTACACTGAAAGGTGGTGAATAAACCCAAAGCATCAAACATGCTATGGGTAAGCATTCTACTAATGTTCCCCACTCTGCACCCACAACTATATGCACTTATAACACACACACACACACTTTATATCTTTAATTTATCATGAGCTCACCATTAACATCATTAACGTGAAAAAACTTACGACCTGAGTTTATTTCTATCATTCTTTAGGTCTGAACAAGGTCAAATATACAAGTCAACAGGGAGACGGCTATCATGCTATCTAATACAATTTTTCCCTGTTGAGATGGGAAGCACAAGCTGAACCAGACAGTTTTTAACAAAGTATCTGCAGGACTAATTTAACCGCCCTAAGACTAACTCTGCAAAGCTCCCTCCCTGGGGTAGCCAGAAGGAAACTGGGAAACGCTGGCCAATGTGATGCATGGTGGGCAGAAGCTGGTCACAAACATCTTCCTTTGAAGAACCTGTCAGACTGCCCCATTCTAGGACTGACACTTTGCTAAGCTAGAATCAGAAGGACTCCATGAACCCCGAGGAGAAGTCACTGTCACAGGACAGACTGAGTCAAATACTGTGTGAGTTAGGTGCAAGGGAGGGAAGCCAAAGACTGCCCACAACTGATTCTCACACATTCCTGTCATGAGGCGCACTATTTTTTTTTTGTACCCGTGTAAAAGGGAGATTTAAAAAGTATCTACCCTACTTGATTAGTATGAGGACCAAGTGTAATAACTGGTTTATAGTAAATGTGGTAACTGGTAACTTAAATGTGAGCTCTTTCTATAAATCAGATTACTGGGTAAACAAGCTGTCAGAACAAGGAGAATTAACATAAAGTATTGAATATCATCAGACCATGACTGGATTGAAATACCCATTTACCGGAGGCCACTGGAATTGGAATGTCTATCACTTTGTGGTTAATATCATACAACCATTTCTACTTTTGCAACTCAGATGTGTTTAAGATGCATTGACTGTTTCATGTCCATGAAAACGATCTTCTCATGTAGGACTTCTTTTTCTGAGGCAAAGTAGGTTCTTGTCCAACAACAACTAACACTTTTCCACTAGACATTTTTTTTCCTGAACTTCACATTCAGTACATTCCAGTATTGCCCTTGGGCTAGACGTTAGCTCACAGTTACTTCCCAATCATTTTAAACAAACCTGCTTAGATGCTGCTGTCCCAACTGAATTATCCAAGAGCTAGCAACCTTTCCCACTTCCTTACTCAAGCTTCGGGAGCATTTACACAGCAGGCGCAAGGCAAGTTTTGGCCTACCCTGGATGGACAGCCTAGCCACATCTCTCACCTGTCAGGGTTGACAGCATAAGAAATTCAGATTTCTCCTTCAGAGCACTAACTCTGACATTACACCATAACATACTAATCAGCTTTTATCTCATATTCATTGTCATCCAGTAGTAACATTATTTATTAAATTGCCCAAGGGCTGGCTTTTGTTAAAAACATCTAGGTGAATTGGTCTTATCTGCCAACTTAAAAACATTCTCCCCTCCTTCTTTGAGAGTATCATTATATGTACTATTTATTCTTTAACAAGAACAAAACCAAAACTAAACAAACAAAACGGAGTTTCACTATGCAGTTCTGGCTGGCCTGGGGTTGGTTTCTAACTCAGAGATCTCCCTGCCTGTCTCCTGAGTACTGGGGTTAAAGGTGTATGTAACCATTTCTGGGTTGTGCCATTCTTTTTATTTATTTCTTTTTTGCTGGAGGTAAAGCTTTCTACTGCTGAACTAGAACCTCAATCCTATAGGTTACTGTGGGAAACATTTTTTCATACAGTTTTTGTGTTAAGAACTTTTTCTGCCAACAAGCTATAAGCAGGCTGTGATTACATGCAGAAGAGGTGTTTCCTGTTTTTCAGAACATATATTCCTACATGAGTAACTAACACTGATTTAAAACTTCCCCAACAGCTACAATTTGCTTCCATGAACTTCTTAGTTTTACTAATATAAGGAACAAAATCTTTATTTCTCCTGTGTTGTTATACATATCTAGCCTCAAAACCGTATAGTGATAACTATTTCACAGTGTACATCAGAATAGAGTTTTTGTTTTTCCTATGTCCTAAAAAGCTTGTATCTCTTTCCCACTGAGACAAAGGAACAGGCAGTGAGGCACAGGTTTTGAACGGCTCAGGGCAGAGAGTGGGCTTCACACATGGTGGGAGAAATCTTATACACTGGATAGGAAGGGAACCCTTCTGAGTTGAGGAAGGAAAGCAAGCTGACACTTCCACAGACTTCCAGAAGGAGCAGCACTGCAGTGGGAGTCAGGCAGAGGTCAATAGATGCTGCAGCTTCACCACTCTCCTCAGCAGTCAAGTGTCCTCACACAAACATGTGCCCATACTTCGACTCCTCTCCTCTCAGCTATGGTTTGGATGAGGTCTCTTCCTAAGGATCTCCGTGTTGGAGGCTTGGACCCTCAGGTTATGATGCAGAAGGTGGTGTGTCCTTTAAAGGTGGGGCCTAGAGTCACTGCCTTTGAAAGGGAAGGTAGCTCTGCCATTAGGAGTTTCTACACCAGAGAGAGATGGGAGAACAAGAGCCAGCTTAGCCCCTTCGCCCTCTTCTGCTCTTTGATTTGAGATCTGACTTTTTGCTCCTGCAAACTCTTGGGTCACAGTGTGCTGCCATCTGCAGCACATTAAATAGGTTCCTAGATTTTAAACCTTGAACCTCTCAAATTGTGAGCTAAATAAACCTATTTATTTGTTTGTTTGTTTAGTGTGAACTGCCTGCCTTAGGTGTTTCATTATAATAATAAAAAGTTGACTAAAAAACACTTTCTCTTCTTTGGCTATACTAGCTTAATTAAACCAAAATTTTTGTTGTTTTTAAATCCTACATATTCTGATTCTGTAAAATTATAGCTGAGCATTGTCGAAGAAACACATGAAACCATACTGATGGATATCTCACTCTCAATTTAAAGTGGGATTTTCATCTGCCAGGCAGTTATACTCAGTGTCCCCAAGTCAACTATGTTCCTTGCCAGTATGTCTCTGCCCAAGACCCATCAAATCCTCCCTACATTCTCCCTCTCCACCTTAATATTCAGAGTCCTGGGTTAAAGCTGTAGAAGCCCCTTTGATGTTCTATTCTGTAAGCTACATTTATTTCCTTCATTGTTTATGCATGTTCTATATGCTGATGGTCTGCAATTCATTAACATATGTGGATCTACCTTCAAAATATATTCAGAACCCAACATTTTACCATATCGGCACCTTGGCGCAAACTATAACCATTTAAGATCCTGGCATTGCTACTTTCACACAAAAGTTTAGGTGTCTCTTTTTACTATAATCCAGTTCGTATTATTCCTTGCTCAAACCACCCATGAAATGGGCCTTCATTTCCCTCAAAACAAAACCCACTGAAATAAATCCTTACATGTGCATTCCCTGTGGCCAACACCTATCCCTACCTCCCCTCTCAACTCTGCTCACTGCTGTCCAGCCACCCTGGCTTCCCCGCCCCTTCTCAACATGCCACACTCATACCTTCAAGTCCTTGATCTTACTATTCCCTTTGCCGGGAAACTTCTATCACATATCTGACGGGCTAGCTTCTCAATCACAAGTTCAAATGTGGCTGATTTAAGCTTCTCCCTGGCACAGACTTTTATGATCTAACACCTTCTTGACTGCCCAAGTCCCCTTGCCAGTTTGACCTTCCCTTTATCTACAGCAGATAGTGATAACCTTCTACTGTACACTATGATACTCTACTGACTATTATGTCCCAAGTGTCTGGACCAGAATCTGAACAAGAACAGGCTCAATAAATATGTACAGACAAAAGGCAGCCAGAAGTTAGGAGATTAAAGGAGCCCAGATTCCAGGCTTGCAACTGTTTCACTGTGGTCAAGTCAGAAAAAAAAAAAAGCCTACAAGGCAATGGAAGAAATTCTGAGTTTACCAGCAACAATGAAAACACACTCATTCCAACAGTAACTAATAATCTAAGATGAATCATTTTCTCTATCAATTGGCAGTTATGTATTCTAATGAAGAAAGTTTTGTTTACTCACTTAACTTTTTTACACAATAGTCTTTTGGAATCAGTTATGTATAAAACACCAGCAATTGTGAAGGTTCTTCAAAGTATCCAAAGAAAAGTATCTTTTTCCTACAACGTTAGACTGCAGCCTTTAGGTTTACATTGAACCTCTGTGCTGGGTTCTTAATTAGTACTGTTTATTTTCCATTATGTCTAGTACTGATGATTTTCTGTTATATACTTTGACTTCAGTCAAAAGCTGGTATCAGTTCTAATTCATTCTGGCCCCTATTTATCAGATATCAACATACACGATAATTACACTTTTTAAATTTCTGTTATTCCTTTGCTTATCCTTTTGTGTCCCCTATGATGATGCTTGCTCAGCAGTTTATTCCTAGCTTATTGCTTCAAAATAGAAAAGATCCATAAGCTTAATATAATATCTTATGATTAACAGCTAGTACCTAAACTGTTTAAAATCAACAACTATTCTTATTTCTACGTCATCAAAACGAACACTGTAATCACTTTCATCACTAGGTGCAACATGCTATCTGAATCTTCACCATCAGTATGATAATGACTTTATCTCTCCTGTGACCTATGATGTATGTGCACCCTCTGGTAATATAATTTCAATCTGGATTTTGCTTTCTAATTCAATTTTGTTTTTCTAAAAATAGATTTTTTTCACTCCAAAACTAAAAATCTTATAAAGAAAACACCGGAAATTTCATCAAAATGTTTTTTTTTTTCATTAGGATAGCTTTTGAACTCAGTACTAATATAGATTCACATCTTTAACAAACACCTAATACCTCACAAAATCAGCCTTTTCTCTTATATGTAATTAATGTTACTTAATGAAATAGTAAAAAAAATAAAAAATAAAAAGATAAATGGATGAAGAAAGAAGTGAGTTAGGGAAGCGTCGCATGTATTTGAAGATGTGCCTGAGTCAGACAGCAGAACTGAGGACCCGGCCCTGGCACTTACTAGGTGTTTTTTTTAGTATTTCTCAGTCCTCTGTCTGCAAGAAGAATTTGGAACAAGGGTCTGAAATACACTGCACACACACACACCTGCCTTTCTGTAGCCCGTGTCTTTCTATTTTTTGGTCTCTACTGAATAGCAACTACCAAGAAAGGCTTTTCTCTGCTTAATTTACCCTACAGCATTTGTTATACAGAATCTGAAATTTCATTCTTTGCTTTCCTGTTGTTGGTCTACTCTATCAGAGCATTAGTTCTAGGAGGTCATGACTAGGCTTGTCATAGTTGTTTCTCTGTTTCCTGTGGTAATTATAATGCCTGGCACATATAAGTGCCAATAAACACTTGCTGAGTGATCAAGTAATATTGCCCAGCTACAGGGGGTCTCGGTTAGATTAAATAAGACAATGAAAAGAAAGCTCAAACTCCCTATGACAAACATTCAATAAACAGTAGTTATAGTTTCAGTCTTTTATTAACAGTATTTTAATCATGGTAATAAACTGTGAACTGTCTAAGGGATGCTACGATGACAAAGGTCTGGTCCAGAGTAGTGCCTGTCAGACTCTAGTATAACTCAGAATCACCTAGAGAGCTTGTTAATACACATTTCTGCCCTTCCCCAGAGGTTCTTATTTGCAGGTCTACAGTGAAGCCCGAGAATTTGCACTGCTAATGAGTTCCCAGGTGACAGTGTTGCTCATGGATGCTGCTAGCCTAGAGACTGAAATTTGAATAGGAAGAGTATGGGGCATAAGATTTTAGCATTAAACTTCCGGCCCTACACCTTCACTAAGTAGCCATATGATTACTGTATTTGTTCAGAAACGGTAAACCAGAGCTGGAGAGATGGCTCAGCACTTATGAGTGTACTGCTGTTCTTTCAGAGTTACAGGGACCTTTTGGTCCGAACTCCCACAATGCACAGCTCACAGCTATCTGTGACTCCAGCTCCATGGAATCTGACACCCTCTTATGGCCTCTGTGGGTACCTACACTCATGTGCACAAACCCACACACACACACATACATATAATTTTATTTAAAAATCAAGACAAAAACCAGTGAATACGTAACTAAAATTTGCCATCATGATCAAACTACTCCTGCATTCTATTATGTTCTCTCTGTCTGTCTATGTGAGGAATCCAACTTAGACTTGGTATCAGGCACCTTAACCCAGTGAGTCAATTTCTCCATTCCTAATGTCCTGATACACAATCACCAAGTTCTCCATCCTAATAGCAGCTACCTATCAGTGACCCCATCTTCTTTGTATATTTTCTGTTCCAGGGGTTTACTGCCATAATTTTTGAAAGGGTAGAAAGAAGAGATTTGAATTTGAAGAGAATTTCATGACTCTGAGGAAAGAAATAGACGATTCCTACAGTAGCCTCAATCTTAAAACAAAACAACAACAACAAAAAACAGTTAAGAACCAATATACTGCACTGCATTTATAATATATGAGCTTCTGGAATGTAGCCCCTTCATCCTTGATTTAAGTGAAAAGTCTTTTATGTCAACAACGTATACAATCACTAGTATATTCACCCTGGACAACTCCCACACGCTGCCTGTTACAGCCTCTGTCTAGGCCAACAAACATTACTCCCCACTCTAGAGTCCACCTCCTGTTTTAATACTCATAGATGCCTCAGCTGGTTCTGGGAGACGGTTTTTAAAAACTAAGTCATAACGCCTACACAACATGGTGTACATGTCTTTCAAATTAGCTAGCACCGCTGAAAGGAGAGCACAGCAATCAATCATTAACCGAGCATTTAGGCTTTTATTACACACTCCCTAAATATTAAAGAGACACTTAACCTACACCTGTGCAGAAGGAAAAGGACAGGTAGCAGCTGGACTTAGAGGGAATGAACAGAGCAATGGAAGAGAACAGAGCAAAAGAAGTCCATGCCAAGGAGAACAAGGACCTGAACCAAGTGTCTCCCCATGTGTGTGCTGCAGTGAAGAGGGGAAGCAGGGAAACAAGCCACAGGTAAGTAGCTATAACTTATCCTGGATGCAGAATACCTTTGAGACATTTTTTGGTAAGGATGAAAAGTGACAGTGACAGAGACATTGTGTCTTTAGATACAGCCACCCTGAGTCTGGTTAAGGATGTGCTACTGTGGGTGTGGTGAGAAGGAAGGTGGCCTGAATGAGAACAGTAGCAAGGGCTGGAACTCAGATGGACTGGGACTCTGTCATAGTTTTGTTGTTGAGGGTAAAGAGAACCAGACAACAGCTGTCTGACTGGACCGAAGACCTACTCAATAGGAGGAGGGTGCCTGGTACTGAATGCCTACTGAGCTTTTTAGGAACAGGGAGCTCACGGCCACTGAAAAAGAATCTACTGCAGCTACTTTGCTAGACAAGCATAATTCCCTACTATATTCTCATTTTTATCCTTAGACCTACAGGCAACTGCAGCTATCAGCCCTCATTAAAAAAAAAAAATTTAAAAAGCCCTGTCTATACAGCAAATGGAAACCATTATAGAAAGCCACACATAGACACAATGCAGGGGTCAGTGGGTCGTGAGAATACACAGCTATCACAACTCCTACATCTGTGGCTTGAGAACATTGTAGAAAGAAGGGTAGAAAGCCTGCAAGAGCCATGATACCAAGAACACATCTGTCAAACAGTCTCTCCTAGAAATGACTGTGTAAACAAGACAGGGAAAATGACAGTATCAATGGACATATCAAAATGGAAGGAGGAAAATTTCAATGGCTTCCCATTGGACAAAGAACTATAGTAAGTAATGACTGCTGGTAGAATTAGCTTCTCCCAGAGGTGAGCCCCCGAATGGCTGAAAATGCTTAGTGGTCATCTCTGAAATCATACAAGCAAAAAAAGAAGCAGCAGGTTCTACTTATTTATTTGCATGTGTGTGTACATATGTATGTAACATAATCAAAGAAAAGAGTTGAGAGTGAGAGTTGAGAGTGGAGGCGACTTGGAAGTATTTGGAGGAAAGGTACCTGGCAGGGGCTCCAGGGAAGAAAGGGAAGAAGAAATGATGTAATTCTATTTCAATTAAAATGATTTTTTTTTAAAAATTAGGATGAGGACAGGGGAGGTAAAACATATGTGTGTAGTAATTTGATATGGGTGAGGTAACTCCGTCCACATCAAAGCAATGCAATGCGTCTTACCTGGAACGCACTGTGAACCTGGCCCTATCTGGAAAGGCCTAAGGCTTCAGGGAACTTAGAAATTCTATAATCCAACTCTGCTATAATATCCTGACCCACACTTGTGACTCTGTCATGTCGATTTTCTTCACACACTTACTTTATACATTTCTTTCATTCTCTCACTCTTCAACCTGACTTGCTAGCCAGAAAGCAGATGCCATGTCTGGTTTTGCTCACTAGCATAACTTCACTTACATTTTTCTCCCCTGACTGACCATCAGGACAGATATCTTTTTAGTTCCCACAGCAAGAACAAGTGCTTACTCATTCTTTCTTACAATACCACTGTAGTTTTTGTGCAAATATTTTAATAAGGTACTCTTCCTATAAAGTTAAGTCAACATCTAAAACTACAAGGTACCACAATGCCACTTAATTTTTCTCAATTCCTGCCTTTCCCACTTGGCTGCTTTACTCAATTTTTTATACATTCCAAATTATTATAAAACTGTATTCATCCTACATTACTACATGTGAAAAATCCTGGCAGCAGACCCAGACCAAGATCCAGAATATGATCACACATCAAAACACGTATGAAAATCTAGTAATGCTGCTTTAAGGTACTATTCATGTCATCAAAAAAAAACAAAACAAAACAAACAAACAAGAGAATGCTTAGCAAATGGGATTGTTTCCCCTTAAAGACTAATATAAAAATATACAGGACATAGAAATCCAAGAGTTAATAATCTTTATGCTATGTGCTACAGAATCCTCAGATCTCAGGCACCAAGCTTAATACCTGACTCCACCATTTACTGCTCAGGGTTCTCTGTGAATGATAAAGTCCACACTTGGGGTTACCACTGAATTCTCATCAAAATTTTACCACTTCAACTCTCAGTAAAGGGGTCAGGCCATTGCCAAAGAACTGTTTATAAACGAATGATTTGTACAGTTTGTTATTTACATCTTTAAGCTTTCAACTACTGTTTCAACAGGCTATTACCAAGACTATCAGCTGTTCTTCACAAATGGACAGTAAGGTCCTGTTGCTAAAGACAATACTTTCATTTCTCACTGAACATAGAGAAGCCAAGCCTAAGGAAAACCGAATTCTCTTGCTCTGCCAAAGACACAGCAATTACATGACTCCAGATGGCACTGTTATACCAACAGTCAGCGCCTCCGTCAGCCATCATCAGAAAGGCTTCTTGCCGTAGATGGGGACTAAGAGACCCACAAGTGGACAACGTGCAGACAGTGGGAGACTATGGCACACTCAATCATAAACGGAATGCCTTTGTCAATCCCTCCCCTCAGGACTCAGAGGCCTATGCAAAAAGACTGCAAGAGCCAGAGATGACAGAGGACTCTAAGAAAACTGTCCCCAGACGCAGTAGGACTGACGCACACATGAACTCAGAGACTGTAGGAGCACGCACAGGCCTTCCACAGGTTCCAGACAGATGGAGTCCAGCACTGAGAGGGGCAGTGGACACAAGCCCCACCCCTAACCAAGAAGCTATCTGCAATAGGCACCCACTGGCAAAGGGAAAGTTACTCACCTCCAATGGAGTCTCACTGAGCATATTATCGACACTCCAGGGTAGGCCTCATGCCCAGAAGATGGTGGCCAACACAAAATGAACTCAATGGTATTTTTGTATACTTTTTGTCTCATATGGCTTTGTTTGGGCCTTTTTTTTTGTCCTATTGGTCTTTTGCTTGTACATTTTGGTTTCTGATTCCATTTTTTTGTGGGTCATTATGTGTGCAAGCATACACAGATGAGTTTCTTGGTTTGTTGTTTGTTTTTTAAAAATAATAAGAGTATGGAGTTGGGTGGGGAAGCAGGTGAGAGCAGGAGGAATTGGGAAAAGTGTAATCAGACTATACTTATATAAAAATTTAATAAAAAAAGCAAAAGAGAAAAATCTCAGCCAATCTTTCCATGAAAAATAATACTTCTTTATAAAGCATATTAACAGTATATTCAGCTGGTCTGGATGGCTCATGCTGATAATCCTGGGAAGAAGCAGGTGGATCTCTGTGAGTTCAAAGCCAGCCTGGTTTACAAAGTGAGTCCAGGCCAGCCAAGGTTACATAGAAACCCTGTCTCGAAAAACAAAAAAACAAACAAAAAACCCCAGCATATTCTTCAACGATAAAATCAATGATAAAAGTATTATTTCAAGTAGCTAAATAAAGCTTCATGGCTGATCAGGAAAAAAAAGAACATAAAAATAATTTTTGTTTCTGACAAATAATATATACTTCTAGAATCTTTTTTTCTTCAAAATATGTGATAATAATTTGGGACTTCATTGCAAAATTTCTTTCAGGATATAAAATTTGTAGTAGACAAAAATTGGGAGATTTGTGCTTTTATCTTATCTCTCAGAGTTGGCCATTTCTTCTAGGGAGATCCCAATATAAAAACAAACATTAGGATCAGTGAAACAAAACAGACTGTGGACCATATATAGGTATATGTGCACGTATAGCAGGAAGCAAAAGAATATGCTTGACTGCCCACCCCAGTGTGCACTCCTTCCCTCTCCTCCCCAAATACCCACAACCCAATCACTTTTCACTACCTCCATCCCAAATCTGCTGTCTTTGATTGAAGCCTGTCTTACAGGGTGCGTGTATATATCCTGGTATTCCTAGAGCCTGTCAAGCATATTCTGGGCTCAGAGCCTCTGGAATTATTTGCTATTCCCTCTTTCTAGAAGGTTCTTCCCAAATTCCTACAAAGCTCAGTCCCTTAAGGTTTCTGTTAAAATGGCACAGAGGCTGATATGACATCACATAAACTCCATATAACTCCAATCCTGTCTACAATCTGTTTTGTTCCATGCCATTCATCACCAACTAATACTGAACATATTTAATATAAGTTCCCCTTCCTAGAATGTGAACTCCCAGAGTTTTCTTATTTTGAAAATTCTTGTATCCTCTGTATTTAACAGTGTACCTGACACATAGTAGGTAATCAATAAATGTTTTCAATGACAGTTAATTATTAACTGTTCAAGTTAAATACAAGGCAAGGACAAATTAACCATAAACGATATTTCATAGTTAACTGCTAATTGAACAGCATAAGCCAGTTAACTTCCCAGAGGAGCCGTCATCAACACCATTAGACAGCCTTTCCACAGTACATGTGACCAGACCTGACCACAATACCCAGCAGGTCTCAGTGTGTTAAACTATTGTACTGGCTGGTTTCGTGTGTCAACCTGACACAAGCTAGAGTCATCAGAAAGGAGGAGCCTCAGTTGAGGAAACACCTTAGTGAGATCCAGCTGTAAGGCATTTTCTCAATTAGTGATCAATGGGGGAAGAGTCCAGCCCATGGTAGGTGGTGCCATTCCTAGTCCTGGGGTCCATAAGCAAACAGGCTGAGCTAGCCAAGGGAAGCAAACCAGTAAGCAGCACCCCTCCATGGCCTCTGCATCAGCTCCTGCCCCAAGGTTTCAGCCCTACTTGAGTTCCTGTCCGGACTTCCTCCAATGATGGACTATGATCTGGAGTGTAGGCCAGATAAGCCCTCTCCTCCCCGACCTGCTTTCTGGCCACGGTGTTTTGTTACAGCAACAGAAACTCTGACTTGTCTAACGTAAAATTTGTCATTTTAACTTCCAAACGATTTTATTTGGCTCATTTGTTTGAAACTACTGGTATGTAGTCTATCCATTCATCACAGGAGATGAGCTCAAAGGAGGCTTTGGAAAAAGGCATTGGTATTATTATATGAGAGACTGAATAGGCTTTGAAGCTGAATTCAGGTCCATCATTCAGGAGCTGTGAGCAGAGAATTAGTGAAACTTATGTTTTCACACATATAAAAGGCAGACAGTCCAAATACTTTTTCCCCTACATCCATTCCAAACTGCTTCAAGATTACTGAAAAGCTAAAATGACTTCAGACATGACAGACATTAAACTGAGGCTACTGTAATCAGTTTCACTGAAGTAAGAAAATAAAATTATAGTAACAGAAAACACAGTATGTATACTCATATAAGGTTATAAAAAAATGTCTCTTTCCCTCTGGTAAGGCAGAAGACAACAGAGTTCTAGAAATTCCTCAGCTATGGCAATATTAAAATAGTCTCAAACTTGAGCATGCTTCAGAATTACCAAGCTTACTCCCTGAAAGATACTGGGCAAAAGAGGTCCTCAGAAAGTAGGTCTGTGGACAACCTGCATTCCTACCAGGTTCTCAGGGAAAGCGGACATTGGTGTGATTGGTGAAGATCAATGATATACATGCTCTAACACCTTCAGGGTCATCTTTAAAAAAAAAAAAATTAAATACTCCACTTTTCGCAAATTCATAACCAATTAGAGCCTTGGTTAGAACATTTTACAATCTGGTTTTAAAAGTAAACACGTATTAGGATTCAACCCTGAGACTACTTTTTAAAACTTAAAATCCAGACAAGTTTAAAGGAACAAACACAAAGATAAACTTCAGTGAGCAGATGACATAGAAATACGTACAGGTATGGAGGCATTCTGTCACGGTGGTCGGCTTGATCAGATATCCTTTACAGATATAGCAGGTGATGTAAGGGTTGAAATCTTTCACCAAGTGTTTCCTTTGGGTAGCCATTCGTGGTCAGCTGGCTTTAGCAGTTCAGGCAAAGAGGGGAACTAAGGGGGAGAGAAGCTGGTCCCAGGAGCTAGCGCAGTGTTCTTGGTAGGTGTCCTGAGTCATGAGCATGCACATCCAGTCTGAGCACAGATCACTGATCATCACTCCTTTTGGAGGTCCTTTTCCATATCTGTTTCCAAAATTAGAGAGAGAAGGCATCAGATTTCTTATACTGTATTTAACATCATTAACAGTCAATTTGTAGGGTCTAAATTTGGTGAGCAGAATACATTTACTGTATAGTTAACATGTAATCTATTATAATCGAGAATAACACATTCATTCACCCAGTTCTGAAGCCTCAGTTACTACCTCCACTCATGGCATCCAAAGCTATTGAGTCCAGTTCATATGGTTCCTCACCAGTTTGTGCTGTTACTACCTGCTTGACTTTCTACCAAGAGTTTCTGCCAGCACACGGTACATCAACCTTCCTACCAAAGCGCTCTAGTTCCATTTTGTGCTCTCCATGTAGTTAATAGTCAAATCAAGTTGATGGCCATTTCCTCTCCAAAAACAAACACCCTCTAGTCAGGGCATCTTATATTCTGCTATCAGGTTTATTCTATTCCATTCAGCACTTCTCATAAAAAAAGTCAGTGCTTCCTCTTTACAAACAGAAAAACTGTGTAAGTTTGTTAGCCTGTCCGTGAGATGTAAGCCATATCCCTGAGTTGACTTTAACCTTTCCCTCAGCACTTGAGGTAGGCTCCAGGATCACTCCTCTCCCACCATGGACTCTGCAGGCTCCTATCTTCCAGGCAGCACGCCTTTCCTCTTGACAACTGCATCATTGCCTGTCCAATGCTGTCCTCAGTGCAATCTCTATTTGTTAATGCTTACTTCTCCCCCACCACATTTTCCTCTCATTCTCTTGTCCATCCATTCTTGTTTTCTGAGGGTAGGTTTCATAAAGCCCAAGCTGGCCTATAACTCCTGTTGTAGACTTGATGACCTTGGACCTCTGCTCCTCCTTTAGAGCTCTGGGATTACAGGTGTGCTCCACTACTCCCAGGGATCAAACTCAGGCACAGTGCATGCTAGGCACGCACTCTGCCAGCATTTATTCTTGATCTCCTCTACTAGGCAGGAAGTTTCACTAGAAACCAGTCACACTCAGTAGATACACAACCTGGGAAATGTACATTCTCTAAGTCTCAACTGGGTGTTTACTTTGTTACTTAAAATTGTAAGATTAACAATAAACTCTAGCTACCTAAAAAGGCGAGCCTTAAATGTTTTACAACGAGATAGTACACAGTAGAAACTGAAGAAATGCCATTAATTTTCCTTGCAACTTTACAAATAGCTAGTTAGGTTATTTTAAAAGTTTTGTAAATTCATTACAAGAAAGATGCCCTTGGAAAACATCGTCAATGAAGATGCTGATTTCACTAAGTTCATTCTACTTATAAGCTTTTCTCCTAGCTTGGCTGTTGGCTCATAGGAGAGTATAAAAACTAGAAAGGTCTAGAAGGCATGATTCCATCAGCACACACCCACTGCGAAGAAGGTTCAGAGCGTCTATCTCTTGGGGAAATGGTGTTAAGGACTTGACAGAGCTGTAATTTAATTAACTGCAATCTCGGGGTTCTGGCCTCAGCCCTTCATGACCTTCAGCAAAGCCATTAATATCCTCGCCTGGGTCTCCTGTTCCTCTCTCCGCTTTCCCTTACTCTCAGGACTTGGGCGCTCGCGCCAGACCTGTGGGAAACGCAGTCCCGATCCCCTGCCTAGAGCCCTGTCACCTAGACGCCAAAAGGAAGCGAGTGCTGGCGGTGTCGCGCCGGTGGCCGGCGGCAACTTTTCCGCGTCGGGCGGTGCGGATCCCGGAGGTTCGAGCCCTCCGCCGCCCGGCAGGTGCTCGGCCCGGGAGCCGGGGCCACCGGCGCGGGGACCGCGGGACGCAGGACGAGCCCCCGCGGGCCGGCCGGGCCGCCCCGGAGCGCGGACCCCGAAGCCCCGCGCGCTCGCCCCGCCCCGCCCCCCGAGCGGCTCGGGCTCCAGCGCCCGGCGCGGCAGGTGTCTGGGGCGCCGCGGCCGCCGGCGTAAAGTTGGCGCGCGGCCGGGCCGCCCCCGCGCGGTACCTACCCAGCGGCCGCCGCCGCTCCTCGGCCCGCCGGCGCGCCCGCCTCCGAGCCCGGGAAAGCGAAAGAGAAACAGCTCCCGCCGCGGCCTGTCTGGTCCCCCCCGCCCCCCGCGCGCCCTGTCCGCCCTCCCCCAGCAGGCGGGAGCGCGCGGGCTCCGCGGGGCCACTGGGCTCTGGCGCGATAGGGCGCGGCGGGCCTCCGGGCCAGGCCGGTGCCGCCTCCAAGGGCGGCTCCACCCACCTCCAACCGCCAGAGCCGCCCGCCCGCCGGCCACGCCCCTCCCGGCGGCCACGCCCCCTCCCCACGCCCGTCCTGGTGGCCCCGCCCCTCTTCGCCGACCACGCCCTCAGCCCACGCCCGCCGGGCCGGTGCTCCTCCTAGGCGCCTGGGACAGACACCCTTCGCGCCCTGCCCCCATCCCTGTCGCTCCTGTGTGACACGTAGCTGAGACCAAATTTTATCTCTGTTCTTCTTATCCTCGCCGCCCATCTCCCGGTTGTTTTCATTACAACAATGACCAGTATGTTTTTCCTGGCGGGTTCAAAAGCAATAGTCAGCGTTGAGACTGAGTCACCCCACTACATTTTCTCCTTGAGGGCAGCGGGATGGCTCAGCGGGTAAAGTCATTTGCCGCCGCCACGCCTGAGGAGTTGATCAATCCCCAGCACTCAGCGGAAGGAGAGAACGGACAGAACGACTCCTACAAGTTGTCTTCTGACCTCTGAAGGGACAAGGTGGCACAAGGGCACCCACAAACATCCAGACAATAAATATAATTCAAAATATCAACGAGTTGTCTCCTAGGAGGCATGTTCCCCATACAGAACCCATGGGCGTTGTAGTGGAGATGAAGGCATCTCTTGCTATGAAATCTCTACTGAACTTGCTGCAGCAAAATGGGTCCAGCAATCGAGATCACTAACAAATACAGGTAAACTGGAAATTTGCGTAGGAAGTGAGGACCATGTATCACTTACCATGTTTGTAAGGTTCAAATCAAACAAAACCCCCGGTGCTCTTTCTAGTGAACTTTGATTTTTCCAAGACACCATTCATTGAAGGAAAAGGAAGATTCCTTGAAAGGTGTCCTGTACTCTTCATTTGATCCTTTCCTACTGCTTTCCCCAAACTCAAAATTCCTAATAAACTGTGCTAAGCCTAAATTAGACTGGTCCTTACTTTTTAGAAGACTGTAATCCATGACTCCTAGGATCCTGGGCAAATCAAGGTAGCCTTCACTTACTGACCAAATATAAATGGAGCATTCTCCAAAGGGCAAGCTGCAAAGCAACCTTTAATCTTCCACACCAGAAAAAAAAAAAAAGGTTGCAATTCCATCATCTCTTTTGTAAAAGCCAGAGCAAAGGTGGCTAAAGAATTCACAGAGAATGCTGAGCGTTTTGCTTTATCTCTAGCAGACAGGCAGCACCTCTGGCCAGCGACAGAGGTGGAGTTGGCTGGAGCAACAATCCAGGCACACAGGTATCCAGAGATTCAGGGAGCTTTAAAAACTACTCATTTTTATAACTAAACAGGTAAATTAAATGCAAGTAAAAAAAACTCATTTGAATATTGCCACAGGAAGAATACATTTTCTGATAGAGCTTTAAGTGATTACAATCTTCTTAAGGACCCCTTTGCAGAACTATGATTCCAGGAGGAGATTGACTTCTACAAGACACAGCAATTACAGTAAGCAAAAGAAGACAAGTCAGGTCAAGTGACTATAGGCTTCATGTCTTTCATACTGAACAGATCCAAATATGAAAAGCCAACCTATTCCTGGTGTATTTAAAACATGCAATGGAAGATTCTAATAAAATATGAAACAGAAGATCCTGCAGTATACACTGTAGCAGATGCAAAACCACCTAATATTGTTCTGTCTGAAGGTATTTTAAACATATTTTTCAGGAGTAACAGTTCATGAACTCCAAGGGGAATACAATAAATGAGCTACCCAGTGTTTTCAGAAATGATCTCGGCTCATGGATTCAAGGAGGAAAAACACTGGCAAAGGCGGATCAGGGCTGTCCATCCTTAGGTGGGAGGCAGTCCCTGAAGGTGGACAGTATGGGGGAGCTGGGCTGTGATGGTGGGGCTGAGAAATGGGATACGGTGAGCAAACCAGTGTTTTGAGTCCCTACACACATTTGTAGTCAAAGTGTCATCTTCCTATTGCTGAAAAGTGAAACCACAACCAAGGAGATGCTTACAAAGGAAAAAAAAAAAAACCACCAAAAAAAACACTTAATAGGGGCTTGCTTACAGCCTCAGACACTAGTTCATTATCATCACAGGAGGGAGCACGGAGGCAGGCAGGTGGGTGCTGGAGAAGTAGCTGAGAGCTACATCCTGATCCCCATTAGGCCAAGAGAGATTTAAGTGGCATAACTTATTTAGAAAATGGGGTGATACAGTCCCCTGAGAATTAAACGGTGGCCTTTTCATTACTGTAAGTTATTTTATGTACCTCAATATAGTCTTAATAGAGTATCTTTAACATATGAATTGCCTTCTGCAATCTAAATGTCTTCCTATAGAGACTGTGGGAAATATTAAAATTTAATGTAAGTATTCTATTAGACCCAAGTGCCTCTATGTTATGACTATAAATATTATAGCTCAAAGTCAATGACTGCCTAAAGCTGGTGATGGAGTTGCAGGAGGGACACAGGACTGAATGAAGGCACAGTCAGTCATCCATGACAGTGTCTCCTTTTCTCGCTTTTCCACAAGCCAGTAACTGTCTAAACTCTGCAACCGGTCTCTCAAATCCCTACCCTTGCTTGCTCAGGTCACTGCCATCTCTTCTCTTCATATCCGCCAGACCATGCATCAGTGTCCTCGCCTCGGAGCCTGTCACCCTGTCCTCCTCAGCAGAGCCGCAGCACTCCTAATTACACTGTGCCACATCTTACCCTCTTGTTTACTCACTCCTGACTTCCACGATCCAAGCCTTCGTGCACCTCTTTGACTTCTGTTTGTGTGTATGTGTTTTCACCTGTGCAGGCACATATGTACAAGTAATGTGCATGCTTGTGGAGGCCCGAAGCTGATGTCAGGTGTGTTCCTTGATCACTTTCCACCATACCCAGTGTGCCATATCCACTGTGGCTATGGAACCTAGGCCCTGTTGATACAGCTAGCTCCGGGGTCTTTATCTTCTGAGTACTGGAATTACAGGTGGGCTGACAGACACAACTACCCAGGATTTATGTGGATGCAGGATCCAAACTCTGATCTTCACATTACAGCCCAAGCACCACATTATTACACTTTCAAGTCACCCACCCCTGACTTGGATTGTCCAATTTATCTACTCGTCTGAACAAGAATGTCAGTCCAGTGTATTTGTGCTTGACCAACTGCATCCCCAGTGTAGCAAACACTCAAAGAAATGCTTATTAGAAACAAACAAACAAACCCAAATAGTTAACACTTAAAGGTAGAGCCTCTATTTTGTGTTTTCATTGATTTTTTTTCTAATGTGAACCTTCAGAGTATGATAAAGGTATAATCCCTGCCATCTTCTAGGACTGTTCATTAAAATCACACCAGGGAGTGGAGACTTAGCCACAAGAAAGAGTTATATAGAAATATAACAAATTTGTTAGCAGTGTGAAGCAGAGCATGACCAAATGGCATGAACTCCAGGTGAAAGCACTTCGCAAGGGTCAAGAGATCAGTCCCATGTGCCCATCCTGCCTGCTGAGAAGCCAGCGAGGCACAATCCCGAGAAACTAATGGAAAATACAGAAAGGAGGAGAAACCTAGTACTCTAGAAATAAGCAGGGAAGTGCCAGAGACAGGAACAAGACTGAGATTCTGAAATAGTAAACATTTTCTTTTTCGTCGTTCTGTTCGTGAGTGTATGTGTGCGAGTCTGCTTACGAGCTCTGGCACCATGTGCCTCAGTCCCTTCTCACTTTACCTTTTGAGACTTTCACTGAACCTGAGTCACACCAAGTGGCCTCTCTAGCTAGCCAGTGAACTCTGGGGGTCCCCCTGTCTCTGTTCTCAGCTTTTACATGGGTGCTGGTGACCCAAACTCAGGTCCTCATGGGGTTTTTAAATATATTATGCTAAGTTGAAAAGTCACTTTTTCCTTCTTTGGGAAGTAGGGGTGGGGAGTGGACAAGAAACCTATTTTTTTTTAACTATGGTATTAATAACTGCATGGAGAAAGTTCCAGTAATTCTTGAAGACTAAAGAAGAGAACTGAGAGACTGGAGAATTAGCTAAGATCAAGAGCTCTCCCAGAGGACCTTTGTTCCGCTCCCGGTGAGAATCCCAACTAGTGGCTCACAACTGTCTGTAACGTTAGCCCTAGGGGATCCTGTACCCTCTCTGGCTTCCACCAGCAGTGCACACGTGTGGTGCACAGATATGCCTGCAGACAACACATACACATAATTTCAAACTATATGAAAAACTGAACTTCTCCAATCATAAGGACTGTGACATTTTGAATCACTGTGAAACTGCGGGAGGTTAGATTAAAGTCCTGGGGTAATAAGTGGGCAGAGGATTTAAGGTAGAAATGAAGAATAATCCTCTAGATCTCCAGGCAGAGTCTTTATTCAAAGTGAGGAGGCAACCAAATACCGGAAAGATAAATTCCAGCAAAAGTTCTGATTTTTATTGATAGCTGTGGATTACAGTGAAAAAAAAGGTACAGATCTAGTGCCAAAAGATCAGTTTTATTTTTCATTTATTCTTTATTTTAAAAGTTTATATGTGTTTAGCGTGCGCACACTGGCCTGTATGAGCACCTGTGCTGAGTCTTCATTCACATCCACAGTAAGTGACCTCCACAGTTAGAAATGGAGATTATTCTTCCTTTGGTGGAGGGGAGAGCATTTGGGATCAAACCCAGGAGCGCACTATGCTAGGCAAGTTCACTACCACTGAGCTACATGCACCGTCAGCTAAACTCTGGGGCCAATATTATCTTCGCCATTGTATACAGGGAAGATTTTCTGTATATATTTTGTTATTATAACGAATATGACTGCGATGATACATAGAAGAAGGCATTGGTCCGAAGGTTCTGCTTCCTCAGTCTCTGCAGCACACTCAAGCTTTAAAACTAAGATGGGGAATCTTAAATATTTCACTAGGAAACTAGTGTCTATAAAACTTTTAATAACTAGGTCAACTTTAAAAATTTACTTACTTCCCTCTACCACGGAAGTAACAGAAGGGGTTTCTTGTTTTTTTTTTTTTTTTGGTTTTGTTTTATTACCTACCAAAACACAGATTTTCCACCTAAGGGTCAGATAACGAGCCATGTGAGCTATCTGTTCCCACATCTGCCAGGATTAGCAGACTCCTAAATCCAAAGGAAGAACGGCCCAGGGAGGAGTCCAGAGTCAGCAGTGGACTGTCAGGTAATGCGGTGTTAATGGGCAGGAGGAATTGGTGTACAGCAGGAGGAGGAGGAGGCAAAGCCCCAAGAGGGGAGAGCTCTTCTCCCTCTGCCCATAATTCCATCTTGGACCTTGGAGCTCAGACAGAAGGGAGGAAAAAGGAATCACTCTTAAAAACAAGAGATAAAATTAGTTTATCTGTTGTTTTCAGGTATTCATGTACTTAATGATTGACTAGGATACAATTTTTTTTTCTTTCTAGGTCTGTAGAAAGCCAGAGGTGGGGTCTAATTTAAAGTAAGGAGACATGAGCTAAAATACCGGATGGAAACTGGTAACTGTTGGATTTCAGTCATGAACCCTTGGAGCCATGGTAAATTCCCCCTCACAGTTCAAGAAGAAATAAAGAGCATCTGTCTTGAATAGTTACTTGTGTTGGGAAGAATTATCTTAGCAAACTAGACAGTCTCTCCTGATGTAGGTATCTGTACTATCTTAACCAAAAGCCAGAATAAAGTCACCCCTGCGTCAATGCATCTATCAATGCATCTTAAGTAAGGAACATATGGAAATATAAGCTGGACACATGGCCATACGGTGAACAGACCAGAAGCCCTACATGGGCAGGGCTTTTGCACCACTGCCAATCCTTGCGGTGGAGCCTAAAACACGGTGGAGCCTAAAACAGATGCTTATTAAATGTTTGCTGGATGGATCCATTCATGAGCAAACAAATAAGGAAAGAAACGCCATCTGCCTTTTGCAGGCTTATGTTCAAATCATGAGACAGTTGATCCTGGGTTTACATTCCAGACCAAACAACTACCCAGGCCTCAGTTTTCCCATCACTTAAATGGCCCTAATACAAGAAGTTATGTGAATTATGTGCACTGACTACATATTCAACAGACAAGCATGCTCTAAAGTAGCCTAAATTTCTCACATCTGCACTGTTTCCTCCTATGGAGATACAACAATAATGGAACAGTTATTTAATTAAAGTTCCTTGTACAAATATGTAGAATAAATTTCTTTATACACTTTTCTTGCTTTTAGTACATACTAAGAGGAAAAGCAACCTGACAAACTCATCTTCAATATGTCTGCTTTCCACCATCCAGGAATTTAAAGCTAAGGTCGATATTCATGAGGCAAATTAATAAAATAAGCCTTGGCTGAAACTGGTTATATAAGGTGAAATTAAGAAATGGACATATACCATATATATGTCTAGTTTCACACATGTTCAAAACTCTATTTCCCTGACTGGGTAATGACTTAGGGAGGGAGAACTGGCTGAAGAATGATATACTTAGAAAACCTAACTGTAACAATTATCTCCTTCTCTGGAAAATGTTTATGCAAACAGAAAACAGAATGGTCAGCAAGGAGCACAGAAAAGGGGAGACATGAAAGGCGAGATCTTGGTCTTGGCTGTTGGCACTAGCTATGGCTAGGAGATGCTGGGCTTGGCAAGCATAGTGCTTTCAGCCTTCATCTCCAGCTCTGATTCCAGCCCTCACAGAGATGCCCTCGTTTGGTTTCGGGGGTTCTAGCTAAAGTTCTCTTAGTTTATTTCTAGTTAACCCATAATGCAAAAGGTACAAGGGTAAATCTTTGCTTTTTTTACTATTAATAAATCTTTCATCTTTCCCTTTGTGGTACTGTTTCTATAGCTTCTAGGTAAAATTTCTTTCTCAAATACTTTCATTAGGCTGAATGTTTTGGTCTAGTTGTTCTTATAGTTATATTTTTTCTTGTTAGAGCTAGGTTTAGTTCAGAGTGTTCATGTTCATGAATTCTTCTGGATGTAGGCCAGATGCTTTAAGTTAAGCTACACTATGATTGGTCCAAGCACACTTTCCAGTATGCTTACCTTGTTACGACTTACCTCCTCTCATTCGTTTAGTTATAAAATTATGTATTTATATTTTTTAGTTATTTGAGGGAGTGCTCATTCATCTTCCCTTCTACAGATGTTAAAGCAAACTTCCTGAACTAAACACATACTTATCTCCCCATATTTGATGTTATGTCTGCTTGAAAACTTAAAATCAGAGGAAATTCACACAAAGGAAACTCAAGTGGCTGGAAAACAGTTAAAGGAATATTCAACATCCTTAGCTACCAACAAAATGAAAATCATGTTCCTCTCACACCTGTCAGAATAGCTAAGATCAATAAAAGAAATGACAGTTCGTACTGGCAAGGACATGGAACAAGAGGAACACTCCTCCATTGCTGGTGGGAGTGCCAACTTGTACAGCCACTATGGTGGTCCTCAGAAAGATGAGAGTCTATCTACCTCAAGATCCAGCTGTTATCACTCTTGGACATATACTCAAAAGACGCTTCATCCACTACAAGGACATTTGCTCAATCATGTCCAGTTCTGACTTATTCATAATATCCAGAAATTGGAAACAATCCATATGTCTCTCAATAAAAGAATAAATCATAAAAATGTGGCACATTTACACGATGGAGTACTATTCACTTGTTAGAAAATGACATCATGAATTTTGCATGTAAACGAATGGAACTAGAAAAAAGAATCACCCAGAGTGGAATGAGATGAATCCAGACAAATGTGGTATGTATTCACTTATATGTGGATACTGACAAATCAATGACAACCAAGATACAATCCATAGAACCCCAGAGGCTGCAAATACAGGAAGGGATGAGATGAGGGGTTACAGAAACCATTAGGAAAGGAAAATAGAATAGTTATTGATGGATGGGAGGGTTACAACGAGAGGATAAGGGGGGAGAGGGAGGGTAAAGGGGACTATGTGGAGAGACAGCTAAAATTAAGGGGTACCATAGAAACCTAATACAGTAGAAACTTCCTAAATACATATAGGATCAAAATGAGATCACCAAATGGGGAGACGGAGCCCAAACTGGACATCTCTTGTCTCCAAATGAAGCTTCCAGTGTCAGGACTGGTTTATATCTAGTTGAACTGTTGGCCAAAGGGTTCCGTAGGGATCTTTAAGCAACCCAGGCTGTTGCCAAGACTCTAGGTTGCTCTCCACAAAGTGATGGCGAGGTCTCATCGAGAAGACAATTCCTACATAACTCACTGACCACAGAGATGTCAAGCTGGTGCATGTGCGTAAGGCCTTCACCCCTTCATGCCAGTGTCTTTACTACAGGAAGCTACTGTGTATGCTGCCCAAAGAGAAATGTAAAATCCAAGCCAGCCACAAACACTTTGATCTACACAATGGTGTCCTGCCCGTAAGATGTGCTAGCACAATGGTGGCACAAAGCTTGTGGGAGCCAGTATATTATTTGACCTAATGCTCATTCCATGAGACAGAACCCATACCTGACAAGTATGACCAGGAACCAGAGATTAGTCAGCCCAGGCACCTAGGCTAAAACCAACTATTACTGGTCTACACAACAGCAAATACCACAGCAATAAAATGACTCCTAATGACATTCTGCTACACTCAAATCTGTATCAGGTCCTCAGCTTATATATCATGGCTTCCAGTTCAGTGTTTTTATGGGGTTCCCCAGGTGTGCAAACTAGTGAGTCTCTGATTCTCATTCCATCTCATGGACTCTTTTCCTTCTGTTTGTCTTGTCCAATTCTGATGTGTTTATTTTTGTTTTTTTTAATTCTGTTTTATTATTATCCCTTGCAAACCTATTTGTTTTCTAATGAGACAAAAAGGGAATGGATCTGGATGGGAAGGAAGGTGGGGAGGAACCGGGAGTAGAGGGAGGGGAAACTGTAGTAAAATTATCAGCCAGTTGTAAGGTCCCAAGCAAGTCATTCCCAAGCCTGGATTTATAAGACTGTTTTAGATTTGAGGTAATCACTGAAAGGATCTTTCTCCAGATCTTCAATCCCATGCCTCCACAACTTGAAAAGATTACATTGAGGGACTGCAACTTTTATGCAGAAAGGGACATGGGACATAGTGTTGTGTCTGTGCTCACAAGTTCACGTGTGCAGGCAGATGAGGTACGGGGAGGCCAGAAATCAATGCCAGGGTTCCTCCTCCACTGCCTTATTCTACCTTACTTTTGACACAAGGCCTCTCACTGAACCTGGGACTCATCTATCTGTCCAGTGCTCTGCAAGTGCTGAGATGACACTGACCAAAAGCGACGAGGAAAGAGTTTATCAGGCTAACCTTTCACAGTCCATCACTAGGAGGAGATGGGGGCGGAGACTGAAGCAGTGGCCAGGAAGGGACACTGCTTACAGGCTTGCCCCTCCTGGCTTGTTTGATTTGCTTGTTTATACAGCCCAGCACCACCTGCCCATGGACTGCACCGCCCACAGTGGGCAGGATGCATCCATATCAGTCACTAATCAAGAAACTACCTCACAGGCTTAGCTACAGGCCACTCAATGGGGGCATTTTCTCAATTGAGGTTTCCTCTTCTCAGATGACTCTAGATTGTGTCATGTCAAAAAAACAAACCTCCCTCAAACAAATCTAGCAAGCAGAAGCTGCACAGTGAGCTCTGCAGACCCAACTTTCTGTGTCCCCAGGGCTGGGATCACAGGTGCACAGGAGAGTCCAGCTCTTTGTGTGGGTGCTGGGGAACCAAGCTTCCTCATGCTTACATGACAAGAACTTTGTTGACTGAGCTGTCTCCCCAGCCCACCATTTTAGGACCAGAGTAGTTTCTCAAACAACTACTCAACTCAGCCTAGCCTGTAGGGGTAAGGTTGCCAAATCAATATTGAGACAATGTAGATGAGTTTAAATAAAACTTTATTAAAAGAAAAAGGTGGTGAGCCAGATGCAACCCTTGGACAGCAGCTTGTTAATGCCTGATCTGAAGAACATTTTCTGTGAACACACATACTGGTTGGCAGCTGAAGTTTCTAACACTTCTGAAAAATTATTCATGACAATTTCAGTTTAGAACATTGTGATACAATGCCTATCACTGTACAATTTATTATTTCTAGGCAGTGGATAAAGTACAGTGTTTCTCAAATTATCTCATCATCTTCACTATTAAACAGCCCAGTTTTACTCTGCTCTGATACTGTTTTCAATAATTTGGACTTTCTCCTATGATATAATGACGGAAGCCTTTCAAGAAAGTGACAACAAATGTTAAAAACATTCTATCCTACTTGTCAAGCATCTTGACCTCTCATTTCAAAATACCCAGAAACGTTAGTGATATTTAAAAGATGCATTCTCCCATTTTGTCTGGGATTCTGAGGTGCTGACCTTACAGAGAGCAGTAAGCTATCTCCTCCAGCCTGCAGGCTTGCCTTTTGTGGTGGCGGCAGCCTCACAGCACCAGCAGCCAGATGCTGGCTGAGAAGAGACCCAGAGGCAAAGGTGTGGAGATCCTACCATCTCTTCATCTTTGAAAAACGGCAGCTGCAAACAGGCAGGGCACGTCTGCAAATAAGGACGCTGCAGTTGTGGAAGCAGATCTGCCTCCGCTAGCCGGAGAGAAGGAGGCCTGCGCTCATTTCTATGATTCTCGACAAGGAGACTTCAGCTGTACAGAGATACAACACTCCCTTGAGTTTAGCTTTTTGGGATGACTATAATATGCAATTGCAAGGCACTTTGCACAGAATTACCAAGACGAAGGTCCATTTGCTACCTATACTATTGGTGAGTTATAAGAGGCTTTGCTATCAAATCATTTGAACGCTGACACTTTAATTTACTAAATTAAGAAAGATGCTCCCCAATTCAAAGAGAAGTAAATCCACAGACTCGACCACTTAGCTCTGGAAAGCAAGTGTTCTTAAGAGCTATTGATCCTGATATGCATTTACAATGACCTGTCACTTCCTCAAATGCTGAACAGATGTTGGGTATCACAAGCTGCCAGGGAAGTTCACTGGGACTTGCTAGCTGTAAGCTGGTAGAGCATTATTTCCCTTAGTGTCTCCTTAATTCTTTGATCCTTTTCAGAGGTCTAAAGTTTCAAGTGAAGCATTCATTTCTACCACTAGAAGGGAAAACTTTCAGTAATTAGAATTGGAATTTAGAAGCATTGACATGAGGTCTGTAAATACTGACATTTACAGACATGAAGCCATTATGTCAATTAAGACAGTTCACATTAGAAGCATCCAACAACCAACTAGTCATTAACAAGCCAAGTAACTTGTAATACACATACTTGACATTTATATAAACATTTCATGTTTTTTCTTCTTGGTTTATTAACTTTATATAACTAAAAGGCATATAAAGTTAATAAATTTATAAAGTTTCACAACTTTAATATGGCACATCAAGTGTTAAATATTGTAAGTATTACACACATTTATTCCAAATGTCAGCTGTGGGGAACTGTGTGCTCTCCGAGAGAAAATCCAAAACCTTTGTGTCTGACAAACTAAACTTTCTTTACGTTCTTTAAAGGTATAATCAAGTTATGATATGAGCTCGGCAGTCAGCCTCTTACACAAGAGGCTAAGAGAGGAGACAAAGGAGGAGAACATTAAGTACAGCACAGCAGCACTATGACCCTACCCAGGGATGTGTCCACCAACTGAAGGGGCTACCCCCATCACCTTTGAGTTAGAAAAAGCTTAAGAAAATGGATTAAATTTACAATCATGGGTATGAGAATGATTTGTCCAGGCACATACAAAACATAGCACCAAGGACCCCGTAGAATGGGGCTAGCACTACTGCTGCTGGTGATTTACAGACAACCACAGGAAGTCTAGAGGAGCTCAGGGGATGAGCCGGCTGGCCAGAAGGCTAAAGGGCTGCAGATTCATGTAGCCTGCATCTGAAGAAGAAAAAGGAGGACATGGATCCAAAGGGGCCTAGCTGGAGTAAGCAGAAGTGAAGTCATTGAGAGTCGCTGTTCGTATTGGTTATTGGTGACTATAAACCAGGATGGTTTACTGTGAAGTCAAGTTATAACATAGTTAATTCCAGATATCCTTTTGGATTAGTTCATATCAAGCTAAAACTTCCATTTGACATGGAACTTATTTGCACTACAGATAGCAAAATAGTTACTGCAATTGCTTCACACACATTTACACATATTTATTCACACATACATAGTATCCTTTAAAGACAACACCTTAAAAATAGATGTACTTTTTTTTTCTACTCTTGGGATTTGAGACAAGATTTTACTATGTTGCCTAAGCTGAGAGAAAGCTCATTACATAGTCTAGGTTGGCCTAAAACTGGCAATCCTCCTGCCTTAGACTTCCAAGTGCCAATATTATAGCTTACCTACTGTCAATGATCACATTTATTTATTTATTATGACAATTTATTCACTTTGTATCCCAGCCCTCTCTCTCATCTCCCTCTCTCCCTCTTCTCCCCCTATGCCTCTCCCCTAGTCCACTGATAGGGGAGGTTCTCCTCCAGTATTATCTGATCCTAGCCTATCAGGTCTCATCAGGACTGGCTGCACTGTCTTCCTCTGTGGCCCGACAAGGCTGCTTCCCACCCAGGGGAGGTGATCAGAGAGCCAGCCACTGAGTCCATGTTAGAGATCCTTTCTCTAACAATGATCACATTTTTAATTGGCTCATATTTTTACATTATAAAAATGTACAGTACAAAAATATCAAGATGAACAGCTTTATTGATACCAGAATATGAGTGGTGTATTTGGAAGGCTATCACAGGAGCTACTAGAATTTGTGAATCTTGATACTTGAGAGCACTTAAGTCATATATAAGGGAGCTCCTTATGTAAGGTATGGAATCGAATATTCAGAATAATTTACTATTTCCATGCTTGCTCTAAAGTTCTTTTTAAAATTTTTATCATGTGTATGAGTGTTGTGCCTGGTAAAGGCTAAAAGGGAGCGTTAGATCCCCGGGAACAGCTTACAGACAGTTGTAAGCTGCCATGAGTGTGCAAGGAAGAGCAGTCAGCAATTCCTCTGGAAGCGCAGTCAGTGCTCTTAAACCACTGAGCCATTTCTCTACCCCTCTTTTAAAATAAATTTTAACTTCCTACCACTTTCTCCTTTTATGGTCACTGGTGAGGAATTCTATGTCTAATTCTTTGTGTATGTATGTGTGCTTGTGTGTATATGTGCATGCACATGTGTCTGGAGGGCAGAGCTCAACTCTGATTGTCTTCTTTGATCACTCTCCACCTTATCTTCAGAGACAGTGCCTGGTGCTTATCTGTTGACTAGACTGGCTCCTCAGGAACTTGGGACACCTTCCTGTCTCTTTCCCCCCATCTGCCACAGGTACCCATAAGCTGGGGATCTGCCCTCAGGTCCCACGCTTGTGAGGCAGGCGTTTTACTGACTGAGCCCTTCACAGCTGCTAAAGCACTTTGTTCCCTTTCCTCTGAATGGGTTGGGAGACCTTTGAGTGTAGGCTGCTCAAGAAGCCCTCCGAATAAAACAGCAAATAAAACCGAAAACGATCCGAACCAACAGATACAAAACCACAACACAGAAAAATAGAAAGCAAGGCCACATGACTTCTCCAGAAGATCGAAACTCCTCAACTACTAAACCCAATCCTACTGAAATAAGTAGAGTCCTGGGTAGAGAATTCTCAGTTTACTGTAAAAATGATCAGTGATGTGGAAAAGGACGCAGACAAACGGACAGATTCAACCTGGGACATGGAGTGGGAAGGCAACAACACAGACAAGAGTCAGCAAAACGATGAGAAAAGTGGCAAAGTATATGAAAAAGTCACAAACAGGGAGGGCAAATGCAAGGAAATTGGGATTTTAAAACAAACTTGAAATGTTAGTAATAAGAATTCAATAAATCAAATAAAAAACAGTGAAAAACATCACCAATAGACTGGACCAAACAAAGGGAGGATGTCAGGGATGAATATACTACATTCAAGCATTAATAAGGACAAAAATAAGTAAGCATGGCCATATTGTATAAGAACTGTAGAATATAATAATAAAAAAGACCAGACTTAAAAACGTATAGCACAGAACTGCAATGAACCCTAAAGATTTAAACAATCTACTCGATAAAATTATACCAGGAAAATCTCCAAAATCTAAAGAAAGAAATGGATTTCCAAGCACAAGAGGCGTCTAGAACCCCAAACAGACGTGATCAAAACAGAACTTTGCCACACATCATATTCAAGATGACTACACAGCAGCCAGATGTGGAGGCCTACGCCTTTAATCCCATCACCCAGGGAAGGCAAAGGCATGCTAATCTCTTTTGAGTTCAAGGTCAGTTTGGTCAAATAGAGAGCTCCAGGCTAGCCATGGCGTCATACTGCAATGTCTCCAGAGAAAATACCAACTCATTTATAGATGCAAACACATTAGAGTAACATCGCACCTTACAACAGAAACCCTAAAGCCCAGAAGCAAATGGAGCAACATATTTCAAGTTATGAAAATAAATACCTGCCAACCAACTCTATTATATCCAGCAAAGCTTTTTTTTTTTTTACAATTGATGAAGAAATAATTACATTCTAAGAACAGCGCAAACTAAGGTAGTGCATGATCAGCAAAGCATCACTGAAGAAGATACTATAACCAAAGAAGAGAACATAGAAAATAATTTTTCTAATAGAAAGAGATGAACAAAGTCCTACAAGGAATCTATCATGTCCAATACAGAAGGCAGAAAATCCCTGATACTAATATGGGAGAAGGAAGTGATAATAACCAACCAAGAAAACCCCAATAAAATCACCAGAATTAGGAAATAACTTCCAATAATAATTTAATAAATAATCCCCTCATATCACTAATAACGAGGGGCAGATGGGCTGATTTGATTAAATATCTGGAGCCAGGCGTGGTGGTGCACCCCTTTAATCCCAGCACCAGGGAGGCAGAGGCAGGCGGATCTCTGTGAGTTCTAGTCCTGGACTATATAATGAGTTTCAGGACAGCCAGAGCTGCACAACAGAAAGACTGTCTCAAAAAGACAAAAACACCAAATACTAGCCCCATGGGGCAGTGGTGGGGCATGCCTTTAGGCAGAAATAGGGTGGATTTCTGTGAGATCCAGGCCAGCCTGGTCTACAGAGCTAGTTCTAGGGCAGCCAGGGCTACATAAAGAAACGCTGTCTCCCTGTCTTGGAAAACCAAAACCAATCAACCAAACAAACCAAAACTATATCCAACTTTCTACAGTCTCTAAGAAACATCTCTGACTAGTGAAGACACCCATATACTGAGTTTATGGATGAAGCCGCTCTCTCAGGCGAATAGAAGGCCCACTCTGGAAAGCTAAGATGGTGTGGCTTTCCCAACACCTGATAAAATGGACTTCAAACAAAAATAAGGCAGAAGATTCACAATATGCACGGAGAGATATAACAATTAATAAATGAAAATTCATCAAGGAGATGTAACAATTTTATTTGCACCAAACTTTGAAACTCCCAATTTTATAAAAAGGTGAAATAGATCCTGATACTAAATCATTAACTTACTCCAGTCTTTAGAAAGGTTCTCAAAACTGAAAAATCGGGGGGCTGGAGAGATGGCTCAGAGGTTAAGAGCACTGGCTGCTCTTCCAGAGGTCATGAATTCAATTCCCAGCAACCACATGGTGGCTCACAACCATCTATACTGCAATCTGGTGCCCTCTTCTGACATGCCGATGTATATGCAAACACAACATTGTATACATAATAAATAAATCTTTATAAAAAAAAAAACTGAAAAATCAACAAAGAAACATCAGGGTCAAACTATGCCATTGATTAAATGTACTTCCTAGGTATATACATATTCTATTCACCAAATAAAGAATATGCTTTCTTCTCAACACAAATCAAAAAATAAAATTATTTCTGAATTTCATTAAAGTCATAATGATCTCAAAGAAAACACTATAATGATATGGCCCAAGGTTGTAGAAAAATAACAAGACAACTCTAAAAGCTGCAGACAGCATCAAATAAAACATATTAGGGTAGAAACTGAAAATACTACTCAGAATCAAAGAACTAGGTTTTTGGGGGTGGGAGGGAGAATGACAAACTTTTTTTTTTTTAACCCAGCAGGATATCAAAGCAGATGCTGAGACTCAACCAAACTTTGGGCAGAGTTCAGGGGAGATAGAAAGACCTGGAAGGAACAGGAGCGCCACAACCAAAAGAGCAACAGAACCAAAAATTCTGGGCACAGAGGTCTTTTCTGAGACTTTTACTCCAATCAAGAACCACACATGGAGATAACCTAGAACCCCTGCACAGATGCAGCCATGGCAGCTCAGTCTCCAAGTGGGTTCCCTAGTAATGGGAACAGGGGCTGTCTCTGATATGAACTCAGTGGCTAGCTCTTTGATTACCTCTCCCTGGTTGGGGAGCAGCCTTACCAGGCCACAGAGGAAGACAATGTAGCCACTCCTGAAGAGAACTGATAGACTAAGGGTCAGAGGGAAGGGGAGGAGGACCACCCCTATCGATGACAAACCTTTAACTAAACTAACCAAAAGAAAGGGACCTAGACTCATTAAAGATGGAAAGAAGACATTATAACACATTCCAACAAAACCAAGATAATCTTGAGGAAATATTTTGACAACTTATACTGCAAAACCCCTGGAAACTTTAGAAATTTCCTAGGGTAGATAAATTCCTAGCTATATATGAATCACCAAAATTAAATAAAGAAGGTATAGCCACTGACAAGAACCTTGCACAAATGTCCCTCACAGTCATATACAACAGAAAAAAAAAGACATATTAATCAAATTCATTCTATGAAGCCAGCATTGCCCTGATTCCAAAACTGAATAGGGACACAATAACAATGACAAAAACTATATGCCATTGTTTCTGATGGGCATTGATTAAAAAAAAAAAAACAAAAAACTCAATAAAATTCTCACAAACCAAACTCAAGAAAATCAAACATCATAATTAAGGCGGGTTTATTTCAGGGATGGAAAGACTGTTCAATAGATGCAAATTAATAAGTGTAACACAGCGCATAAATAGATTTAGGGACCGAAATCACACGAACATTTGAATTGATGCAAAAGTGCTTCAGTCAAAGTTGAATATCACTTCATAATAAAGGCCCTGAATGAAATCAGGATTTGAAGGAACATATCCCACACAATAAAGACTGGTACTGGTTAGACTAACTTACCAAAGGCTACCAATAAACAGAAAGTTCACAAATCCAGGAGTTGTCCAGTGCACAAGGCTGGATGTCTCAGCTGGTCTTCATATACACTGGAATCCTGAGGAAGGGGGCTGCACTGCCAGTGAAGCATGGACTTGCAAGAGAGGCAAGAGCAAGCAGGCCAAGAGCAATGCCTTTGCCTTTCAGAAATGGTCTTATATAGGCTTCCAGTGGAAGGTGTGGCCCAGATTAAAGGTGTGTTTTCCCACCTCAAAGATCTGGATTAGAAGTGGATCATCCTGGCAGGCACACGCCTTTGATCCCAGCACTCAGGGAAACAGAGGCAGGCGGATCTCTGTGAGTTTGAAGCCAGCCTGTTCTAAAAGCAAGTCCAGGACAGCCAAGACTACACAGAGAAACCCTGTTTGGAAAAAAACAAAAAGTGGATCTTCTCACTTCAAACTAAGCAAAAAGCCCTCAAGATATCCTTCCAATTTTGGATATATTAATTCCAGATATAGTCAAGGTGACAACCAAGGAGAGCCACCACACCATATGATACAGCTATAACCAACAATATTCTAAATGGATAAGCTAGTAGCATTTCATTTAAATTCTAGAACAAGAGCTTCTTACCCACTCTTACCCAATACATTGCTTTAAATCTTAGCTACACAGTATCTGAACAATAAAAGATTCAAAATAAAACAGACAACATGATCCCATGCTTAAGACTCTACCAGCAAGCTCTTAGACCTGGTGAGTGTGTTCAACATATTAGAAGAACAGAAAATCAACAAGCAAAAAGTCAGTAGCTTTATCATACGCCAATAATGGATCTGATGAAAAAGCAATCAGGTGGAAAAAAATCCTTACTCCCAATAGCGTGTGGGGTATATACCTGGACAAAGGGAGCAGACAGAAGCCATATTGGAAGTGTGGAGTCTCAGTGAAAATTACAAAGGAGGGACTGGAGACAGTCACCCTGCATGGCTGCATAGTGATGCTCCTAGAGGCGCTGAGTTATTGAACATTGTTCCAGTTGTGAGAGGTTGCCAGAGAAGCTGATGAGAGAAGCCTGGGCCCCAAACAGTGTCTCTTGTCAGTCCTCTTCATTGCTGTGCTGTTTGGTGTTTCTGTGAACTTGACACAACCTAGAACTTTCTGAGAAGAGGAAACCTCAGCTGAGGAGTTGCCTTCATCAGACTGGCCTGTAGTCAAGTCTGGGTGCATTTTCTCGATTAATGATTGATGTGGAAGAGTCCAGTTCATTGGGGACTACCACCCTTGGGCAGGAGGTCCTGGGTGGTATGAGAAAGCAAGCTGACCAAGCCATGGAGGAAAAAAGGAGTAAGAAGCCTACTCCTGTGGCCTCTGCTTTTGTTCCTGCATAGAGGTTCCTGCCTTGAGTTCCTGTCCTGAATTAATAGTGGACTGTGAGCAGATTGTGTAACCCAAATAAACCCTTCCCTCCAAAAGTTGCTTTTGCTTATGGTGCTCTTAATCACCACAATAGGAAGCAAACTAAGACAATTTCCCACAAGAGGGAGAAGATAAGCTCATATTGCTGAAGACACCAAACACCTTGGATGTGAGACACAGAGAAAAACAGGAAGGTAGTAAGCTACAAATGTCCTCGCTGCCAGCTAGCATTAAATCCACCAGGCCAAGTGGGCTACTACACAAGAAAAGGCATCATTGATCTTTCCAGGCTTTGAACTCTTCATCAGAAGGGCAACCGCCAGGCAAGATCTACCCATTAGCTAGCAGCCTGACACCATCTGATCGGGTTTGGGGCTTGTTCCTCTGTAAGCTGGGCTAACAACCCAGGCCTGGGGAAGTCAATGGCCCGGGTGAATAACTCACCCATGTTAAAACCAAACTCCCTTCTAAATAACCATGCTTTCATCCCTGGACAAAAGCCGACCCCAGCCTTTATCAGGGAAGTCTATCCTTACAGGAGGAGGAGCAGTGGGTGGCTACAGCGACCCAGGGTCACTGGGAAAGAAGTATGAATTAGAACAGAGTGTATGGATGAAAATGCCATGGCACAACTCATAATACTTAGCATGCTAACTTAAAAAACATTAACTTAAAAACAAAAAAAAATTGAATTTCTGTTTTCATAGAGGGAGTAATGTTCCATTTATTATTTACTCCCCAACTCGAATTAGCATGCATTAGTCATTAAATTGAGGTCCTTCCACTCTTCCGGGGATATTCCTAGTTATTTCCTATTTACATTTATTCAGATCAATTCTCTATTTCATCCCCGTCAGTGCAGGAGCTTCCAGGTACACAATATAAAACGTTAACAAAAAAATAAACAAACACGTAGTGCTAGACACGCCACTCATTTCCTCCAGCTGGCCGGAAGTAGAGTTCTCTGTGGCTACTGAAAACCTCCCAACATCTGCAGTTCAAATCCGTGACCTGCAGGCGTAATGGAGACAGAAGGTCTCACTCACACAGTTCTCCTTCACATCCCTGTGCCTTCCTACACACGGAAGCTGGGACTCAGGGTGACACCTCTCAAATTCTTTTTTGTTTTGTTTTGTTTTCTCTGCGTAGCCTTGGCTGTCCTGGACCTGCTTTATAGACCAGGCTGGCCTCGAACTCATCGAGATCCGCCTGCCTCTGCCTCCCGGAATGATAGGATTACAGGCGTGTGCACTGTGCCTGCCTCGAACCCCACCTTTAATACTATACAGGTTAGCAGCGACCCCACAAAACTTCCATCAACCAATGCTGGTCAGAGCCAACTTCCCACATTGGCTTCCATTCTTCCCCCTTCCTCACCAGCTATGATGTGCCCAGCATTTCATCTGCCTATTATTTCTTTTATTACTCATGCAACTCCACAAGGTAAAACACAGCCGCTTTATTCGTAGCGTCAATGAGGATATCTTGACACTGAGACTTTCCATGACAGCAAGGTTGAAGGTGGCTCTCTGGAGCCTTCCTGGTGCCTTCTCAGCCCCATCCTAGCACATCCTGCCCTATGGTGGAGCGCGCAAACCTTAATGCCACTCTTCCCAACATAAATTCTTGCCCATGACTTGAATATGCACTGAGTGTAAAATTCTAGCCTTTTTGCCCAGCATCCCACTCTCCCTCCTTTTCCCCACCAGTTGCAATTCTGTTTAGCCCGGCTGTAATTCTGAATCATCCAGAGTCGCTCCTTTGTCCTCTCTGCTTCCCAGGAGTCCACCTGTAGAGGACTGCTAGAAATTCAGGTGCTCCATGGGAGTTTTGAATCAGTATCCATGTTTTGTTCTGTATTAGGATCAGGGAAGGCGGTAAATAACTTGAAGTCAGGAAGACGTCTGTGCGTGCATTTTGCACATGTTCAATACATGCTGGCTGAATTTACAATAATTTCTATGGCAATACAGTAAGTGAAACGAATACAGCACACTGTCATAAAGTAGCACTCCAAGAAACACTCAAGATCTTTTTGGTAAAAGTGAAGGTACCACTTAACTTTCTAGGGTATCCTTCAACCTAGCAACCAATCCTTTAGCTAACTGTTTGTACTAAGGACACATTTGTGCATTTGGACCCAGCACTGGTCAGGGTGTACAGTACTGTGTGTAGTCAGGAAGGGACTAACACCTGGTCAGTGCTCAAACAACACCGGAACATATGGAGCTGTTTAAATCTGCTGGAATCAAAGTTACACCTGGAAAAATCTCATGAGATGGAAAGTTAAAATAAAACCAACTCAGTTGTCATCCTTTCTGGTTTTGAGTATGTGTTCTAACCCAAATGCCTGTTAAACACTGTTTGAATATCATGATGTAGAGGAATTCTAATTCAGAACATGACTGCTCTGGCAAAGGATCACATCCAAAGATCTTCTAGGTCTGTGTGATCCAGCTGAAATACTGACATGCCTTTAATCCCAAGAGAAAGAGGCAAGCAGATCTCTGAATTCAAGGCCAGTATGGTGTAGAGCAAGTTTCCAGTAAAGAAAAGATTAGGTCCAGGCATGATGGCACACGCTTTTAATCTGAGCACTCAGGAGACAGAAGGGCACAGCTCTCTGAGTTCCAGTCAGGGCTGTTCAGGCAGGCCAGTAGAGTCAATGGGTTGAGAGGCTGTGCAGGGGAGTTGAGTTTGTGGCAGTTCAGTTCATGGAATTTAAGTTTTTACTGCGAGAGTTTCACACAGACAGGACGAAGAGAGAACAAGCTAGACACAGGGAAAGACAGAATGAGCCAGGGAAAGAAAAGGAGCCAGAAGATTAGAATAGATTGCTAGTTAATTTGAGGCCAAGCAGAGCAATTCAGACAGGCGAGAAAGAAGACAGTTTGAATCAGTCAGGTAGAAGAGGAGTTTGAGCCAGAACAGCTGAGTTGAACCAGGCAGCAAGAAGTTCAGAAAGAACTAAAAAGGGTGAGCTTACTCACCAGTAAGTCTCAGAGGCTGAGAACATTCTAGGCCTAGATTAGATTGTATGGAGGCTCGAAGCTTCCAGGACTAGGCCTAGGTTAGCAGAGGCAGTAAGCCTCAGAGACTACAATTAAATCAGCTGAATAAAAGATACATTTACATCATGAAGCATGCTGCCATGGTCCTCCTGGCATGTGATCCCTTTCTCTCGCTCTCCCTCTGTGTGTGTGTGACACATCTGAGAAGTTTTCAGTGTCAGAAAGAATGTGACATTTATCTACATTTAAATAGAGAGAACTGGTAAACATGATCTCTTATTTATTATCCGGAGAATTCAGCATTTTTCAGAGCTATAAAGATACATGGCGATCTAGGTTAGAATCTGAAACCTTTCTGCTCTTCAGTGTTTTTTAAAGGATAGCTTATGGGAGAGAGACTGAGATGTACAGGACACCATGAGGCAGGTGTGAACTAATTGGTAGCAGGTGTTGAGCATTAAAGGCACTGATGTAGCCTTTCTGCTCACCACAGGGCCTGGCGTCCAGCCACGGGCAAGCTCCGAATACCTAGATAGTGGCTTGCACAGACCACAAGTTCCATGGCCCTGCACTTCTATAGCAAACAGTGGACCTCTGTGAGACAAGGGTCTCTCACCAGACTGAGCGACTTACACACATCAATTCTCAAGATCTTCAGGGGTCAACCTCTCACCAAGAAGACTTAACAGACACCTACTGACTTAAACACCATGGCAGACAATTTCCAGATTAGCTTTAGGGAGATGACCTTAAAAATCACTGAGGAAAAGAAAATACGAACCCTACAGGTGGCATGGTTCAGTGGGCTTTGCAGGCGAGATCAGGGTACACGTCACCAGAGCTTCGCCCTCTGGCACAGGTGGGGACTTTGGCGGCAGGGAGACTCTTTTTAACGAGAAGAATGGTGTCTAACGCCCATCAGGGAGGGCCGAGAGCAGAGGGCCACACGGAGTTGTAGTTCACTTGTCTCAGAAGTTGGCTGAGCTATTTTAACTAGAGAAGTCTAATTCTATCATCCCCTATCTATCCAAATGCCAGACAGTACAAAATAAAAGAGACAAGACGCACTCATTTGGGGAAACTTCCTGATCCTGTTAACACTGAGTTCTATGCCATTCCGCTCACTCTCTATACCCAGTTGTGGCTGCGGTGTTCGGAGGACCAGAGTTTAAAGCAGCAGGTACATTTACAGGTACATTTTCTGTGGCTGCCACAGAGGGACAGGATTAAGCGAGTTGTGCCCCACCCTCTGTCCACGAGAGTGCAAGTGTTCTTGTGCTGTTCTCTTGTAAGAAACAAAACTTTGTAAGATGAAGTAAAGGGAAATAAAGTAAGACAACAGAAGGGCAAACGAAATTACCTTGAGGGAAAAAGAATAACTGATAAGAATGCAAATAAATTGAACAAGGTTACTAAGCAACACAAATACTACGTATACGTGGGATTTTTATGAATGTAAACGTCACAAACTTCACAGAACCACAGTGCTAATAACAATCTGTTTAGAAATGACTTCTAAGGGGACTAAGGAAGGTATCTGACCAAAAGTTACTGCCGAAGGTTAGGAAAAACACTTGGTTTTTGGTGCAGAAAGCTTAACCTGTCTAACTTTTGTTCGGTTATCAGTGATGTTACATTTGACCTAGGAGAACCTTAGTAAATGAATGTCCACGGCTAAAACCGCTGCTCTCTCTCATGGCCCAGAAACCAGGTGTTGACAGCACCTCTTTGAAAAGTAAGTGTGAATGTGGAAAGTGCGAATGTGGTAGACCTCAGCAGCAGGTTCCCAGACTTGACTGAGACATGCTCCTTCTCTTCCAACATCTAACAGGGTGCATGCGTCCCTAAAGGAACACTCTTTTCTATGCTATGAGGACAAGTTTTACATCATTACATGTTTCTTTAATGTATGTTAACTGTGTGCCTGAATTGTAACTTGTATGTGCAGGAGCTGTGAGAGGCAGAAGATGGTGTCAGAACCCCAGAACAGGAGTTACAGATGGTTCTAAGTTGCCATGTGGGTGCTGGGAACCAAACCCAGGTCTTTTGCAAGACTAGCAAGTACTTTTTTTCTCACTGAGCCATCGCTCCAGCCCAGAAGATATTTTTTAAATAGAATATATGTGTTTTAACTCTTTAAGGCCAGCATCTTACAGATTTATGCAATGTTGCTTCTTTAATACAGTCCCCTGACCATCATCATTTCTAGGCAGTGGAATGATGAATCTGGGGCCCAGTCTAGGTGCTTCCTGCACAGTCCCAATTTGGGAAGCATGCTAAGCGGACTGAAACCACTCATTACTTCTGGAATTAGTGCTGTCTCTATCCAGCAGCTAGAAGTTAGGCTAATGCAAAGATAAGCTGAACATTAAAATGAATGACATTAATGCGTGATAACACACTAAAAATAATTCATCAGTTCATATTTATAAAAAGCAATCAAGCAAATAAGATGAGGAAAAGGAGGCTCTTCTCTATGACAACTTCTCTAAGTAGTCAAAGGTCATAAAAATTGCCATTTTGCACCAATGCTATCACTTCAAGCAACAATTTCTAGGGATCATAAACAAACAGGTAAAAAATGGGAAAAAATGGGAAATGGGATATTTAAGTAGTTTTACAATATTTCCATACAAATGCTATAGTCCTATGTAACAAAAGTTTGTACTGTAAAATTGTGATACAAAGTACTCACTAGCACCCTGTACTAGTGAGGAAATGGGACATTACCTAAAGCCAAGGGCTCAAAGTAGACAACATTAGCAAGGGCACACTCTGACATCGCATGTCTGCTAGGCTGGTGCATTTACAAGGGTACATTGTTGTCTGTGAAACATTTCCTGCCAAGCCGGGCACGGCGGCACATGCTTATAATCCCAGCACTCAGGGAGGTAGATGGATCTCCATGAGTTTGAGACCATTTTGGTCTACAAAACAAGTCCAGGATAGCCAAGGCTACACAGAGAAACCCTGTCTTTAAAAGCCAAAAACCACACACACACAACACACACACATACACATTTTCCCCTGCCAAAAGTCTATCTTGACTCTAATAACAGAAATATAAAACAAGCTCCAGCAAGGGCCATTTAATGAAACAAATGACACAGGCTTTAGAAAAATATTACTGTCAATGAAAAACAAACAACATTACTAAGATTAAAGAATCGTGCCAACGAAGCACCACGTGCGGTTCTGGGAGGACTCACTGGCAAGACTTCACTGTTGTTGCTGTGATGGCACAAGATAGCACAACTGAGCGGAATGTGCACACTGGGCTGAGCTGTACCCAGGTTACAATCCCTGAACGTGGCACTGCACCTCTCTGGGTGATAGAACTGAAGAATTCAGAAGATGCATGTTTGTAAGGACCGTGTGAATTACACTGAGATAAACAGAACAGAGAGGTGGGGTGACTGTGGTGGTGTGGGGACAAATGGTGAATTACTGGGGAAACGTGGACGTTCCCTGCAACAATCCTGAGACTCTTCCATGGGCTTTCAAACTGTCAAAATAAAACTTGGAGGAGAAGTGAAAGATTAAGCACCAAAAGGGTGGCAAATGGTCCCTGTCCCCACAGGCTTCCAGCAGAGGAATCTGACCACTAACTGAATCACCCTCTGCTCTGAGTGATCTTGTGACTGGATACAAAAGACAGCTCTTTCCAGCCAAAGTCCCACTTAGAAAATGCACCTTCTAATTTCACCTTCAGGGTGCTATGCCGTGTCCTCAGCCCAGGGCGCACAGAGGAGAGCCAGGCTCCCTGGTTGGTAGGATTTACTGTCTGGTGGAAGAAGACAGAAAATAGCGAATGTTAAGTCAGGTAGCAATAGCCGCTCTGAAGGGAAGGGAAGCCGAGGGGAACTTTGGGGAAGCTAGTGCTCACCGGCTTCACAAACTAAAACCGGAGAGAAGATGACACGGACCCTGTGCAAGAATGATACGCAAATTCACAAAGCGTCCTACATTCTTAAAGGGGCGGGGCTTGAGGACTCCAGTCAGATCACCAGGAAGTCAAGGTACTCAGCTAGGGGGGGCGGGAAGCAAAACAGCCCCGGAGCAAAGCCTAAGCAAATGGCTGATGCTGGAGTCTTCTGGCTGAAACAGTTTGAGGATAGGGTCACACAGCCCCTCCCACATCACTACTGAGACACTGTCATTTATTCTGATACCTATTTTGCAGTCTCCCGCCCTCCCCATCTACTCAACGCCCACGTGTTCTGCACAGCTGGCACAGTGGTACCCTGAGAAAGGGCCCAGCCTGCTTTGCGCGACTCAGTTTCCCTCCCACCTTCCAGTCACCTCAGAGATACCTTCATCACGCATTCTCACTCCCCATTTCTCTGACACTTTTTGAATTTTCAACCTCAAAAATGGAAGCTCTGCTTGTTCTGAAAGTGTCTAGTCCGGGCTGGTTAGCTTGTGCTGTATTTACAATCTCTAGGGGTTCTTTTCGTAGAAGCAACCTTCCTTCAAGGATGTTACATGTGCACCCACATCTCCATTCTCCTTCCATTCAACTTGCTTTCCTTCTGGCTCTCAATTAAGCTCTGCAGGTAGAGACAGCGTCCTGTTCCATGTTTATAGTGATGATCATGGAGCCAGATGCGTAGCAATTCTTTGATATCACAGGACTGTTTATACATCAGGGATTCAAAAGGCCAACTTCTTATTGAATCTGATATTTGTTGCCCAAGTGTTCACAGAGCACACCTTCCGGTTGCTGTAAACTCTAAATACCCTCCTATGGATTTAGGTACAATGTAGCACATGGTGAGGGTCAAGGAGCAGGCTTCTCCGTCAAAACTCCCTCAGATATTGGTCACGATGTGGGAAGCCACACATCAGATAGGTGTGAGGGGCGTCAGACAAAGCCTACCAATAGTGACTCTCAACATTATTTCTATAGGAAGAATGAATTTTGAGCTTGGCTCATATAATTAACTTATCAATGAACTTTGGCATACAGCCTTTGTCACCTGCAATACTGTGACTGTGGATATATTTTGCCCATACATTATTTGTGACAGATTTAGAGTGCCATGGTTGATGTGGGGGGGAAGGGTGGCATACATTTGCTGGACTAAGCATATTACAGATTGAAAATGCCCAGTAGTTAGAAAATCATCAGCATTACCCGTGAGTAATATTGAACTGAAGACTGGATGGTATGCAGAACCAAAGAAGAGAGAAATCTGAGCAGCTTAGTGAGTCCAGTGAGGTCAGAAAGGGTATTGGCGCTATAAAAATAATAGTCTGTGTATCTCTAGTCTCAGTGGACAGTAAAGACTCCAATCAGAACCTGAATGCACAAAACCTAGTCTACTCACAAAAACTGTTGTGAGGGCAGTTACAAATTTACTTGGTAGCTCACAGATTTCTCTGTTTATATGCAGTTTGTACATTTGGAATTTTAGGATCACCACCATTTCTGACATTTTATGGAAATCGCAAACCTGAAGCTCAAGGAAAAAACTTTCAACACTGTATCAAGATACCAGTATTCGATACATCCCCTGAACTTGCTGACTTATACACTACTGGTTCCAGGGAGGAAAATGAGGCAGTGAAAGCAGTAAGGAATTTGAGAGAGGGGAGGGAGGGATGGTTGGAGGGAGAGAGAGGACATGGCAGCAGCGAACTGATAGTAGGAAACTTCAGTTCTGAATCACAAATTTTATTCTCTGGTCGGACATACCCCTTAGCACTTTCTGAGTTCCCATGCTTGTCATCTTAGACCACAGAGAACTAAAATGCTTCCAGGGAAAGGGCTCCACTGCTTATTTCACATCCAGCTGCTCCCCGTCTTGGTAATTTTTTTTTTAAGTGCTGTAAAGAACTGAAGTGTTTGCTACAGGTGACCAATGAGATACTTACACTGTGTCTTTAGGATGCTAAAAGTGTGGCAAAGCCCTGGACCAATCAGGCTCAGTATCTGCAGCATTCAAAATCATCTGTTACCAAGTTCTAAAGCCGTTCCTTGTTTGTGACGCGCTCTAAGTGGTGAGTTGTTCAGTCATCCCATGACTCTTTAGGGGACCATGTACCACCTACCACGAGCTGTGTGAGGTGCCTGGAGCACGGTGGTGAACATGAAAATAGGGCTATGTCCTCAAGGCGCTTATATTCAAGAAGGACTGAGTAGTAATTAAATTAATATCTGCCAAGTAAATACGAGGTAAGAGAATCTAAATGAGTTACTGGAACACAAGCTTCCATTTTTCTTGTCTTACAAGGATGTTGTTGTTGATATTGTTATTGTGTATGCATGCCGGTGGGTTCCCCATAGTGCATGTGTCGAAATTAAAGAGAAGAACTCAGGGGTTGATTCTCTTTCCACCAGGGCTCTTGGGGATCAGGCTCAGGTTGTAGGGACTATACAGCAAGTGCTTTTACCTGCTGAGCTAGTATTACCAACTTTGGAGTAAAAACATAAGATAAGACTTTTTTTTTTTTAACTTCAAACCATTTATTGAGAATTTAGCAACAGAAGGTTGAAAAATGCACTGGCATATCTTTTTCATTTCAGGATGAAGCGCAGTATATGGCTGATTACTTCCTGTTTGTTAATGTTTCTCATTTAGATGTCAAGAAGTGTCTGTTAACCCTAGAGATGTCACAGGCTAAAGAAACCCTTCTACCCAGGGCCCACTTGATGAGCCCGTGAGCTCACTGGTACTTACAGTGGGTGACTCAAAGGCAAAGTCCTCCCAAGCCTGGCTGAGGACTCATGCAAACCACACCCCAGGTCTACTGAAGTCTCTCTCAGCAATTGCTTCCTGCTCTTAGGGCACTGAGGAAGACTCTTGTGAGTGTGCAAACTCTGAGATTCCTAAATGTTGGAAGTTTCCTTCCTAAGTCTTAAGGGTCTGCATCTTCCCTCAAGGGATGTTTCAATTTATGGGAAATCAGTAAACAAACACTGCTCTACACCTTGACCCTGGGCTTGAAACTGTCCTGTGGAACCTTCACTCGTTATACTTCTTGCCTACTAGGAGCTTCCACGGAGTAGGACCCTCGCCTCTTTCACTCTCCCCCATGTCCAAGACCATCTACTTGGTGGCTATAGCACTAACTGTGATGGGCACCACAGTAGCCACCGTTCGGATGTTTTTCTGTTTTGTTTTATTTTGGCGGTGCAGCTCTTTGGGGTCATCTCCGCTCCTGTGAGTAACCCCACTGAGATTCATTGATCACTAAGTTGGACTGTGGTACAAGATTCCTTTATGGGGTAGGTAGACACCTGCGTGTCCCATCTCTCCTGGAAAAAGTCTCTCACATAACAGGTCATCACATCTACCACACAGAAACCCTTCATAGGTCACCAATCTACATATAACGTCAGGTTTTTAGAATCGGGATTCTATTTACTAGTCAACGGTAACTCAGACAAAGGTATGCTTTCGTAAGGAGTATGTCCAAGCATATGTAACACAGAGAGGACGTGCAACCCACACACCCACACCCACCACACTCGGGTCCCTACCTCCCTCTCAAGGGTTGGGTCATTTTCCTAAACAATTTAAATATGCAGCATAATCCTGACTCTTTCAAACTCTCCCATACTGGGCTAATCTTGATATCTGCATGCTCTAGTGCAGTGGTTGTCAACCTTGCCAATGCTGTGACCCTTTAACACAGTTTCTCACGTTGCGGTGACCCCCAACCATAAAATTATTTCACTGCTACTTTGTAACCGTAATTTTGCCATTGTTATGAATCATAATGTAAATATATTATATGCAACCCCAAAAGGGTTGAGAGCCACAGGTTGAGCACTTAGAGAAGCCAGTAAAATCATAGAGAGGTAAACATCTCCCCTGACCCTTGCAATGCAGTAAAAATATTTATTTATTTATATTTGGCTTGTTTTCTTTCTTGCTTTTCGTCATGTATTTGGCTTCTAGTTGGCTAAATCAGAAAACCTGTTGCTTGGTCTGCATTGCTTCCCGTCATTTCTACCAACACACTTCTTTGCTGCTTTCATTCCAATGGCAAAATCCCCCTACAGGAGCATGAAGCATATCAACTTTCCGGCAAAGCACAATCCTCCAATATAAATGCAAGCGAATTCAGAGCCAGTTTTATAGCAAGCATTGTGTTGTATATACGTACATGGTTACTCTCTCCATCCACCTACCCTGTACCAGCATTAAGCACCTCACTATTCAAGATCAGCTGAAGCCAATTAAGTAACAAAGCAAAACAAAAACAAACAAACAACAACAAAAAAAAAACAAAGAACTTCTCAAAGGCCTTTAGGAGAAAAAGAAAACAACAAAAACCCCTCCTGGCTCTGTATTACACATTATATCAAGACTCTTAATTAACAAGAAGGATGGATACCATGCAAGGACCACTCACTGTTTGTTAAATAGGTGCTAACAAGGGTTTTAGAAAATTGTATCCTCTTTAATCTCTATAGAACTTCTATGAGCTAATTTGTATTTTAGCTCTACCTCCCCCCACCCCTTTTTTGAATGAATAAACTGAACCACAGAATTGAGTTAACTTTCCCATGGTCAGAGTGTTTGTGGGACTCAGATTCACATTACTAGCAGCTTCAGAGGTCATAGGCTTAAGAACTATGCTATGCAAAAGAAGATGACCAAAAAATTATATCAAACAAATTCCTCATTACCACCCACTCCTCCACCACCAACACCATCTCACATTTGTATAGTGTTCTTACATAAACCATTGCTCTGAACACATGAAGATTTTAAAATTATTGTCTTGCCACAACCCTGCCGAGTAAGTATGACTATCATTCACAGTTTGCAGAAGAAACTGAGATAGAGGTCAAATGCCTGTTTAAAGTCACAGTACTAAGGAGAGGCACATAGGGATGTAGTCTGGACAGCCTGGTCCTCATGTCCAGAAGCCCCAACGCCAAGCCACTGCTCACAGTAATCCCTAGAGCACAGGGCAGCCAGGAGTGTGTACTGGTCGGAACCTCGGAGGCTGGAAAGCGCCACCTCAAAACACAGAACCTTAACTAACCCAAATCATCAAGAACACATTACAAGGTTTCCACTCAGCCTTGTTAAGAAGGCCAAACGTAACACACTTAAGCCAAGTTTCATCCAAGATGACCCTTTAAAAGGGATTTTTTTTTCTGGAAAACTTAAGTCAATTCAGAAGAAACGAGGTGTTACAGTGGCTTCTTAAAAACCCTTCTATAGAAATTGGTTTTATTCTTGCATTGGGGTTTCTCAGAATTCCCTTGGGGGGGGGGGGCTGTGGGTAGTTGGAGGAGGAGAAGAAGAAAAAACTGACAGGACCTCAGTTCCCTGTCAAATAAGGAGCTCCATCAAGATATTTTACATACTGTGCTTCCCCGTAAAGTTTTGCTATGAGACTTTGTTCCAAGCGGGCACCGCTTCTCAGCTGGAACTCCCTCCCCATCACTTCCCTGGCTTTAGCATTTCTCCTTTGTAGGTCCTGTTTTCTGGCCATTCTCTCACCTGACCCTCCCTTTCCACTCCCTCCTGTCAATCATAACCAGCATCACAGCTGATGCATTAACTGGATGGCAGGCTCTAGTTAAACACTTTACATCAGTTACATCAGGAAGATACACCCTTGTGAACTGGGCTCTGTTACATTGATCCCATTTTCAGAGGAGGAAACCAAGGCTTAATTTGGGTATTGCCCAAAGAATGCTCACTAGGTAGGTGATAAAGACAGAAAGTCTAGTCAGCACATTTCAAAGGCTCTCGACTCCTTACCAGCAGGCTACCCTGCCCTTCACCCTTTTCAGTATTGTTCCACTTCCCACTGGGACTTTGTTCCAGACTCAGCCTGCTGAAAACCAAAGACAGACAGGAAGCACCTTTCTTTCTGGAACAGTTTTTCTAGCAAGACCTGAACACCACTGAGCACTGCCGTGCCCTGTCAGAGTACAGCAGCATCTGCTCCCAATGCTGACTGTTGGTCAGGTCTCCCCTTGTTGCCTGGACACCACTGAGCACTATGCTGCCTGGTCACAGCACAGCAGGAGCTGCGCAAAATGCTGTGATGCTGTGACTGTGGGTCAGGTCTCCTCTTGTTGCCTAGATACCACTGAGCACTGTCCTGCCTACCACTGCGCAGCATCAGCATCTGCTCGCGACGCCGTGACTGGTGGTCTTCCTGTGCTAGAATGCTTCTCAGAAAGAGACCACATTCCCCGCTCTGGGCGTAGAGCAGGAAGACGTTTAATAATATTAATGAAATATTAATATTTTAAGATGTTAAACAATATTAATGTTTAATAACGTGATGACTCTTGGCAGATAGTCAGGGTATCTGTACTCTAGCATTGGCCAATCCCCTGAAACAGGTGCTGTCACTGGGCCCTCCTCAGTTTCCTCAAGGGCTCACCTGGTGGTAGCTTCCTGGCTCCTGAGTAGGCTAGGCTACCCCAAGGAGTTAGCCTTGGGCAAAGACTGTGCCAGCACCACTCCTGGTAAATAGACACTACAGCTTTACCGGCAGGGCCCCTCAGAGACTGCGTGAAAATTCGGGGAGCTAATGACCTCAGGACACAGTCTCAGGCAGGGACATGTGGGCGGCTGACCAACAATGTCCCGGTTCCCTTCCCATGTGAGTGGGTAACTTTTGGGGAGTGGAGACTGTCTCTGGGGTTGTCTGAAGGGTCTGGGTTCCCATGGCCCAGAGCAGAGACTCCTTCTGGAATATACCATTCCTGAGTGACGTTTCTCTCCTGATCCCACTTCTATTACTTGCCTGGCAGTATTTCGGGGAGGGGGGTACTTCGAAAGTTCTTGTGATGGGAGGGGGGGTCACTGTTGCAGAAAGCTATATTAATTACCTTATCATCCCACATCTTCATTTGCCAGACACGAGGGCTCCATAAATATCTCTAAGGCTTCATCAATGACAGCTATAAAATTTCACTAGCAAGCTAAAACTGACCATAAAGTTGATTTTTTTCCTAAAAATTACTTATTTACTTTTATTTTATATGTGAGTGCTTTGCCTGAATGTATGTTTCCATAATGCTTGTTTGCCTGGTGCTCAAGGAAGCTAGAGTAGATTATAAGATCCCTTAGAGCTGGAGTTAGGGTTCATGGTAAGCCACCAATATGGGTGCTGAGAACCAAACATGGGCCATATAGAAGAGCAGCAAGGGCTCCTAACAACTGAGCCATGTCTCCAGCCCCAGAGGCCACTAGTTCTGAGAGAAAATCCTGAATCCTATCTTAGAGATGAGGCCACGATTCACCTGCAGTAATGTGGAAGCTACTCAGAAGCACAGAGGAGGCTTTCATGCTGGACTGTCAAGGAGCGCTTTAGGGCTCTGCAGAGAAGGACTTTTCTCAAGGTGACCAAAATGCAACACTGAGGGAGGCTGGCTATCACAGCCAAGTCAAGAGAGGTCTGAAGAGGCATTCCAGCTTCAGACTCCCATGAGCAAAACAGTGTAATTTGCATAAGTCCTCTTTTATCCCCCTCCCCCCACCCACCCTCTCTGTGAGTGAATGTGTGTGTGTGTGTGTGTGTGTGTGTGTGTGTGTGAGAGAGAGAGAGAGAGAGAGAGAAAGAGGTGGGGAGGGAGAGGAGGAGAAGGGAGGGGTGACAGATGATAGACAGACTCTCACTGAACTTGGAGCTAGGCTGGCAGCCATCAACTCAGTGATCCTGTTGCCCACCAGGACTGGGGTTACAGGCACGCTTAGGGACACGCACAGCTTTTTACGTGGGTGCTGAGATCCGAACTCAGCTCTTCATGCTCATAGGGCCAAGCTATACATTTGAGTTACTTTCTCGGCCCCTCATTTCCACCTCTCTTTTACAAAGGACGTCGCCTCCAGCCTGCAAGGACCAAAAACCTGTGACAAGGAAACTTTAAAATTTTACATATCAGGGTCTCTAAAACCACACCCCGGGTGGGGCTTTACTCATGGAGGCACAATCGTCCTTTCCTGGTGCCCCAGAACCAAGGGAGTGGCAGAAGGAGAGAAACGCATTGGAGGTTTTTAAGTCAATGGAACGAACAAGCCAGACACAAACCTGTTAGGTTTGAGGCACAGTTTCAGTTTCTAAACAAAACAGAAAATACATAAAAGGTCATCAGAGCCCGTGAAACTGAAAGCTGAGCGCACAGCTGGGGCAACCAGAGAATGATGACGTAAGAGAAACGTCCGAGGAGGGCTAGCATGGGCGCCCTGGCGGGGGACACTGACTGGATATACACACAGTCAAGACTCTCGAAGTAGACTCACCCCTATCTGCCTTCAGGAAACTCCATCCGACCCTCAGAGTGTGCGCCACAGAGGCCAAATGTCACGTGGAAATTCCCAGTGAAGTGCACAGTCGAAATAGTTCTACTGTAGAGCCCAGGGGGATCCCCAGGGTGCTGCCAGCAGGCAGGGCCTTTACAGAGAACCTTCCCAACAGCTGAAGGGCAGACAGCCTGGGCTCCCGCTGACAGGCAGACTGGCGTGCCCAGAGGGAAGGCTGGTGACACAGCTTTGCTCATGGTGATACCCAACCATCACCTCCTCTGTGGCACTGTGGCCAAGAGACTAGAGGTGTGAAGGATGTTAGAGAAGTGACGGCTACTTAAGATAACTAGTCTACGCAGAGTTCAAGAAGAGCTGAAGGGTTAGTTTCATCTGAAGGGGGCTGGCCACACAGACAAAGGAAAGCACCAATAAGGACAACACTGGTGCCCAAGGTCCCCGTGCTAAGGAGGCAGGCGTGGCTGAGAATGAGCAGAGCGGCTGGCTCACATAGGGCCTTCAAAACCACGAGCACAGGGTTGGGTAGAATGACATAATCTGGCATCCCTAGTCTCCTCTGTTACTGTTTAAATGTGCAATGTCCCCTTTCAGGCTCACTTGGTCCATAGTTGTGGTGTTGTACTGGAAAGTTGCAGAACTCTTTGGAGCCTCGCTGGAGGAAGTGGGTCACTTGGGGTGGGATGTGAGGTGACAGCGCCCGCTTTGGGGCTGTCTTCCTGACGCTGCCGCAGTACAACCAGCCGCCCTGTCCTCACTTCTGCCTCAGTGGACCCACTCCTGTCAACATGCGTTCCCTGCCATGACAGACCGCGCTCCTGAGCTGTGAGCCAGGGCACAACCCCCTTACTTCCTGGCAGCTACTCCTTCACGGCAACAGGACAACTGACAAGCCCTCCCAACCCGACCATCTGAACATGCCATGAGCTCACTGTTTCAGCCCTAAGGATGTAGGCTTTGTGAGAAGAGGCCTGGGCCAACTGATGGAGGCTCACCTATCGTGGGTAACTAACACAGTGAATCAACAGAGTCGTGAGAAGAACCCTGGTTCCCTTCATTAATGATGGTGTGAACCCATAGACACGCAGGTGTGTGTTTAGCCCACTTCTGTAAGGACAGAACAACACAATTTATATCTCCTTGGGACACTTAGAAGATGACCCTCAAACAAACTATGTTTCTCCTTTCTAAAGACTGATGCCAAGATTCAAGAGAGAAACACAGATGCAGCAGCCATTTGGGAGGGTTCGAATGTATGGAGTTCACTCCTTAATCACATGATCAATGAGCGCATCCAAGAGAGGCTATTATAGTAATGAGACTGAAGCAGGACAGGGCTTTTGTGAGGTGGGAGGAGGGCAGATCCTGCTCAAGGCAGGAAGGAGCCTGAGGGGAAGGACCAAAGGTCCACTGTACCCTTACTCTGCCTTCAGCACCAGGGTTTCCACACCAGGTAAGTCTCAGGTGTGACCTCTGGTTGCAAAACCGCTGTTTGTAAAGAAAGCTTCATAACACACCCGTAGTTTGCTGCTCCCACTTTTGTTGTCTGGAACAGGGTTTCTCTGTATAGTCCTGGCTGGCGTGGAACTTGCTATGCAGACCAAGCTGGCCTCAAACTCACAAGAGATCCGCCTGCCTCTGCCTTCTGAGTGCTGGATTAAAGGTTGGAGCTTCTGTGGCTGAGGCCTGGTTTTTAAAAACCAGTTTTGGTCTTTTCATAATACTCAACTTTCTAGATCAATTGAGTCTCAAGATATAACAAAAGTGATTTGTGTTTTCAATGGAAAAAATAGGAGTAAAAAGTATTATTGAAACGTGACTGGACAAAATGAGGTTCTTTTGATCCTGGAGAGAAGGGAGGGGGTGTGTCTGTATTGCGGTAGGGTGGCCGCCCAGGACCAGCTGCCAGAGGCCTCAGCAAAGCTGTGGTTCCATTTTCTCTCCCAAGGCTCCCATTGACTCTCCACTGGCAGCCCTTTCTTCACACAACTCAGAAGCCCACTTTTCAAAAGCCTTCATTTAACCTCATGCTCTACCCCTTCAGTGTAAGAAGCAGGCTACCTTATGAGTCACAGCTGCCAGGGGTTAAACGATGTAGCACAGACGGAACGCTCAGCACAATGCTTGGACAGCAGCAAGCCCTCAGTGGCTGTCAGTACTCGCTGTGACGCCAGCACGGCCTGTGGAGATCTTAATATCCACAGCTACACATCTGGACAGCCAATATGCTGGAAAATAATATGCCATGGAGAGGAGCACGCTTGAAGAACCTGGGCATCTCACATCAGACACCAGACATGTCAACAAGCCTGCAGATGATGCCAGACCCGAGCTGTTGAGTCTACCCTGTGAATACCACACGGAACAGGGACAGGCCACACAGCCAAATTCTAGACTCAAGAAACTGTGGGCGGTAACAGGTGATTACCGTTGTCTGAAGTCATTAAGCTTCAGGGTAGGTTGACACACAGCATCCAATAACCAGAACCCTGTGGTTAATCCAGTTTCTTGTCTGTTCCTTACCTAGAAACTACATAATGCTATTAGCCTGTCTGACAAAAAAAAGATATGTGGTCCCCCTCATCCCGCATGGGGGAAGCAAGAGCCTGGAAGCTTCAGGGAGGGATCACAGCTTGTCGTCCTGAGTCCCTATGAGCCTGTGACTTCATGAGCTGGGACAAAACCAGTCCATGGGGAGGGGGGGGCGGGTTGAACAAAGAATAATACTAGTGAAAACTGTGTAGTCAGCAAGTATAGACTTGGTTCCTTCCTTATGGTGGACACCCGAGGGCAGAGAGATACTGTTTTCAAGCTAAACAGAGAGATCCTGAATATGAGTCTGAATGTGAGTGTGTGGTGGAACTGCGGGAAGGGTAAGCAGTAAAAACACAGGAGTGCCAATAAGCCAGTTCTCACCCAGGAGGAAGTGGGTGATTGCATGTGCCAAGGGTAGTGTGTGGTCCTTTGTTAGGGCACTATGGAAGTTCTCTCTGGGGATGTAGCACTTTCTGTTGAAAGTCACACAACTGAAGCCATGGGAAGATTTGAGATAACAAGGAATAAGACATTACAATAAACATGAAGGCCCTGGGTGGGAGAGGCCACAGCCCTTAGCCCTCAGTTTCCATGATGCCAAGGCAGCTTGGCCCACAAAACTATCAAGGACTAAGGTGCACAGCTCAACAGTAGACATTTTGCCCGACATGTGCAAGGTCCTGTGTTTTGTGCTCAACACACACACACAATGACCGGTTCCAAACTTGAACTTCACATGGCGGAATGCAGGCCTGGGGGTTGGAGAGATGGCTCCGTGGTTAAGAGTACATGTTGCTCTCACACAAAACCTGGGCTTGGTTCCCAGCCCCCAAGCAGTGGTTCACAACAACTTTTAACTCCAGTTTCAGGGACTCTGATAATATCTTCTGACCGCCAAGGGCACCAGGAACTCATGTGGTAAAACAGGAAAACGTGCAGGCAAAACACTCGGAACACATCAAAAAAAAAGTTAAAAATTTAATGCAGGACTGGTTATGTTTTGTTTAAATTTTAGAAGTTTTTACAATTAGTGCATCTCTCTACTGGGCACTTTTTACTGCATCCCTGGAATCTCTTGGCACACCTTTTCATTCTGGCCTTTGTCAGTATCTCGTTACAGCTTCACCCTCTTTTCATTAGTGTCCGCACTTGCCTTACTCAGCCACCACCAGGTGGAATGCCCGGAGGAGCCCACTGATCCCACACATGCACAGATGGTACAGACGTAAGACCTCATGTGGCACCCCTGGCAGCAGGGAATGGGACAGATAAGGAGAACTCCTCAGCTCTACACTTGGTCTTGGCGATCTCCTTCATTCAGGGATCCCAATGCTACCTCTGTGCTTTCAAACTCAACCTTTCTCTTTTTTTGTTTTTCTTACTTTTATTATTTATTAAAATATATTCAGTTTGTATCCCGGCTGTGGCCCCTTCCCTTATCATTTCCCAAATATACCCTCCCTCTTCTCCCCCTCTCCCCTTCCCCTAGTCTACTGATAGGGGAGGTCCTCCTCCCCTTCTATTTTTCCCTGGGCTGGCTGCATTGTCTTCCACTGTGGCCTGGCAAGGCCGCACCCCCAGGGGGAGTTGAACACAGAGTCTGCCTCTGCTCCCTTTACTAGGGTCACCGCTTGGAGACTGAGTCTATGGGCAACACATGAGCTGGAGTTTTAGGTCTTCTCCATGCATTGCCCTTGGTTGGGATATTATTCTCTTCAGAGCCCCCAGGGCTATTTTTATGGCTCTATTGGTCTTTTGGAGCTCCTGTCCTCTCCACATCTTTCTGCTGTGCACGTACACCTGCTCACCAGAAGAGGGAACCTGTTCTCATTATGGATGGTTGTGAGCCACCGTGTGGTTGCTGGGAATTAACTCAGGACCTTTGGAAGAGCAGCCAGTGCTCTTAACCTCTGCGCCATCTCTCCAGCCCCCCTCCAGGTCTTTCTATCTCTTTCATAAGATTCCATGTACTCTGCCCAAACTTTGGCTATAAGTCTAAGCCTCTGCTTCAATACCTCAATCAGTAGAGTCTTTCAGAAGACATCTGTGGTAGGTTCCTGTCCTGCTCTGTCTTCTACTTCCAATGTCTATAGCGTTTGTCCTTCTGAATGAGGATTAAGCATCTTCCCTAGGGTCTTCCTTGTTGTTTAGCTTCTTTAGGAGTATAGATTTTAGTATGTTTATCCTATATTATATGGCTAATATCCACTTATAAGCGAGTATATACTGTGTGTGTCTTTCTTCTTCTGGGATACCTCACTCAAGATGATCTTTTCTAGCTCCCACCATTTGCCTGCAAATTTCATGATTTCCTTTTTTTTAAAAGCTGAGTAGTATTCCATTGTGTAAAAATGTACCTCAATTTCTGTATCCATTCCTCCGTTGAGGGACATCTGGGTTGTTTCCAGATTCTGGCTATTACAAATAGAGCTGATATGAACATGGTTGAGCAAATGTCCCTGTTGTATACTTGAGCATAATTTGGATACATGCCTAGGAGTGGTATAGGTGGATCTTGAGGTAGCACTACTTCTAATTCTAATTGTCTGAGAAAGCGCCAAATTTATTTCCAGAGTGGTTGTATAAGTTTACACTCCTACCAGCAACGGAGGAGGGTTCCTCTTTCTCTACATCCTCTCCAGCATGTGTTGTCACTTGATTTTCTGATCTTAGCCATTCTGATGGGTGTAAGGTGAAATCTCAGGGTCATTTTGATTTGCATTTTCCTGATGATTAAAGACATTGAACATTTCTTTAGGTGTTTCTCTGCCATTTGATATTCCTCTATTGAGACTTCTCTGTTTAATTCTGTATCCCATTTTTTAATTGGATTACTTGGTTTGTTGGTGTTTAACTTCTTAAGCTCTTCACATATTCCGAATATTAGCCCTCTGTCAGACATAGGGTTAATAAAGATCCTTTCCCAATCTGTAGACAGTGTCCTTTGCTTTACAGAAGCTTTTCAGTTTCACGAGGTACCTTTCTCTTCTTACCGATTCTTGTAACCAACTGTTTACAGATTTTCTCGGGCTACTGTAATGAATTACACAATTTAAATTTTATTATTTTACAGTTTTATGGTCAGGTGTTGGCAGTCTTGAGGCTGTAGCGGAGAATAGATTTCGTTGCCATGTCTATTTGTCACCCACTTCCTCCCACCCAGGCCCTCCTTCTTCCAGCTACAGTCAGCAACAAACCACTGGTCATTCTTCAACAGCTGCCTCAGCTGCTGACCACTGTGGACTTTTTAGAGACTGATGTAAATAGGTGGGGCCATCCAAATAACTTGCCATCTTAAAGTTAACCCACTGGCATTTGCAAAGGCCCTCTCTTGCGAAACACTTGACAACCACTGTTCTGCCTACCACACTGTGTCCCTTGCTGGATGGCTGACAGGCATTCAGTATGTCCGTACTGACCTTCACTCCTCCCCTTCACGATCCACCTGCAATTTCTTCTTCATCCTCCTCTTCCTCTCTCTCTCTTTTTTTTCCCCCAGCCAGGGTCTTTCTGTATAGCCCTGGCTGTCTTGGAAGTCACTCTATAAAACAGGCTGGCCTTGGAATCACAAGAGATCACCTCCCCAAGTGCTGGGAGTAAAAGCATGTACTACCTCTTTTCTTCAGGTTAGCTGACAGCAACTCCATCCTCTGGGTGTTCAGGTCTGAACCTCTAAGAGCATCTTTGGCTTCTCTCCCATACACACGTATTCCCCGTCCAAGTCACAAAGAAACAGATCATCTTTAAAATATACCTAGACTCTGGACACTTTAGCATCTCCATTACTACTGATTTTAGCCACTGCCACCTTGCACGGGGAATCCTGCCATCATTTCTAATTGCTCTTCCTGCTTCTCTCCTGGAGTCTATTTTCAGAGCAGCCAGTGAGATTGTTTTTTAAAAATTAAATAAGTCGATTGCTTCTGTGATCAAAATGTGTGATGTTCCCATAGCTCACCTGGAATAAAAGCCTTTATGGTTTCCACCCTCCACTGAATTCCTTTTCTGGCCTCATTTCCCACTCAATCTATTGTTTTCTGCACTCTGGTCACAGAGACCATCTTGATGCCCCTTTCACCCCCAGGTTACAGCATCTTGGGACTTGGCTCCTGTTTTCTCTTTGCCTGATGTTCTCTCTCGTTCTCTCTCTCTCTCTCTCTCTCTCGCTCTCGCTCTCTCTCGGCCACCTCCCGTACCCTGTGGGTTTTCAATCACGATATAACAAACCTCCAAAGGGTAGGGAGGATGCTCAAACAGGACCTGTTATTATCTCAGTTCTGAAGGCTGCACTATTGGCTGGCTCTTTTGCTTCCCTTCTCAGGTGGGACCATTTTTAGGCCCTGTGGATGAATCTTCTTCCAGGCGCTTCTGGTGTTTGGCTGGATTCGTCTCTGCTGGGTTCCTGATGGCAGCGAGTGGGAGGCCGACAGTCTATTTCCTCAAGGCTGTTGTCCCCTGTCCACCTCACTCTTCCCCACGGGCCCTTTATGCTGATTTGGAATCAAACTATTCCAACCTCTTGACACTTCCATGCACCACAGTGTGATTTCTCTACTTTAAGGGAAGTCTCCTATTTTTAAGATACTTGACTTTGACTGCATCCAGAAAGTCTGTTTAGCCATGAAATTTAACTTACTCATAAGTACTTATACTACAGCCAAGCTCTCTGCCCCCCATTTATCTCAGATCCCTCCTTTTCTGCTTCAGTTTTCATATTTCCATAGCTTTTACCAACTTGTGAAAAACACACTATGCTTACTGAGAATTGTTTTCTACAAGTAGAGAAAATTCCATAAGGTTAAGACTGTCATTTGTTCATGACAATATGCCAAAGACAACGCAATACTTATTTCTTCAAGGAGTAACTGTCCCTATCCTGGACCATTTTCTAACCCATTTGTACAGGGTTTTGTCATTGCCAACATTTGTTTTGGTTTTAACCATTTGGAAGCACTAAGTAGAACAGATTCTGCACGATGGCAAAGAAGGTATATCCTGTAACTCTTGTCAATAGCATCCAACAGGCTTGATTCTCACTGATAGAGGTGTACAGGAATTCTTGCTAGGGGTAATGTATCTAATTATAATTTCTATAAAAATAGTTTCTTCTGGATGATGGAGGAGGTGGGGGGTGGAAGGAGGGAGGAAGGGAAAACTGCTGTTGGGATATAATATATGAGAGAATAAATTAATTTAAAAAGGACCATGAGGGCTCACAGAGACTGAACCACCAACTAAAGAGCATTCTGGACTGGACCTAGGCCCCCTAAACAAGCATAGCTGATGGGCAGCTTGGTCTTCAAGAGGGTCCCCTAGCAATTAGAGCAGGAACTGTCTCTGGCATGGATGTAGTTGCTTCCTTTTGGATCACTTTCCCCTAGCTGGGCTGCCTTGTTGGGCCTCAGTGGAAGAGGATGCGCTTAGTCCTGATGCAACTTGATGTGCTGGGGCAAGTTATTGTTGGGAGGGGGGACTCCCCTTTTCTGAGGAGAAGGGGAGGGAGGAAAGGGGGAAGACTGTGGGAGGGTGGGGCCCGGCAGAGAGGAGAGAGGGAGCCTGTGATAGGGGTGCGAAGTGAACAAAAGAGACGGAACGGGTTTTTAGACCATTATCCAAGTACAAAAGCAAAACAAATTGAGTTGTTGAGTTAACCCTGTCTCAACGTCTCTAGAGAATAAATGGACTAAATTAGTAATAAATACAAAATGAAAAACTGAACCACAGTTTTTCTAAAAATCTCTACAAATGAATAACGGAACCACAGTCATTTAAAGAACCACGAAAAACGAGGGAAACCTGCTTCACTTTAAAGCACAGATTGCCCCAGAAAGCTTAAATGAGACTAGAGAGCATGGAAGAAGAGGGGAGGGTGTGTGTCTCTGTGTGTGTGTGTGGGGGGAGGTAGACATGAGATGAACACAATTGGATTTTAGAACCAAAGGCATTTTGGAAATAAAATCCAAACTTTATTATAGAACAGAGAACTGAAGCTCAGAGAGGTTGGGCAGTCATCTTGTCTCACACAGTTAGTCAGTGACATAACACTTCAGACGCAAACTACCACAGAATAAAGTAGTGGAAAAATCCAACCTCTATTCCTCACTTTGTTGTTGCTATTAGTTTTGTCTGTTTTGTCTTCTCAGAGTCTCATGAACTCTCTGTCTCCACCTCCCAAGTGATGGGATTACAGGTGGGCACCACCACACCCTGTCTCCTTAGGGAATGTTCGTTATATGATCTGACTCTCCTCTTTAGAGGCCTGAATTAATCTATCTGGAGTATGTGTTAGCAAACAGTTAGACACTGCCTGTCAGTTTCATACTTGTCCCAACTAGGTCAGGATGCCTCATTTCAGGAGCAGTGTTCTTGGCAGGGGACAGTCCCCAAGGAGCGTGGCCACAAGTCTAGTAACGCTGCAGTGTCTCTTGGAGGGCCACTTAGAACTCTAGTGCGCAAGGACAAACTGATGAGACCACAAATCAGCAAGCCAAGAGGGACAGATACGGTACTGCCTAAGTAGATTACCTAGACACTAATGGAGAAAAATGACCATCAGCGCAAGGAACTTGACAAAACCTGTATTTATAAACACAAACTTGCTCCCAGGAGAAAGGGGAAAAAGAGGAAATCATATTTTAAGAGAATAGTCATATATATATATATAATGAGATTCTCACATAAACACAAAAGACAGTAAGGATTGATGTGAAATAGTTTCTAACTGTATCAAGCCATCATCCTCTGCTTTCTGAATACCTACGACAGAAAAGAAAATAGGCCCAATAATGCAGATCTATCTTTAATACAAGAGGCCAGAGCTCATTTGTTTGGAATTTCCCAACAGTCTTCCATTCACCATAGAGCAGCTGGTATTTTCTCTACAAAAAAAAAAAAAAAAATCCAGAGGTTGGTTTACTAAGGGAGTATACACAGAGTGACTTACTCAATGGGAAAGCATCACTGTTAGGAGGAGAAAGCATCACTGTTAGGAGGAGAAAGCAGGCGTTTTTTGGATCCACCAATCATCTAGTCTCACCACGGTTACAGGCTGTTTCCTAACTTTCCAGAATCACATATGAGTCAAAACGACTTTGGTAATAATTTGAACCAAACCCCCCCTCTTACACATGGGGAAGGGAAGGGTGCACTAAGTCTCCTCACTCCCAAGAACCAACGTGGCATCATGACCTCAGTGTCTGCACCCCTGAAGCCCACATGCTGAAATCCTAACCTCCAAGGTGACCCTTCAGGTGAGAGCCTTCCGAGGCAGTTATGTCACGAGGGTTCAGCTGAGATTCACATTTTTACCAAAGAGCATCCAGAGACCAGTTCCCTCTTGGACCCGGGAGGACACAGCCAGGAAAGTACATGTTAGAAACCAGGAACCCCACCCTCACCACATGTCAATCTGTGATTGATTTGGGCTTCCTTATCACCAGGATTATGAAGAATAAACTTTTGTTGGTTGTTAAGCCATTAGTTTATGGCATTTTGGTATAGCAGCCTGAATGAGCTAAGAAATCACTGAAGAAAAAAATGGTAGAAAATAATTTCTGACTCTCTTTTCATTTGTAAATTATACAAAATTGTTTCAGTGGTCAAAATTTTCATGGTTTTTCGTACGATTGAAAAAAAAAAAAACTCAGCAGGGCAGTGGTGGCACACACCTTTAGTCCCAGCACTTAGGAGATAGAGGCAGGCAGAGGCCAGCCTGATCTACAGAGTGAGTGCCAGTATAGCCAAGGCTACACTGAGAAACCCTGTCTCAGAAAATCAACCGACCAACCAAAAAACAAAAAAGCAAATGAAACCTCCCAAAACCAAAATACAAACACAAAACCAAAGCAATTTTTTATAGTTAAAATTTTAGTGTAATTTGAATATAGACAGGTCCCAAACGGCATCATGTGACTGTAGTGCTTTAGCCTGTCTGCTTTTGATCAAGCAGCTTCAAGAAAGAGAAGGCAGGTGTGTTGGTGCATGCCTATAATCCCAGCATCCAGGGAGGCAGAGACAGAAGGATCTCTGTAAGCTACAAACTAATCCAGGACATCTGAGGTTACACAGAGAAACCCTGTCTCGAAAACACCAAAGAGAGAGAGAGAGAGGCAGAAGAGATAAATCATGTGTACTGTTCAGACTTCTAGAAAGTCTTTGTTTTTCTTTGGTGGTTTTTCCCAAAACAGGGTTTCTCCGTATACTCCTGGCTTTCCTGGAACTCACTATGTAGACTAGGTTGGTTTTGAACTCAAAGACCCACCTGCCTTTGGCTCCTGAGTGCTGAGATTAAAGGTGTGCATCACCACTGCCTGACACGTTTTCTAATTTATTTTTTTAAAAATCTCAGATATTGGATATTTACAAATAGTCTTTGATGGTTATTTTTACCTTCCCCATTTTTGTACAGATAGCTTTATCTACATATATGTATATGTATGTAATCTGTAAATATTTGGAAAGAACTTTTATTTGGTAGGAAAAGACAGAATAAAAATTAAAGCAATGTAACTTTTAGCTATAGATTTCTAAGTAGAATTATCTTCAACCCCAACCAGATAAGTACAGATTCTCAACACTTTATAGAGAAACCTTTTATTCATTTGCCTAACATTTATTACACACGCTAAATAACTGTGTGTTGGGCGAAGGTTACAAGTCAAGATTAAAACTTCACAAACTTAGCTGGGTGTGGTGCTGCACACTTTTCGTCCCAAGCTTAACCACTGCTGAATGCACAATAGAGTGGAGATAGGTGTAATAGGTCTTGGCTGTGTCACAGTCAACACACCCATAGTGGGAAAGAATGAAGGGAGATGGCCAAATACGGGGGGCGGGGGGATAAGGGAAAATATGAGGGGAAATTGTCAATAGCAGCCTGTAAATGAAGAATAATTTTGGCAGGCAAAGATAAAGTGTTTCACAGGGAGGTCCCCAAAGGCACAAAAGCAGTGACCAGAAATGGAATGGCTTAGACGGGTGCCAGCAGAGCGTAGGAAGGCAAGCTTCCTCTGCCTTGCACTCACACCTCAGAGGCCACATGTTCAATGACCTCACTTTAAATCTAGGGGCGCTCAGGTTATCAGGCCTTTAGTGCTTTCCAGCAACCACCCACCTCCCTTGTGCCATCCACCAGCCTTCTCTCCCAATCACTCTTTCAGTTAACCGGTCATGGGGGTGGAGAAAATGTAGAGCAAGGCTAGAAGGTCCCAAGATACTCTGTGATTTGGCCTTTATTCTCTGACAAGAGGTGGGCACAGACATATCTTCACACAGATGGATTCTTTTTTCCTAGGGTGAAAGATAGAAACGGGAGGTGAGGAAGTTAATTTGGATTTCAAATAAAGAGTGACTGACTGAAGGAAGTGGCCATGAAGAAGACAAAATTATATTTTTATAACTGAATAGTGAGAGGGGGGAGAAATCCAACTTCTTTTACATTTACATGTGTGTGAGAGAGAGCGAGAGAGCGAGAGCGCGAAAGAGAGCTTGTGAATGCGCACACAAGCTTGTGCATATGCCATGGTGCACATGTGCTGAGGTCAGAAGACAGCACGAGGGGGTTCTATTCCTGCATCATGTGGGGTCAGGGAATCAAGCTCAGGTCATCCTGCGTACAGGCAGAGCCTTCACATGCTGAGAGCCACACCACTTTCCCCCAAAATTCCAATTTTTTTAACAGCACAATTATATTCAATTTTAATTCATGCCCTTTGAAGCGTATTCTCCCCCAGGAAGTTGCCACTAATATAATGTTAACCATTTCCTCTTTTCCTAAGACTGGTTTTGTAATAATAGCTCAGTTAACTTTTGAACCCAGACCTATGGTTTTGGAGTAAGCTGAATCATCACTCTCTTGGTAGCACTGGAAGCTCCCAAGAGTGGCAGCAGTCCTTCTATTAGGATGTTAAGTCACTCAACTTGGGGAGAGGGGCAAGCAAATGCACAGAAAACATTCTAAAAGTTCCTAAGTAACTGTCAAAGGAAACATGTGAATGCCACAAGTCTGGCTGTGTAGAAATCTCACCAGTGCATATACTTATTCATGGGCATTCAGAGAGACAGCAAGAAGTAAACACACACCCAAAGCACCCAAGCTGTGTTCATGATACACTGTCTGCCTGATCTCTTTGATAAGGACACAGAGAACGAAGTGTCACAGAGGCGACAGACACCAAATTCATATTTACTCTTCAAACCTCCTTACTGTGTCATGGGGACATGGTCGGAGTATTTCAGTAAAGGACCATTTTCCTTCCTGAGTGAGCTCATCTCCAGGAACCTACTAAGAAGAATCTCTTCTTCACAGACAACATCCACCTCTTGGAAGGCTATCTAAGGTGCCTCCTGGGTTGCTATAGAATCCACACAGGAAGATTTTTTTAGCCGTGAGTCAGAGTAAACAGGTGCCAGCCATGTGGCAGGGGTTGTTAACCTTCCTTGCACAAATCAGAAGCATCTATAGGTGATGCATACCTGTCACTGCACACTTCAGGCTTGGCCCCTCCCAACCCAACCACGGGCACTATAGATAGGTAGGTCCAGCTATCTGTATTTGTAAAAGCCCTAGATGATTTTGAAGTGAAACCAAGGCTGAGACTCAGACACTAACCAGACCTTCCTTCTAATGTAGTCCGCTTCCCCAAAAGGCAGTCCCTGGGGCCGACTCTCAATCACCCCATCTGGAGGATGATATCCCATTCCAGCACGTGGGCAAACTTTGAACCGTAAATGAAAGGATCAGTCTCGTCTTGAAGAAGTGGTTCTCAACTCATGAGTCATGACCCCGACACTTTCACAGGGGTCTCCTAAGACCATGGGAAGACAGATCTTTACAGTAGGATTCACAACAGTAGCAAAATTGTAGTTATGACGTTGTGATGAAATAATTTTATGGTTGGGGTCATGGCAATGTGGGGAATTCTAGTAAAGGCTTGCGGCATTAGGAAGGTTGAGGACCACTGCCTTAAAGGCCACATTAGCCACACATATTAAATATGTATAAATACAAAGCAACCTGCCGGCAACCAGCCTGGACTTTCTTGGAGCATGGACAGAGTATTAGAAGCAAGATCCAGTCCTGGTTGATTACTCACCTGACCCATGAGGTGATTTCTTTGCCTTAGTAAATGAAACCATCAAAGCATGGAGAAAACTTTTATTTGTGATTTGCCATTAAAAGTTTCCTCTGATGTACAGAATATTTATTGCATCTACACAACAAAAATTTCTTTTTCACAATTTTAGTAAAAAGTCCAATGTGGCAGGCCCTCTAACCTTAGAGAATCATAGTTCTTAAGACCCTTTCTTGAATGTTTATAATCATTCTTAGAATTCCTTTGATGAAACTAATTAGCTATGCAAACTGCTTGTGATGCCAACTACAGTTGGAATTGCTGTTCTTGGTGAGTTCCGGGTAGGCCTTAACTGGGAGAATCAGACACACCCAGGGAGACAAAGCTTGGGAGCAACCTGAGGTGTGCAGCTGAGGAACCTCCCCAAGAGGCTGCAAGGTAAAGGCGTGAGGAAATTACAGTAAGTGCAGATTTACTTGCTGTATTTGAGCCCTAAACTTTCTCCACAGAGAATCTAAGATGGAGTCCTCAAGTTAGGCAGCTTTTGCAAAAATGACCACTGGCTCTCTGACAGCTTATTCAAATTGAGAGGATGAGAGCGGTGTGGATGTCCTGGAAAGCAATGATGTTTAAATACCGCTTGGGCAGAGGAGTTAGCCCTTATAGCAAATGAGAAGTTGGAAGTGTTTTAAAATTACTGGTTCCTTGGGGTCTGCCCAAAGCCAGACACATCAGAGTCTGGGACTACGGAGGCCACTTGAAATTTGAAAAGCTCACCCAAAATATTCTTAGAATGAGCTGTGCTGGAATCAGCTGAGGCAGAGAATTCTAACTTCAAAGCAAATGTGTGTCTTATCTTTTAATATCCACATTTCTAGCGCTTTGGATCCAGGTAAATCTCCAATCCCCCTTTGACCACTGCATTACTGATTTTAGTTTTACTGATTTTAGTTTTTCTTACTGATTTTAGTTCTTACTACACTAGCCCATGGAAATTACTTAGAAATTCAAAGTGTCCTACCAAGTTTAAAATGAAAAACAGCATTATCCTGCCTCACTCCCCACTTGCTCACCAAAGGCAAACTAAACATACGCATTTTACCTGCTTCTTCTATTTCATTTTATGTAACTCAAACAATATGTGTATTCTAAAATTTATTGATATATTAATTCTAGACCTTTACTAATGTTTTCAGGTTTCCCATTACATGCTAACTTGTCTCCTCCTGTTCATCTATAATACTCAAATCTTTTCTGCAGTCAAGTACGTCCGGGGGTCCTGCTTGGTAAGTGTATCTTACCACAGCTGTACCAACAGTTATTACCGTGCTATCATAATGGTAGCTGATGGTAATTGGTGTTCTGACCTCCAATCCACCATCTGCCACAATTCAGCAAATAAAGGGTTAACATCTGCTACAGCAGGGACAGCCTTCAAAATTTGCCTTTACTCTACAGCAGGTCCCTGTTCTGACTTGTCAGTGGCCTGGCTACCAGTTGGTTGTTACATATTCTGAATATTGCCTGTAGGTATGACCATGTGATTCACTTCTTGCTATCTGAATACAAGTAAAAGTAATGTACTGTGCTTCCAAACACGCCCTTGTTCTTACAATCCAGAACATAACACTGACTGACCAGGTTTTAACTCTAGAGATGAGGGTGAGCCTTCACGGATAGTAGGGGAATGAGATGGGGCAGAGGGAGTAGATGACATTGTAAAGCGGCGACATCACCCCCTTAAAATGCTCATCCTGAACTGAACAGTGGGATAAAAAGTGACTAATTTCTCCTTTAAGTTACAATCTGGGGGGGTTTCTATTGTATTGCAGCTGTGTAGACTTTATGTCTTTCCTTTTAGTTTAAGACAAGGTCTCACTATGTAGCCTTGGCTGTCCTGGAACTCCCTATGTGGAACAGGCTTGCCTTGAATTCAGAGATCCAAGTTCCTGCTCCCTCTGCCTCCTGAGTGCTGGGGTTAAAGGCGGGCACCATTTAGCCCAGCTGCAGCACAGCCTTAACTGGCTCAGGAGTGATTTGCACCATTGGGACCTTTCCTAAATACCACTGTCACTTTCTTGTAGGGCCATTTATAATTGCCTTCCACCAACCCTAGTTGACAGTTTTTCTTCATTGATAAGCCTTTGGAAAGGCCCTCGGAAGGGCATTTTACAGCGGTCAAAAGTAAAATTGCCCAAGTTTTGTTCTTACTTGGAAATTCATGTAAGTCCCTTTCCTGAGACCATCCTGCTGCCTCTCTGACCTGGACTGCTTCCCTCCAGGGCTGCCAGACTGTTCTTTAAATTGTCCTTCTACAGTTTCCTTCGGTCCTTTTCCTTCTGTTTAGCCGCATACTTCTGGAATTCTCTATATTATTCTTCCTTGAGTTATTCCCACATTTTAATATAAAAATACCATCCAGTAAAATATGTTGATTAAAGGGTCTTAATTCTTTCTCTTACTTGATATTGACTATTATCAATATCAAAGATATCAATACTTTGTATTGACTTTTTGATTTTTTAGATTGAAAATAATTTCCATCTGAATTTTTAAGGTAGTAACCCAGGATTCTTCTTTGTTTGTCTCTTCATATATTTTGAGGCAGGCTTTCTCTATTTAGCTCTGGTGGTCTTAGAACTCACTATGTAGATCAGGCTCACAGATTTCTGCCTGCCTCTGCCTCCTGCTATGATTAAAGGATGTAAGAATCCAGTGTTGGTGTTAAATCATGTAATGCCATCCTATTTTCAATCTTTTTGCATAGCACCCGTTTCCACTTTATGAGTTATATATTCATGTTTTTAGTATAGTGTAACGTTATGGTGATATGATTTGTACACACACATTATACGATGTGTGTGTGTTTGTGTGTGCGCACATGCTCTCTCTCATCGACTATTCTAGGTAATCTTAAAATGAATGTCTCCCAGTTCTGGAAAGATTTCTTGTATTACTTCTTTGGTAATTTCTTCCCCTTTACCTTTCTCTATAGTCTCTCTAGAATTTTTATTAGTATGATAATATGTACACTGATTAATACTTTAATTCTAGTTTTTCTGCCCTGTTTTTCTTTTTTTCTGGTCAGCCCAATGATTTTTTTGTTGTTATTTTTTATTTAATTTCTATAACTAAGTTATTAATCTCTTGTTAATTTTTAGTCTCCACTCTTACAGGAGAAAGTTTCTCATCTCTCTACAGCTTAATACAGACAGACATGCTTTATTTTCATTTTCTCATTCTTCTTGTATTTCTGCCTTTTCTGTGATTATCTTTCTTAATTTCCATAGCCTGTCTGTCTAATTACCCGGCTATCCAAGAATCAAAATGTGGGAATTGTACAGGGTCTCACTGCTTAGAATGTAGAATTTCATTAAATTTGTTTTTATTGATCATTTTTACCCTTCTTCATATTTTCCCTGATAATTATAAAGCCAGAACCTTTAGTTTATTTCCATTCTGTAGAGAATAATGATTCTAGTCTTAGGGGTTTCATTTTGTTTTTTGGGGGAGGTTGTAGGGACGGTTGGAGAGTAGATTTCTAATTTCTTCTTGGGCTTCCAAGCAGGCCTGCATTTTGAGGTGTCTATCTGCCTATGGCCGTTCCTTCCTGAGCCTTCCCAGATTCTAGTGATAAACCCAATGCTTCTTCCCAGTATTCACTCCAACCACTCAGGACACCTCAGTACCAATTTTCTCCTCTCTACTAAGTCAGCAGCCATTGGAGTGTTTGTTTCTTATCCCCTATTTTTTTCAGGAACCTCCCTACTTTTGCCTCCTTTTCTGTTCACCGTTATTACATGATATTTGTTAATAGTTTGGATGTATCAAGGGCATGGCTGTCAGCCAGTAGAGTGGGATTACTGAAAAGCTGTCTGATTTGGGGATGGGGTATCATGAAAACAAGCCGGGTGAGTGGGCTGTGATTTTTGAAAGTATACTGGAACACTAGCTCTGATTCTGTCTTTCTCTGTGCTTCCTGTCCCCCAAGTGAAGGGTTCATACCAGGTTGTGTTCCACCATGACAGCCTATCTTGAACCAAGCCCAGAGGCAGCATGACTGACTACAAACATCAAAACCTCTGAGAGAATGAGCCAAAGCAAACCTTTAAGATTACCTCAGGTGTTCTATTGCCGGGACGCAACACTGACAGAGCATCTCAGGACGGGCGGACAGTAGACAAACGTGACCAGCCTACCAGATTTCTCATACGAAGCTTTACTAGCTGAATCCCACAGGCAGAGAAATTGCCACCAAAGATAGATTTGTCTCAAACTTTTAATACTCCTAGTTTTCCTGACTTGTAGGCCATCTGAGTAACCAGCAGCTTCCCAGTTAGCTTACTATTTTTCAAGATGCGGGAAAAGTCCTCTTTAATTACAAACACAAAATTACTCAGGTGAATCCTATGTCAGGTGCAGTGGCTCATCCCAGCAATGCCAGCTCTCAGGGGCTGGAGGAAGAGGAAGGTAAGCAGAGGCTGGTAGAGCTACAGCCTTAGCAGGTAAGTTAACTTGACTTAGCAGGTAAGTTAAACAAAGAACTCTTTTCTAGACAGCAAAAAGACTTTTAGTCTACTAATCCACCAATTTACTCTTAGGATATGATTGTGGCATGAAATATTTTCCCCTCTATTTCTCTTATATTGAGAACCTTTTCATACAACATATTCTGATTATGGGTCCCCTTCCCATTTCCCCTTCAATCAGAATCTACAACCTTTCCATCTATCTTTAGAAAAAAAAGAGACATCTCAACAATAATGAAAACATAATATAAAGTAAAAGCAAACCAAACACACTGGAACAGGACAAAACAAACAAACAGAAGAAAGAGCCAAGGAAAAAGCACAAGCAACACACATAGACATGCATGTTTGTACAAATAGGAATCCCATTGAAACACAAACCTAGACGCCATAGCACATACAAGAAGGACCTGCAAGTTTTAAAAAAATGCCCTCGCTGGGGGCATGGTGGGGCGTGACTTTAGTCCCAGCACAAGGAGGCAGATGGGAAGGCAAAGCTCTGATTTTGAGGCTAGCCTGGTCTACAGAGTAAGTTCCAGTACAGCCAGGGCTCCCCGGAAAGAAAAAAAAACATTAATTAATTTTTAAAAATCTAAAAGTATGCCCTGAAAAATGTGGCCCTAGATCACAATTAAAGGTAATATGTGGCTTTTTAAAGCAAGGAAGCATTTTCATTGACCCCTTCTTGCCATTTCCTATCTACCTTTGGATGACCTGAGCTAAAAAGTACTTGGCTTTGATGGTTGTATAGCTTTTCCAAGAAGCTGTCAATTCTGAAATCTTGGTTTGTCTGTTTCTAATGATAGGAAAGGATGAGAGCTTTAAAACCATGATCAAGCATGAGGGCTGTTCTCACGTCCAGAGGGTTACAGCCTTTTCGTGCTCCTCTAACAAACACAAGCTGAATACACTTAGCCTGAAGATCTCAATATTGAAGGGCAAAATCCAAGCACTTGTCCTAAAACACTAAATTCACAGCTATATGGATAATAAGTCCAAGAATAGCTAGAGACTGAAACACTAATATCACAGCTTTGGTCTGATTCTACTTAAGAGCAACATATTCCGACCTGTGGAAACTTCATACCTGCTTTCTGCTCTTCTTTACGACTCCCCTAAAGAACAAGCAAACAAAGCATCCAAGAGGACAGAAGCCCCCCCCCCCCATTGGGGGAAAAGTTAAATGGCTCTAGTTCTTGAGCTGGGTGGTAATTACACGGATGCTCGCTTTTCAGTTTGTTCACGTGTACGTTCACACTTCGAACGTTCTTTGTACATGGATTACATTTTACAATTAAAAAAAAAGGAGTCTTGAAAAGTCAAAAGAAGAATACATAAGGCAGAAATTTCACTTGTCAGGAAACATACTGCTTCAGGCTCACGTAGCCAGTCTGGCATGGATAATGGAGGAAAGTTGCCAGGACTAATATAAAAGTCTAAACCAGTATCCTGCCAAATTTCAACAGTCGTCTGTGTCATTTTGTTCAAAATATCTACTTGAAAAGGATGATCTTAAGACTCAGTTATCCTTGTGTTTCCTGCGGTAACTCGGATACCTTGACATTTGCATAACACTACTTAGTACAAAGAGTGCTGACACCAAATCCATAGAGGATACAGCAAATATTAGATTCTCCCATGCAATGGGTGAGGAAACTGCAAAGCTTAATACCAAGTTAGCAGGATTCGAAATAGTGGGCTGTGGGTATAGCCTGGTGTTGGTCTTGCCTTACATTCAAGGCTCTAGGTCTGTGCCTCACCGGTGGGGAGTGGTACAGCAGCAAAGACTCTGGAGAGAAAGGATGCTGGCTGGGATTGGGTGGAGCCATGAGCACATGCGCAAGCAAGCCAGGGGCTTCTCAAACATTTAATGAAGAACTTTCTACATTTCCAAACTTTGAGTTTAAACTCTGGATTTTAAAGCTGGAGATTCCCAGAGAGGAGCAGAGATCCACTAAGTGTGCCCTGTGGAAGGGATAACCAAGGACCCAGGTTCTGCATTCATATCTAGTTGGCATAACAGCAGTATTGTATTAGAGGTCAAACTCAAATGCAGGTGAGGTATGAACACTCAATAACCTTTTGAAACAAAGCAAAACCGGAGAGGCTTCAAAATAAGGGGTACCCCCAGCGTACTTCAGGAGCCTCTATCCTCCACATCACAGTCCTCCTCATAGGCGTAGGACAATTTATTTGATGTATGACTGCCGTGGGTATGGTTCATGGCAGTTCTCAAATACTAGGATTTGGACAGGGAGGGGATTTCTTTTTTTATCAAATACATTAAACATGACATTAGTACATTTTTCTCTCTACCTGGACAGTAAGGACACTTGGGTAAGAATTTTTGCTATGAAGCCTCAAGCTTTCCATCTAACATTCAGAGTCGGCAAAGTGGGGTGTGCACAAAGTCGCTTTTGAGCTCTGCACCTAAGATTCAGTCAGTGGAGACTTTCATTCTCCAGCAAGTCTCACTGGGATTCAGAAACACCAGTTTGTATCAGTTCCAGCCTGGCCCTGAGTGCCTGGACTCCTGGGCAACGGTCACATTTGAACAAAGTGTTTAACAGACCTCAGAACTTCCTCACAGTTTAAAAGACAGAATAACTTCCTTATCTCTTCCTTACCTTTTATCTTCCTAATCCTGTGGACTAAATGCTAAAAAGACTTTAGTGCATAAATTCTACACTTACTAAAACAGGTATTTACGTTGCTATATAATCATTTTGCTACTCTGGCCTCAGAGTTCTCAGAGACTACCTGCTTTCTACTTCCAACGGCCTGGATCCCTTCACTTTTGAGTTTTTATCATAACTCACAACAGAACACACCATAATTGTAAAATCTTGGAAGTTCCTCATGCCTTCAACTTGCTACCCCTCCAGATCCTCCTTTTCTCCTCACACTTGCTGAAACAGCCATTACTTTGCATCTGCTCTGTTCCCTCCCCCAGCCATCTCCACTTTCCCTTGTCTTTGTTCTTGACTGGGTACCCATATGGGGTTGGCAGCTTCAGGGATACACAAGCCATCTCTACTTCCAGTGTTCTGAGCACTGCTGGAGGAAGCCACAAATGCCACAGTGACACATCCGTCTCAAGCCCAAGGGAGACCTCCCCTGCTCTCTCGCTGCCTGCGGATCTCCAGTGGATGTAGGCCAACAGCTTTCCAAACATTTCCCACTCTACCTCCGCCTCACACCTCACTCTGTTTTTCAACTAATCCACAAAAAGATGACCAATCTGCTTCAAATGAAGCTGTTGCCCATCTACAAACTGCTCTAAAATTCACCTTTGCCTTTCTCTTTTTTTAACCATACAGCCTATGTATCTATCACTACAGTATGATAAAAGCATACTCCCAGTGCCTACAAGCCCTCTGTATTTTTTCTACTCATCCCTTCCTGTACATGAATCCCTCATAACCAGGTATTATTCTGCTTCCATAGAGGTTCCTTTGGCAGAATGGCATTCAATCAGAGCCATGACGCTTGGCTTCCTCCACCTAATAATACGTGCGTACTAAAGCCTTAACCATGGCTTTTGATGGGAGGAGGCTTAAGGATACCTTCAAGTTTCACTCCTCAGGCACTGTCCATTTTGCTTTTTCTGTTCTTTTGTTTTCATTGTTTTTCAATAGACAGGGTCTCACAGTGGCCTGGAAATCACCAAACAGGGTAGCCTGGTGAACTCACAGGCCCCAGGGATCAACCTGCTTTTGCCATTTCAGAGCTGGGATTACACGCATGGGCAGCACACCTGGGATTTTTTCTTTCTCTCTCTTTTTAATGTGAGTTCTGAGAGTTGGATTCAGATCCCTGGCTTGCAAGGCTATTTAATGACCCACCTATCTCCCTAGCCCTGTCCATGTCATCTCACAGCTTGGTGGCTTATTATCACTCAGTAACATTCCACTGTCTATCTTCTTCATTTATTTAGAAGAGTACAGGATATTGCTACTGCTTACAAGTTTAGGAATTATGAGTAAAGATGTCATAAGAACCACGGTGTAGGGAATTTTTTTTTTGAATGGACATATGTTTTCAGCTCCCTTGGATAGATTCTGAGGAATGCAACTGCTGGACTGCTTGATAAAAGTGTTTGGTTTTACAGTACTTTCCATACGGCTGTACCATCCAGCATTCTCTCCAGCAAAGGAGGGAGGGTCCCCGTTGATCCACATTCTTGCCACTACTTGGTGCGTTCTGTGTAATGGATTCTGCCCATTACAAGAGGTGCCCAGTGGTATCTCTGTTATTCTGATTGACATATTTCTGATGTCTATGATGTGGAACATCTATTCATAGGATTACCTTGCTATTTTCCTAGTTTCCTTAGTGAGGTATCTGTAAAACAATTAGCCCATTTTTTTTTAAAATAAGAGTTTGTATTGAATTGTAGGAGTCCTTTGCATATTTGAAGTATTTATCAGACACATCTCTTGAAAATATTTTTTCCTGGCCTGTGACTAATCTTTTTGTTCTCTTGACAGTGTCTTTTTGCAGGGCATATTTTTTTAAAATAAAAATTCAATAGGTGCAACTTCTTCCATGAATTACACCTTTGTTGTAGCATCAAAAACAAAAGCAAAAACAAACCCTACAACCAAACCTTAAGTTACTTGCATATTCTCCTCTGCTATTTTGTAACAGTTTTATGTGATTAAATCCTATTTGTGGCCCATTTTGAGTTATCTTTTGTTAGGTATACAGCCCAGTCACCCCATCACCACTTGGCGAAAAGGCAATTCCCCACTGTGTTGCCCTTGTTCCTGGTCAAGGACCAGCTGATTAACTCTGTGGGACCCCAGCAGCCCCTCACCCCAGCTCTGCTCCTCTGACCTGCTTCTTTAATCTCTTGCCAGTGCCACCGTTGACTGGTACATCTTTCTAGAAGTCTTGAACCCAAGAATTGTGAGCCATCCAACTCCGTTCTTTAATATTGTGCTTTCTTTTCCTATATAGACTCTAAAATTAATAACTACAGTGGAATTTTGATTGAGACTGCAGTGAATTTATAAATCAAGTTCAGAAGTCCTGATGATGTAATCTCTCCCTATCCACGAACATGGAATTTCCACTTGATTTTTCCTTGCTTTCTTTCCATTTTATACTTTCATCACATGGGTCTCACGCATATTTTGTTAGGCTGAGACCTCAACATGTCATCTCTTTTGCTAATGAGAGCTGCATTGCGTTTGTGCTGATTAGCGTTTTGTCAACAAGTTAGGGTCATCCAGGGAAAGAAAACTTCAGCTAAGAAAACGCTTCCATCAAAATGGCCTGCCAGCATGTCTGTGGAATTTTCTTGATGGATGACTGATCTGGGACAGCCTCACCGACCGTAGGAGGTGCTATCCTTGGGCAGGTGGTCCTGAGATGTGTAAGAAAGGCGGCTGAGCAAACCACAGAGAGCAAGACAGTGAACAGCACTCCTCCACAGCCTCTGCTTCACCTCCTGCCTTCAGGTTCCTGCTCAAGTTCCTGCCCAGACTTCCTTCAGCGGTGGAGCGGAGTGTGGGCTCGAAGTGTAAGGATGAAATGAACCTTCTCTTCCCCTAGTAGCCTTTGGTTGTGGTATAAACCTAAGGACAGCGTTCTTAAGTGCAAACTTCACTCCTGGTATATAGGAAAGCAGCATTTTGCACATTACCCTTGCATGAAATCTGCTGCCACTGTTTATTAGTTTCAGGAAGCTTTCTTTTGATTCTTTCTCATTTTTTTTTCATACAAGTAACTCAACAGCAGCTATTTTTCCTCCTTAAGACCAATATATATTTCGACTTACCTTTTTTGTCTTTATGTCATGATTATCCAGAAATAACTTCATTTTTTTTATATAATGATACAATCTATTACTGAAAGGGGGAGTGTCCTTTAGAATGGAAACAGCTATCCCGCATATACAAAGAAATAAAAATGTAGTTTAAAAAAAGTTTTAAGATGGGTGCTGGCAACAGAGCTTAGCCAGTGAATGTACCTATGGCCAAGTCTGACAACCTAAAATTTGATCCCTAAGACACATACAGTAGAAGAGTCATGCAGGGCAACCTTCGACCTCACTCACAAACCATGACACATGTTCCTCATCCCCAAAACATACAAATAAATAAAAATATCATTTAAAATTTATAAAAGAATGGGAATTATTTGTGAAATATTATCCCACAATTGAGTGAGCATAGCAAGTATGGGTAGAATGTCGATCTTCAGGTAAAGTTTCCTTTCTCCGCCCTTGCCCCTTCTGTCTCAGGAATGCCCGGTGCATTAATTACCTATTCCCTCCTTTAGGGGAAGCCATTCTACCCACAGACACACAGACACCTTCCTTACAGTGTCTGCTTGTTCTGAATTGAACTCAGGTCATTGTACACTGTAAGCAAACAATCTAGTGATGAGCTAAATCCCAATCCCATGATTTTGTTTTTAGGGACTTTTCATCCACTCTCTCTCCCATATTCCCAAGCACAGATTCCCAGTTTTACTGTCTTCTCTGTAACAACACCCTCCATTCAACGGACCCATACTGGTGGACTGTGCACTGCCCGGAGGTGAACTGCCAGCAGTTCTTCCTGTGTATTTTAACACCTGCCCACAGCACCCCAGGTTATTGTCCTGCTTCTGTCTTCTCATCTCCTTCATCCACCACAAGTGGTGCTGCATTGTCATCTCCGGCAGCTCTCCCACACCCCGCCCCCCAGCCCTCGCCCTGACTCAGGTTTGCACTGCTGCTCTTCTGGAAGCTTTTCTGACAGTTCCTCAACTGAAGCTGCCACTAATCCTCGTGCAGACTGACCTTAATGAGTGAAGTTTGGTGGCATGGTCCCACACTTCGTGTATCTTTGATGCTTTCCACTACAAACCCAACAGGCTCCTTAGCCCAACACAGAAGATGATTTATAATGCGGCCCTAATATTTCCATGTATCCCCTTTCCCCATTAAACTCTGTTCTAGCTCCTCAACCTTCAACTCAACCACATTGCTTCCATTTCTGGATATGGTCACATATTCTTTCCTTCAAGTCTCAATACACATTGGTCCCCAAATCTCTACCAGTTCTACTGCTATGGAATCTTTAAGGTCTTATGAAAATCTCCCAAATCTTTCCCCAAATTTCTGGTTAATATTATTTTCTAAAGTTTCTATGTATGTTTTTTATGATTCGCTAACAGTTCCATGTAACACTGCTTTTGGTTATCTACCATACCCTCTCTATGTAACCTGTAAGGCTCTCACAGCCTATGATTAATCCATATACTTCTCATACTGCCTTTCATATAATAAACTAAGAGAATGTTCAAGTTAATCTGTGTAGTGTATGGAATAAAGATGAAGTTATTTACCAATGTTAATTAAAACAAATTCTTTGGAGGCCTTGAAACTAAGCATTTTTCTTTTTGTAGTTTGTGGTGTTTGGATATAGAAATCACTTTAGTTAAAAATGCAGAACAGCATAAATGTCACTGGTTCCTAAAACCGAAGAGTTGGGCCAGACCTCAGGGAGCATAGGGTCATTTAATCCCCCTGTGTCAGCCCCATGGCTGCATACATGTGCTGTCTGAAGCAGTTACTATTTATTTCACTTGTTTATTTATTTGTTTGCTTATTTTACTTACTTTTGAGACCAGGATTCATCTAGTATAGGCTGGCCTTGAACTCACTATGTAACCTAGGATAACCTTGAACTCCTGATCCTCCGGCCTCAATGTCCCAAATACTGGGATTACAGGTGTATCCACCACCCCACCCAGCTTTCAATTATTACTTATCAAGAGTACAACTGTCACCAATAATCAGGTCATTCTCCATTAGGCCAGGCTCACACAATCCTTCATTGCACATGGAACCCAGACCACCCTGCCACGTCCCTTTCCCCCTCCACTCCTCACCTCACCACCACACACAGCAGGCATGAAAACATTCCTTCCAAAGTCAAGTAGCTCCTAGAGAGTGATGCCTGCTTGGGGCAAAGCTGAAGTTCAGGCTTTTCTACTATTGTTACACACATAAGAACTACTACATGGCCTAACTTCTGTCTCTTGCTGTGTCTCCAGATACTAACTATGCCAACTAAGTGGAAACACACGTGAAAAGTTTCAAACCACTTTCATCAAAAATTAAGTGACATTAAAATGATATGGTAACTTTACCACTAGGAAACTTTGAAGCCTGATCTTATTTGCTAGAAAACTTCTTTTCTAGTATTTACTTCTTAAATATACTCTCAACTGAAAAGTAATTTGTCTGGCCACATCCAGCAAGTATACTGAATCCCTCAGATTGGGTGGGTACACATCTAGGTAAGGCATGATTTTACCCTGAGGATTTCCAAGCAACAGGCAAGTAATTTGTCAGTGGGAGGAGCAATTCCTCCCCACCTGCTGGTACCTGGCCTAACCAAGGGGCTTCCAACAACATAAACTCCAGATTCTTGGTTCTAATCCCATCTCTGAATCTTGAGTGAAGCACTTCACTGTCTTAGTCTAACCAGAGAGGGGCCTGGGGAAAGAAAGAATGTAGCTCGCAACTTCAAGATCTCTTGTACTGTCAAATCTGTTCTCTGAGCTCAGTGCAAGTTACACTTCCAGAAGTGACCAGTTACTGTGGAGGAAGGAGAGGGCAGGGGCCACTCCTCTTTTGCCGTGGACTGTGGAAAAGCTGAACGCTGACAACACTCAAGACTGAGGCTGAGTAATACGCCTCAAGGTTTATTTTTCACAATAATATACTTTCTCAAGGTAGTCTCCTGATACCACATCCAGATCATTCTTCCATACTATTGCTGCGGTACAGTTTTAACCCTTCTGATATTCTATCAAGATGTTTTAAAGGATAATTTTAAGCAATACCTTTTAGCTTCTGTTCTGTGGAGTTACCAACACTAACAACATATTGGAGTTAGGGCCTCTGACAGGAAAAAAAAAAAAAGCTTTGGGTTTGTTTAAATTAAGACCATGTAAAGTTACTATGGACAGTCTTCACCACCACCATGTATGAGTTTGGGTTTACAGGGAGGAGGAAAGAGGAATGGAGAAATATCAAGAGTTTCAAATGAGAAGAAACATAAAGACCAGTGGCGACTCACCTTTGCTGATTTCACTTCGGTCCCCCCCACCCCCATTTTCTTTTTAACTAGTACCCATGCTTTTAAGGACTCACTTGGTAATGCACTGTAGCCCCAAAGCTCCACATCCTTCTTCATACTAAGCATCTTAAGAGAGGATGCTTAAAGGTTTGTTATCTTGAGTCCTTAACAGCACGCACAGTAAGGGCAATCCACGATGAGAGAAATTACAACAGTAAAGAGGAAATCAGAACTGTACTCTATTGGTCACTTGTCCACCAAAGGCAATGAATTGTAATTGTCAAAGAAGGTCCTGCCAAGAATCAGGAAAATAGTTTATTCATTCAGTACGGTGCCCCAAATATATATAAGGCTTTTGTTGCTTCTAGTATATAAATGAGTAAGCAGGGAAAGCCCTCCACTCTCTAGGGGAAGAGCGGACCTACAGAACGCCTCAACAGAATATTATTAGCGTTCTGGAGCTGTGAAGAAAATAGAGGGATGATGGAGGAGTTTGGGATAGGACCAAGAACTAAGAAAGTATGGTAATCAAGAGCATTTGTGGGGCCGTGGCATGGAGGTGAGCCCCAGATGAGGAGAAAGCTTTGCTCTGTAGTCCTCTGTAGGGTGGGGCGGGGATGAGTCAAGACCGACGACTCTAGGAAACATTCTGTATTCATGAATGAAAAACTGGATGGCCTTTAAAAACTTAAAAAAGAAAAAGCTAATCTTTTATATCATCTACTTAAAGGACCAATTGTTTAAGATCAACGTACTTTTTTAAAGATTCTGCTAATTACTTGGAAACTACTGAAGCAGACGCAATTACTAGAATTCCTCCCAAGCTGCAGACCTCCCTTCTCTTGACGCCATTCAAATTCTGAATGAGACTGGACCCGGCCCTGCAGCGAATCAGCGCCTCCTCTGCCTCATTAACGCAGCCAGGTGGAATCTTGTTACCCTTCCAGAAAACCCGAAACAAGGCTGGAGAAGGTGGGGGCGCCCTACACCCTGAAAGTTACTGTGGCAGGTTTAAGACAGAAAAGCCCCCCGAGCCCGCCCCCCTCTTGCATTAACTCCCCGCTCCCCGCCCCTCCGGGCCTCATCACTTGCAGAAGGGCCGCTCTCCAGGGTTGGAGGCCCACAGCGAGTACGCGCGCGCGTGGAGAGCCCGCGTGAATCATCGGAGCGCCGTCCACCGGGGCGATGATTCATTCACGGCTCCGGAGCTCGGCGGCCACACGTTCCCGGCGTACTATGACGGCCGCACACGCAGCTTCCTTAATATTAAACAAATGTTTCAAAGTAGGCGAGAAACGCCAAGAGCCGGGCGAGGTGGCGGGGAGCGAGCGCCCCGGGGCGGGCAGGGGCGCGGGAGACGGGGGGATCGCCCCGACCCGATCCCCCCCGAGGCGTGCGGTGGCGCACAGGTGGGTCCCCGCCGCCCTTGCAGCCGCGCTCTCGCTCGCCCCTCTGCTCTCGATGGCATCTTATATAATAGCCCGAGCCGATCCAAACGGAAGCGGGGCGCGCGCCGCCGGGGCCGCGGGGCAGAGGTGCTCACGCCCGGAGCCCACGGGGGTCCCCACGCAGCTCCCAAGAGAAGGGGGAAAGACCCGAGCGCCCGGCCCGCGCGTCCCCCCGCGAAGGCGCTCGGTCGTGGCCGGTCCCCTTCAGGAAGCCGCGAGCGTCACCAACTGCGTCAGCTTCTTCAAACACAGTGCCCTGTCTCTCTCCAGCCCGGGAGCCGCCGACGCGGGGCCAGGGCCGCGGGCCGCGCTGGCAGGCGCGCCCCGGAGGGAGGAGAAAGTTCCCGGGGACCCTCCGGTCGCCGGCTCGGCCCAGCCGCGCCGCCCGCACCCGCGCCCCGGCGTGGGCAACTTGGGACCCCCGGCTGCGCGCGACCCCTGCCGCCCGCCTGCCGAGCTCGCGCGGTGCCCGCGGGGGGGATCTCCCGCGGGGCCCAGCGGAAGAACGGCCGCGCTGAAAAAAACAAACAAACAAAAAAACCAAAAAACTTCCTAAAGCCGGGGAGCCGCCGGGGTCCCCAGCATCGCTCTTACCTAGCTCCCGGGAGGCCACGTTCCGGGCGGGCCGCACGGGGCGCGTGGTGCACGAGCGCGCGCGCGTGGGGCGGTAGGTGAGCGGCCCGCGCGGGCGGGGGCGGAGCGGGACCGGGTGGCGGGGCGCGAGCCACGCGGGCGGGGGGTCCGGGTGGCCCCGCGGCGCGAGGGCGGGGGTCGGGGTTGGGGGGGGAGGACGACGGCAGCGAAGCCCGCGGTGACGGCGGCGGCGGAGGCGACGGCGATGGGCGCGGGGCGAGCGCGCCAAGGGGGCGGAGGAGTTGCCAGAGGGTTTGTTTACGCATTGCTGCCCGGCTCGGGGCACAGCCCGCACTCCCTGATTGGACACAAACTGGGGCACAGCCTCCCGCCGCCCGCCCGCCAGGCCTTCTGGAGCAGCCGCCGCCGCCGCTGCGTAGCTCCCGGAGCGCCTGCCGGGCACAGCCCACCGCGGTGCCCGGGGCCTGGAGGGGGACGGTGGGGCGGCTGGCAGGGTGGGCGTGGAGCGAAGCAGGCTCCCGAGGCTCGGAGTAGCCCACCTGTGGTGGTGCGACCTTGGCAAGGAGAAACTTGAAACTTCTCTGGCTTGGAGGCGGCTTATGCTCCGGAGGCTGATGAGATACCCCACTCTGTCCCCTCCACCCCCACCCCCAACAGGAAGCTTGCCCTTGAGAGCTGAGAGAAAAGCAGCTGAAATACCAGCGTATCTTGGGTCGAGTCGAGGCTTCTTGTGGAAGCTGACCGTGGGCGCTCGCAGTTCCTTTCTGCCTCCGGCTTCCCTGCTTTTAATCTCGGATCTTCCACATGACATTCAAAAGTTGTCCTCCCAGAAGCGACCTCGTCGCCCAGATGCTGAGCATCCTCTGAGGACTTCGCATGGTCCCAGCTTCCTTCACAGCCGGACCTCCACACATCTTGAGCCTCCTCTCCACTGCCCGGCTGTCACCTCGGACCCTGAGGTGCTTTGGGAGATTTGCATTCCCTGGATCCTGTTCCGTTCTCTGCCAGAGAGCACCAGGGTTTCCTCTACCTATCCAGGTGACCCCAGAGTCTGCCCCCCTCCTTCCTCCTACCGTTTTGTGTTGTAGCCTTCTGGGCTCCCTGTCAGCTAACGTCGGTCTGACTAGGGCAGGTAGTAGCGTAACTACCCTGTGCAGTGCCCGCCTCCCCTCCCATTCTGTAGACTTCTTGAGGAAAGTGGCCCGCTTTCAGCAGGGCTCAGGCACACTGGGAGAAATGAAACTGAAAACAGGCCTATGTTGTGTCAGTGTCTGCCATTCTGCTGGGCCCGGAGAACTTTGAATCTCTGAAGAACTGCGGAGAGCATAAACCGAAGGAAACTCTTCAAAACCCAAGCATGTCCCGCATATTTCCTGTCTCTATTCACTCCCAACACCTTACTGTGTGCCTCTATATATACTTAACAATGGGCAGTCAGCCCTGAGTAGGGTGTGACTGAGTTCTGCAGAAATGTACCCTATGCCAAGGCCCGTGGTGGCCAAAGTGGATAAAGTAAATCATAAAGCGACAGACACAAATTCAGTCATTTTACAGATGATCGGGGATAATAAGAGCCCTCCAGTCCTGATAGTGCAGGTGGAGCCTGTGCTCATCGAAAAATACGTCAAATCCATCATGGGATCGACCCTGGTCTTTCTGGACTCCTGGGATGTCGAGACTTCTTTCTCTAGGTACGGGCACACATGGAGGAGCATCAAGTGAACTGTTGCCTTCTCAGATAATTCAGATAAGTTACAAACACACTGGAAGAACTGCAGTTGCAACCAGGGGCAGGGTAAGGCCACCCTGAGATTAGAGGCAACTCCTCCCCTGGGGCTCCGCTGGGAAAGGGAGACTTCCCGAGCGGTGGGGTAGAAATCATGGAGTGGAGCTTCTCCTGGAGACACCTTCAAAGCAAAGGCTCCCTTCCTCCACCATTCCTTCTTAGCCTCCCCAGTCACCACTCCCATGTGACGGAGGGCTAACACATGACAGGTGTTAGGGAAAGGAGAAGGAAGCTGAGAGCATAGTGGTAAGTGACAAGCATGCCAGGCTTGTGCAGCAGTTTGGACAAACGTCCTTCTCCTCCTCCCCAGCCCTGGCACCTTGCCCTCCCCCGTGTATCTTCCTCCTTCTAGCCTTCTCTTTTCCACCATGACTTCCTTAGACGGTCCTCTTCTCTTCCTCGCTTTTCTCTTTGTGTTTCCTTTCTATTCCTCCCCCCCACCCCCCCTCCCTGAGTTCTTGTCAGTCATACCTACCCTGTGTCAGCCACAGGTTTTGGTATGAAATGACGTGCCCTCCTTCCCATTAAGACATTCGGATTAGCCACCACCATGCTGTGACCCTTCCAGTCCTAGACAGCTGTATATGCTATCTTACACAATCTTCACCACACTCTCATTGGTTGAGCACCACTGGGTGTAATTTGGTGGCTTGCGTATCCTCTGTTAGAAAGGAGACTTTGTTCATGCAGGTCACTGATGGCACTGCTGACAATCCTCTTACTGTTCATGTTAGGGTTTCCCTCATCACTTTCTTTTTTTTCACTTATTTATTTATTTATTTATTTATTGTAATTTATTCAGTTTGTATCCCAGCTATAGCCCCCTCCCTTGTCTCCTCCCAATCCCACCTTCTCTCCCTCTTGTACTCCCATACCCCTTCCCCAGTCCACTGATAGGGGAGGTCCTCCTCCCCTTCCATCTGAACCTAGCCTATCAGGTCTCCCGCCTATCAGGTCTCATCAGGACTGGCTGCATTGTCTTCCTCTGTGGCCTGGGAAGACTGCCCCCACCTCAGGGGGAGGTGATCAAAGAGCCAGCCACTGAGTTCATGTCAGAGCCAGCCACTGTTCCCATTATTAGGAAACCCATTTGGAGATTGAGCTGCCATGGGCTACGTCTGTGCAGGGGTTCTAGGTTATACCCATGCATGGTTCTTGGTTGGAGTATCAGTCTCAGAAAAGACCCTCATCACTTTCTTATCCTATGTGTTTTCCTCTCAAACCTCCCCGAACTCCAACAGTCCTGTACATTATTTTAAATCTCCAACTGGAACAAGTAGCATTTATCTAGTTTTTGAAGGGTGAATAAGATTGAAGAGCCAGAAGCTAATCAAGGAAGAGCATTTTTGATGGAACAGTAAATAATATGATACAAGTTGCCTGAAATGTAATGGGAGGCTAACAGAGCATGTTTCAGAAATTTATATCACAGTTCCCTGAAACAGTGTGTGCAGAAACACGGATTAAATCCTAAACATATGTGTAGTCCATATTATTTGAACCACTGTTTTATGGCTACAGGGAAGTACTAACACTGTTTTAAAGTAGGAGAACTATGGCTGCAAGGTGATTAAACATGGCAATTAAAAGCTACCCCTATTTAAATCCCTTCTTTGATATATGTTGAGTTGTATGACCTTGAACATACATGAAGTTAAGTTTTTTCCTCAACATAGTAGGGAAAATGATATCATCTACTTAAGTAGCTTTTGTGAAAATTAAATATTATATATAAAATACTCTATAGTCTATTTTGGACGACAAAAATAGCCAAAGAGTAAGTAGCTTAATCAACACACATCTGTTTGTCACAGTTTTAGAGGAGGAAGTCTGAAACCAGGGTGCTCTTGTGGCCAGAGATCTGTGAGAATACCCTTCCTTTCAGTTGTGCAAACCATCAACTCCCTCGTTCTGCCAGTGGAAAGAGTGTGGGTGACAGAACTCTGTTAGGATCCTTTTCATGAGGCTCCCATCCCATTCACGTGAGCCCCACCGTAAACACCTAAACTTCTTCCAAAAGCCTCACCTTCAATTAGGGATTAGGATTTCAACAGGTGAAATCTGAGGATTCAGTGGTGCTGCCATCAGTATGGAGCACAGTGCCTGGGAGGAAAGACTCGGCAAATATAGGTGCATATTGTCATGCTTCTCATGCCAACAAGCTAGAAGATACCAGAACTAAAATGAGCCTCTCAGGCCTCTGAAGCCCTGATGGAGCGTTTCTGAGACTGGGAGTTGTGGTGGATAGTACCTGTTTGATGCCATCTGTGAAACACAGCATTCCACTAGTTCTCTGTTTAAAGAAGGTCTCAGGTAAGTGTGCTGGCACACACCTTTAATCCCAGCACGTGGAAGGGAGAGGCAGGTGAACCTCTGTGAGTTCGAGGACAGCCTGGTCTACGAGGTGAGTTATAGGACAGCCAGAGCCATGTAGTGACACCTTATCTCAAAACAAAAAACATAAGCAAAACAACACCCCTCCATCATCACACACCCAGAAAGGGTTCAGTTGTATTTCTAGCTCCAATTCCTTTCTGTTCCCCTTCAGCCCTGGCTACCCTGGCATACTGTAAAATTTGAGGACATGAGGAGCATAAAAATTAGTTATGGATGTTTCATCATCAACAGTATAGTTTCCGAATTCTGGTGTAATAAAACTTGATGAATTTAAATTTCAGAAAACTCGAAGTAGTTGATTTAGAGGTGTTTGGGCTGTTGGACTCCTTAGCCCATGTAGTATCAAGCCCAGCTTAGAATAGAAGGTCCTTAGGAGATTCACTGGGACCATGAAAGAGCCTTCAGGCTATCCAGTCTGTTAGAACTTTCTTTCACCTGTTCTTTTCCTTTCTCAGCCCACAATCCTACTGTTCAGAACACCCATAGCCCCACAAGTACTGTACAGCCTACTCTCAGGACATAAGCATTTTGAGACAGTGAACCAATTAGTGACCTTTTAGCTCAAGAACCTAGCGCAGTCTCGGGAGTACGACGCGCTTCGGGCTGTGGAGCCGACTGGCATGAGCAGCGGCACACACTGAAAGCATCACTTTCTCCCTTCAGAACATGGTCTTCTTGGGTGACTGTCATGGCTAGATCGCACCCTATTCCACTAATTCATCAGAAAGTGCAGCAGCTGCTGAGTGTGGCATAAATGTGAGCTCTACACTATAAGAAACATTTAAATAATCTTACAAATCCAAGCAATATTTTAAGAGGGTTGGGAAGACATTTTTTTTGAGCCATTGGCCTTTCCCTAACACCCTCAATCCACACAATACAAACTAAACCTTATCCTTCAAGGAAAAGCTATTTAACTATCACCATTATACCCTTTTCTTCAGATTGTTTTTATTAATATCAAGTTTGCTTTATTATTGTGTCAATGTCCTCCTTTTGTTTTGATGTTTGTTTGACACAGGGTTTTTCTGTGTAATAGTTTTGGCTGTCCCGGACTCACTTTGTAGACCAGGCTAGCCTTGAACTCATAGAGATCCACCTGCCTCTGCCACTGGTCTCAAAGTCAGCTCTTTTTTTTTTTTAATTTAATTTAATTTTTTTACAGTTTATTTACTTTGTATCCCAATTGTTGGCTCCTCCCTCATCTCCTCCTGGTCCGACCCTCCTTCTGTTTCTCTTATCCCCCTTCCTAGAAGTCAGTTCTTAAAAGACACATTTTTCCTTAGTCTTAAAAAGTCAGTAATTGTTGGACTTTTCTCTCTCACTTCCAAACCAAATGTATAGTGCAATACCTTTAAAACCTATCTTATATTTTTCTACTTCACTTACATGCCTTTTCTAGAACTTGGAAGAAAGGGGAAAAGTTTAGTTCTAGATCAATTACTCATTTCCTTAAAGAGGAAACTTGAGGCACACACACAAGAAAACGGTAGTGGCACGAGGGCTCAGTGGGTAGAGGTGGTCTGCCAACAAATGTGACCATCTCAGTTCAGAAGGAGAAAACTAACTCCCACAAGTTGCTCTGCATCTTCCATGTGTGTGGTGGTGGCATGTGTGTGTGTGCACGTCTATGTGCGTGCGTGCGTGCGTGCGTGCGTGTGTGTACACGTCCATGCTCCACCTGCTTATTTTTGAAATATACCTGATGGTGAACGTCCTTGCCACACCCCTCCTCCAGCCCTCCATGTCTACCTGTCATTACCAACCCACTGGGGCCCGTATGAATGAAAGTGGGAGACCTCTGACTCCTCTTCCTTACGCCTCCACACCAGCCTGAGTTTGTCTCCCTTAGTTGTTGTACTTTTGGTCGGAGCTGTACCATAGTTCAAAACATCTCCACTTTAAAGTGTGTTAGTCCAACGGCAATGGCTTTGCTTTCTCCCACCTGTCTCTTACAGTAAACCTAGCTATCCTGTGTTCTCCGAACCCTGTTTCCCAATCCCCCGTTTCCATTCTGCCTTCTACAGTATTCTCTGTTCTGGGGTTATTCCTTGTACTTCCTTTAGGTCCAATATACTCTCCATGTTTAACTCTGTCCAACTCCAGAAGATAAATTAGGAAAGAGTATCTCCCCAGCAGCTTCCCAGCAAATAATATTTTTGGTGTTTGAAATTTTTTCCCTTATTGTATGTTGTGCACTGTAGTTATCAGATAGTTCCACTTGACTCTCTTTTTGTCCTTTAATGATGCTAAAACAAAAATGAAACACCCTATTGCTGGGTTTAAAGTCCTTTTTAGGTGTTCCATGAATTTTTCTTTGGCCTCATATTTCTGCATTGTACATGGGTTTCTGTGGCTTCTCTACTCTCTTGCTTCATGTGTGTGTGTGTGTGTGTGTGTGTGTGTGTGTTTCCCATTGAGCATCTGGTTGTTTATATTTGAGCATCCAGTCTTTTGATTAATAGCAAAAAATGACCTTGGCCTTCTAATAATGAGATTTTTATAGCTCCTAGAATCATAAAGCATTGAAGCTGAAGGACTTTTGTAGATAACAGAGACTCACATATTCCTTTTATAGTGAGGAGCCAAGACTCAGCGAAGCCACATATCAGAGGAATGCTACATGACTTATAGCAAAAGGAAGCCTGAGGCAACCCTAAGACAAAACTTTCATTTCTTCTGTATGAGTTGGGTTAGGACACCTGAAAATACAGATATAGAATTTACAAGTATCTTCTTCCAAAGATTAGGGAACAACAACCCACAGACAAAACCTTTGATCCAAAAATTATCCTGCCTACAAGAAGTGCAGGAATAAAGAGGGAACAAAGATTGAGGGAATGTCCAACCAATAATTGGGCCAACCTGAGACCCACCCCATGATAGAGAGCCAGTCCCTGACACTATTAATGATGCTGTGCTGTGCTTACAGAGAGAAGCCAACTTGGCTGTCATCTGGGAGGCTCCAGCCAGCAAAGAACTGATACAGATGCTGGATTTGCAGCCAAGTATGGGGTGGAACTTCAGGGGTCCTGTGGAAATGTTGGGGGAAATATGGAAGGGGATAGGAACCTCACAAGAAGACCAATAGAGAAAACTAACCCAGTTCCATTGAGGCTTTCGGAGACAGAGACATCAACTAAGGAGCATACATGGTCTGGACCTAGGCCCCCTGCACACATATGGCTGAGGGGTGGCTTGGTCTCCATGTGGGTCACCTGGTGAGTGGAGTGGTTGGGTGCTGTTTCTAACATGGACTGGACTCTACTGCCTGATTCTGGATCACTTCCTCCTGGCAGGGCTGTATTGCCTGGCCTTGGGAAATGAGGATATGCTCAGTCCTGATATGACTTGTTGTGCTGGGGAGGGTTAATATGAGGGGGCTCCCTTTTTCTGGGCGTAAGGGAAAGGGGACATGGGAAGGAGGGAAAGGGGAACTTAAAGGAGAGGAGGGAGGGGGCATCCTTGGATTGTAAAGTAAATAAACTGAAATAAAAATTGAATTTAAAAAGTAAGTTCTCATATTAATGTTTTTAAAAACATATTTCCAGAGAGATAAGAATTTCAAGAATGAAAAACAAACATGCACATGCAGATAAAAGTCATAAAGAACTGGGTCTGTATCACTTAATCATCTTTCTTTCCCAGTGGTATTTGCTTCCGTGTCTACTGCGCAGTGCAGTCTCAACAATGTTGATAGCTGTGATGGTGAGTTATTATAGGATCTCAGATGTCCATGTCAGGCCTTTCCTACTGCCCTGTTCTTTAAAACCTGTCATTTCAGAGTTTCAGCATTTTCAGAATGGTGTGTCTCGTTTCCGGGTCTTTGAGGCTTAGTAGCTGCGTCTATGGTCCCAATGGTGATGACTTAGAATGACTTCAGATGGAAACCTCTACTCTCCACTGCCGGTACAGATACGCACTCTGAAATCCTTCTAAATTGTCAGAAGTGTGTTCCTAAATTTTACCAGTTATTGAACAAAAAGACGTAGTCTCTGGTCAAATAGTTTGAAAAAAAAAATCAAACAAAACAAAACAACATGGTTAAGGTTGATTTGTCTTGCCTCGGGAAGAATTCTCCGTGCCTTTAAAATACTGATGTGAACCTGCAGATTTCTAAGTGGGAAGGACAAAACTACATAGAATCATGTGAATGTGTTTGGCCTTAAGTTGATATACTAGATGTGTTTCCAAGGAATCTGTGCAATATAGGACCAGCGTTGGAAGTGGTGTTCTTTGGGTTTCAGTTAGACAAATCACATATACCCAGTTCTAAAACTAGCTGTTCCAGATGATAAGATGCTTGGCCCAAGGCGGCGGCGGCTGCTGCTGCTGCTGCTGCTGCTGCTGCTTCTTCTTCTTCTTCTTCTTCTTCTTCTTCTTCTTCTTCTTCTTCTTCTTCTTCTTCTTCTTCTTCTGTGCAATGAATGAGTTATCTCTTCAGTTATCATTTCAGAACTTAGATGCTATTATTTCTTGGTTTGGACTTTATTGGAGAAGTCATAGGCTATTTAAGATTGACCTCACACATGAGCTGCACAGTTCCCATAGTCACTTGAGCTAATCTCTTCTAGTCCTACAGTTTTCAGTGCAGAGTTGTGTGTGTGTGCTTTTTAAGTTAGTTAACTACAAGTGGCAACCAGCATTTACTGAATGTGTACTGTAGACCACATACTGTGCTAGTAGCATTACATGTAACTCCCCACCTAATTATTACCACAGTCCTATAAAGTATTAGTAGGACTTCTGCTTTACAGGCAGAGAAATGAGAGCTTAAGTAATTTTGCCCAAGAGGTTCCCATAAGCAGGGTTAGAGCCAGGACTGAAACTTTGGTTTGACTCCTACCTGTACCACCTTTCCTCTGTGGGTTTATTTTTAAAGAAATGTCCAAAAGTATCATGGCACCTGGCATTTGGAGAGAAATTTAAGCAACTTGATCAAACCATTCAGGCAGAAAATGATGGACCCATGTTTTGAAACTACCTCTATCATACAATTTTCTTTACTTTAAAAAAATTTTAGTTTTTACTTTATTAAACCAGCATAATCTCAAGCTGGGCATGGTGGTGCACACCTGTAATCTCAGCACTGGAGGGGGGCAGGGGCAGGAGGATCTCTGTGAGTTTGAGGCTAGCCTGGTCTACAAAGTGAGTCCAGGACAGCCAAGTCTACACAGAGAAACCCTGTCTTAACAACAACAACAAAAACAAACAAACAAACAAGAAAAACCATCATGATTCCTAACTTCACTCTAAATATTTGTCCTCATACCCACAAATAAGTGTTGCCTCACCCCTCATCATGGAAACCTCTCATTGTAGTAGACAGAGATCATTACAGAAACTACAATCAATCAAACCGCAGAGTTGGGGAGCCAAGTCCCAAAGGATACATCTACAAAACAACTCTTTCACCTAAGGCTTGGGGAACATTTCAGAAGAGGGGGAAGAAAGACTGTGAGACCCAAAGGGTTGAGGTGAAACAGAACTAGGATCCCTGTGTGCTTGGTCACCCTGGATGTAGATAAATTTAGGCTTGGTTCTGGTGTTCCTAAAGATGATTGGTAGTGCCAGGAACTCATTAGGGAAGCCTAGCCTCACGGAGATTCTGCAAAAAAGAAACAAACTTGGCCACCTCCTCATGAGGGCCCTTGGAGTGGAGGTTGCACTCCAAAGACAACAACCTAAATCCCCACAGGTCACAGGGTTATGAGTGGCCGGATGCTTACTACCTGGCTGAGATGGATAACTCTTTTCTTTCTTTGACATTGGTCTTCACAATAGTCAGGTCCAGAAGTTGCCCAACATTCCTCATTTGGGTTTTTTCTAAAGTTTATTATGTGGAGTTCTACTGCCATTGCTTAGACTCTCCTTCCACATACAGGAAATCTAGGACATTTCAATACCCTGGATTCTAAAGTAGAGCAAAGCTGGGTCCCCAGCAAGAAAATGATCTGTCTGGTTGAACCGAGCCGGTGTGACTTTAACCCTGTAGAGTGCACTGCACTCTTTTCTCGGACAGGACTCCAGGTATGTGGAAGGAATGTCCTAAATTTGAAAAAAAAACAATGACAGGTACATGGAGAGGAGGAGTCAGAATGGCTAATAGGAGGTTGAAAAAGATGGACTCTGAAATCCTGTAGGACCTGTAGGGCATGATTCTTGATGCCTGGGGATCCCAATCTTAAAGCCAATACCAACTTATCCGACTAGAAAAGGGGATAGCCAGGAAAATGTAGTGATCTGCCTTGTTTTCAGGGGAAATACTTTGCAAAAAGACAGTCAAAAAGATAGACAGTGGAGAATGAGTAATTCTAGGGGAGATGGAGAAGGTGGATTCAGGAGAGCTCAGTACAACATCGGAGAGAAATTTTGGTGATAGAGCTACAAACTCTTTATAGAGGGAGGAGATAAAGAAGCAACTGCACAGATGATTCTGCATGAACCCTTGTGGGCTATAAAGACTAGACAGTAGACCCCCAAGAACATGAATTATGCGTTATGGAGGCAGAGGCTATGAGCTACTACAGTGAAACAGGCGAAATAATTGATAACTTTTTCTGGCAATGATGTTAAAGAAGTAAAACTGGCAGACATGATTGATACTCACACTTTATGCCATCCACCTCCAACCTAATCAACCTGTCACAAAGTGAAGTGGCCGCTGGAGTGGGGCTCTATGCCCTGGCTGTCATGAATAGAATCTTGGGGTCTCAAGGGCTTCAAATAAGCAAGGGTGGATGAGAAGCAAACAGCACAGGTTGCCACTCTGGTGATTGTTTCCCAAACTGTGTACAGCAAAAGAATATTAGACAAATATAACAGAATAGGATCACAAACGTGAGAGCTCTGAATTAGAAGGAGAAACTAAAATGTTTTATACATTGCTTAAGTCAAATTGTACAATTAAAATGTTCTTTGAGGAATTAGATTGAAACACAGGTATCTCCCCTGCTTTGCATCCGTCAGTTCTCTCTCCTGACATGTCAGAATGGGGCTTCATCTGGTGTATAATCTGGCTTTCTAGGGTAATGTTTGTCGTTCAGACTTAGACCTGTGGCCTTGCGTCAGACCCTGCCGGTACAGCAGCCTTCTGCTGGTTCCTGTTTTCGAGCCTTCAGTTTTATGGGGGAAATTCAACATTCGTTTTAGTCTGTAAATATCAAATATTTATGAGCCAGACCAAAAAAATGCAACAACAAAGTGAGTTTAAGACCCAGCCCTGTTGTTACCGTAACTGTTCGTGTATACACAGAGCAGAATGATGTCAGCACATTGGCTCCCTCTTATCTCAGGGAAGGACCCTACAAATTCAGATCCCTGTCATAATTCTTTATCAGATGTACACAATCCAATGTCAGCCTAGTGAAAACATAATTCACTTCTCTCCTTTCTCAATAACAACCCCTCCCGCCCGCAAGAGCTCACTGTGCAAATAGAAAACGGTGTATACAGCCAAGTGGCAAACATGTTGCTGGCCCCAGGCACCAGGAATATAAGAATTCCAAATAACAATGGTGGGTTCGAGACAACTTCCTTTCTTTTCTCATTGCCCAAAACATGGCAGTTAGTTTTGTTTACTTCAAAGCACCACATTGAGCCTTGCATGACGGAGAAAGTAAAGATCACTGCAGAAATGGGACGTCTCTTAAGAAAGCTACTTCAGTAATAACTGCTGACCCTCCTTTCTCTTGCCCAAGTTCCCTTTAAGCACTTTATGCATGGCGGCTGGTTTATTTCCAAGGACTGCCATAGGAGGAGAGTACTATCATGTTGCATGATGGACTTGGCTGGAAGCGACAGTCAAGGTAGAGATTAGCATGCAGCATATTTACTAGGGAGTGGTCTGAGTGTCCCCAGTTGGGGAGGAAAGTTATTATGCCTGTTTTATGGAACACATAACTGAAGCATGCAGATGTTATGGAGCTTAAGCAAAGTCACACAAGTGGTGGACCTGGAATTAGAGCACGGGCTGCTGAGTGCTACCATTGCACTGGTGTACCACAGCCTGCTTAATAATCACTCTCTCAAAGTCACTGGGTCCCCTCTGCTCTGATGCTTTAGTGAAAGCAAAGTTAAAATTGTCTCTCTCTATAATGCACACATAGTCAGCAACTCTCCCCTAAACTTGAAAAACAGACTCACAATTCCATTGATTTTTCTCTTACAAACTGTTGTGTCTGTGAGTGTGATGATGTCGTGTAAAGCAGGTCCTCAGCATTGGGCTTCCTTGGGAACACAGATCAGGCATCACTTTTACTTGTGAACTTTTCAGCTGCTTGTTTTTAGGATTCAGTCATTGGTCTTGTATATTAGCCTCCCTCAGGGGCTTTTTCTGGAGAGATATACCAAACCTTTATTTGAACAAAAAGGTGTCCTCTAACTTTTTGAAAAGTAAGCTCCTCAATACCTCAAAAATACCTCAAGTTTATTATTTCTAGAACAGAATGCTTATTATCATCCTCCACTACCCCACCAGAAAACTGTTCCTCTACCAATCTTTGCTAAAAGGCACCAAAGTACACCCAAGCTGAACAAGAAAAAAAAAAACATTCCGGAATATTTTCCCCCGTACACATCTAACTAATCAGTGACTTGTTCAGTTCTCCCTCCGATTCCCACCATCACTGGCCTGCAGCACACCACCGTCCCTCCCACCCCTGACTATAGAAAATACCCACCAACAGGCTTCCCCTCGGCCACTCCTGCCCTCCTTAAGGGATTTTTCACTAGAAATGAAATGACGTGGGTTTTTTTTTTCGAGTCTGTTTTGTCACATTTTATTTCCTGTAAAGCCACTCAGTTACTTTCATTTGTACCTATGAAATGTGTGGGAAAGAATGGGGCTGGCGCTTTTCTCTCTGCCCCGTCTTCTAGCTTGCTTTCATGTCCCCACCACCTTAGCTAGAACAGCTCATCCAATCTTCGCCCTTTGTTTTCTGCATGGGATTTAGCACCTGCTGAAATCATCTGGTTCATTTTCTATCTCGTGGAAATGAGAGCGAGGATTTTCTTTATTGTTGACTGCTGTAGACCCTTCTGTCAGCCAATTATTTGGGGGGGGGGAATAACTGTTCTTGACAGTTTTCTATGTGCCCTTCTCTAAGAATTATAAATCTATCACATTATACTTGGCCTGCCTTTTAGAAAACTTTTTGCTTTTAAATAACTAGTTACAAAACTAGTGCACGGCATGCTCATATAAACTTTCACCCAGCTTTCCCCAAATGTTGATAACAGATAAACAATTTTTAGAGCAGAAAATATCAATCCAACACTTTTTATTATTAACTATTCTACAGCTTTTATTGAAAAATTTCCAACCATTCTACTAATTTATTTTCTAGATTGTAGAACACAAAGATTCTGTATTTAACTTAATTGTCTTTTTTTTTTCTTTCAACTCTGGAAAGTTTTTTAACCTTTTGTTCTTTTATGATCTTGAATTTTCTATTAAAATTCCCCACAATCTGGATTACTCTGGCATTTTCTCCTGAGTAAAATAAAATTGAAAATTTGGGGTAAACCAGGCACAGTGGCACATGTGTGTAATCCCAGTACTGGGGGAGGCAGAAGCAGGCGGATCTCTGTGAGTTCAAGGTCAGCCTGGTCTACAAAGCGAGTCCAGGATGGCCAAGGCTACACAGAGAAACCCTGTCTCAATAAAACAAGCCCCCTCTCTCCTGACCCATTGTTCTTCCCTAAACAGTTTTAGGAAGGTATAATGCACAAAACTGTACAATGCACTTATTTAAAGTGTAAAGTTCATTGGTTCTAACTGTTTTCACAGGCTGTACAACAAATACCATGGTGACTTTTAGAACATCATTGTCATCAAATGAAGAATCCCTGTTCCCATTAATCACTCCTATTTCTCTCCAAAACCTAACATACCTCTTAGGGTCTAAGCTCCAAATATGGATTTTGGAGGGACATATGCACTCACACCACAGCATATATTTATTTATTGAATAACTACATCACTGATCCCCTCCTTTGCACTCTGACATTATTTGATGAATACCATTTTGAAGTAGCACTCTGTGCTGCTATTGAGGTTGTCTTAGAAATTTTTTTCAAGTATTGAATGTAATGCAAATTAATCATTTATATTCCTCATCTTACATAGTTAGTTCATCAGATGGGTATTCTTTTGAAACTATTTCCAGAGCAATGAAGGTCTTCTGCTCTATTTGGGTTATTTTGGGTAGAAGGGATATTGCAGTTGCTTGCAATTTCATAAAGAAAATTTCTTTATGGCTTCTCACTTTGAGATTCTGTTAGGGAGAATGTGAGAAGAATCTCATATTTAAGGTTCCCATAGTTTCAGAGGTTTGAATGTTATCTTGCATTCCCTAGTGCCTTTGTATTTTTATGATAGTTTTATTATAGAAAGACACCGTTTTGTACCCCAACTCTAAATTTAAGTTTGTTTGATTAATTATTTGCCAAAATAATCACAGTAAAACTTCACTCACTTTCTCATTTTGTTTTGCTCTCTGAGGCAGAATCTCTTTGTGTAGAGCAGGCCAATGAGCGATCCTCCTACCTCAGCCCCCTAAATGCCGGAAGTACACGTGTGGCTCATTTGCTTTCATAAGCAGTAACTTACTTCATTGCTAATTATGGAGACTGAGACTTTTTATTCCTTTTGGATATTACATAGCCAGCTTCCTCAGTCTGCTCAGGACCTTCATAGATGTTGCACCGAACATTGTACATGCCGGAAAGCCCCTTCACCCCAGGTAAACCAACTGGTCACCTTCTGATGTTGTAGGAAAAAAAGCACACACTATATGTGGGACATTAGAATTGCAGTGGTGAGCAAATCAGACACTGGCACAGTCTTCATGTCCCTTAGATTGGTAACCAGATGATCTCTACAGCCTAAGTGAGCAACCAGGAATATGCTGGGTTTTTGACCATGCTGGGTTTTGTTCTGTGTTTTTTGTTTTTGTTTTTGTTTTTTGTTGTTGTTGTTGTTTTTTTTTTGAGTGTAGCCCTGTCTGTCCTGGAGCTCACTCTGTAGACCAGGCTGACCTCAAACTCACAGAGAGCCTCCTGCCTCTGCTTCCTGAAATTAAAGGCATATGCTACCACCATCCAACTGTGGTGGTTATTTTTAAGTGTGTTATTTTTCGAGTGGTTACTGGTATTATTCGGAAAGACAGAGTGATTTCTATTGGATTTGTGTTGTACCCATGTTCAAATATCTTCAACTCTTAGTGATTTTAGATAGTCTTGAATGCTTCTGTGTTACACAATCCCATTGCCTGTGAATAATAGATTATTTTCTTTCTTTGATTTTATGTCTTTATTTTTTGAGCCTTTCTGCCCTAAGACTTCTGTAATGTTACTGAGTAGAAACAGTGATAGTTGGGACTAGAGAGATGGCTCAGCAGTCAAGAACACTCTGCTCTTGCAGAGGACTGGAGTTGGATTCAGGCAGCTCACAACTACCACGAGTCCAGCTCCAGGGGCTCCCATGCTCTCCTCCGGCCTCCGTGGGCAGATGATTTGCACCCACATATAGACACACGAGCAATCACATAATAAAAAATAAAAGAAAATTTAGAAAACAAGCAGTAATATTATACTTTATAACCTCAATCTTCTTTAAAGGAAAACTTCTAAATTTTATCACTGAATAAGCTTTTTCATGTGATTTTGTTACATCGTTACATTGCATCTAACCATTACAAGATTAAATTTTCCTTCCATTACTAAGTTGCTAAAAGTTTGTGTAAGGATTTGCTTCTGCCTTTTATTATACATATTATGAATAATGTTTATAATAATATATCATATTATATATAATAAAGGCAATTACAAACACCCCCCATTCTCTCTCAGTATGGTGATTTGTGTGGCAAATCTCATGTATGTGTGTTTGTGCCTGTGGTTATTGGATTCAAGTAGCTAATCTTATATTTATATGCTTTCTGCACTTTTGTTAAGATGTAAGATTGATCTAAATTATTTGTTATGCTCCTTTCCCAGAAATTTTGTGTATCAATTCTCATTTGTTACATAAATATATTTGCTTAAAATACAAGCATATTATTTACTGTGGTCCTAAGTCATCAGTGTATCTCTTTTTCTGGCTCAAACTCAGACTGGTGGCAGCTTGGCTTGTCCCTCACATCTCAGGTAACGGCAGAGATACAGCTGGTGTCTGGATGGGATGCTGATGGAGAAGGCCTTGATTGAGACATGTCTCGGCTGTTTGTGGTTTCTGAACCTCCAGAAGGCTAACTCACAACATTGTGGGTTCTAATCTCAGAGCAACCAGAAGCAGCAGGAAAAAATAAATCCAAGTAGGCCAGTAGTTTTCACACCTTTGCTTGTGGCCAGAGTTGCATGGCTGAGAGCAAAGACATGTGAAAGGTTAAGTAAGAAAGGACACTTGTGATGGTGCTTCTTGCAAATAATAAGAAAATTTTCAACTCTTTACTGATTCTGAGTCTAAGAAAAAAATTTCCTGCAGTCACTTTCCATTGGTCTGTAGCCTGGAGAAGGGCAAAGTGGGGAGAGTGGGACTGGAAGGGGAGGAGAAAGGGGGCTGGAATCAGGCTGTAAAGTGCTTAAATTAAAAAAAAAACACTCAGTTTTAAAAAGAAACAAGCTCTAAACCACTAGGTTGAAATGAATTCCGTAGTTACTTTTTTTAAAAAAAAAACAATACAAAAGGAGATCTGCAGACATTGAAAATACTTTTGTGGGCAACAATTATCACCGATTTTGCAAATTATATGTTAGAAGAAAAATCATATAATGTTCACAAGCACAGTGGAAGAAATCATTGAAGGTTATAAGACTTCATTCAGGGGAGGAAGAGAGGGTTCAATGGACGCCAGTCACAGGAAACTGTGCAACTTCTAGAACACCTTCATACCAGGATCAGGCAGAAGATGAACCAGCTCCTTAAACAGGGAATCCAGCTCTAACACAAAGCATTTCTGAACCAGATTCTTTCAAACAAGCCACTTGGTCAGCAGGAACATGGAGACTGGATTAATCATAAACTGTTTGAGGGAATTGTCGCCTAAGGCATCTCGGGGGAATCGTAAGAGAAACCACGACCATAGTGGACTTTAACTGACATCAGCCTTTGATCACACCACAGCAGACAGACAATCCTAGGCTAAGATTTTGTGAAACCAAGGACAGAGTTTACCTAAGGGCAGGTGACTGTCTTTGAAACAGGAAGGCATGCTTTTATCAGTAAGAAGTGCAGAGGGCAATCTGACTCAACGTTTTAATGAAGGGTCTGGGAAGGCAGAGTCTCTGTGTTTTCAGATAACACTCTGTGCAGCACAGCTGTTGCTCAGTCAAACCCTGTGAGCCCACAGGGACACACTGCAGAAGCCAGTTCAGACAAGGGTTAGACAGCGCACACAGGCAAGGCAATCCGGTGTGTACCTTAAAGATAGCGAGGGCCTCTTACTCTGGGCCAGTGAGTGATCAAACCAGCAGATGTACAAGCTGAGCTAGCCTACCAAGTGGCTTCTGGTCCCTGTGATAAAAATTAAAGTGTATCAAAGAATTCGACAAACCATTGTTAATGTAAAATTTATAAAGCACACATTACATATTAATATAAATGGACAATTTTAGTAATGATGTTTCTAAAAGCTGGGAGGCCTCTGTTTTATATTTTTGCAATTCTGTTTTATAACTGAACTACATAAAGTGTTTCCAGTCTTTTTAGATTGTTGCTGGGGCTCCGTGATTAAAGGGTGCATAGTGCTCTAGCAGAACACCCAAGGTGGGTGATTCCACCTCCAAAACATCTGTCATACTTTTGGGGCCTCTAGGGGCATCTCCACACATCTCCACACATGCTAACATGCACACCCAGAATTTAAGAAAGTAAATAAACAAACGTGGGTGTTATCCTTTGATGGTATACCAAAAAGCCATTATTAAGTTTAAAATATTTATTTAGTGTGTGTGTGCGTGCGTGCGCGAGCATCCATGGAAATTGCTTACGTGGGTTGTTTCTTTCCTTCCATCGTGTGTGTCCTGGGGCTTGAACAAAGGTTGTCAGACTTAACAGCAATTACCTTTACCTAGTGAGCCATCTTGACAGCCCTCTATTAACCAGTTTTTTTTTAGAACTTACTTACAATGGGAAACTGAACCCATATTAACTGGTCATGTGCTGTAAACAAACAAACAAACAAACAATAAAACCAGTGATTTGTCTTGCACATTGACTGTGTTTTCAGTCTCTGCTGTTAGATGATGGTTGGGTGTAGTTGTGAATGTGATTTCAGGTTTGAAGTTTTGTTCAGTAACTTGTGATTATGTTTTGAGACAGTTACGTAGGTCAGGCTGGCCTCGAGCCTATGACCCACTTAGCTCAGCCTACAGAATGCTGGGATCACTGCGGTATGCTGCCACGTTTGGATTTTCAACTTTGTTTCTTTGAAATGAAGGCTCACCCCATTACTTTTGGAGAAAATGTCTGCCAAGTCCCCCCCACACATTTTGCCTCCCAATCCTTCAAGTTCAAACTGGTACTCCACAGAAAAAGCAACAGGGGGAATGTTCAGTTCAACCTGATGCCTGCATTTTCCCAAGAAGCCTCTAGATTCATAATGAAACAGCGGTGATTTGTGTGCAGTTCTCCCTCATCACGTTGGCATTAAAATGACAAGTTATCAGTGGCCGAGACTTGATTAAGTTCGTAATCTTACTGATCCATCAAGTACACTTAGATAAAATTGTTTTTTTTTTTTTAAGTGGGGTGTGCATGGTGAGAAGAATACAATGATGGCCATTGCTAAGGCACCATTGGTTCTTTCCATTTCTGATTTGTAATGGAAGCACCAATGCTATGGTGAGCGAAGCAAATGCCTTCTTTGTATTGTTAGAAAAATTAATTTTATCTTGCTGTCCTTCTAAGAGTGTCTCAAGAACCCCAAGGAGTATGTGCCACTCTTTAATGGCACCATCCATTGCTTAGACTGAGGCCTGCACACATATTGCTTCTCCTAAGACTGGGTCCTGCACATACTGCTTCACCCATGTGCCCTGTCCCTGCTGTTAGGTGATGCTTGGGGGGTAGTTGTGAAATAGTAGGAAAACACAGTCTCCTCTGCCTAGCATAGAAATTAAATAGGAAGTTTTTCATAAAAACTTAAACTTCTGCTTCTTTTAAACCATAACTCTTCTGTAGCTGAAATACATTTTTTTTGCAAACAAGAAAGATTAATTCAAGAAGAGTATCTATAATTATTCAGGATTGAAGGAGCCACCTATAAGAAATGAAGGAATAATTAGGTTCTTTCTTTGGAAAGCTGCAAAGTTGTTTAAAAGTCATGATTTCACTAGATTGGTATTTACTGAGCATCTGCAGCGTGTGATGTGTTATGTAAGGAGGTATATATCTGGGTCCCTGCACTGATAAGAACTGGTGCCCAACTAGAAAGCCAGAATATGTAACTGCAATGAAAGAGTTTAGAATTTAAGAACTAAATGTAGAGAAAGAAAGCAATATCAGAATTTGCCACAAGTCAATAGGAGATCCACAGTGGTGCAGACGTTTAGGGCTCTGCTGTTTTTGGTCTAGACCTGTGTCCCTGACCCTGAGGACTAGCCTGCACCTTAGACTCTACCAGCTAGGAGTGAGAGCAGCGCACCAGCTTCATAGGAGTTTCCTCTCATCTGGTAAGACAGGAGAGCCATGTGGGTTAGTTTCTGTTAAGTTGACACAAACTAGAGTCACCTGAGAAGAGAAAACCTCAGTTGAGGAATTGTCTTCGTTGTGTTGGCCTGTACTTGTGTCTGTGGGACATCTTCATGGATGGTGCCACCTCTGGGCTTGAGTCCTGAGTGTATTTTCTTACAAACTACAGAAGCAATCCGGTCAGTAAGTAGCATTCCTTCATGATCTCTGCTTCACTTCCTGCTTTAAATTCCTGTCTTAGCTTTCACTGATGATGCACTGTAACCTATCAGTCAAATAAATCCTCTCTTTTTCCAAGATGCTTTTGGTTGGTGTTTTATCATAGAAATAGAAAGTCGAGGACTACAGTAGCTTGGGACATTTCTTGTTTGTATTTGCCACTAAGCTTTCCTTGCTGCCTGGCCTTTAGGTAGTTTTGAGGGCTATGTTTCAAAGCTGGTTGGGGGAATAGTTCCATGTTTTTTAAAGAGCGTATATATTTTCCTTGAGATCTTTATGCCACAGGACACATATGAGAGAAAGGAAGGTTGACAGAGGTGGGGATGGGCGTGGGAATGAAAGCAGAGGTGGAGAAAGGACTGACGTTAGAGCAGGAGAGCCTTAGGGAAGTGATGGGAGAACCAAAGGGATGGCTGTGGGGCATGGAGGGAGGAAAAATGTGCCTTAGATAAAACGAACATATTATAGAGTGAACACAACCCACCAGGCATCATGCAAAGAGAGTACTGATGAGGAATTTCTGAACACTGTCCAGAGAACCTTCTTGAACTGTTTAAAATAAATCTGTCAAGTGGCTGACTATAAATCACTTTTAATTCTTTTTTCTTAATCTATATATGTCATGATGCTAGACGCTATCTTCAATCTCTTAGGTTCATGGAAACTTGGTGAGCATTTGAAGTTAGAGGGAAAGAACCTGTGACTACTCCTGGGTAAACCTGAAGGTCTTTGGGAGGAAGGTTTAGAAGACTACAGAGTTTAATGTGTTTTTATGGCAAACAAAGAGGAGAACAAACAAATAAACAAAATAAATATGTATTTATTGATAGGCAGGTGCTTTCCTGTGTGGTGTGCTTTGCAAAGGTCTAAATCAAAACAGAACGTACAATTCCTATCAAGGTTGAGTTACACATTTGACTTATTTGTCAATATGACGGTCAAATATACAGCTGTCCTGGGTTCACCATGGCTTTGAAACAGGACCTTTCTGATGGAGAGAGAGAGGGAGAGAGAGAGAGAGAGAGAGAGAGAGAGAGAGAGAGAGAGAGAGAGAGAGAGAAGCAATGAGGAGCAAGAGTAAAAGCATAAAAAGCAACCCAGATGGAAAGCACAATAGCAGTGGATTCTCACTTTTTTCTCCTTCCTCCTTACGGGGCAGATTCTGGGAGTGTCCATCACTCCATCTGTAGAATGTGGAAGTTATCTCTTTGTGTTGGCTGACTCATTAGCTCCATTAGTAGATTGCTTGGCCAATTCGTGGCTCAATTTGAGGTACAAAGGACCTTTTCCAAGAAACTAGGATTTGTAACTTTCTGGGATGTTGGGCAATGAGTAGGCCTTTCAAAGTCTATTTGTACAACTGTCTAGCTGGATTGAAAGGAATTTTTCCAAGGAAGACTTAAGGTTCAAAGATAAAGGGTTGTAGTCAGAGAAGTAAAGTGTTTTTTAAATAAAATTAGTGGTATCTGAGATAAATATAATTTTGTAACTATAAAAACTGATCCATCACCCGGAAAGAAGATATTTTCATATATGTGACCAGGTAGTGTCTTGAGAGTATGGAGATGCCTTAAGACAACAGAAACAGGCAAATATATATCTACAGACATTTTACAGAATAATAAAGAGAAATGAACAATAAGTCAATGGAAATATTCCCAGCCCCACTACTGAACAAAGTGCCCACTGGAAAAAAAGTGATATGCTAATTTATATCATGGAAAAATAGCTTTAGAAGGACATCTAGCAGCTTTAAGAAGGCATCTGTCTGTGTTAGGTGACTCATTAGCTCTATTAGTAGATTGTTTGGCCAATTCATGGCACAACTTGAGGAACAAAGAGCCTTTTCCATGAAAACTTTGTAACTTTTTTGTAACTTTCTCAGATATTGGGCAATGACTAGGCCTTCCAAAGTCTATTTGCACAAGTGTCTAGCTGGATAGGAAGGAATTTTCCCCGGGAAAATTCTTAGAGATAATGTCTTAGAGATAGAGCATTGGGAGTCTTCACAGGGTATTAGACGGGAATTGAGTTGGAAAGTAGTTTGCTGTTGCCTGGTAAATCGAGCATTGTGGAAAATACTGTGCCATCTTTGAAATCAATCTGACTGACAGAAGGGAATAAAATATATCTAATTTTCAGGATAAACCCTTTACTGAAAAATCATTAATGTATCAATCAGGTGATTTCGACAGATTATAATTTCACCATAACCTGCACTATCTGAGTATGTAATGTTATATTTTGTGGAAGTATGTTCCACAAAAATTTCCCAAAGTTCCTTTTAGGGCTAGGTTATACACTCTAAATGAATTATTGCAAATGCACATCGGCGAGTTGTAAAAGAAAAGCCCAAGATCCAATAAGAGTAAAATGTATAAATAAGCTGGTGTGCATTTACAGAAACAAACAAAAAAAACTCTATAGAAGTGGATCTGAAAAACTACAACACTGTACATTAACAATGATGAATGACAAAAGCAATGTGGGGTGTTAAAAGCAAGTCAAAATGTATTATATGTGGTTTTCAACAAAGAAAGTAAGCAACATATAGCTTCAGCATACCAACTCTTGTGATAAAATTATAAATAGTACAATGAAATAATTAGCAAGACATATAGGACCATGGCTACCACTGATTGTAAAAATGTGTTAGGGAACTTCCAAAGTATTCGGAATGTTATATTTTAAGAAGTTCATTAGTGATCAAAGAGCCAGCCACTGAGTTCATGTCAGAGACAGCCCCTGTACCCCTTACTAGGGAAACCACTTGGAAACTAAGCAGCCTGTGGGCTTCCTTTGAACAGGGGGCCTAGGACTTCTCCATGCATGGTCCTTAGTTGGAGTATCAGTCTCCGCAGGCCGCCGTGGGCCCAGATATTTTGGCTTTGTTGTTCTCCTTGTGGAGTTCCTGTCCCTCCCCCCGGCCCCCAGGTCTTTTTATCTCCCTCTTCTTCCATAAGGATTCCAGCATTCTACCCAAAGTTTGGCTATGAGTCTCAGTATCTCCTTCGATACCCTGGTGGGTAGAGTCTTTCAGAGGTCCTCTGTGGAAGGCTCCTGTCCTGTTTCTTGTCTTCTACTTCTGATGTCTGTCCTGTTTGCCCTTCTGAATGAGGATTAAGCATCTTCCCTACAGTCCTCTTTATTGTTTAGCTGCTTTAGGAATATAGATTTTAGTATGTTTATCCTCTATTATATGGCTAATATCCACTTATCAGTGAATATATACCATATGTGTTTTTCTGCTTCTGGGATACCTCACTCAGGATGATCATCTCCCTGGCAGAGGGGCGAGTGCAGACTTGCCAGGCCACAGAGGAAGATGATGCAGCCAGCATTGTTGAGACCTAATAAGCTAGGGTCAAATAGAAGGGGAGGAGGTCCTCCCCTATCAGGGGACTAGGGAAAGGGCATAGGGAGAAAAGGAGAGGGTGGGACTGGGATGAGATGAGGGAGGGGGCTGCAGAGTTGATACAAAGTGAATAAATTGTAATAAATAAATAAATAAATAAATAAATAAAATTATAAGTTTAAAAAGAGGTACCGTAGTTTAATTTTTAATTATTATTCTTTTATTATTTTACATCATACACTCTTATAACATGTAAAATCACCTGTTGATAAATTAATGATTTTTTTAAAGCTAAGGGTTTATCCTGAAAATTAGATGTTTTATCTTCCCTTGTGCCCATTAAATTGTTTATGAAGATGATACATTTCCCACCTTTTGTGCATTGTGATATTATGATTTTGTAGCTCTTCCTGTCAAGAACAGGAATGTATTTCCTGTCCCTTAGATTCTGGACCGACTCTGGGACTTGCTTTGACCAATGAGATGGGGTAGAAATGACAGTTCTCTGAGCCTTCTGTTCACATCCTCCGGGAATCCTGAGAGCTCCTTGTTGTGATGACAGATCATGTGTAGCAAAGCCTAGGCACTCCATCAGAACCCTTAGCCACCACCCTTGCTGCATACACTTACATGAGTTAGCCCAAAGAGTAGCAGAGAAAGAACTATCCAGTCAAACTCTTATATCATGACTTACCATAAATCATAAGCAACTAAGTTTGGAGATGTTTGTTAAACAGAACTAGATTATGAACATGGCTCCTTAGTGATTAAGAAATTCCTATAAGGAGACATAAAGTCAGTCCACTCAGAAAAATGCCCAGTGCCAGACAGACCATGGAGAATCAGCACTGGACAGAGGCATTATGTTCTAGAAAGGCCAATGATAATCACAGTAGCTACATAGAATTAGAACAGGGTACTGGCTCATTTCTCAAGTGCTACATGGGAGACTTTCCATATGATTCTTCCAAATGGGTGTGATTACCCATCACATAGACAGTCTAACTACATGCAGCTCTGAGGTTATATTTTCATTAGAAAAAGCACAAGACTGTGTTGTTTTACATATGTGCACATCATAAGCAATTTGCATAGCTGGGATTATCCTCTGGTTCTGCTCCTACGCACTAACACCTCCCACTTCCTTTTAGGAGCTGGGCCAGAACTTTAGCAGAGATGGTGACAAGAAAGACATAGCTACCTCTGGAACTAAAGGAAGATATTAGGAACACAAAGACTGAACTCAAAAAAAAAAAAAAAAAAAGGGACAGACACACTGAGAGATGAGGGAAGTTCTCTCAGTTCAGGTAGTTAACTACTATCAAAGATTGGATACGAGGTTAAAAAAAAAAAGCATACAGTACATCATGGAATGGAATGGAAAAGAGTCTGTGTAAGAGAGCTATGGTGGCCAGTGGTCTGGGCTATGCTTTGACATTGAGACACTCATCCTCCATATCTCCTCATCCCAGTGCAGAGCGGTGTGCTTACAGCAAGAAGAGCATTAAGGATTCAGGATGTCGCGTGTAAAGAGACATATAGTATTAGCTTTTTTTCTCATTGCTGTTACAAGGTATCAGATAAAGGGACATAAGGGAGAAAGTGCTTGCTTTGGTTCATGCTTTTAACACATCGTGTGGGAGAAGGCATGGGAACTAAGGCAGTGAGGTGCCCAGTGCTGGGAACTTGGAGGAGCTTGTTACATGGGGCCAGTGAGGAAGTGGAAAGAGACTGTGGCAGAACTAGGCAACCCCAGTTATAATCGAAAAGATCTTCCTCTGAGCAGCCCACTTCCTCCATCCAGCTAGGCCTGTGTTTGAAGGTCCCACAATTCCCCCATACAGCTCCAAACTTTGGAACCAAGGGGCCAAAGACATCAACCTGCAGGAGACCTTTAACATTTGAGCCATTACAAATATATATGATGGGTCCAGGATGTGATAGCCATAGCCTATGCATCCCTGGCTCAGTAGGAGACTTCACTGAGGTGACATATAAGGAAGAGTTTAATAAATGGTTGACTTTAGTGATATGGGCAGTACTTACAGAATATGATAAGGAATGAGGCAGAATCCTGGAGCAATAATAGCAAGGATTCCTTATTACCCCCAGGCCTGATGGGACAAGTCAGAGAAACTCCTTACTGGGGTGTTAGGAGAAAGAAGTGCTTGAGTGGCACGAGCTGTGGAGCTTGACTTAGACTTCTACACAGCAGTCCCTAGGGGCACTGAGATGAGTGGAGAAGAGCAGAGAGGGATCCGCAGAAGCTAGTAGAAGATGCCAGCACAGAGTACACTTTAAGAATGAGAGATTTGTCTTTGTACCTTCCCCTAACATGTACCCGTATCTGTGAACCACCTCGCATATGTCAGATTTGAGAAAAGAGAGGAAATGCGAGGGCTCAGGAATGGGGCCTAACTTAGATGTTTATTATTGTTACTATTATTGTTGTTGTAAACCCTTTACTATTTATTACTATGAGAAAAGAATACATATTCACTTAAAATGCAATCATCTATAAAATGTAGATTAAATACAAAGAACAATAATAAAAACAAAACAACAATGTTCATCCTATCGTTGCATTTTGGTGTATTTCCTAGTTCTTCATCTTCTTCCTTCTTCTTCATCTTCTTCTGTGTGAATGTAAAAAGGTACATATGTGTATTTGTGCTATGTATGTTTATTTTCTTATTAATTTCATTGTTTTAATTAATGAATTAAGTGTGTATATGTATGCATATGGCTCTGTAGCAATAGTAATTCTATAAGAAGTGAATGGAAGAGATGTGGAGGGAGCTTGAAGAGGGAGGAGGAGTGATAGAATTTATGTAAACAGTATTCATTTATTAAATTCTCAAATATATAAATAATAAATAAATAAATGCCTAGCTGATATCTCTTTTCAACATTCATTGGAGTACAAATGTTCATTTATTTAGGAGATCAGCATGATGCTGACTTTAAAAAGTGATAATAAAACCCCTCAGAGGGAGTTCAGTCAGGCTGAGTGCTTCCCTATTTTGATTAGTTTATGCCTTAAAAATATTAATGGCACAAAAGTTGCTTTCATGGCCAGCTTCAACTGCTTGCCATAGGTTGAGAGGGTCTTTGTTTCTTATTAGATTTTATTTATTAATTATGAGTGTGTGTTCACATGTGCATTGGTGCTATGACATATTTGTTGAGGTCAGAGAACAATCTGTGGAAATCGGTCCTCTTTCCACCATATAGGTTCCAGGAGTTGAACTCGGGTGTCAGGTTCAGCACTAATCGCCTTTACCTGATAAACTATCTCATCTGCCCTTAGAAGGAATTTTGTGGCCACAGGAAGAAAGCAATGAAGAGAATAACCCGGTAATAATAACCGTTTGCATTTTGCTATACTCCCTGTGTTTTTGCTATGAATATGCATGCATATGCAAAAATGTGTATGTGTGCTCATGTTCTCCATAGGCTATTTCAAAAATAACTGAACAATTTACTTTGCAACTTCTGTTTGTGAACATATGTCTCACAAGTGGAGAGGCTGCAGTGAGGAGGCAGGCAGGTTTTGCCGAGTGTAGAGAGGGAGAGAGCTGATGGTAGGAGACTGGCCACCAGGTTCCCACATTTACGCTTGGCTTCTTCTACCAGCAATGGAAAATACCAGAGGCAGGCTACTTCCTCTTACGACGTTTAGCACTGTATCAACACTTACCCAAGATATTTTTGGCTTTTCTTTTTTAAATTGTAGCTAAAGTGAGAAAATGATGAATTATTACAGAGGGAAGATTATTCTTCTGGGGTCAAGGCTGATGACCTGAGCAGAATCATTTACAGCTAATGTGGAGTGGAGGAAAAGTTTCTGAGAGGTGCCCCAGAGGCTTTCAAAGTTCAGCCCACAGATTGCACACTAAAGATAGGTCTTATATTTTTAAATAGTTGAAAAGATAAAAGAAGAAGAATATTTTGGGTGCGTGACAGTTTTATAACATTCAAATTTCGGTGTCCATAAATAAAATAGTTGGGCAGTTGGGTAACTGTGATATAGACTGGATGTCCCATAAGTCTCAAGTATTTACAATTCTAGTCCTTTATAGAAAAAGTGCAGTTCTTCCTAAGTGAGAAAAGAACCTTCCGCTTCTTGAACATGCACTGTGTACCTGTGTCCTATGAAAATACAGTGACTATCAATGATGAAGTGTTTTATTTTACTCTAAGTCCACATTTAGATACATTCTGATTAAATTAATATCTATCACACACACATGACTGTATCTGTAAGTCTTAGAATACATAATTTCCATCATTTCTTTTTATATATTATATAATATCTATATATTTATATGGAGTGGTAATATATTCTCTCTCCTTTTAGAGTAGCTGTTCCTCTTGGTTTCACTGTGGCTCTAACTTCTTCCAACTGTTGCTTCTTCTCTCCCTTATGAGCCCTCCCCCTCTCTTCACAGATCCATCTCCATTTGTGATGTCTCTGTAAAACCCAAAGAGTTTTCTGTCTCAAGAACAATGGAAGCATTCTTAGTATCAGGTTGTCATGGCCATGCTCCTGTAGAAGATTTAATGACACCCTTATGTTTTGACATCTAGGTGTCTTTTAGGAGCCATCTAGCCTTGGAAACTGTTTTCTGTAGTCCGAGACTCTCAAAAGTGGAAGACACATTATAAACCATTTATGACATCCTCATACCTATTGTTTGAAGCTCATCTGGCCCAATCTTGGCAGGTACCTGGGATCACTCAACTGTGTCCAGCCAGAGGGACTCACTTCTCTCCTAGGGCAGCATCTTTTCTGTGAGAAAGCCATCACAAAGATCTCACTTATTCTGAGTTAAGTTTGCTACTCTGTTACATCTTTTAAAAGATTAATTATCATATAAAATACTGGATTCCATTATGATATGTTCATGAATATTTTGTCCATATTTGTTTCCTAGTTCTTCCATTCTCCTCTTGCTTGTCTGCTTCCTTCTACCAGATAGTTCCCTTCTGTTTTTGTGTTATAAACACATGTAAATATATTTAAATTTATTTCATTTGTATCTATGTAAGTATATATGTATTTATATATTTAAATCTAGATTCCACGTAAGAGAAAACCTGTGATAGTTTGTCTTCCTTCTCCATCCTAGGCTTCTTTCTACTTGTATGTCTTGTGATATTGGTCTTTCTTGGTCTGGCCTTTTTCACTTACCATAATAATTTCTAATTGAATCCATTTTTCCTACAAATGTTATGATGATATTTTTCTTTAGGACTTAATAAAATTCCATTGTGCATACAGGCCAGTTTTTCTCTATCCATGCATCTGTTGATGGGCATCTAGGCTGGCTCTGTATCTTGGCCATTGCAACAATAAACATGGGTGTTCAGGTATCCCTGTGCCGTATAGTCTTAGATCAGTGCAGCCAGAAGATCTGGTAGTTCTATTTTAATACTTTGAGGGAATCTCCATGCTGATTTTCAATGAGGCTGCATCAGTTTACTTCCTCCCAGGAAGGTAGTTCTAAGGGCTGAGAGCTGACACTTGACAATAACTTTGGAATCTGTTAGCCCCAAGCCTGACATTAGCAAGTGAATTGACCCCTGCAGCCACCTGCCAGGAGGTTCACTGGCACACCCAGAGAACTCTCAGTCTCCAGTGGGCGGTTTGACATCCACAGTCTCATCTTTTCAACAAGGTGCTTGCTGCTCAGTGGACTGTGAAGGTACAGAGACAGGTCTCCTGCAGAGTTTCAATACAGTGTTTGCATTCCATATTCCCAACACACTTAGGAGACCCCCTTCCCCCCTCCCCCCCAGTTAGGACATCAGATACTCAGGGTGACCACGCTGGGAAGTTTTGCATGTTACATAAGGAGAAACAGTGAAAAATGAAAGGCATCAAGGTGTAAATAAAAATGAAACTCTGGGCCAGCAAGATGGCTTAGCTGGTAAAGTTAGTCACCCAGTCTAGTAACTTGAGTTTGATTCCCTTCAACCCACTTGAGGAAGGAGAGAAAAACAGCTGACCTCCACCCCCATGCCTCCCAACATAAAATAAAATAAACAAAAAAAAATGAATAAGAAGCTCAGTGGAAATAGTTAAATATATAGAAATGTACTAGACAGAATACGGAAACACTTTCATTACTAATGAGAAAAGGAAATATATCTGGAAGTAAATTTGAACAGCAATTCCTAAGAACACAATTGGAGAATTTCTTCCTCATTTATTTATTTTATTCACTTTACATCCTTTAGCCCCCTTCCCTCCTCCCATCCCAGTCTCTCTCTTCCCCCTCCTCCTCCCTTCCCTTTTCCTCAGAGAAGGGGAGCTCCCTTCCCATCCCCCTTGATGCAGCTCATCAAGTTGCTTCAGGACTGAGCATGTCCTCTTCCCCTGTGGCCTGTTAAGGCAGTTCCTGCCAGGGGAAAGTGATCTAAAATCTAGCAAGTGAGTCTCTGTCCCATGCTATCCCCACTTCCCTTGCTAGAGTACCCACTTGAAGCCTAAGCTGCCCATCTGCTACATCTTTGTAGCGGACCTAGGTCCAGTTTATGCATGGTCCTTGGTTGACGCTTCAGTCTCAGGAAGCCCCTCTGCACCCTGGTTATTGGCCCTGTTGTTTTTCTTGTGGAGCTCCTGTCACTTCTGGTCCTTTTCTCTTTCCTCCCACTATTCCCCATGACTCCTTAGGCAGCATCTCCCAATGTTTGGCTGTAAGTCTCAGCATCTGTTTTGAGGCGTGGCTGGGTAGAGCCCCTCAGAGAACAACTCTGACAGGCTCCTGTCTGCAAGCTTAGCTGAGCATCATTCATAGTGCCAGAGGTTTTTACTCTCCAATAGGGTGGGTCTTTGGTTGGGCCAGGTATCAGTTGGGCATTCCCTCAATCTCTGCCCTACCTGCTCTATCTTTATCCCTGCACATCTTGTAGGCAGGATAAATTCTGGGTTGAAGTTTTTGTGGGTGGGTTGGTGTTCCCCACTGGAAGACTAGTCTAGTTAAAGGATGTCCTCTTCAGTCTCTATGGTCTCTGCTTCTAGGGTTCTCTGCTTGAATCTGCCTCATCTCTTCCAGGAGCCTACCCTGACTTAGGTCTCCAGCTTGTCACAGAGATGTCCACACCCTCAGTTTCTCTGCTCTCTACAGGCTTCTGTCCTCTCACCCTTGCTTTCCTTGGGTCTGATCTCCCTCTTAACCCTCTCCTATCTTGTTCCCTATCTTCAGCCATTACCTGTCTATTCTATCTTCCATTCCAAATGAGAGTTATGCATCCTCCCTTGGATCCTTTTTATTATCTTCTTTGGGTCTGTGCCACGTAGTGTGCTTATCCTGTACTATATGGCTAAAATCCACTTATGAGTGAGTACATGCCATGTGAATCTTTTTGGGTCTGGGTTATCTCATTCAGGATTACCTCATTCTAGTTCCATCCATTTGCCTGCAAATTTCATGATTTCTTTGTTTTTGATAGCTGAGTAGTATTCCATTGTGTAAATGTTCCATACAATTGGGAATTTTAAATATCTCATAGATGGTCAGGCACTAACTCACTTACTCATGGCTTCAGGTTTTAAATGTGGCATAGATAGTGTCCACTAATAATTAGTTATAGGGTAATTTTCTGCCGAAGGTAAGTTTTAAGCTCTCTCTTGTGCCTGTTTCTAGTTTCCTGGAAGTTTCACTTTATCACTTTCTTGTAGATATGCGTATGTGATAAATAGGAGCTGAGACCAGGATATGAGAGAGAACAAGTGATTCTTGTCTTGCTGCGGCAGAGTTGCCTTCTTTGATTTCATATTTTCCAATTTCATTCATTTTTTTATGGATGAATAAAAGTTCACTGGGTAAAAGCATCACATTTTCATTATTTATTAATCAGCACCTAGGTTGATTCCACTTCCTTGCTATGGGAAATAAAGCAGCAATAAATGTAGATGGACAAGTAGCAGGACACAGAGTCCTTTGGGTATATTCCCAGGAGTGGTATAGCTGGGTCATATTAAAGTGCTGTTTTTAGCTTTTAGAGAAATCTCTGCGCTGATTTCCATAGTGGTCGCACCGGTTTTCATTCCCACCAATAGTAAACAAGTGTCTCCAGCATTTTCTGCTGTTGTTTGCTTGATGTCAGCTATTCTGACTGAGGTGGAATGTCACAGTAGTTTTAATTGCATTTGCCTGCTACTACGGAGGATGAACACTTTAAAAATACTTATTGGCTGTTTGCATTTCTTTCCTTAAGAACTGTGTTCGGCTCCTTAGCCCATTGTTAATTAGATTGTTTTCTCTCTTGAGTTCTTTGTAAATTCTAGATACTGTCAGATATGGAGCTAGCAAAGACTTCTCTCTTATTCTGTAGTCTGTTTCTTCACTTGGTTAACTGTTTCTTTCTCTGTAAGAAGCTTTTTAATGTCATGAGGTCTCATTTCTCAGTCATTGGCCTTATTTCCCGAGCAATTGGAGTCCTTTTCAAATAACCCTTATTATACCTAAATCTTGATAGTCACCTCCCCATTCCCATCCCAAGGATCTCAGTCTCCTTATTGGCTGGCATTCCATCCTGACTTTCTCCTCTGTGTTACTGGTTCTCCCTCTGTGTTCTCAATTGTTTCCTTACTTCATTCATCTGTTTTCTTTCCTCATTGAAGGCACTGCTAAATAATTAGAATTACACTCTAGAATTATTACTTGCCCAGAATTTCAACCATTTTGATGTCATTGGATTTGGTAGTTGTGGACTTTAAATCTCTTGTTTTTCACGTTTCTTTTGCTTTGGTGTTGTGATGTGTGCACATTTGGCTATATTTTCCAGTTTTATTTGAGGATATTTTCCAAGCAAGATCTAGAAATATGCTTAAAATCAGTCACAGCCTACAAATATATCATCAAAGGCCATAGAAGAGAACATGCCCAAAATAATGTAGAGCATGCTGAAAGGAATCCTGTAGGATAAATGTAGAAATAGTACATGAATGAAACAGAAGTAAGAAAAGAAGGAAATAGAGGAGGTTACAGAAACAAGGTTGAATGAAAGAAAAGAAAGGGAAGTGAATAGAGAACAATATCTTGAGATGGGAAAGGAAATAACATATATGCTTTTTTAAGGATTTATTTTTGATTAGGTGTACTTCGGAGGGGAGTATGTGTACATAAGTTCAGGTCTCCATGAGTAAACAGAGACATGGGTGCTCTGCAAGAGCAATATGCACTCTTAACTGCTAAGCCATTTATCCAGCTCCAAGACTTTTCTTAAGGAAGAAAAGAAAAGAGGTTGTCCAATAGCGAAAAGAAAATTTATAAACAAAATTAGCTAAAATAAAGAAAAAGCATAAAATATAAAAACACAGAATCAGGCATGGTGGTGCATGCCTACAATCCCAGTGTTCGGGAGGTGGTAGCAGGAGGAACAGGAGTTCAAAGCCGGCTTTAGCCACTTAGAAATTCTATTTTTTTTTTCCAAGACAGGGTTTCTTGGTGTAGCCTTGGCTGTCCTGGATTCACTTTGTAGATCAGGCTGGCCTAGAACTCACAAGTATCTGGATGCCTCTGCTTCCCCTATTGCTGGGATTACAGGCATGTTCCATCACTGCCAGGCCACTCAGAAATTTCAAGACCAGCCTGTTCTATGTTAAACCCTGCATCCTCTTCTGAGAAAAACGATATTTTTCTAGAGAGAAGTACTACAAGTATAGAAAGAGAAGGAGGAGGAGGAGGAGGAACATTTATCCCTTTCCCTCAAAAAAAAAACAAAAAAAAACAAAGGTTTTGGGGTTTTTAGGGCAGCTTTTTTTCTAGGTCTCCAAATGAAGCCCACTAAACCAAGTGGACGTGGAATGGGGTGGCAGAGACGAGCTTCTCTCTCCTGAGTCTGGTTGCTGCTCAGCCTGCGCTGGGTCATTGCCAGCCGTCCTTCAGAGATGTTTTAGCAGTTTTTCTTCTTTGTATAACGAGGGGCCTCTGTTTGCCACACTTAGCTTTACAATTTGTAAGTCAGTTAGATTTTCCCACCCTCCCCAAACTCCCCAGTGTGTTCAGCCTGGGTTTCTTATGTTCTAGCTGGCGGGGGGGGGGGGTGTGGAGGGGGGAGGCGGTCTCTCAAGAATGCTGGGAGTATGGGAAGTAAACAGTACTGCATCTGTATGGGACATCTGACTGTGTACTTCCACAGTCCATTGAGCAGCAAGCTCCTTATTGAAAGGATGAGACTGTGGGTGTTAAGCTGTCCCCTGGAACCTGAGAGTTCTGTGTGTGTAGCAGTGAACCCCAACGACTGGTGGCCTCTGAGGTCAATCCACCTGCTGATGTCAGGCTTGGGCTGCTAAGAGACTCCCAAATTATTGTTAAGTGTTAAAATCAGTTCTAAGCCCTTCCAGCTAGCTTCCCACAGTATACTCCATTTGCCCTAAGCGAAGCTTCTGTGTGACTGAACTCCTTGGCTTGTCAGCATTCATTTCCCTCTTTCTTTCTTACTGACTTCTGTGGCTGTCTGTGGTGGAAATGGCCTCAGTAGGCTCGTTTTTGAGTACTTGTTTGTGGAACTGTTTTTGAAGGGTCAGGACCTGTGGCCTTGATGGAGGATATGTATCATGGGAGTGGGCTCTGAGGTTTTAAAAGCCTCTCACCATCCCTAGTCTCTCTCTGCTTCCTGCTTCGGATTAAGATGTGAGCACTCAGCTGTTCCTGCCATCACGCCTTTGCACCTCTATCACGTACTCTAACCCTCTGACACCATAAGCTTCAATGAAGCATGCTCTTTCTTCAGTTGGCTCGGTCATGGTGTTTGTTTGTTTCATTTTGTTCAACAGCAGTAGAAAAGTAACCCAGACACACTCTCTTTCCCTTCTGGCATGCCAATTCCTACCCTTGGCTCGCTGGCTACTTCTCAGTTGCCCAGGGTAGCCCAATTAAAGAATTGATTACCTATCCAGATGATGTGTAGCCCCAGTCCTCTGAGAAACATGGTGTGACAACGGACCCCTCACACTAGGAGAATCAGTGCCCCAGCAACACCTACAGTGGGTGTTGTGTCTCACAAGGGCTGTGGGCTTTGCCCGAGGGTAGGACTGCCAGTCTCTTTGTTAGGGGCCTGGCTTATCTTTTGGAAAGATTCCCCTACAACCTTCCAAAAGCAGCTATGCAGCTGGTGTCCTGTGTTGCTTACTACTTTTCTCTGAGTTTCTTCCCGTCTGAGTTTTTCCCTTTGTAATTTTGAATGCGCATCTTCTCTTCATGTATTAGGAATAGTGTCTACTTAATCTGACTCTTCTCATTCACCTTCCACACAGAGGCAGTCTCTAGTCTACCTTCTACTGTCTTACATCTGCTCTATGGTCTCAGGAGCCAAACAAAAGAAATCTATTACTACCACTTTCATGGGACGACCATTCACACATTTGTGGGTTGTCATTATGTCTCCCTGACACCTCTCTTACATCACTTCATGTAGACATTGCTGTTCAAACCTCATTGCTGCCCAGTGGCTGTCCTTGGATGACATTAATTACATTATCATGAGATCTTAAAACATGTCTGGGGTAGTGATATACAGAAGGTATCTGGAAAGATCTTCCAAGCACTAAATATGATGGAGTTGGTGGCCTTGCAGGTTGGAATAAAAACCAACTTAAAACATAGAGAGAGGAGGAGATGTAGGAGGGCGGGTTGGGAGGGGAGGAGGTAGGGGGCTATAGCTGGATACAAAGTGAATAAATTATAATTAATATAAAAATAAAAATGAAAAAACAAAGAAAGCCTTAAAGTATGGTGTGCCTCCAAATAGTACTGGAAAAGAGACACATTTATAACACAAATCTGTGAAAAAAATTCAATGTTTTTATTAAATACAAGGACTTTCAAAGTTAGATGAAGAAGACACTAATTTAAGAGCCAAGAAAATGTAAAACCCAGATTGTAAAATTGATAGGAGTTATACACCACAAAGAGAATGAAAACTGGATGATTCATAAAACTTGAGTTCAGGGAAATGACTAATACTTCCTCCTGCCCTCCCCCTTTTCACGCCCACAAGCGCTCTGACTTTGTAGTCATCACAACACAAACAAATCAGGTTTCAAGCATTCAAAAGAAGATGTACAGAGTTCCCATTTAAATATGTGACCAGTTTATAATTTAATTCGGTGAAGGCCATTCCCACCTCATATGTGAGGAGGTAATTGCCCCAATGTGCAAGATAATAAAATAACTTACTTATTGTCTGTTCTCTTTCCAACTTAAAAGACTTAGAATTATATAGACATATTTTAGGAAAATCAAACTGAACACATTGATATTATTGTATTGAAAAGTTTGCACATGTTGAGTATTTATTTATTTATATGTATATTTATCTATATTTATGTATTGTATATATCATTAAATTATTAATATATGTATATATATTTGAATTAACTAGAACTTTTTTGAATGGTGTACTGTTAGCCACAGTCAAAATACATAATGGAGAATTTGACACAGACTTATGACTGTGAAAATCTTACTAAATGTATGTTCAGTAGCAGAATGTTGAAGATAATTTGAATCACATTTATAAATATATTATTTTTATAATAATTACTTAAGTTATTGGGAAGTTTTATCTTTTTACTAACTCATAAATAAAAGATTTGCAAAAATAGGACATGTTAAATTTGTAAGCATAGTTTAAATTTAATAAATAGGGTGAAGTATTATTTCTTTTTTTAATTATTTATTTTTTTATAAATTACAGTTTATTCACTTTGCATCCTAGCTGTAACCCCCCTTGTTCCCTCCCAATTCTTTCTTCATCTCCTCCCATGTCCCTCCTCAAGTCCACTGATAGGGGAGGTCCTCCTCCCCTTCCCGCTGACCCTAGCCTATCAGGTCTCATCAGGACTGCTTGCATTGTCTTCCTCTGTGGCCTGGTAAAGCTGCTCCCCCCTCAGGGGGAGGTGATCAAAGAGCCAGCCACTGAGTTCATGTCAGAGACAGCCCCTGTTCCCATTACTAGGGAACCCACTTGGAGACTGAGCTGCCATGGTCTACATCTGTACGAGGGTTCTAGGTTATCTCCATACCCTTTCTCAGACAATTAGGAATAGTTCTACCTCAAGATCCAGCTCTAGCAATCCTAAGCATATATCTAAAATATGCTCAAGTATACAGCAAGGACATTTGCTCAACCATGTTCATGGCAGCTTTATTCATAATAGCCAGAATAAGGAAACAACCCAGATGTCCCTCAGTTGAGGAATGGATACAGAAATTGTGGTACATTTACACAATGGAATACTACTCCGCAATTAAAAACAAGGAAATCATGAAATTTGCAGGCAAATGGTGGGAATTAGAAAAGATCATCCTGAGTGAGGTATTCCAGAAACAGAATATACTCACTCATAAGCGGATTTAGACATATAATATAGGATAAACATACTAAAATCTATACACCTGAAGAAGCTCAAGAATTTAAAGCTAATCAAGAAACTAAAGAATCATCATTCAGAAAGGCAAATGGGATTGACATTGGAAGAGGGAGAAAACAGGGAACAGTACAGGAGCCTGGGTATCAAAGTAGATGCTGAGACTCATGGCCAAACTTTGGGCAAAGTGCAGGGAATCTTATGAAAGAAGGGGGAGAGAGAAAGACCTGGAGGGGACAGGAGCTCCAAAAGGAGAGCAACAGAACCAAAAAATCTGGGCACCGGGAGCTTTTCTGAGCCTGATAGTCTAACCAAGGACCATGCATGGAGATAACCAGAATACCTGCACTGATGAAGTATTACTTCAAAACCCCTTTAAACTGGGATGGGCAGAGATATGGAAGGGAGAGAAAGATGGGTAGGAGAGTTAACCAAAACTAAGGATGCATAAAGAAAAACCACGTAAAAGCCCACTGCTTTACAAAAGAAAATTTTAATTTATAAAAATATATAAAGTAAAAGAGTTTTAATGGACTATTTTAACTATTGATGATTATCAACTCTGCATAAGCTGATAATGCTGCTCCCTGAAGCCAAGGTTTATTAGACAAAAGCCTAAGGCCATATGTGAGATACACCCTTCTGTGCTGTTGGTCAGCAAGGCCTGAGCTGTCCCCCAAACATACAGTTATTGCTGTTGTTCTTGGTTACTCACCAGAAATAGACAATGAGACCTTATTGCTGAAGTCAATAGACACTTTGGTTACAGGATATAGAGAAATCAGCTGGAGTGCTGAACCGGAAGCATCTTCTCTGCTGGCTAGCATTCATCATGCTGTGCTGGGAAAAAGTCATCAATGGCCTTTCCCATCTGTGGACACTGTACGCTTCAATGCCAACCTTCTAGGCAAGAAATGTCCATGGATTCAACAGTGGCATGACTGTTATGGGGGCAATAAATTGCTTTATGATTGGAATCTTGCCCTGTAGGAAGGAATTCATACCTGATATAAACCCGTCCATAGTTGGGAGTGTCACAGGCATTAGGGGAGAATGCACTACAATTGTTTTGCTAAATGAGCATGTTATGAAAGTACTTTCTAAATATTTATGTTCATGTGTAGAGGAATTTTAATCCAGTAAAATGGCTTCTCTGGCAAGGGATCACATCCAAAGACCTTCTAGGTCCGTACTTTGTGGCTGGAATACAGGTACGCCCTTAGTACACACCTTTGGGGGGTGTAACTTGAAGAGTATTAAGTGTCTTGAATGACTTCTCACTTCATTCCACTGCTTGGTTCTGTGTGCCTTGAAATGTGTATAATTATGTACATGGGCACTCAAGTATATGTGGCGATAGAAATTAGCTTATAATTTAAAAAAGATACACCACTGCACTTCTTCAAGCAGCTGTATCTATCTAGGGAGGGTACTTACTTTCATTCAGAAGGGCAAGCAGAATAGACACCAGAAGCAGTTGAAGAGAGGGAACAGGATGGGAGCCTACCATAAACATCCTCCGAAAGACTCCATCCAACAGGGGATTGAAACAGATGCTAAGACTCAGCCAAACTTTGGGCAGAGTTCAGGGAGTCGTAAAACAAACAAACAAACAAACAAACAAACAAACAAAGAAAAAGCAGTGGCGGAATAGAAGGACCCGGAGCAGATGGGAGCTCCATAAGAAGACCAACAGAGTCAACAAATCTGGGTCCGTGGGAGCCTTCAGAGACTTATACACCAACCAAGGACAATGTATGGAGAGGACATAGACGCTCTGCTCAGATGAAGCCGATAGGTAGCTCAGTCTTCATGTGGGTTCCCTAGTAAGAGAAGCAGGGGATGTCTCTGACATGGACTCTTGCTTGCTCTTTGGCCACTTCCTTCTGGTGGTGGTATGGCATTCCCAGGCCATCAAGGAAGAGGATGCAAGCAGTCCTAATGAGACTTGATAGGCTGGAATCAGGTGGTAGGGGAAGAGACTCCCCCTTTCTGAGAAGTTGGGAAAGAGAGAGAGGGTGGGACTGGGAGGAGATGAAGGAGGTGGCTACAATCGGGATGAAGTGAATAGTTTATATAAAATAAAGTTAAACTAAAGAATCAGTTACCATTGGGATAATACTGTAGATCGTGCATACCTTTAATCCCAAATGATGACATCTAATTGCAGGGCAGACAGAGTGACAAATGAGAGGAGGATTTGACAGAATGAGTCAGAGATAGGATATGCCCAACTCTCATGAGAATAGAAAGGAAGGAGAGGCTACTTAAGAGCAGAGCAGAGATAGAGAGGAGAGTTGAGTTTGGTTCAGTTCAGTTGAATGCGGTTGAGTTTGTGTAGTTCTGTTCAGGTCAGTTAAGTTCAGTTCATTTGATCAGTGCAGTTCAGTTATAGACTTCAGAGGCAGTTTTTTTTTTCAAACAGAGTAATGCAATCAGAAACCAAGACAAGCCTGACTGAATTTGTCAGTTTGAAGAGGAGTTTGAGCCAGAACAGCTGAGTTGTACTAGCCAGCTGGAGATCAGAAAAAGCTAGAAAGGGTGGATGACCTTATTCAGCAGGAAATATTGGAGGCTGAAACATTCTAGGCCTAGTTTAGCAGATTGAGACTGGAATCTGAAGTCTTCAAGGTCTGGGTTTACAGAAGATTAGATTGTACAGCAGCTAGAAGCTTCCAGTTAAGCCTAGGGGTAGAAATAACAGAGACAGAAATGTTAGGGGCTGAGCCCACATCTCATCTCATCCCCTAGCACGTGAGGAAATAAAAGTGACATTTTCATTCACACCCACATGTTGATCCCATTGTGAACCCCAAAATTGTAAACTGTAATACCCTGTTTCTTTGGTGTGGTTGAGCCCTATCACACATATTTAATCCAAGAACTTTATGTTTATTGTAAACTGGTGATTATGGTGTGGTTCACCCAGCCCTAGCACACACCTTTAATCCAAGAGCTTTCTGTTCACAGGATTTAATTAAATTAACCCTAGGTCAAGAGGCAGAGCAAGAAACCAGCAGAGAGAGATTAAAGAGTAGGAGGGACTTTGAGTTCAGGGGTATTTAAGACAGCCTGGAAAAGAAAGCATTATCAGCTCAAGCTCTGGCTTTAGTTTAGGCTTCAGCCCCTCAGCTCCCTGGGTTTTTGGGCTTTGAGCTAGCAAGCCTTTGATCTTGGGGTTTTTTGGCCTTTTACCCCTGGGCTGTCAGTTGTACTGGTAAGCCTTTTGGGTTTTTTTCCATTGGACCTGAGCTGAGAAGGAAGGTCAGCTGGGTGCTTTCTTTTCCTCTCTGAGCGAGCAGGTTTTCATCCCAGCATCTGGCTCCTGAGTCCTCATTGGTAATATAGAAGGGCTGGGATTTTCCTTCTTTTAAACAACACCCGTAGACTAGGGCCTTGGTTAGAGAAGGTTAGTTTTGCAGATTCATGGAACATCACAGAAAAGGGATGGAAACTATGTAAGAGTCAGAAGATGGGGAAGGAGAGTAGAAAAATGCTCTTTTCTGGATGTCATGGCTCTTGTCATCAGGAACTCATAGTAGCTGTGGTTACTGCACAAGATGGAACCCATCAGCATTCCATCATGCATTGAGGGAGGGGATCATGAGGCCCCATTCCTCCTTGAGGAGCTATTGATGGGTTGCTAAGGGAGGAGAATTAATTTTTTCCAGTGGTGTAGTCACTGGCATGTTGTCTAAACTGTCCATGCTCATGTTAGTGACTTTAGTTAAAATCAGTGGGTCATATATACACACATACAAGCACACAAAAAGAGAGGAAGTAGAGGAAAAGGGGTTCAATAGGAGAGAGGAAACACGAAAGTGGACCAAACTGAATCTGACAAAAATACATTATATACACATATGAAATTTCCCCAAAGTTTTTACATTGTGTACATGTAAGAAATTCTAAAAAAATTAAAGTGATTGTTAAATGTACTAGAATTGAATAGTAGACTTTTAATTAAAATGTTTAGTTTAATAACTAAATTTTATTTATTTATTTATTTGTTTGTTTATTTAATTTTCAAGACATGGTTTCTCTGTTGGTAATTCTAACTGTCTTGGAACTCACTCTGTAGACCAGGCTGGCCTGGAGCTCACAAAGATCCACCTGCCTCTTCCTCCCAAGTGCTTGGACTAAAAGCATGCACTACCATGCACAGCAATAACTAAATTTTATAACTAAATACTTTTAAGCATTTTACATTAAAATTGGAAACAAAATGTCCTAAAGTAGTATTTTTAAAAGTCACTTCAAGCAGATTGAAAACGCTTCAGCTTGAGCAATGATGCCCTGATTTTGTCAATTTATAGTCAATTAATTCCTAATTTACTTTTTTGCTTCTTTTCTCATAGGAATTACTGTCAGTTTGAGGATACACACTACCGAACTTATGCAGTTGGCATTTGGGACATGAAAAGAGAAGAATTTGCCCCTAAATTTCAAACTCGCCCAAGACTTCTCTCTAGTTTCATTTGCAATTGCAGCAGCAGCAGCAGCATTTATTTAGCACAAAATTGTTCTCATTGTGTAAATGTTCATTTACTCTTCGCAGGATCCTTATGGCAGAGGCACTGCTGATCATCCATAATGGCAAAACTTGAAATCTGAAATGATCCAAAATCAGAAGTTTTCTGAGCAGTGACATGACATCGAAATGGGAACTGGACATCAGACCCTAGGTGATAGGTTCAAGCAAATCTCAGACTTTCTGAAAATAATTTATACAATTACACAATTACTATGTGTATAAATTATGTATGAAATGTGAATGAATTTTATGTTTAGATGTGAGTCTCATTTCTAAGATCTTTCATTATCGGAAAAGGTTCCAGCCCCCTCCCACCCCAAATCTAGGTTCCATAATTTCAGATAAAGTATGTTCAACCTAGTTATTATTTCTACTTAGCCAAGGATGGATGAGTGAGATTCCTAGGCTCATGATGCTCCTGATACCAGATAGCAATCCTATTCTATAAATTAGCCTCAATAGCTCCAGAGCCAGCACATCAGAAAAGGCCCAGAGAGACGCTCAAATATGGACCACATAGGGTCTTAATTGGCAAGAATGGCAAGCACCTTATAGTCCAGAAGCCTTTGAGCTGGAGCCTTTGTGTTTTTAGGGAAACAGGAAGATTTCTCCTGGGATTTTTTAGCATGCCTATTTGCAGACTCAGCAGCTACATCTTTAATGTATGTATCATCACTGCTAAGCTTGATGCTTTTATTAAATTGGATCTACATGAACGTTATCTGGATGTTCACAACAGCCATTCTCCCACTTTATGCATAACAGAACACTTTCCACAATGACCGAAACGCTTACTCCAATCTTGCTCCCAGTTGCAATGCTTCCCAGGCATTGAGCAAAGAGATTTGATTAACTATGGCATCACACGCCTGAGAACATTTTATATGAGGAGGGGAAACATTTCCATGTGAGCATCTCTGAAAAAAAAAAGTCTGAAAGGTGTAAAGAAAGGCTCATATATCTACTATTTCAAACTAGTTAATGATTGGTTTGAGGGAAGCAATCTCTTGAGTCATGGAAAGCAAATTTTAAACTTAGTGTTAGTAAGGAAAAGGTAAGTTTTGACAAGTAGGAATGGAGAGGGAATTTCAGTTGGGATGATGGCACTTTGGAAAGTTTAGGATAGGAATTTCATATTAGTGACCTATAGATTTTTCTGGCATAGGTCTAGTCTTGGTGAGAAAATAAGCTATTTCGATGACAGTAAAGGGACTTCAAACCTACCCTTGAGGAGACATGAAGCTGCAGTAAAATTCTAAACAAAGGACTCCCTAGTGTTTTTGCATCGGGAGAGAGGGAGAGAGTGTGTGTGCTCTGAAAGAGAAAGTGTTGAAGAGCCTATAGCAGTAATTTAGGGGTGACATAAAAGTGTCTTGATTAAATAGAGGCTACAGAATTGGACAAAGAAAGAGCAGGTCTGAAATGAGTTTCTGAGGAAATAATCAACAGGACTTTGCAATAAATACAAAAAGAAGATCACAAGTGGCCCCTGCATTCTGAGCTGGGTGAGTTTGAAAAGGAACTGGTGGGAAGACACCGCTCCACTTCTTAAGCACAAGTAGTTACTGGGAAAATACTCTGTGCCAATTGCTGAGCCACATGATGACTACACATGAGGGAACAAAGCAGACTTTGTTGTCATTCTTCATTGATTCAGCAAACAGAAAAGAATGAGTAAGACAAGTATCTAGATTTCAGATGTTTTCTGTCAAGGAAACAAATATATAGATTATAGGAAGGCATCTTACTAACTGTTCTATTGCTCTGAAGGGACACCAGAACCAAGGCAACTCTCATAAAAAGAAAGTGTCTAATTTAGGGTTTACAGTTTCAGAGGTTTATCCCATTTTCTTCATGTTAGGGAGCAAGGGAGCATGCAGGACTCTGTAGCAGGTCAAGAAAGAAACACTTGGACAAGGACACATCTTCAAATTCTTCTAATCTTTCCAAATAGTACCACTCGCTGGTAATTAAGCATTCAAATATATGAGCTGATGGGGGTCATCCTTTATATATATGTGTGTTTATATATATGTGTATATATATGATAAAATATAATGAGATAAAGCAAAAAGCTAACACAGTGGAATAGGACAAAACAAGGAGGAGGAGAACATGGAGGAGGAAGAAGGAGCAGGAAGAGGAGAGGAAGATTCCAAGAGAGAGCACAAGGAACAGAGACCTACTTATTTGCACAATCAGGAATTTCATAAAAACATGAAGCTGGAAGACATAATGTACACACAAAGGACCTGTAGGTTATAAATAGAGAAGACAAAAATATATAAGTAAAATAAAAATAAAAACTAGTAAGATAATCTTTTTAGAGATGAGGTCAGATGAGTTCAGGATGGAGTGGCCATAAAAAGATACCTTTGAGTTTATTTTCTGTTGGCCATTTGCTTCTGGGCATGCAGCCTACCCTTAGGATTAGTGTGTTTCTCCAGTGAGACTCCCTTAGAGGAAACTAAATTGTCATTTGCAAGTGGGTATTAATTGAAGAGAGATTCTGGGTTAGGGATGCGGAGATGTGTCCACTTCTTTAAGTGGTAGGACCCCACCTGGTCCAGACCTTTGCAGAGCCTGTACTTGCTGCCTCAGTCTCTGAGTTCATATGTGTGTTGGTCTTGTTGTTACAGAAGGCCTTGTTTCCTTACTGTGTCCCATTCCGTCTGGCCCTGACATTCTTTCTATCTCCTCTTCCTAAGGGTTCCCTGTGTCGTGAGAAGAGATAGATGAAGGAATCATTTCTTTTCAGGATGAGTATTCTAAGATTTCTCACTCTTTGGATACTATCTGGCTGGTGGGTTCCGTATTTGTTCCCATCTGCTGCAGGATGAAGCTTCTGGGATGACTGAGCAAAGTGTTGATCTAAGTAGAGTAAGATGTTGTTGGGAGCCATTTTATTGTTGTTGTTATTATCATTATACAATATAAATATTATGTAAATTATTATTATTATTTAGAACAGTGGTATTTTGTCTATAGGTTATCTAGTTTCAGGTTCTTGGTCACCCAAACAATGTTGGGTGTGAGTTCTATCTCATGGAGTGGACCTTCTGTCAAATTGGATATTGGTTGGTTACTCTCATAAGTTTTTGCTATCATTGCACTAACATATCTTTTAGGCAGGACACCGTTGCAGAGAAAAGGATTTGTGGCTCGGTTGGTGTTTATAATTCGCCTTTGGTAGAGTGAAAGAGTACCTTCATATAACAAAAAAGCTATCACATAGGGGTAAATGTTCTATGTAGCACTATCTTGAGTTCTGCATGTTCAACATGCTATGTAGGTGTTGTCTTCAGCAATGGACCTTAGTGTCAGTTTGTGGAGAGCAAGCTACAGGCTTGGTAACAGCCTGAGTTGCTTGGGTATTCCCACAGTACACTGTTGGCCAACAATTCAATTAGATATAACCCAATTCTGGTACTGAAAACTTCATTTGGTGGAAATAGATGGCCACTTGGGACTGTTTCACCCATTATTCGGTGATTTCATTTAGATTGCCTTCCAATATGTATATATTTCAGGAAGCTTCTGCTATACTCAGTTTCCATACTACCCCTCAAATAGCTCTTAATTTTAGCTGTCTTTCCCCATATTCCCTCCCTCATTCCCTTCTTCTCTCCCCTTCTCCACTTGATCCTCCCATTCTAGTTCCCTCTGCATGCATGTGCACACACGCACACGTGCGAGCGTGTACACGCACACACACAACATCTATCTATAACTATCTATTCTATTTACCTTTCCTAGGGTCATCTATCTGTCCCCTCCAAGTTCCTTACTCCATCCTTAACTTCTGTGGTTCTACAGATTGTAGTTAGGTCATCATTGATTTAGCAGCTAATATGTACATGTAAAGCAACCCAAAATATATTTGTCTTTCTGGGTCTGGGTTACCTCACTCAGGATGATTTTTCCCTAGTTCTATCCATTTATCTGTGATTTTTTTTAATGTCTAAGTAATACTCCGATAAATGCACCACATTTTCTTTATCCATTCATCTGTTGTGGAATAGCTAGGTTGTTTCCAAATTCTAGATATTATGCAGCCTACCCTTAGGATTAGTTTGTTTCTCCAGTGAGACTCCCTTAGAGGAAACTAAATTGTCATTTGCAAGTGGGTATTAATTTGTTCATCAATGAACACAGTTGATCAAAAAAAGTATCTCTATGGTAGAATGAAGCCTCCTTTGAGTATATGCTCAAGAGTAGTGCAGCTGAATCTTGAGGTAGATCAATTCCTATCTTTCTGAGGAACTGCCATATTGACTTACACAGTGGCTGTACAAGTTTGCATTCCCACCAGCAATGGAGGAGTGTTCCTATTACTCCACATTTTCTCCAGCATGAGCTGTCAGTTGTTTTATTGATCTTAGCCATTCTGACAGTATAAGATGAAATCTCAAAGCAGTTTTGATTTACATTTCCCTGAAGACTAAGGAGGTTGAACATTTAAGTGTTTCTCTGACATTTGAGTTTCCTTTTTAGGAGAATTTTCTGTTTGGATCTATACCTCATTTTTAATTGGGTTTTAACGTGTATTCTTGATATATAGTTTTTAATATTTTAGATATTAGTCCTCCGTCAGATATGGAGCTGGTAAAAATCTTTTCCCATTCTGTAGAATGCTGCTTTGTTTAAATGATGGTGTCCTTTTTCTTAAGAAGCTTTTTTGTTTCTTGAGTTTCCAGTTATTATTTGCTGATCTTTGTGCCTGCACTAACGGTGTTCTGTTCAGGATGTCTTCTCTTGTGCAAATTAGTTCAAGGCTTTCCCCCACTTTCACTTCTATCAGGTTCAGGTTATCTGGTTTTATGTTGAGGTCTCCGACCCATTTAGAGTAGGGTTTTGTGCAGACTGAGAAGTATGGCTATATTTGTATTCCTCTACCTGTAGCCATACAGTTTGACCAGCACCATTTGTTGAAAATGTCTTTTTTCCAATGTGTATTTCTGGCATCTTTATAAAAATTCAGGTGCCCATGGCTGTGCTGTTTTATGTCTGGATCTGTCTTAGTTAGGGTTTCATTGCTGTGAAGCAACACCATGACCAAGGCAACTCTTATAAAGGAAAACATAGAACTGGGGCTGGCTTACAGTTCCACAGGGTTAGTCCATTATCATCAGGGTGGGGAGCATGGCAGCGTCCGGGTAGACATGGTGCTGGAGGAGCTGAGGGTTTACATCTTGATCCACAGAGAACAGAAGGAAACTGTGTGCCACACTGGGCATAGCGTGAGCATAGGGGACCTCAAAGTTCATCCCAATAGTGACATACTTTCTCCAACAAGGCCACACCTACTCCAAAAGGCCACACCTCCTAATAGTGCCACTCCCTCTGGGCCAAGCATTCGAACACATGAGTCTATGTGGGCCCTACCTATTCAAGCTACCACGGGATCTTCAGTTTCATTCCACTGATCAAAATGTCTGTTTTGTGCCAAGACCGTGCTGTTTGTATTACTATAGCTCTGTAGTACAATTTGCGGTCAGAAATTGTTTTAGCTATCCTGGGTTTTTGTGATTCCATATGAATCTGAAAAGTATCTTTTGAAGATCTGTGAAGAATTATTTTGGAAATCTGATGGGAATTGTATTGAATCTGTAGATAGATTTTTGGAAGGATGGCATTTTTACTATATTAATTCTACTGATCCATGAGCATAGGAGATTGTTCTATCTTCTGATATCTTTTTTAATTTTTTTCTTCAGCACCTTAAAGTTATTTTTTAACATACAAGTCTTTCATTTTCTTGGTTAAAGTTACCCCAATATATATTTTTTATATTATTTAAGACTCTTAAGAAAGGTGTTGTTTCCCTGATTTCTTTCTTAGGCTGTTTATTTGGAGAAGTTAGTTTTGTATCCAGATATTTTGTTGAGAGTGTTTATTAGCTCTAGGACTTTTGTCCAATGGAATTTTTAGGGTCACTTATATATACTATTATATCATATGCAAATAAATATACTTTGACTTTTTCATTTCCAACTTGTCCCCCCTTGATCTTTTTCAGATGTCTTATTGTTCCAGCTAAGACTTCAAGAACTATATTAAATGGATATGGAGAGAGTGGACAACCCTGTTTTATTCCTGATTTTAGTGTAATTTCTTTGAGTTTCTCTCCATTTAAGTTGATGTTGGCTATGGGCTTTCTGTTATCTGCCTTTATCATGTTGAGTCATGTACCTTGTATCTGTCATGTCTTTAGGACTTTCATCATGGAGTGATACTTGGTTTTGTCAAAGGCCTTCTCTGCATGTAATGAGATGATATTGTGGTTTTTATTTTTCAGTTTGTTTACATGGTAGTTTCTATTTATTGATTTTCATATGTTAAACTATCCACACATCTCTGGGATGAAGCCTACTTGATCATAATGGATGGTTCTTTTTTTTTTTAAACATGTTCTTGGATCTGGTTTGTAAGTATTTTATTGAGAATTTTTTCTCAAGAAATATGTTCATAAGGGAAATTGGTCTGAAGTTCTCTTTCTTTGTTGGGTCTTTATGGTGTTAAGGTAACTGTGGCTTGGTAAAATGAATTTGGCAATGTTACTTCTGTTTCTATTTTATGGAATAATTTGAGCAGTGTTGGCATTAACTTTTCTTTGAAAGTCTGGTAGAATTCTGGACTAAAACCATCTGGGCCTAGACTTTTTTGTTTGGGAGACTTAATGATTACTTTTATTTCACTAGGAGTTATAGGTCTATTTAAATTGTTTATATAATTCTGATTTAACTTTGGTAACTGGTATATATGAAGAAAATTATTCATTTCTTTTCAATCTTCCAATTTGGTGGAATACAGGTTTTTAAAGTATGTTTATATGATTTTCTGAGTTTTCTCAGTGTCTGTTGTTATGTTCCTTTTAGTTTATTATTTGTTAGTTTGAATCTTAAGTTAATTTGAATAAGCCTTTACCAGTCTTCTTGATTTTTCTCAAAGAACCAACTCTTCATTTCATTGATCTTTCTTTTTTTGTTTCTGTTTTGTTGATTTCAGCCCTGATTTGATTATTTCTTGACAGTTACTCATTTGGGGCATGATTTCTTTTTTTTGTTCTAGATTTGGGGGGGGGGTGCTGTTAGATTGTCGGTATAAGATTTCTCCAATTTTTAAGGTAGACACTTAGTGCTATAAACTTTCCTCTCAGAACTGCTTTTACTGTGTCCCGTAAGTTTGAGTATGTTGTGTTTTCACTTAAATTTATTTCTAGAAAGTCTTTATTTTTTCCTGATTTCTGTTTTGACCTGTCTTTCATTCAATAGTGAGCTGTTCAGTTTTCATGAATTTTTAAACTTTCTGTTGTTTATGATGTTCAGTTTTAATCCATTGTGGTAATATACGATCCAGGGTGTTATTGCAATTTTCTTGTCTGTTTCGAGAGTTGCTTTATGTCTTATTATGTGGTCAGTTTTGAAGAAAGTTTTGTGAGGTGCTGAGATATTCTTTTGTGTTTGTGTAAAATGTTCTGTAAATATCCTTTAGGTCCATTTAGTTTGTAATATCAGTTAGCTCCAGCATTTCTTTATTTAGTTTTTGTCTGGATGACTTGTCTATTGTTCGGGGCAGAGTACTGAAGTCTCCCACTATCAGTGTGTGAGGGTCAATATGTGGTTTAAGCTGTAGTAGTGCTTTGTTTTCAAATGTGGTTATCCTTATGTTTAGTGCATAGATATTAAGATTACAATGTCCTCTTGGTGGATTTTTCCTTTGGTGAGTACATAGGGTCCTTCCCTTTCTCATCTGATTAGTTTTGACTAGAAGGCTATTTTATCAGATATTAAAATGGCTACAGCAGCTTAGGTCCATTTGCTTGGACTATCTTTCTCCATTATTTTACTCTGAGGTGTTGTCTACCCTTGATGTTAAGATATGTTTCTTGGATGCAGCAAAAGAGATGGATCCTGTTTTCACACCCATATGGCTGTCAGTCTGCATCTTTTTATTGGGAAATTAATGCCTTTGATGTTGAGAGCTATCAACAAGCAGTGTTTGTTGATTCTTATTATCTTGTTATTGTAGTGGTGGTGGTGGTGTATGTGTTTTCATCTTTTGATTTTCTGGTCTGGGATTATTTCTTCCTTGTGTTTTCTTGGTTGTTGTTAACCTCTTTAAATTTGTATTTTCCTTCTAGCACCTTCTGTAGGGCTTGCTTTGTAGAAAAATATTGCTTACCTTTGGTTTTATTATAGAATTTTAAAATTTTATCCATCTATTGTTATTGAAAGTTTTGCTGCAAATAGTAGTCTGGGCTGGCATCTGTGGGCTCTTAGAGTCTGTAGAACATCTTCTAGCCTTTCTGTCTTTTTGTCTGTTGAGAAGTCATGAGTGATTCTAATAAGTCTCCTTTTATGTATTATTTAGTCTTTCTCCCTTATAGCTTTTATTTATTTATTTATTTATTTATTTTTGCACATTTAGCGTTTTGATTGTTATGTGCTAAAGGAACATTCTTTTCTGGTTCAGACTATTTGTTGTTCTGTGTGCTTCTTGTACCTTGATAGGCATCTCCTTCCTTATATTAGGAAAATTTTTCTCCTATGATTTGGTAGAAAACATTTTTTTACTTTCTTTTTTTAAATGTAATTTATTTATTTTTATATTAATCACAGGTTAGGTACTTTACATCCCAAGCATAGCCCCCTCCCTCATTCCCTCCCACCTTCTCTCCCCATCCCTCCCTCATCTCCTCCCCACCCCCTCCAAGTCCACCAACGGGGATCTAGCCAGGCTGTTACTCCCTGGTGTGTATGGGGGAGGGTCAAAGAGCCAGCCATCGAGTTCATGACTGAAACAGTCCCTGTTACCGTTACTAGGGTCTTCAGTTGGACACCGAGCTACCATGGGCCACATCTGAGCGGGGGTTCTAGGCCATATCCATACATGGTCCTTGGTTGGAGAAACTGTTTCATAAAAGACCCCTGTGCCCTGCTCAATTTGGTCTTTGTGAAGCTCTTGTTCTCCCCAAGTCTTACTAACTTCCCCTATTTTTATTATTATTCCTCACCCTCTGCCGAAGGCTTGGTTGTGAGTCTTAATATCTGCTTTGATACATTCTATATCGATCCTTTCAGAGGCACTCTTTGGTATGCTCCTGTCCTGTTGCTTG
>CM053762.1:48087918-48156199 GCA_028658305.1 Pachyuromys duprasi | reverse complement strand
AAAGTCTAGCTACTACTCTTTTCTTGGTATAGTTTTAAGTAAGCAAATGGCCATAAGGCCCTTTCAGGTAGAATTTGGTGGGGGTGAGTTCAGTATATGTTTGCCATGGTAATGTTGAGTCTTTTGCCTTGTGATCTTCTTCAGCCAATAGGAATTGGTGTCTGAAGGTGGGTTGTATACTGCAAATTGGCAAGGCTGTATTGACAACTTTTGGGAACGACTGGCGTCAGCCTCTTGCCATCTTTGTTGGCTGGATATCTATTTTGTTCCTAGGAGTGCTGAGTTGTATTCTGTTTTCACAGTGGCCTCTGATGTAGGCGCTCCTGGCTGTAGTGTATTCTTCTTTGTCATAGTAATTGTTACCACTTATCTTCTGGCAATCCAATATCAAACTAACCTCAGTTGGTGCAGCTCAATATCTGCATTGCTCACAGTGAGCTAAAGTCTGTGACTGACTTTCATATTGTCAGCTATGGCCCTAGGAAGTACCACTGAGCCACGCAGTGATACTAGATATGCCTCTGTGACCAGCACATTGCCAGTGGCCTTGGTAAAGAGTGTATCCTTTGAATACCCGTTGGCCTCAAACCATACTCCCATTTCTGCAAACCTATTTCCTGAAATCTTTAATTTCTTCTTCTCTGTCTTCCACAGCAATCAGACAATTCAGTCTCTCAGTGGGAGCCATTCCTTTCTCCAGGCTTCTAGGAGTTACCATGGCAGCAAATTCACATTATTTCCTGGGCTGTCAAATCCTGTTTCTCAATAGGGTGACCCTAAGTAGAAAGCAACAAACCAAACCAAACAAACAAGCCCATCTCCCATCCAGACTCATGTCCTGGTCCCCATAATCAGGCACCTTGATCGCTGTTTGCACTTTTACAGCATCTTGTTATCTTTTAGTTAGGCTCACTTTCATTTATCAGCATATTCCTGGCCAGACTATGCTGACTCAGTCCTGACTGTAGGCCTTAGATGCAGGAGAAGAGAGAGGAACCATCTGTTGTCTTTGGAGAAAAGACCCTTGTGTCAACTTCCTGGCGGGTTGGTAAAATGCTTGCTCTTCACAGGGAGAGGTGGGCTACCTCTGAAGAATCAGGGTTCAGAGGAGATCAAGGAGCATCCAGCCAAATTGTCAAATCCCATGTGTCAGGAGACCAGATTTTGCAAACCCTTAATTTGGTTAATATTCCTGCTCTTCATTTGAATATTCAGTTGTCTTTAAGGTTTAGTAACTGTTAAATCTGGTGACTTATCTTCAATTCATTCATAGTTTTAAAAAAATATATATTGTAGAGACTCTTTTCATATTGTCTGAATTGATTGCAAATTCTCTTAGGTTTTTTTTTCTTATCTTCCTATAAGGCATCAACATACTTAGTAATAGTCATTAAATGTCACTACTTTTATTCTTATAAATCCCCTTCTATACTTCAAATGCCTCAGTGTATCCCTTTCTGTCCATGTGTCATCCTAGACCATCAAAGTTGAACTTTTAACCAGTGAGTCTCCAGCTCATGCTAAGGGATGTCTATATACCTAACCATCAAGGAAGAGGTCCTCAGAACAATTGTGTGGTGACAAATTCAGTCCTCAAGCATTTTCTTATCACCTGCTTTCTTGGATCATTTTTAGTACTAGCTACTATCAGTTGGGTTTGCTAGACAGACAGATGGAGTTAGAAATACAAAAGATTTGTAGGGTTGTAATATGCTATAGTAAAAGAGAAGAAGGCAGGAGTGTACAGAGAACCCGTTAATCAGTCTTGGAGATATCACAAAGTCTGTCAACCCAACAAGAGTTCCAAAGCAAAGACTTCCCATTAGCAGAGTGTACAGTTGAATGAAGATGAGGCCTTGGAAGTACTTCCTTCTTGGCTATGGCCTGGAGTGTAAGGTTAATAATATACAGGGTGCTGAGTTAAATTGACTTTGCAGATAAATAATGACATTTTAAGTAGAAGTAGAACTCACACAATATTTGAGATAAACTAAAAATAAAAATTAAAAAAAAACAGAATAGCAACAATAAAACTTTTGTTCCTTGTCTGCAATGCAAATCTAACCAGGTGTTCTGAATTTTGGTTTGCTAAATTTGGATATTCTAGCTGGGTGTGTTTAATTTCAATGTTCAACTTGATTGGATTGAGAAATGCCGAGGGTATGAGTAAGACAAACTTTCCGGTGAGAGTGGGAATTTCTAAAAAGATTAGCTGAAGAAACAGGGGCCACGCCGAGCAGGCTGGGATCCCAGGACATAACAAAGGGGGAAAGAAGAAACCAACCTAGTGCTGGCATTCTCCTTTCTTTGAACCTGACCTGTGAAGATGCAAGCAAGAAGCCTCCTACTGCCATAGACAGGACTCTGTTCCTTCTCTGCCACTGTGGACTGTGTTACCTGAAATGTAAGCCGGAATAAACATTTCCTCTCTCAACTTTTTACTCACTGGGTCTTTGATCATGGCAACAAGAAAAATAGTGAATACACTGGAGGCCACTCTATGATATTTCTCAGCTATTTCCAATTTCATCAAGCAATTATCTTGGAATCATCTTTAAAACATTGTGACTTGGCTTGATTCCATTGAGACAAGGTAGACTGAAATATGGTAAGTTCTAAGGACTGCCAAGAAATAAACAAGTTTCTTGAAGGGAGAACTGAGCAAGTCTTTACATTTGCCCTATCCATTGGTCTGCTTAAATGTTGTCTGCTTTGCTGAGCATAAGCCCAGGGAGAATATGAGTTTTCTTGTCATATCCCCAGTGACTAATGGTACTTGGCTCGTGGTACCTGTTCTGTTGTTATTTATTGAATCAAACTGCACTTAACAGTTTCAAATGGGTAAAAGAGAAAGAAGTCCTCAGTTGATTTCTTCTCAGAATGACACTCAAGGTTTTGCTAACCCTTCAACAGCTTTTTGTGCAACACTTACAACAAGCAAAGGTAAAGGCGGGAGGGTTAGCCATAAGCTGGTGTCCAAGTTCATAAGCATTGACGTCCATGTCAAAGCTAATTGGACATTAATTAAATCCAAGAACAGACCTTGTATATGAAGATTATCGTGAATTGTCAATATATGTACATCTGTTACCATCATGAGAGAACCCAGAGGGGTCAAAACCACAAAAATCCAAACAGAACTTACTCTTTTGTTTCAGCACTGACCCTTCTTCCATGTCATTGCTAGCAGATAAGCCAAAAGAGGCCAGCTGTAGTGTTAGTTTGCAAACTTGAGGAGAGTTCTGTGGGTTCTGCTTTTGGAGCTTTAGTCTGTATCATCTCTGACCAGGATATGAATGTATCAATTACCTTCCTGACTTTCCTGTTACCTTCCTTCAATCTGTCTTCTACAATGTTGTCAGGCATTTAGACTCAAACTTTAAAAGAAACTGCACCAAATCTAATCAATCAAATCATATTACTCTCTTCCTATCTTAAATCCTTCCTCTTTTCAGGATCGTGTCCAAATTCCACCCATTACTCTGCTTGCCACAGACATTCCTAACTCCACTCTGAAATGTGCAGTCTATGCTGGGTTTAAGAGTGCAGCCCTGTAACTCCAGATCTGCATCTCCGTGACTCCAGATATTTGGAAGGCTGAGGCAAGAAGATTATAAACTTGCTTAAGCTACAGTTCAGTATAAGCCAAGGCAACTTACCAAGACCCTGTCTTCAAAAAGATTACCTCTGCACCCCCAAGGGTGCATGGAGAAAGAACATAAGAGCTATCGGATGGAGATGAATGCTGTGAATGAATGTTGTGAAAGGTCTTCCGGACACAGCAGGGCCGTTACACACTCTGTAGCCATGGTTGCCTGCATAAGATCTGAACAGCATCAAGCCAACAAAATCAGTCACTATTCCAAGAGGCGGCACCAATAAAAATGAGATTGAATTCAGGACCTTGGGCATGCTCAGCTAGTCAACTGTATATGTCACATTTGATCCTGCGGCCTTTCCACTGACCACACTGAGTAACAAAGACCTACCCAACATTTACTTGTCAACTGTCAGTAAAGTGTTGCCCTCTCTGAAGCTTTTCCATAACTTTCCAGGAAGACCTGGCTGCTTTCTTCCTATACCTGTAGTTCACAATGCCTGTGTGGAGAAGTTTTGGGGTTTTTGTTGTTTCAACCTGGCATGGTTAAAATCATTTGGAAAGAAGGGATCTGATTGGCTAGATTGTCTCCATCAGATGGCCTGTGGGCAAGTCTGTGGAGCATTTTCTTGATTAATGATTGATTTGGGAGGACCCAGCTCATTATGCGTGGTGCCACCCCTGGTAAGCTGGTCTTGGGTGATTTAAGAAAGTAAGCTGAGTAAGCCATGGAGAACAAATCAGCAAGCACTGTTCCTCCAGGGACTTCAGTCCCTCCCTTGGCTTCCTTCAGAGATGGAACAGGACCTGACATGTATGCCAAAGAAGTACTTCCTTCGCAAGCTGTCTCAGTTAGAGACCTGGAGAATTCTGTCATAACAAAGGACAGCAAAGTTAAGTGTCCTTTATCCGGAACACTAAACCTTTTATTGCTATTTTCCTCTGTTGTTTCTGTTCTCCATTTCTAGACTGAAAGCTATGTCAGGGAGGGACGTTATTCCTATTTTAGGATTGTAAGCCCTTGCCACAGTAGCTTGCCTAGAGTAGACGCTCAGTGATGCCTGTTGGATGGATGAGTGCAGAGTCATCCTTGGAAAGCAGTGAAGCACGCATCCACATTGGACTCTCTTTCACCACTTTCTGTGGTAAGATCAGTATCCTATATTAGCATTCCTTTGATTCCTTTGATTGTAAATATTGGTGAATTTGCCCTCTGTGAGGGATTTAAATAGCTGAGAAGGATCCCGAGAAGCTCACACAACTGAACTAGTGAGCATCCAGCCTTTGAGGCAGGGTTCAGAGCCCCAGCCACTTCCCAAGCCTTCTCTTGGGAGGTGCCATGACTGACTCAGCCTGAATTGTCTTCTGTTTCTTCTTGTGTCTGCCTTTAGATCTTCTACTAAAGACTGGCTTCTTCCAGGTGGTTGGCTATGGAGGCCTTGGTCAACCAAGCTCAGCAACATAAAATAGAGAAACCGTGTCCAGAGTTTGAGTGGTGAGAGACTGTGTGTATGTGTGTGTGTGTGTGTGTGTGTGTGTGTGTGTGTGTGCCTGTGGGAAGGATGCAGAGAAGCAAGGCTGCTTACCAGAAGTGAGAAAGAAGTCTTACCACTTTTATAAAGAATAACTTGTAATGTAAAAAAAATTGTCATCAACATTGAGTGGGCAAAGAGAGGCAGACAGATGGGCTGAGAGCAGAACCAATGCGAGGGAGCTAAATACGTCTTGCATCTTTACTCTGCTAGTGGCAAGGGCTCGTGCCGTCGCTGGAGTATCTGTGTGCCATGACTGCAGGCACGCCTTTATGCATGCTGTCTTCTTCTCAGAGAGGGCCATTCAAGCCACGTGCAAGGTTTCACTCGCAGCGCTTGACACAGCAAGGCAAGGCTTTTGAATCATTCACCAGCTTTGGCTCTCTCTTCTGTAAAGCAAGACTAACCTTAGCATCCACCTCCCAGAAGAGCTGTGAAGTTTAAACAGCAGTCTGCATGGCACAGGGCGGGCATTCACTCAACCCAGGCAAAGCAGGACCGCGGGTCTCTTTTGAAAGGTTCCAAGGGGGTTGCCTGAGAGGTGGTAGTGCTAGAGCAGGCAGCTTGCAGCGCATAGAGCAGTCCTAATCTCAGTCTGTGGGATTTCTGGGCCTGCGTTCTTTGACTGGATCTGTAAAGTTTGGTTCATGGGGGGCGGGGAGAAAGGTGCAGTATCTCTCCTAGTCACCGCCGCCCGTTATTACACAAGAGCAGTTGGACCGCAGTTCCCCTGAGAGTGGCTGGGGAGTGTGGGAAGGGGTACAGTGAGAGAGGGCGCGGAGGCCCTCAATAGTAACTGTCATCAGCGCGAAGGAAACTCCCAGGAGAACTTTTGTTTTCTTTTTAAAATGACAGCAGTGGTTTACCTAAAAGAAATGGTCCTCTTTGAAAGAAAATAAAGGCCGTTTCCTGCTCTGTTTCCTCCCCACCCTGCGTTTAGCTTACTTGCTTTGCGGTTCTTAGTCCACCATGACTTAACAGCCTGCAGAGTTGGAGTTAGCAATGCCCGCCTCTCTCATGCTCCCACCCCGATTTCCTGGCCGCCTCGGGAAGTGCACACTAACGTTAATATTGGCATAAGCAAAACAAACAAACAAACAAACAGAGCAAGATAACTGGTTGCTGAGAAAACATAGAAAACACGTGAGGAAATGAGAGGGAATTATGCTCCTGTTTCTATGCCCCCTTCCCCCCGCCCCGCCCCCAACAGCAGGACTTTCTTTTCTTCTGCAGAGCACTACTGCCGCTCTGGTAGTGCTTTTATTGCTTGTCAAGGATCTTGGAGCTGGAATAGCAGCATGGCTCGAAAAGTGCACTATAGTACTCTCGTTTTTGTCATTTGCTTTAAGGTGTAAACAATCAGAGCAACCCCCCCCCGCTCCTCAAAAAAAAAAAAAAGCCTCGCCAATTTTCTTTCTCTCTTGAACACTGTTTTATGGTTATTTTCACATAGTTTACAATTGTTCTGTCTTTATCATTATTTCTCTCAGTAGCTGTGAAGGAAAGTGTCCGAAAATGAGCACTTATCTGGTCCCTGACAGCCATACTCAGAACTCTGGAATCATCGTCAGACGGAGTGCCAAGGCACTGCCAGTCAGACTGCTGATTGAGGAGATGCCTCGGTGTCCAGAGAGACAGCCAGAGGAGCTGCTGCAGCCGGGGCACTCAAAAGCCCAGAAAAAAAAAAAAGCTTTGTAACTTTTAGTTCCTTTGAGGCAAACAACAGCTCTGTTAGGTAAGGCTTTCTGTTACCCATTTTGTAGAAGAGGAAATCCAGGCCCATGTCCTCTTACCCTAGGTTACCTAACTCATAAATGGGGAAGTGTTATTTCAGTCCATACAACCACAACCAAACAATAGCCAACACTTATTAAGCATTTGACACTCTCCAGGAAATCTTACAGGCTTGGGTGTTTTAGCTCATTTAAGCTCCTGAGCCTCTCTAGAGACAGGGACTGTGAATTTTTCGTTTACAGGTGATGACAGTGAAATATCCAAAGAGAAGTTCCTATATGTGCAGTGGCTGGGGGGTGGAGAATCCCCTTCTTTGTACTTTGCTTTTGCTCAGGGTCTTCACTCCCTGGGACTATCACTGTTCCCCTGGCAATAAGTGCCTGGGTTTCAGGAGGCTGGTTGTGTGAGCTCTGCAGTGGCCTCTTCTGGCAAATTATATTAGCAAGCGATTATACTGTATTCACTTGTAAAGAGTGTTGTTCTGGAAGTTGAGTCAGGGGCCATTTTTCTAGATAGAGGAAATAGACCATATTCAATATTCCTTTTTAAAACTTGATTCTCCGATCTTTTTCTGTCTGAGGGTTACATTGTTGAGAGAAAATGACTGAGGCTGTAGCTGTCTCTAGGGCTTTACGATGTTGCTGACTTGGCTGGGGCAATTTTGGGTTCTGAGAAGTAGCAGAGACCAATCCCTGAACTGGGTGCCAGGCCAAGAGATCTCCAAGGTCATTTCCAAGAAGGAAAATCAATAGGTCTGGAAGGAATGCAATCCAGCCCAGAAAATTGAGTCATGACTGGGCCAGCACAGGCAGCTCTCTTGCTGGTACAGGATGCCATTGAACCCTGTGCATGTTAAAGGTCAGCACATATCGGTGCAGGTTATATTTACACAGAGGGCTAAAATTAGCTGGCATGCTCTCTTGGCAACAGAGACATAAGGTTCCCAATTTATCTAGCAATGCTAATTTTGGCAAACCCCAAAATGGCTCTTCTGTTCTCGATGGATAGGCATTCGACTAGAATAACATCCTTTTCCTTCCTCTTCCTCCTCTGTACATTATGGGAAATTTCAAATATAAACCCTGGCTGACTATGATTCAGCACAAATTCTTACAAATATGGAAGTCTTAACCAGAGTCTTGTAAACTCCAAAAGTTTAGCAACTCCACAATCTAGAACAAACCACAAAACTGACATGTTGCACCGTTTTCAGCAGATACTCAGGAAGAGTGAACCAAGAAGGAGGGCACTAACTGGAACACTTGCATTTGCATTGTGTTCCTGGGACGTTCAGAGGAGAGTAGATGAAGGCCAGCTGGCTGTTCGTGGCGGAGGCAGATCTAGACCGGCTCAACCACCTTTGAGTCTGTCCTGAAGAAGAGGGATGTTCTGTATATATGGATTCAACATGATAGACTAATGAGATTAGCAGTATCTACCAAAGAGTTGTATCAGGACCTGTGCCAGTCATTCATGATACAGCCAATAGAGCTAATAAGAATTTAGATGAGTTTTAAACCTTGTTCAAAAGCTACGTGGTCTCCTTGGATAAGCAGGAAGCTGACTTGAACCTTACTGATCAACACTTGGCTCGCCCTTAAAGACACACTAGTGATAGTAAAACTTAAAGTGCCTGATGTCTGAAGATTGCTAAAAGAATAAACAAGGGAGATGTGGGAGAAATATCATCCAGAAAGATCAGGAAAATTTCAATAAGAGGAAGCAACTCTTATATTAAGGTATGAGAGCAGTATACTGGAAAATGAAAGAAAACCATCTGTTGTATGAGATTTAAAGAGATATGTCTGAAAAAGAAAACGTTCCCATTTTTCTCTTTTCATCCTCTATAAATTTGTGCATACTAATATTAAGCTACAACTCTAATTTTGACTAAATATGATTTTATTTTTTTCTTCCACTTCACTTATTTACATGACTTGTTTACATGACTTCACTTATTTACATGGCTTTATGGGTATATCCTTTGATATGTAAATATGCATGCAAAAAAAACCCCACTCATTAGAGTTAATTTATTAACCTAGTATTTCACAAGTTGAGTTTTACAACATAGATCCAGGGGTCTAGCTTTCCAGTACTTTTGTAAATTCGTTTTCTCATTCATATCTTTGATTTCTCTCTGACTAATTTTATGTGGTCTGAGTTACTTCATTTAACTTTGCCTCTCATAGTCAGGACATTAATTTGTTTGAACAGCATGGATTGGATAAATAATATTTTCCCCCAATGAATTTGAAATGTCAATTTACAGACTGTCTAAATGTATTTGGGTGTGTATTGTATTTTAATTAGAACACATTTGTTTAATTAACTTATTGCCACAGTACTTAAATTATTGTGTGTTTTATAATGTGTGTTAATATCTACCATACATTTTAAATTTTAGAGTGTTTCAGCAATTTGAAAATTTTCCCACAAAAACTTTGAATTAGCTTGTATAATTTCAAATAGTCTCTACTGGTAAATTTTAAGTTTAATTTTATGTGTGTAGATATTTTGCTGCATGTGTGTCTGTGAACCCTGTGAGTACCTTGTATCCACAGAAGACAGAAGAGGGCATCAGATCCCTTAGAACTGGTGCTATAGATGGTTGTGAGCTGCCATGGGTTGTAAGAATTGAATCTAGGTCCTCTGGAAGAACAATAAATTCTCTTAGCCACTGAGCCATCTCTCTACCCTCCAGCTGGTAATTTTATTGGTAGGCATTTCAAAATTATAAATCAACTTTGAATGATTGACAATTTTACAACCCGAGCATTTCCTTTCCAGCAACAAAGCAACTCTTCCTTTTGCTTACATCTTTTGGTGTCTCTATAAAATGCTCTAAGGATTTCTAAGGATTGCCAGGGTCCCGAGCATGTTAGATGAGAGGGCTACCACTGAGCTACACTCTCAGCCCCAAAATGCTCTTACAGAGAACATTAGGAAGAGGACCTAGATGGAGAAAATGGATCACTGGGGACATGTGCTCAGAGGCCATACTGTGTCCTCCACCTTTTCTATTTTCTCTATTCTGACCCCTGACCACCATTAGGTAATCAGCCTGCCCTACTCCATTCTCTTTGATTGTTGTTGTATAATATTTTACTCCTAGATTGAAGCAATCCATCCTCTGGGCAAGCTCCTGAAGACAAAAAAATGAATAACTCAAAATAGCTCCAGGAAGTCCCTAAAACTGACCAAATTCATTAGCCCCCTTCCACTCAGTGAGTAAACAGTAAAGACCCCTGAGAGGCTCTCTCAAAGAAGCCACATTGCAAAGACCAGCTCAGAGACCAGCTGAGCTGCCCAGAAGAGGTTTGGGTCAATTAAGCCACTTGGAAAGGACATTGTCCAAATCGTTGGGCTGCCTGCAAGCTGTGTAGTGTGCTCCAGGTTCCCAGCTGGGCTGTGGTGATGCAGCTGCCTTTGAGTCGTTTCTGTTCCTGTAAATAACCCCTAACCCATATTCCTGTCATTAACTCCACTAAACCTCATTGTTTACCAAGTTGGACTTTGCTGATATCGTGCTTTGGTCTGTTGTGAACTTCCTATCTGGGATGAGCAGATAAGTGTGCATTTCTTTGCCCCAGGAAATCTGTCACAAAACACATGTGCACGGATTTGGGTTCATTGGTTCATTTACTTGGTTATGGGCAATGTACCAGTAGCTACACCACAGAAGAAGAGTCACTCGCACATTCAGAGGCCATTGACTTCCAATAGCTTCTTAGCTAGGCATGGGAACTCATGATTGAAGGGACCCTGGCCAGCGTGAGCATGCCTCTGGCAGGCCCTGCCCTTCTCCCCTTCTCCCCTTCTCCCCGATTCCCTCCACCTTACTAAAAACCTTTAGATTACATTCCTAAAGCTAGCCACCAAGGTCTGTTCCTTACTTGGCTATTTCCTCCTCCTGAGGCTGACTACCGAGGTCCAGCTATGAAAGGATTGAAGTCCAGTAAGCAAAAGCTGCCTTTGTCTCACCTAATTTACATGCCCAGTTAAAATTAAACACCTCATCCTAACATAGGCAGTTTACCGTTATAAACTGCCACTTTTCTGTGTGACTCTTCTGTCTCCTCTCTGTCCAAAGGCAGTCCTTTGTCCTCTGGGAAAGTACTCCCCCATTCCCTTTCTAGTTTCCTTCCCCTTCTCCTTTATCCTCTCTCCTGTCTCTGCCTCTTATTCCCCACCCTCTTCCCCCTGGGGCGAATAAATCTTCTTTATGCTGAGGACTATGTTTTGGGGGTCCTGAGCCCATACTTCTCCTTTCAATAATTCCCTCCCTGTATGTGTTGGAATCTTGATGGGCTCTGTCTTGTGCTGGTCTTGTGTGGGTAATGCAACATCCATGTCTAGAAGAGAGCATTTCATAGCACTCTTCCCCACTCTCTTCTTATATCCTTTCAGATCTCCTGCTAACTCTCTTTATTTTTTTTATCTTCTATCTCAATTCTCTTACTTTTTATAAAAGGTTAATTCCTTCGATCCCATTCTAGGACTATACTTTGAATTTCAGCTAATTCACAGACTACACTCCCTCCACTACTTCCTATGTACTGTAATTGCTGCTTGAACTATCTGCAGATTGTTTCCAGTATCTTAGAAAATTATACAGAATATAGTTCCTTAGTTATAATTTGAGAGGCAATTGAATTTTATGGTATTGTAACTTCTTTGTTGCTTATTAATTATATTATAGTAATTTAATTAGGGTTTGTAGGACGTTAACTTACCCTATTCTGCAGCTGAATGATATGCAATACCAATTTATGCTTGCTGTATAAACTTTACAACAACATGCTTCCATTTCTTTTCTCTCAGACTTTGGGACATCGTTGTCTTTCATTTAGAATTGCAGGCAGATCCAGTTCAGGACTTGGGTAAAGAAAGGGAAGCGAAAAGAAAGGTAAATCTAAAACCAGGCTTTTGAGGAACAGTGTGTTCCTCTGCAGATTCTGGCGAAGGGAATTGCTAAATATGTTGGGGATATAAGGGGCTAATCTCCAATCCCAGGAGAGCTGTAAATGCTCTAGCTGAGTAGCTTAGGAATGAATGAAGAAAAGTGTGCCCATTATAAATCTGTTGCTGCAATGTTTTTGTTTAAATAATTATATATATGTATATATATGCATATATATATATAAATCTTACTCCATTGTTATGCTTACACTTCTTGTAGTCAGGACAATTTTTGGGTGGAAGGTTTTATGGGTGGGTTGGTATCCCCATCCCTCCACCGGGAGTCCCTCCTGCCTATAGGAGATGGCATCTTCAGGCTCCATGTTCCCTGTTGCTAGGAGTATCAGCTAGAGTCACCCCCATGGACCTTTGTCCCAGAGCTGATCCCTCCACATATTTATGTCCTCTTCCTCAGTCCCCCCACCCCACTCTCCCCACACTGATCCCCACCCGGGATTTCCTCCTCACTCCCTCTCCCATCCAGGTCCTTCCTTACATCTACTTCAGATGTCTATTTTATTTCCCTTTCTGAGTGAGCTTTAAGCATTCTCCCTTGGGCCCTCCTTGTCACTTGGTTTCTTTGGGTCTGTGGGTTGTAGCATGGCTATCTTGTACTTTATGGCTAATATCCACTTATAAGTGAGTCCATGCCACGTGCATCTTTCTGGTTCTGGGTTGCCTCATTCAGGATGATATTTTCTAGCTTCATCCATTTGCCTGCAAATTTTTATGTTGTCCTTGTTTCTAATAGCTGAGTAGTACTCTATTGTGTAAATCTACCACGTTTTCTTTATCCGTTCTTCAGTTGAGGGACATCTAGGTTGTTTCCAGCTTCTGACTATTACAAATAAAGCTGCTATGAACATAGTTGAGCAAGTATCCTTGAGGTATGGTGGATCATCTTTTGGGTATATGCCAGGAGTGGTATAGCTGGGTCTTGAACTAGATCTATTCCTAATGTCCTGAGAAACCACCAAATTTCTTTTCATTCTTTGTCTCATTGTCCTCAGTTCTTCCTGTTCTCAGACGCAGTCATCTTTTCTTCCTCAGTGCCTGATCTAGTATGTCGATCTTTTCCCAAGTGTTTTTCATCTCATGCATTGTAGTTTTCATTTCTAGATGCTGATTTGGGGTGGTTTTCTTAATTTCTATGAGCCTGTTTGATTTTTAATATAAAGAATTTAGTTATAATAGTTTTCTTAGTGGCTTTGCTAAATATAATGATCATGGGGGCTTTTGGTTAGCTTTATTTATTTTCTCATGGCTTGTATTTTCCTCCTTTGTGTGGTTTACGACTTTGGAGCAGACCTTTGACATTGCAAAACTTTCTGGTGTGCAGTGGTGTTATTTGGAAATGCTTTGATCCTTTTGGATCCTGCTTGTAAGACGTGCTAAGCAGGACCGGGAGAATATTTTAGTAGGATGTTATCTTTTTCCCACTACTGAAGTCTCTTCTGTGTGTTTACCCCATGCTTGGTGGATCTGTTTTGGCTGATGTTTGCTGGGTGCTGTTACCTCCCATCTTGTCTGTGATTCTGCAGCCTCGTGCAGGTCCTTCTCGTGCATGCACTGGCTAGCATTTAGCTGAATGCTCAAGAGGAAGTCTCTTCAGGTTTCCTGTGTACCATCTTTTTCCTCCTTGGTGTTACATATTACAAACTCTAATTGCTGCGGGCTCACGCTCTCAATCTCATTCCCTTCGCTCTGTGGGAGGATCGCATCCACCTCCTGTTTCCTTCCTTGTGGAGCCTTGATTAAAAAGTTTCTGAGACTGATACTCCAACCAAGGTCCATGCATGGAGATAAGCTAGAACCCCTGCACAGATGTAGCCCATGGCAGCTCAGTCTCTACGTGGGTTCCCTAGTAAAAGGAACAGAGACTGCCTCTGACATGAACTCAGTGGCTGGCTCTTTGATCACCTCCCCCTGAGGGGTGAGCAGCCTTACCAGGCCACAGAGGAAGAGAATGCAGCTGGTCCTGATGAGACCTGATAAGCTAGAGTCAGAGGGAAGGGAAGGAGGACCTCCCTTGTCAGTGGACTTGGAGAGGGGCATGGGAGGAGAAGAGGGAGGGAGTGTGGGATTTGGAGGGAATGAGGGAGGAGTTTACAGCTGGGCTACAAAGTGAATAAACTGTAATTAATATATAAAAAAAGGAATATCTGGAAAAGAAAGAAAGTTTTGACCAAAAAAAAAAAAGTTGAGTCATTTACTAGGCTCATCATTGTCATAACCTCTTATTGACGGATGTTTTGTATCTTGAAACTGATATTTCATACATTTTATCAATTTCTCTTACTGTGGGAAAACAAATATGGCCCTGTTACTCCATGCATACTTCCAAGAGGGAGTCATTGCAGAGTGTGTATAGCTGAGCTGTCTCAGGTAGAGGGCCAGAAGGAGGCCTTGTAGCTAATGGTCCCAGAGCCTTCTCTCCAAGGACTCACTTCCCCACACAAGCTATCACTCTGTTGTGCTCATCCTCAGCTCTGCTTGCATGAAGATGATGCCCCAGCTGGGCTGTGTGTATCAAAGGCAGATTTACAGAGACGTTCCCTGCCACCTCTGTGGGAACTAGGAGGAATGATAAGCTCGTCAGCTGACTTCCATCAGCAAAGCGCCCAGGCATCTCTGACGTATTGAGTTTATGAGAGTTGAAAATTCCATAGGCTTTGGAGCCAGACTGTAATTCACATTTGAAGTAAATAAGAATTAGTTTGTGGCTTCTTCACATTTGTTTCCCAGCCCAGCACCTCCCGTAAAAATAGAAATATCAGTGCCTGGTGGTACCGGAGCATGCCAACTGATATCGTGACTGGGAGGACTATGCTGGCTGGCAGGCTGCCAGTGCCGATGGGGACATCATTCCTGTGTGATGAGACAACAACAAATGCTTTCCCAGTGGCTGAGATTAGGAGGATTCTGCCTTGTGACAACAGTACTTCAATCTTCGCATAGCAGTCATTTTTGCTAAATATTCATATTTGGGCCTCGTCTGAAATCAGAGGGTTTAGGATTTAAGGCACAAACCATTTCCCATTCACTGAAGTAAAGTTAGTGGACTCTGGAAGAGTACTTCAGGGGTAGTTGGAAGGATGATCGAAGGAAAGACAAACGAATCTGCGATCGATTCATCTTTGGAAGAACACTGTGTGTTCCGTTGGAGGGAGCTGCTAAATGTCTAAGGCGTGTAGCAGTTGAAAGCCCTGATTTGCGGTGTGGGGCTACATTTCTCCTAATCTAATAGGGCATAAATGCGTGTTGTAAGAGTAAACAGATGAATAAAAGCTGATTTTTAAGAATGATAGAGCCTGAGGAGGTGGGTGGAGAATCCTCATGCTCTGAGCTGGTCTGTGTTATCCTGAGGCTAGCTGGCCCTAGCTGGGGATGCTGAGCATGTATTCGACAGCAAGAGGGGGAGGAGAAAAGGATGGTGGGGAGAGAAGAGAGGGAGAGGGGAGAGGGAAGAGGGAAGAGGACAGGATGACAGAGAGGTACCAGAAGCTGCCTGGGAGTTGAGTCTCCCGTGAGTCCTCCAGAAGCCTGCCTGACAGTTCCCTTAACCTCTGCCCTCCTTTCTACATTCTCATGGAGTCCTGTTTCTGCTTATGTCAACTGAAGAGCTTATGGGCTTTAAAGCTGCAAGGCAAAATGGGTACTGGCGATTTATGGCACTTTGACAGGACCGTGGACAGGGGACGTAGACATTGTAATTGACTCCAGTAGAACCACTGGACCAAGGTTTCTTTAGACTTTGTGGAGCAGTCTAGGGACCCGCTGAAGACAGGACGCCTCGGTCCCCACCACATCTCTGCCTGGAACCTGGATGTGAGCAGATGCGTCTTCCCTAAGGACTGGCTGACTGGAAGGCTGTGTTACAAGATCTTGGAAGTCTTCTGGGCCAGAGCTCCTCTGTGATTCTAAGGAACAATTGACCACACCCAGTCCTGAGGTGATCCAGGAACCCTGGAACTCCCTGCTCCAGGGGGAATCTGAGATGAAGGACATTGGTGGCCCAAGTCGATCCTCTGAAGCCCCGCCCATTGTGCTGAGAGAAAAATTAATCTGACAAACATCAGACACACAAGAACTAAGGAAATTACCTGGCACTGGAGACCTTGTCTTTTGAAAGTGCCATGTCTCCTGCCCTGCTTTTTCTTGTTTTCCTCACCATAGACACAAATGCTGTAGTCCTTTATCAAGGCAGAGTTACTGTCATCAGGGTTATTAGGGCTGGAACGTTGTCCTTTCTAACCCTAACATGCTAGGTTTGGCCACCCATCCCCAAAAGGCTAATAACAAAACAACAGTAATATTTGTTATGAGGTCTCACCTTATGTCTGGGCAAATGGAGTTCTATTCAGAAAGACCTTTCTTACAACTAACTGTATTTTGTAGGGTTCTGCCTATGTTTTCTTCTAGTTGTTTTAGCATTTCAGGCTTCACATTGAGGTCTTCTGTCTGTTTGGGGTTGGCTTCTTGTTTCGGGGCAAGAGATAGGGCATGTGACTTTCTTCTTCTATAAATAGATGCCCAGTTTAAGAGCTACAGATAATTAACAACTGCAGAGAGAATGGGGAATTAGTCAGAGACAAGCCCCCTAAATGGTTATCCAACACCAAGAAGTCAGTCCTAAAGATATACACACAAGCAACACTAAAGAAAGCCAGCAGGCTGCACTTGTACATGTATACACACATATCTGTATATGTGTGTAACTATACAGTAACTAAAGGAAAAGAGGGCATGAATTTGAAAGGGGGTGTGCAGGACACACAGGAGAGTTTGGAAGAGGAGGAATATAATTACAATGTTATAAAAGGCAGAGGTGATAGTAGTTCAGCCACACTGGGAAGAGAAACAAAGGGATCCAGTGTGACCCTGCAGCACCATCCTCCGGATCCTGACATGAGTCTGAAGTCTCAACAGAAGGCAAGAGGTGTGCGGAGCTAAACAGTAGCCTGGCCAAGGTGTGCTCCTCATCGTTGCCTGGGCTTCAGTCCCTTCTTGAAGGTAGCCCGACAGGCCGTCAGAACCGTGTGAAACCTTTCTCCAGCAGACATGTTCCCACTTTGCCTGGCACCAGGCTCCTGCCTTTTTCTGGTATGCCCTGCCTGGGGAGATTCCAAATTCTTCTTGTTTCACCAGTCCTGGAACCAGAGCGGAGGGGGCAGTGCGGCTCCAGCCAGGAGGGCCATGTTACCTGGCACAGGCCACTCTGGTGTGACGGGTAAGTAACAAAAGTAAGTGCGGTATTTTAAATGGAACCTACACCCACGAACTTCAGAGAGCCAGAAATATTGCATTTCTTTCTGTTGTTGTTGTTTTTTGTTTTTTGTTTGTTTGTTTTAATGTTAAGTGTATTGCAGGCTCCATCCTGCCAAGCTAACAGGAAATCCATCTCAATTATCTGTGAGGCTCCACACTGATTCCTATTGGGTAAAGCACAGATTATTGGCCTGACCGTTTTGCTAATTAATTGTTTGGTTGCAGCTATTATTCGACAAGTCCTGAAGCTAATTAGCAGGATCCAGCTTTCTTCCCCTCTGACACACTAAGAGATGCCACCTACTGGGACTCTTCCAGAGAGTAGGGTGAGGGTCCTAGAGGAAGCCCTAGTGTGGGGGTGGGGGGAGATGCTGTAAGTTGCATGTGATGGTTGTGTCAGTTGTCAGCTTGAGGGCATTTGAAATCAATGAAAAGATGTGACTCCAGGTGAGTCAGCGAGAGCGAGTTCTTAGCCTCTCCAACATGCAGAAGGCCGTTGCTCAACTACCTAGCTCCTATTGTGTAAGCCAATCTAGTGAACTCTGTATGTATATATAAAATATACAGATCTTCTATCAGTGCTGTTCTCCTAGGGAACTCCGTCTAATTCACTGGGTGGGGTGGTGTATCCTTATAATCAACTATGGAGGCTGAAGCAGGAGGTTGAAGAGGTATTTCAGGGCAGCCTGCAACTAGATAGTCAGGTCCTATCTCAAAAATAGAGGCAGGTAGGCAGGTGTGTGTGTGTGTGTGTGTGTGTGTGTGTGTGTGTGTTTAGGAAATAAGGATATCTGCTTAAAAACTGTAAGGATGAGAAATTATAAATGGATATTTTATCAGATGGTCATCTCATCTACAGGCCTGTCATTTTCTCATCATTGAGGATCATCTGTATGTCCATAACTTTCAGACTTGCAAAGTGTTGGCTCTAGCCCTTTATAATAATTCAGCAAGGAGAACACAGTCCTATGTCATCTGGCACTCTGTGATGGCATTTTACTGTGTACATTTAGAGAGAGAAAATGACTGCTCAGGATGATTATGGATTAGGGCTGGCAACAGGAGAAATTTGGATGACATTTGGAAGACAGAAATAAAGTAGCTGTCATTCCTATGCCAAGCACAGTGGCAACTTGCACATATGTCACTGACCTGTTGCCTCTGCTTGCCTGGTGGGGCAGCATGTCGGCTCCCAGCCTCTCATTTTCTCATATTTTTCCTGACGCTTCTCTGAGGCCTGGACAGCTTCATGGTCAAGAGTACTGCTTTCTTCCAGAAGTCATTCCTATTGTCAGGATGAGAATTGTTTGTTTTGTGTTCCTATTTGTCCTTGTGAGTTCCCTACACCCTTGCAGGTCCTGTTCTGACTCTTAACACGATTCCTTCCTTTTTGCTACCCTGGCTAATCTACCACGGATCAAGTCTGAAACTAGATACAGAAGCAATGGACTTTCATAGACTTCACCACACATTGTGTGACCGAGGAAGGTGAAGATCCTAGAAGAAGGCCTTTCATGTACAATACTCGTCTAGTGCTCTTTCTCTGAGAAACCCTAAGCAAGACTCTGGTGTCAAGGAATAAATCATCTTCATGTTGCCTGGGCATAGAACGGGAGTTTTAGGGGTTTGGGGATGTCTAATGGCATTCAAACATGGGAACACTGCTGGATAACAGGGAGGGAGAAGGTCTGTATTAAAGCCAATGAATACACACAAAAATCCTTCTCTTTCTCACGTCCTGCTTTTCAGTCTATTGCCTGGTTTTGAGGTACCTTTTAGAAGCCAGAGCTGTCAGCACACCTTGCATTTCCTTACTTCATGAAAATTGGGCTTTAGGCCCTGTGATGTTACCTTCTCAAGTGCAGTGCATAGTTCGGTTTCCTGTTTACCTAAGTGTTCCTCACTGCGCACAGTTTGCTTGCTAGGAGGCTTTGTTATACATACACCCAAACTCTACCCACCAAAGGGCTTGTTGTCTTAGCTCTGTTAAGTGGAGAGGGCCGAGCATTTAGCTGCAGGTCAGTTCAAGAATGAGTTGTCCCCCTCAAAATCCACTAAGCACTTTGTACCTTTCTTGGTGGCTGGTGGAGCTAGATCCCTGCTCCACACTGCTGGACTCACAGAAATTCTGGTGAGGTAGAAGGACCCTAAATGTCAGTGGGGTTGACACACTCTCCTACCCTACGAGTGCAAATGCCTTAGAAACAAATTCAGAATGGTGGATTTCAGGAAATTTCAAACAGCCCTGCAGAGTACCAGACAACGTAGGGGTCTGTGAGGCTCAATCATCAATGGGGTTTTAGCCAGCCTGATTCACAGTGGGGCCAGTAGGTCCTGGAACGATTCATCCTGTGGTTATACCTTCAGGACTTGGATGTGTAACGGGGGTTGGTATACTTAGAAGTTAACAGAATACTCAAATTGGTTCCCTGATCCACAGAGGGAAGACTATTGTGTTTTGAAAGGCCGTGGAAGTCATTGACTTGCTTCCAAGGAAAATAGTGGATCAAACCAACATCATATTCTTGGAGGGGCCGTAGATTGGAAAGATGTGGGCTGGAGGGGGTGGGGGCTACCACCTCTCCATTTGACTGGATTTGGCTTGTGCAGAAGACAGATCTTGGAGAAGGAAGCTGGCTGTTGTAATTATAACCAAGTGTCAGCTTCAATTGCAGCTGCTGAACAAGATGTGGTTTCCTTGTTTGGATGGATTGACACATCTCCTGGTTCCTGATTTTCAAATATTGTTCTCACAACTGCTTTGTTCCCTATAACTATTCATAAGGCCCATCAGAGCATTTTGATTTTGGGCAGAACTTAGTTTGCAAGAATCTTGATCATTTTTTTTTCTTATAAAGTATCACAACAGCTTGTTACATTAATGACATGATGATTAAATTAATAAGTGAGAGACTGGGCGTCAAGTTGATGACAAGGTGATATGAAATACCACTTTGATTGGATTTAGATTCAACTAGAAGATACACTTCTTGGGATGTCTGTAAGGGCGTTTCCAGAGACGATTAACTGATAGGATAAGACCCACCCTTGAAATGAGCATTTTCCAACAAGTGTCCCAGATACAATGACATGTACGAAAGAAACAGCATGTGCAACATATTTCTGCCTGCCCTTGTGTCTTTATTGCTGCTGCTCTCATCCTCTCTTGGCTGCATAGTCTAGCCTTTTAAGATTTCCAACCTGGACTCAATACCAATGATTCTCCAGGGAGCTTTTGGGTTCTCAGTACTGGATTAGCAAGAAGTATCCATACTTGTGGGATGAACAGCACCATGGCCTGCTTTTCCAGTGTATAGATGACCACTGTTGGACTACCCAGATCCTAATTAAATAAATCTCTCTGAGCAGTTTACATGCATTGTAAGCCAGATTCTCTTCCTCTAAAGGCTCATGCCTACTTTTCTTCTTCGACTCTGCTTTTTTCACCAGTGTTTTCCAGCTCAGTAGAGTGCATCCACCATGGTCAAGTCAGACACCCAACTCCATCTCTGATTCAATCAGACTTTTGTCCGCTGAAACCTTTTGACAAGCCTCGTTTTTTTGTTTTTTTTTTTTTTTCCTCACCTCCAGTTGGAATCATAAAGCTGTTGCAAAGGCTCCGGGATTGCTTTAGGCTTTGGCGTCTTGGTTCCACTCTAATACTAACAGAAGACAGATCTGGAAGCAGGGTGGTATGGAACAATTAAGCTTGCACACAGCCTGGGATCAGCTTCCAAAGAGCTCTTCAAAGGCTGCCGAGTCTCTAACAAAAGGCTCAAAGCAATGCAACAGGTCTGAGGACCCTTAAAGCACTTTTATTATTTTGACAATAAAACTATGTTCTTTATTCCAGAATGTTGCCTAGGAATTGTGATTAATTCTACTGCTTGTGCCTATAAGTATTCATATATATATACATATGCATACTAATATGGAGAGTATATATATTTCTGTTGGTCCTGGCCATTGATGCTTTATTAGTTCATAGTCCTTAGTTCTTGGGAATGCTAAAAAGGAAAATACTACAGATTTACAGAATCAAAGCAAGCAAATAAAACTACAGTGCAAATATCTATAAACAGCGTACTCAATCTAATATTTACTGAACTCTCATTTTATTCCAGACACTCTGCTAAGATCTGCCAAGAAGCTCACTGATGAATAAGACGTGGTTCCTGTGTTTTCACAGAACTGTTGAGAAAACAAAACACAGTAAGTGAACATTAAGTATTGAGACTGTTTATACAAAGCAACACAGAGGAAATTATATATTGGGATTGCTTCTAAACAGCATTCTGCAAGTGATTATAAGCGTAAGGACTGAGCAATGTGAAAAGATCCTTCAACTGTTTTGGCCCAGTGGAGAATGTATCTTAGTAAACATCAGCATCTCAATTACACATCTCCATAGTAACCAAACAGTCTGGGGAAGTGGTAGCATTAATGCATATCAGGGTAATTAAAATAATGGTAGCACATGCCAAGACGGACTATAATTTAAGCAAAGGTAGTATGGTTTTGCTGAAATATCTTATTTAAGCCTCATGGTAATACAAGTACTACTAAGGGCTCAGAGAGACAGACAACAGTCCATCCTGTGAGTGACAAGAACTCTTTGGCCACAGCACATGCGTCTCTGAAGTAGATGACATGTCAGGATGGGAGCATATCGCATCCTTGTACTTCTTTTTGAGAACAAAGAATGTAGAAAATCTGAGTTGACGTATGTAGGGAAACAGGTTGTCTGGGAATAGGGAATCAGAATAAATCCTCCTACGTACCTGCACATTCCACCATCATGTGTAATGGGGAAGGAATATTTGTAAGCATGTGTTTACATAAAGATTGCTAAAAAGTCAACCTCTCATTCAAATAACACTTCCGGGTAGAGGGCTAATACATGCTGTATACAGTAGATGAATGAGGAATCACAAAGGTTCTTATTTTTGACCTTTGTAAAGAGAGTGTGTGTGGGTGGTTTTAAGTTTTAAACATTAAACTCACAAATTCAGTAAACAGTTCAAAAAATTAAATTTTTGTTTGAAAAAGATAGGCGAATTTCTCCACAAGAATCCACTATCAGTCCAGCAGAAAGTCTTGGGAATTCCTGGCATCTGTAGTGTTCTGTGGCTGACTTCTACTGGGTTTAGGAAAGCTCACTGTTAAATTTCTAAGAATTTCTGCCTACTCCAAACAGTGGTTTGAGTGTAGTATGTTGGGAGTATTGGCACCATGGAAAACAGTGAATGTTCTACATGATTCTGAGAGCTACTCGCTACCTGGAAGTATCAAGTGCCTTAGCTAGAATCACACTGGCAATCTTGGGACATATTCATGGTTAACATGAAGAAGAGTGAGTGGAGAGGAGGAAGGTGAAGAATGTGCAAACTGAGTTAGAGCAAGAGACAAATGTAGATTGTGATGCCAGCATCAGGTTGCATTTGAGAAACAGTTGGGAAACTTAAAAAAAATAAACCCTTTCAGATCCATAGACACATCTTATAAAATGAGCTATAGAAATAAATTGTAGATGTCAGAGTCTTCAGGGAGGTATCTAGCACAGTAGTATACACTTTGTGATTAAAATTACCTTGTTGTACAACACCTCACAATAACTTGTGTTGTGTATCTTTATGTCAACTTGACAGAGGTTAAAATCATCTGAGGGGAGGAAACCTCAATCAAGAAAATGCCTCTATAAGATTGGGCTGTACACAAGCCTGTAAGGCATTGTCTTACTTAGTGATTGATGGGGAAGAACCCAGCCCATTGTGGGTGGTGCCATCCCTGGCCCTGTGTTTTATAAGAAAGCAGGATAAGCAAGCCATGAAGAGCAAGCCAGTAAACAGTATGCCTCCAGGACCTCTGCATCAGCTCCTGCCTCCGGGTTCCTGTCCTGCTTGAGTTCTGGTCTTAACTTCCTTTGATGATGAATTGTGAAATGGAAGTGTAAGCTGAATAAATTGTTTCCTCCCCAAGTTGGTCATGGTGTTTCATCACACAGTAGTAACCTAAAACATAAGTGATGATGATACTCATATTTTTCGTAATCTACTGTTTAAGCATGGAGAAGCCTGGTACCATGGATGTTGAGGGGACACGTTAAATCCAAAACAAACTTTGCATTCAACTACTGTCAGAAACTTTGTTATGATCTTCAAATGTTGAGATGGAATATCAAAATGCCCTGGACTGACATTAACCAAGTTTTCCAGATGAGGTTCTATATAGATTAGGATGTCTAATGTAAAAAAAAATAATAATAATAGTAACGTGTGTTGAAAGTAATGTGTGCTATTTCAACTCAAAGAACTTAGACAAAGAAAGGACGTAGAGTGAGAGAGTGCTCTACCGTTGGTATTGCTTATGGCTGTCAGTGCATAGTGATAGGAAAAAGAGACTGCTGATTCTGTGAACTGTTCTTAAACTCTTGGGGACACAACACTCACTTGCCCGCCCTTAGCTTTCTGTTCCTATTCTGCTGCCCCTGACACATCACAACCAGTCCCCACCCCGACCAAGCCATTAGGAATTTATCTGGGGCAGTGAGCAGCTGTCTAGTTTTGTCAAGAGCTTTTCAGTGGGATTTGAATGATCAGTCAGGTACGAGAGTTACAAACGCAGGAACAACGAACAATGGGGACAGAAACGTTTCTGGCTGAAAATCAAGGATAGTCTGAAATAGTATCCAAACTGGAAAAGCCTCCACTTTCTCTGCCGTGGGTGAGAGGACCTTCAGGAAGGAGCAACTGTATTGAACCTCCAGGACACCTGGGGAAAGAGCAACATATTTGGACATATTTAACACAGATATTTACATGTTAATACAAGAAAACATTGTGATGGTGATCTTTAATGATCAACTTGAGACAGTCTAGAGTCACTCAAGGAGGACTGTGTAGATCTGGTTGGACTGTGGGCATTTGTTGGGGATCATCCAGAACAGTGCTTCTCAACCTTCTAATGTTGCTACCCCTTTAGTGCGGTTCCTCATGTTGTGGGGACCGCTCCCAGCTATAAAATCATTTCTTTGCTACTTCATAACTAATTTTGTTACTGCTATGAGTCATAAGGTAAATGCCTGATATGCAGAATATGTGGCATGCAACCTCCAATGGGTCACGACCCACGTGTTGAGAGCCTCTGTTTTATGTTATGTTAGTCGAGGTAGGGGATCCTGAACTGTCAAGTATGGAGAAAGTGAGCTGAGTACAGCAAGCATTCATGCTACTCTGTGTTCATGATTATGAGTGCCATGTGGGTGGGTCCTCCAAGTTCCTGGCAGTGTGATTTCCCCACTTGGATAGACAATAACCTGGATCTGGAGCTAAAATACTCTTCTCCCATAAGCTGTTTTTATCAGGATATTTTATCACACTCGCAGAAAACAACTCAGACTCATACCAATTTGTTTAATGATAAATAATTTTAATATGTTAATTTCTTTTTTGTTGTTGCTCTTTTTTTGTTTTGTTTTTGTTTTGTTGTTTGGTTGGTTTTGAGACAGGGTTTCTTCTTGTAATAGCCCTGGCTGTCCTGGAACCCACTTTGTAGACCAAGCTGGCCTTGAACTCACAGAGATCCACCTGCCTCTTCCTCCTAAATGCTGGGATTAAAGGTGTGCACCACCACACCCAGCCAGTCTCTTCATTTCTAATCTTACAATTCTTATCAACTGGGTCTCTGTCCTCACTTGGTCCCTTTGCTCCCTCCACTGACCACCTCAGAAAAGGTTATTCTCAAAAAGTGGGAATTTCTTTTAAATGCCAAATGTTATTTCTTCGGCTACATTCTTCCAGCGGACTTCACACTTTATTCAGACTACAGGGAAGAGCTGCCGATCCTTTATCTTTCAGCCTTCCCCCAGTTCCACAGCCTCTATTTCTGGGAATGTGCTTCCTCATTCAGTCCATTTCTGCCCCTTGGCTTCTTGTGGTTCCAAACTCACTAGGCATTTCCACCTTAGGGCCTTTGCACGGGAAGGCCCTCTGCTTGGAACTCACTGCCTTCAGGAAGCCAAAAGGCTCTTTCTTTCACCTTCTTTACATCTGTGGTCAAAATGTTCATTGGCATACAAGAACTTCAGTTTTCACAATTGCATCCATCACTAACAGACATACCTGTATTTTGTTTTTGTTCCTTTTAGATTTTTGAATGTAGGATTTTAAATTAATATTTAGTGTCATATCTCCAAGGCCTAGCCTCTTCCCTGAATACAGTTGGCACTTAATCACAATATTTGCTCAATGAGAAAATTAATTAACATATACAAAACCAGAATTCAAATAATAAAGATATAATAATAATGACAAAACACATCTGAAAATCTGTCTTAACTCTTCATACTTAATTGCATTTCTGGCAACCACTTAAAATTTTTAAAAAAGAAACAATTTCATTTATAGTTAATGAATCAGCAATTTTGTGGAGCTGGCTAACATTGGTTCTCTCTTTTCACCTCTTCATGGGTTCTAAAGGGTAAAGTTTAGCTCCTTGGATATATGCAGCAAGCACTTTACCTGCTGAGCCATCTTACCAGATCAAATAACGACCGATGAACAATTTAAAGCTGCCTTCCCCTTGTTTCCTCTAGATCTCTAAACAGCCTGTCTTTATTTACATTTCTTGTTTTATTGATCGCCCCTCTGCTTTGATATGTCTGTATTTGGTTTGTTTACTTTGTTTGTTTGCTTGTTTGTTTTGAAACAGGGTTTCTCTGTATAGCCCTGGCTGTCCTGGAACTTGCTCTGCAGATCAAGTTGGCCTCGAACTCAGTATTCACCTGCCTCTGCTTCCCGAGCGTTGGGATTAAAGATCTGTACCAGCACTGCCCAGCTTGTTTACAGATTTTAAATTGTCACAGTATAGTTATTATGGCCACTTTTAGAATTTTTAAATCATATTTGAGATTAATATTCTGCTACATTGATTCCTGATTCTTTGAGATGCTGCCCACTGCCTCCTCAGATTCTGAGATTCCACTGTCTCTCTCTTCCCTGTCTTTTCTGTGTAACAGCCCTGGCTGTCCTGGAATCCAGTTTGTAGACCAGGCTGACCTCCAATTCACAGAGGTCCTTCTGCCTCTGCCTCTCCAGTCCCGGATTAAAGGAGTGTGCCTCCGCCCTGCCAATCACTTCATTTCTAATCTAACGATTCTTATCAACTGAATCTGCTTCCTTGTTTTTATTGTCTTTTCTGATCAACTGGGATTTTAATATTTTTATTTATTTTTGACACTTTTATACATGTATATAATGTATCTTGATAATGTCCAACCTGAGTCCCTCTCCCTGGTCTACCCCTGTACTTCTCCGTCCAACCTTTATGACATTTCTTTAAAAGTAACCTACTGAGTTCAGTTACTGCTGCCATCGTGGGCATGGAAGTAGGGGTCATCTATCAGAGCAGAGGCAACCTACCAACGTTCACAGCCTCCCCCCAAATGGCTTCCCCTTCCCCAGTACCTATCAATTGCTTGTCAATAGCTCCTTTGTTGGCTGCGCAGTATCTGACCTATCAATTTTATCCACACAGTACAGCTTGGATTCCAAGCGTCTTCTCCGTCCTCTTCAAAGGACCCTTTGGGAGAGTAGTGGGTACAAATTAACACATTCCGATTCCCTATTCTCCACTTTAAAATTTGTAAAGAAAAATGTTGGTGTGGTGGCGAAAGACTTGTAATCCCAGAATTCTAGAGGCTGATGCAGGATTTTACGTTTATGGACAACTTACACTACGTAACTTCTGTCAGAAACAGCCTAGAGAAAGCCTATATACCATAAAATCTGAAAATCTAAATGAAGTGGACAATTTTCTTCATAGATTCCATTTACCAAAATTAAATCAAGATTGGGTAAATAGACTATACAGTCCTATATCCCCACCCCACCCCAAGGAAATAGAAGCAATCATCAAAAGTCTGCCCTCCACAAAAAGCCCAGGGCCAGATGGTTTCAGCTTGGAATTCTATCAGACCTTCAAAGAATAGCTAACACCAATACTCTTCAAACTATTCCACAAAATAGAAACAGAAGTAACATTAACAAACTCATTCTATGAGACCACAGTCACCTTGATACCTAAACCACACAAAGACCCAACAAAAAAGAGAACTTTAGACCTATCTCTCTTATGAATATTGATGCAAAAGTACTCAATAAAATACTCACAAACTGAATCTAAGAACACATAAAAGATATCATCTACCATGAACCAAGTAGGCTTCATTCCAGGCATGCAGACATGGTTCAATATACAAAAATCCATCAATGTAATCCACTGTGTAAACAAACTGAAAGAGAAAAACCACATGATAATCTCCTTAGATGCCGAAAAAGCATTTGACAAATCCAACACCTATTCATGTTTAAAGTCTTGGAGAGATCAGGGATACAGGCACATATCTAAACATAATAAAGACTATATACAGGAAGCCTATGGCCATCATCAAACTAAATGAAGAGAAACTTTATTCAATCCCACTGAAATCAGGGACAAGGCAAGGTTGCCCATTGTCTCCATATCTCTTCAACATAGTACTTGAAGTCCTAGCTATAGCAGTAAGACAGCTAATGGAGATCAAAGGGATACAAACCAGAAAGGAAGAAGTAAAAGAATCATTATTCGCAGATGATATGATAGCATACATGAGTGACCCCAAATATTCTACCAGAGAACTCCTGCAGCTGGTAAACACCTTTAGCAAAGTGCCTGGATACAAAATTAGCTAAAAAAAAAAAAATCAGTAGTCCTCTTGTATACAAAAGACAAGAGGGCTGAGAGAGAAATTAGGGAAAGAACACCCATCACAATAGCCACAAATAACATAAAGTACCTTGATGTGACTCTAACAAGCAAGTGAAAGACATGTTTGAAAAAAACTTCAATTCTCTGAAGAAAGAAGTTGAAGAAGGTATCAGAAGATGGAAAGATCTCCCATGCTTGTGGTTCAGTAGGATTAACATAATGAAAATGGCCATTCTGCCAGAAGCAATGTACAAATTCAATGCAAGTCCCATCAAAATACCAACACAATTTTTTATAGAACTTGAAAGAACAATTCTCAATTTCACATGAAAAAAAAAACCCTAGAATTGCTAAAACAATCCTGTACAATAAAAGACCTTCTGGAGGTATCTCATCCCTGATGTCAAGCTGTACTACAGAGAAACAGTAATAAAAATTGCATGGTACTGGCATAGAAACAAACTGGTGGATCAATGGAATTGATTAGAAGACCCAGAAATAAACCCACATACCTATGGATACTTGATTTTTGACAAAGAAGCCAAAACTATACAATGGAAAAAAGACAGCATCTTCAACAAATGATGCTGGTCTAACTGGATGTCTACATGTAGAAAAATGCAAATAGATCCATATTTATCACCCTGCACAAAACTAAAGTCCAAGTGGATCAAAGACCTCAGCATAAAACCAGACACACTAAACCTGTTAGAAGAAAAAGTGGGGCAGAGCCTTGAACTCATTGGCACAGGAGACAACCTCCTGAACAAAACATCAACAGTACAGGCTCTAAGACCAGCAATCAATAAATGGGATCTCAAGAAAGGGAAAAGCTTCTGTAGAGCAAAGAACACTGTCATCAGAACAAGATGCCAGGCTACAGATTGGGAAACGCTTTATCTGACAGAGGGCTAATATCCAGAATATATAAAGAACTCAAAAGTTAAACACCAACAAATCAAGTAATACAATTAAAAAATGGGGTACAGAGCTAAACAGAGAATTCTCAATAGAGAAATATCAAATGGCAGAAAAACACTTAAAGAAATGCTCGATGTCTTTCATCATCAGGAAATGCAAATCAAAAAGAACCTGACATTTTAGCTTACACCTATCAGAATAGCTACAGTCAAAAGCTCAAGTTACAACACATGCTGGAGAAGTTGTGGAGAAAGGGGAACCCTCCTTCATTGTTGGTGGGAATGTAAACTTGTACAATCACTTTGGAAATCAATCTGTCACTTTCTCAGACAATTAGGAATAATGCTACCTCAAGATCCAACTATACCTCTCCTACACATATTTCCAAAATATGTTCAAATATACAAGGACATTTGCTCAACCATGTTCATAGCAGCTTTATTCGTAAAAGCCAGAATCTGGAAACAAGCTGGATGTCCCTCAACGAAGGAATGGATACGGAAATTGTGGTATATTTCCACAATGAAATACTACTCAATAATTAAAAACAAGGAAATCATGGAATTTTCAGGCAATTGATGGGAACTAGAAATGATCATTTAAGTTAGGTAACCCAGAAGCACAAAGACACACATGGTATATACTCACTTATAAGTGGATATTAGTCATATAATATCAGATAAACATACTAAAATCTATACTCTCAATGAAGCTAAACAAGAAGGAGGACCCTAGGGAAGTTGCTCAGTCCTCACTCAGAAAGCAAATGGGATAGATATCGGAAGAGGGAGAAAACAGGGAACAGGACAGGAGCCTACCCACAGAGGGCCTCTGAAAGATTCTACCCTGCAGGGTATCAAAGCAAATGCCGAGATTCATAACCAAATTTTGGGCAGAGCTCAGGGAATCTTACGAATGGATAGGGCGATAGAAAGACCTGGAGGGGACTGGAGCTCCACAGGAAAGCAACAGAACCAAAAACTGTGGGCACAGGGGTCATTGCAAGGAATGATACTTCAACCAAGGACCATGCATGGAGATAAACTAGACCCCTTGCTCAGATGTAGCCCAAGGCTGCTCAGTCTCCAAGTGGGTTTCCTAGTAAGGGAAGCAGAGGCTGTCTCTGACATGAACTCAGTGACTGGCTCTTTGATCACCTCCCCCTGAGAGGAGTATAGCTATACCAGGCTACAGAGGAAGACAATGCAGCTAGACCTGATAAGCTAGGGTCAGATGTAAGGGGAAGAGAACCTCCCCTGTCAGTGGACTGAGAGAGGGGCATGGAAGGAGATGAGGGAAGGAGGGTGGGATTGGGAGGGGTGAGGGAGGGTTTACAGCTGGATAATAATCAAAATAAATAAATAAGTAGATAGGGAAAAAAAGCCAACACACACACAAACACACACACACAAACCCAAAAAACAAAACTGAGCCCTGGGGGTCCTGCAGAGACTGATAACCTCAACCAAGGACAATGCATGAAGAAGACCTAAAACCCAGTTGTAGGCCATAGACTCAGTGACCAAGTGGGCTCCCTAGTAAGGGGTGCAGGGGCTGTCTCTGACATGAACTCAGTGGCTAGTTCTTTGATCACCTCACTACCACCACCCAGAGGAAGACAATGCAACCAGTCCTGATGAAACCTGATAGGCTAGGGTCAAATAGAAGGGGAGGAGGACTTCCCCTATCAGTGTACTAGGGGAGGGGCATAGGAGGAGAAGAGGGAGGAGGGTAGTATTGGGAGGAGATGAGGGAGGGGGTCACTGTCAGGATACAAAGTGAATAAATTGTAATAATCAAAAAGAAAGAAAAATAAACAGCCTAGAGGAAGTTTGGGATCTGCTAGGAGGAGCGAGAGGGCAGGCAGCGTCCCTGAGGAAACATAGGCTCCCGGTGGCCTCTGTGGTGGATGTTCTGCTTCCTGATGGTCTCAGCTGTATGTGCCAACTTCTGACTCTGCCCACATAAGGGGCATTGCTTAGGGGACGGGTTTAGATTAGCCATGTTTGTAAGGCTGATGTGCCAGTGCATTGAAGGCTGAAGATCAAGCAGACACAGGTAGCATGATAACCCTTTCCCACGGGAGTGAACATTTTGCTAATGTGGCCATAGTTCCTCATGTTCTTCCTGTTTATATCCCGTTGCTCATCTGCACTCCCCCGCCCTTGACTAACATATATTTAAAAATCTTCTCCAGTCTTCATTACAATCAAGTCTAATTGTTCGGCAAGCCATCTTTTGAAGGCCAATCAGCTCATTTGTGTCAAAACAATTCCCAGTGAATCCTCCTACCCCCCAGATTCCTGGCACCACAGCTGGATGCCCCACTGTTCCCTTCAGGTGAGAACAAAGTGTCTATTTTCTATTGACTGAAGGTGTCGTGAAAGATTCGGTGTCTCATAACCACAGGCGGCTGAGCGTTGTATTTCTGTAGCAGGCATATTTCCGAAATGGATGGAGGTGTTTCTGTGACAGCCAGAGACTGGCTGGATGCTAGACCAGGTTCATGCGGGGCCTCAACATATTTACAGCTGCTGTGACTTAATGATTCACCACCAGATGGTCTGTCAGGTCTTAAGGGGAGGAGAGCAAGGAATACTGGGGTTAACGAATGGCGCGCAGGGTTTACTGTTCCCTGCCTTGCTCACACCATGAGTAGAATCACAACATGGTGACAAGCTGACTGTGACACAGCAAAATAGGAGGAGGGGAAGGCTCACACACATAAAACCCAAGTGAAACTATTTCAGCTGCATGCATCCGTTTAGTGAGCGTGTAATTGATACGTAGTGGTCGACTAACATTAGGGGAGTTCTGCACTAACATGTAGGGATGTAGTACAGTAATGATTAAGGAAGATTAATTACTGTCTGAGTTCACGGACCTAACGATCCCCAAATTACAATGGATAACCATCACAGCGCCTCATGCACTGAATTTCTGCTGTGGTCTTGGTGATGCTGGTATACCAAATGCCATGGCCAGGCATAGAAAAGTGTGTCTAATATACATTCACATACGGTGCACATTACTTGACAATAAAGGACTGCTCTGTTACTGATTTGTATTTACTATATGCATTTTATTATTAGTTTTAGAACAAACTTTTACTTATTAAAATAAGTTTGGGGGCCTGTAAGATGGCTCAGTGGGTAAAGACACTTGCTGCCAGCCCAAAGACCTGAGTTCGATCCCTGGAAACCACATGGTGGTACTTATAATGTGTGGTGTTACATCAACAGAAGATATGCATTTCATGCTTACCACGTTGTTTAATTACATCGTTTTCTGTTGTGTTGGACTTAACCCCATTTTTGAAATCCAGATTGCCCCTTTGTTTGTGTCATACAACCAAGGTATGTATGAATATGTTTACCTTGTGATTTTCACACAGCAACAAAAATCTGCCAAGTATGCAGTCTTAGCTTCCTATTGCAGTGCTAAGACACCGGCCCAAAACTACCAAGGGAGGAAAGGGCTTATTTCAGCTAACACTCAGGCAATAATCCTTGACTGGGTGAAATCAGGAAAGCCTGGAGGCAGGAACAGAAGCTGCGTACTGGCTGCTCCTCGTGGCTAGCTCGGCACGCTTTTTTATACAACCTAGAACCGTCTGCCCAGGAGTGGCATTGCCCACAGTGGGCTGGTCATCAATCAAAGTGCTGTCCACAGACCAGTCTGATGGAGGCACTCTCTCAGCCGAGGTTCCGTCTTTTCAGAGGACTCCAGCACAGACGGGTGTCTCAGAATACATGACCACTTCTTTCTAGGTGGGGACCTTATTAGCAGTCTAGATGCATGAAATTGTTCCACAAGCCAGAAGCCAATATTGTAGCCCATAGAATAGTAAATCTTTTATGTAAACTGATATTTCCAGTAGCTGTACCTTCATCTGTTCCACCTCATATAATTTTAATAACTTTGAAATAAATGCCACTGTAAACCAGACAGCTATACTCTTTGGAGTGAATGGTTCTCAGTTAGAGAGCTTGGACAAACACCCACCTCTTTCATTTGGAGTTCTTGGTTATGAGGCCTATTCTTAATGATTTGAGTCTGCCTTAGGACAATGTGTGTCATTTATAAGACCTTTTGTTTAAATATTAAAATATCAAGAAAAACAAAATATCTCAGGATGTTCCCTTGACTTCCTTTGGCTTCAGTTCTAAGGTTGTCTGATGCCTTGAGTTCACTTCTCAGCACCATATGGAATATACCCTAATCTGATTTTGTTAGTCAGCACTGTTTTCTTTCTAGGTCAAACCTTTCTGTGCTGACCCATATACAATTTCAAGTTTCAATTTTTAAGGATCTTTTTATTAAAATGAGCACTATAAAATGCGTGCTTAGTTGTGTCTATATGTGTGTTCTTGGGGTATGGGGGTGTCTCATTATGCACAATTGCAAACCCCTTTATGTAAATGAGCGTTTCTTTACTGTTCCAACAGGCTTTAAAGGAGTCACATCTCCAATCCAGAAATCCCACAAAAGTGAGGGTCATGCTTCATAGTAATTGCTTTTCTCACTGGAATAATATGAACACTCCAGCATATTGTTTCACAGAAAGTAAGGAAGGAGCAAGGTGCTTGATGGCCCGAAGTTGAGACTGAATGCTGTCAAGGCCCATTAATAATTTTCATCTACCATATATAAATTGTAACACATAAATTGAGCTGTATGGAGGTTCACCTATGAGATAACTTCGGTTCCTAGTTAGCCTCATTGCCAATATTCTTTTGGAAGTCTGAGCTCATAGATTCTTATTAGATAATAAGATGATGACTTATGCAAGTGAGTAAAGAAATCATTTTTCTTGTTCTTCAAGTAACCTGGTTCTGTGAAGCAAATAATGAGGGCTTAGAAAATTGGTTTCCTTCCAGGGTTGAGGCCAATCCATGTAAAAGGGCAATTTAGGCTTCTCTATTGCTATGATAAATGCCACGCCCCAAAACTACTTCGGAAGGGAAAGATACACTCGGCTTACGTGTCCTGCTCACAGTCTGCCACTGGGAGACATCAGCGCAGGAGACCACGCAGGGGCAGAGGCAGGACCATGGAAGAAAGCTGCTTCCTGGCTTGTTCTCCATGGTTTGTTCATCTTGCTTTCATGTTCCAGCCTGGGCCATCTGACCAGAGGTGGGACTGCTGGGATAGGTCCTCCCGCACCCATCATTAATCAAGAAAATATCCACACAGCCCTGCCTAGAGGCAATCGGATGGAGGCAACCCCTTGAGTAAGATTTCTTTTTGCTTGGTGATTCTAGCTAGCAGCGAGTTGACAGAATGGAACCATCACCAGGGTATATGCTTTCGTTTTATGTTAGTCAATTAAAGAAAGAGATCGGGCCTCACATCCCAAGGCCCCAATGGAATGAAGAATCCTGGCTGCACAGTGGAGGTGTGTGGAGAACTTGAGGGAAACTCTGCCTCCCTTGCTTTCTCTGGGACTCCTGGGGACATTGGCTGAGTATGGTCTGGACGCTGGATGTTTTAAAAGTTGAAAGGCTCTAGAAAAGTGCCCTGGTTTACAGGGAAATGGTGAGTCCTTCCCTCCAGTGTCCTTCAGATCCTCAGAGGCACGCCTACCCACCTTCTGCTTGGCTGTGAACTTGGAAGGTCTGGGGCAGATCCGTGTCAGATAAAATTTTCATTTCGGAATTTTTCTCCTAGATGTAATCTTCTGTAATCTGGCACTGGAATGCCATTTTTGAGACAGGAAAGAGTGTAATTTCTGTGTGCAACAAATTCCTTCTGAGCCTTTTGGAGTTCCGTATTTTTCACAGGGATCCTCCTATTTAGAAGCTTTCGAACCTCTCCTGAAGATTTGAATTCAAATCTCCAGTATAAAGCAATAGTAATTATTAGGATAAGTCATCAAGCAGAATGTAGGAGCCAGAACAGAGACCCCGGCCTGATTGTCCTTGATGAGGGTTTGAGTTTTACATATCGCTACGTTCAGGAGTCATTTATTAATTCTATGCAGTTGGGCATCATGCACTCATTTGTATTTTCATTCACCAGCCATCTGCTGAGTGTCTTCTCAGGCTTGGCAACAAATAGTGAGTAGATTACACAGTCCCTGTCCTCAGTCTCGTAGGAGACAGAGAAGGAAGGGACAGTTGGGCGCTGTGGGAATGTGTGACAACGAGACAAGAGCAGGATGCCATGAAAGATAAGGAACACCCGACTCCAGACGTAGCCGCCGGGTTGGAGGATGGTAATACAGAAAGCCTTTTGGGAATAATAATAATAATAATAAAATTCTCTTTGGGGAGGGAGTCAGCTGCGGTTTTTGGACTTTGACTATAGAAAAACAAATCTTGCTATTCAAGATGAGTGCAGTTATCTGGTAACATCCAGGTGATCGGCTCTCAGGACTTATGTTCAGCTTTGAGGTCACAGCTGCTGTGTCCCTTCTACATCATTGTGCAGAGAACAGAGTAAACTATAGGAGGAAAGGGAGAAGAAGGTTAGAAAAGTCTGTGACCCAGATCATGAGAGACAACCATCATCAGAATGCTGGCTTCTACACAAAGCGAAACAAGCTTAAAAAAAAAAAGCATCCAATGACACGAACGATTGTGTTTGGTATCCTTGGCTCTCAACTTTGCTACTACTCCCTAGCTAATGATGCATGGACCCTCTATAGGACTGGCATCTAGCAAAGCAATACTCTGGCTCGGTGACTCCTGGCCTGACAACGTTGGGCAGTTTCTGTGATGCAGGAGTTCCCAAGAATCTGAAGATTTCATGTGTGACTTCAGTAGTGTTAACTCTTCAAGGATGAGACTATGTGGATTTTTGTACCCCATGGTTTTGGAAGTCAATGAGCTTCATGGTTAGGAAGTCTGGTGGAGGAAATGCCAGAGACTCGCTAGGGTTGGTGGGGAGAACAAAGAGGGTTTGATACTCAGATGAAGACACATTGCTACTTACACTGAGAGTTATGACTGCCTTCCCTGGCTTGCCTCATCCGATTATCAGTGAGATTGGCAGAAGCCATGGAATGGCCCTGGCTGGTGTGCATCTCCAGATCTGAAGCACAGGCATTTACTTCCTAGTCTCTGTCTCCTAAAGATTTCCATGCCGAGAGACAAGCTGATCCTAGATGTAGATGTTCAAAAAGGGGAATTTTATTTAGAGTAAAAGTAATTCCTCTTTAGAGGAATAATTTTCTGTTCAGAAGTTTCGAAGATTCTGGTTTTCAACTAACTGTTCTTTCTAGGATTTAATTCCTGTAATTACATCTTAACATGTCTTGACAAGGCCTACATTCGATAGCTTCTTATTTAGTTGCAGACCCTATACCAGGCCCATCTGTGCTTGGAAGTCCACCTCTAATAGATTTTGAAGCACAGAGACATTCTTATCAATATCAGGTGGGCCCAAGGAATGCCAATACTCATGAAAGAACTCTGTTCTAGTCTGTATCTCTTCCCTACTCAAGTCTCCAAGCTGCATATGCTTCATCATTCTTGGTCCTAAGTTCATGGTGGAGACAGTGACATTACCAACACTAACTGAGTAATCTGAGAAGACCTGACAATTACAAATGGTAATGATGAATGCAGGTATAAGAGTAGTTAGCATTACTACTAAAAAGCAGGGAGACAGCACAGAAGAAAATGATCAAAACTGTTAGCAGTTGAAGTGGCCCACAATAATGAATCAGTTGACAAAATCTGAATATAATGGGTTATGTGTCTCCAAAAAATTATCCCCATCATAAAAAACCTCATATCAATAAGTCAAAGAAGCAAGGCACATAGCATCTGCCTGTCACCTCACAACATCAGAGGTCGAGTCAAAAGGATCTTGAGTTGGAGGCCAGCCTTGACTACAAAGCAAGTTCCAGGCTGGCCTGGAATACCTAGACCTGGCATCAAACAAAACAAAACACAATAAATAAATGAATATAAAAACTATGTAGCTTGGCAGAGGGGCACACTCCTGAAATTCTAGCACTTGGGGAGGCAGATGGATCTTTGTGATCCAGCCTCATCTACAAAGCAAGTCCAGGACAGCCAAGGCTACACAGAGCAGCCTAGCTCAAAACAAAATAAAAATGACTATCTATGTAAATACGCCCTTATTTTTTAAAATGAAAGCTTTTATAAAGGATAAAGTGTAGTAGAAGTATCAACACTATTCATTTTTGACAGTACAATAGTGGCTAGTTTTAATTTCCTACAAATATTTTTCTGTATTTTCTCTAAATAGTTCCTATTTTTCCAGACTAAAAATGTAATCAGGAATGCCAAGTAAAAGCAAGTTTTAAGAAAAATAAATAAAAATGATGTTAAAATAAAAGTTTTTCCTATAGCATAATTTTCCCAGAGAAAATTTTTTGAGAAAAATAAATTTAGAAAGTCACCTAGTATTAGTGTTGGCTTTTCTTTGTGAGAATATGGTGTGCTGTCAACATTGCTCATAGAGTTATGACTTAAATAACTAAACCAGTCATAGTTAACCTTAGAATGGGGCCTACAAGTTTAATGATACTGTCTTTTCTGGTCATCATGACTAAGACTGTATAAGCACAGCCAATTTAATTCCTTGGTATAAGCTGGCACATTTATAGGACCCAGATCTAGTCTCTTGAGGCTCCTTTTTTATTGCAAAATGGGGGGTGGTAGTGGGATAAGAATCATTTTGTTAAGGAGACAGAAAAGACAAAAAGAAAGAGGTGAGGGGAATCTTAGGACTGAAGCACTGAGAAGATGGTAGAAATGATTAGAGATTCCTCCTCTGTCTTTTATAAATGGAACACCTACAAGATGTTCAGACATATCCACGTTTTTAAATTAATTAACTTATTCACTTTACTTCCCAATTGTAGCTCCCTCCCTTTTTTCTCCTCCCTACCCCATCCTTCCTCCCTCTCCAGTCCCTCCTCCCTGATCCCTCAGAAAAGGGGACCTCCCTCACCAGCCCACCCTAGCACATCAAGCTGCATCAGGACCCAGCACATCCTCTTCCACGGTGGTCAGGCAAGGCAGCCCTGCCAAGGGGAAGTGATCAAAAAGCATGCAGCTGAGTCCATGTCAGAGACAGCTCCTGCTCTCCTTACTTGGGAACCCACATTCACATTTAATCTTACTGTTTTAAGTCTTTGTGGATGTTAGTAAATGTTTTCCCTGCATCCTTTTTCCTCCTTCTTTATTAATGGTAGTAAGCATTTTATGTGTTTATTCATTACTGTTTGAGCCATCATTTCTGTAAGTCTGAGTACAGTCTCTAGTGTGATTAATTCATTTTACAAATAAAGAAGCAAACATGGAGAACTAATTTGCCTGAGTTTGATCACACTGTGAATTATGGAACTACCTTCATAAGTGATTCTGAAAACATGTCTCCATATCTTTGGAGGTACATCCGAGTGACACTGACTACTTTGTCCATAGTGTTTCCCTACTCAGTCACTAAAGAGTGAGAGGCAAAGTGATTTACTCCCGACTGTGGTGATCGCAGGAGAACACAAACCACTTGCCTCACAATCTAAGTGCATTAACTGTGACTTATGTTGGAGACTAATGTTGTCAGGGCAGAAGGTGTGAAACAGTGCAGGCTTAGGTGTGTGCAGGCTTTATGGGAGAGGAGAGTGATGGGAAGCAAGAGAAAGAATGGAAGATGTGTTTCTGACGACCTGGTTCAGGGGAAAATTTAAGAATATGTTTGCAAGGGGGTGTCCACACCCAAGCAGTAGCTTCCTGAGGGACTCTGGGTCCCCATTTCCCAGAGTATCTAGGAGGTTCCCTGAAGGGCAGGGAAGATCAGAGAGTCACACCACCCCAGGACAAGGAGAACAGAGATGATGTGGTACTGTTACTGACACACTTGTAGGGAGGGAATAGGAAAGAAAAGAGCAAAAGTGCTGCCCAGGATCATGGTGTCATGGTGGGTCTCTGGCCTTCTTCCCATCCCAGTGCTTTGTCTCAAGGCTTAGACTTCAGTGTGGAAGCACCCCACCATGGCTAATGGAGGAACATCACAGGGAATACTCTCCAGGGAAGCTAGCTAATGATTCAGATCAATATATTTGAGTCTTATGACCTAGTGAGTCTTTATCCTTTGAACTTTTCAAGAGAGTGACTTCACAGCGGCAGTGTCTATGTGTAATCTACCTTTGAGTCTCCGTAGACACTGATGTGGTAATTTGCTCACAAATACAAGATAAATGAAAGATGACTTTGCGGGATTACACTGGAAAACCTAAAAGATTACCATTTTACAATCATAGTTGGGCTTAATTCTTACTGGCTACTTTTCCTGGACTTGCCACAATGGGCCTCCTCAGTCCTCAGTTTGCCTCTTACTGGGAAATTCTATTTTGGTCAGTTTTTTAGCGATTTTTCTGAGATTATAATAGAGTTATAACATCCCTCCTTTCCATTTCCTCTTTCCAAACCCTTCCATATAGTCTTCCTTTAAATTCATAGTCTATTTTCACCAATTTATTGCATGTATGTTATGTATATGGATACACATATATTTTCCTAAAAATAACTGATTCTGTCCATATGCCGTTATTTGTTTGTATATTTTCAGGGCAGACACTTTGGTATTGAACAACCAATTGGTGTGCCCTTCCCTAGGGAGGACCACTTCTCATGCTCCCAGCACTACTCAGCTGCCTGTGGTTCTTTGTGTATGGTTGAGGCCCTGTGGGCTTTTCCTCATCTTTTGAACAGCTTTTATAATCTAGTTGTGAGAGAACTTCAGTACTTTGTCTGATCTATGTTTGGTGCAAGATGTTTGAGAAGATGGCTGAAGCGGGCACCTGATTGCAAAAATAATCTAGCTGTAAGTAAGCCTAAAATTAGATGACTTGCTACTTTTGTATGCTGTTTCCTTTTAGAATCGATACTGCCTGTGTTTCCTCAGTGGAATGTACATCTCAAGTAGCTTTTCCATTTGGTCAGATAGTAAGCAAAATGGGATCACCAGTCCACAGAAAGGACCACTGAGACTTCTAGCCAGCATTTTCTATTTCTTATTTGTTTCTTCTAAGTACTAATGTAGACTAAATCCTACTTACGCTTTAAAGATCAGCATCAGAAGTTTCAATCACTGCTAACCTGTGACCAGATAATGTCCTTTGGCTTCGACCGTTTGCCCCATCATCCTTCTATTTTACAGCAGAAGAACTTTATGTTTTACAGGTTCAGAGGTAGATTTATTGGAGACCAAATCACTCTTAAGTAGTAGAATTTGAATACATGTCTGTTTTAAGTTCAGCTTCTGCTTTCTTTTTTTTTCACTGCAGTCCTTCAGAGTCCCTCCTAGTAAGATGAGAAGACTTTGCCGTGTGGACCCTCCACCCTAGGTGGTTCTGGCGAAAGGTTTGCACAAAAATCTAAATAAGCCATGATGACTTCAATCACTTTTTAGAAATCTTTATTTTCTAAATTGAAAACTATATATGAACTATATATATATAGTTCATATATATTCATATATATATTCTGATCGTATATATATATATATATGATCAGAATGATTTGTTATATATATATATATATATATATATTACAAATCATTCTGATCATGGTTTTCTCTCCACCCACCCCACCTCATTTGCTTTATTCTACTCCTCAGAGCCACCTCAAAAACTCCAATAAAGCCAAAAGCACTATCAGTGCAAGCCTGTGGCCATCTGAACCCATCTCCACTCTAGTCAGAAGCAAGGGCAAGGTGCTTCGAGGGGGATTTGCAGAAGACTGATTTTCCAGAAGAGCTAAATGTCAAGGAATTATGTATTTTCACAGTTGATGAGGATTTTTCTAAGAGCTCTTTAAGATCTCTCCAGAAATATGAATCCAACAGAGCACAGTAAAGAAGGTTGAGTAAGACACTAATCTATTTTGAACATTAAGAATTATTTTTGGAGCCAGACAGTGGTGGCACATGCCTTTAATCCCAGCACTTGGGAGGCAAAGGCAGGCAGAGCTCTGTGAGTTCAAGTCCAGCCTTATCTACAGAGCTAATTCCTAGACATCCAGGGCTATATGAAGAAACCCTGTCTAAAAAAGAAGAAAAAAAAAAGATTTTTGGCCTAGTGTGATTGTACGCACCTTTAATCTCAGCAGAAGGGGAAGCAAAAGCAGTTGGTTCTCTCTGAATTTGAGGCTATCTTGGTCTCTATAGGGAGTTCCAGGCCAGCCAGGGCTACAAAGTGAGACCCTGTATCAAAAATAAATTAATTAACAAAATATTTTGAAGTTATTAAAATGCATGTATTGTAAGACATTAAAGCAAACAGAGGTACATAAAAATAAGAATTATTTTGGGGTTTGCATGATGGCTCACTGGGCAAAGTGCTTGCTTGTGTGAGAAAGGGGGCTTGAGGTCAGAACCAGTATGAATCCAGATGTGGTAGTGTGCACCTGTAACCCCGGTGCTTCTGTTGCAAAGCAGGGGTAGAGGCAAGAGAACCCACAGAAGACTGTGGGCCAGCTAGCCTGGCATGTGCCGCTGAAAATAACCAAAATCCCTCCTTCACTCACGGAGGGAAGTGAGACTAATACCTGAGGTTGTAGTCTTATGACCTCTACATGTGTGCTGTGACATATGCATGTCCAAGTATGTGTACACACACATCACAAAAACACACAAAAGTTAAAGAGCTCTCAGTGATAGACTGCCATTACCTCATCCACATTTAGTTAGGATGCATGTGTGTGTGTGTGTGTGCTTTCCCATAACTTAATTTTGAAATAAGAGCATATCCTGTATTTCATTTCATAGTTTACAACATATGCTGCATATAGATGTTTGTGTCCAGCAGTCAGAGTGTTCTGTCATTAACGGGACGAATACTGCTTCTCTCTTATCCTTATAAGGATTGTAAAGAGTTGCCATGACAAATACGCCTTTGTTGAAAGTATGCAAGTATAGTTTTACTTTAAAATAAAATAAAATAAAAAAGGCACTCAAAGTTTTGATGCAAATGCTGGTGTATTGATGGACAAAGGGATGATAGTCAAATCATATGGTATGTTTCAAAGAACTTAAGGATAGGGAAGTAGCTTCTCATGATCTGCGTATTATAAGGAACATGAAAGTGAGGTCAGGCTTGGCAGGAAAATTGCTGGCTACAAGCTTTTAGGACAATTAAGAAACAACAGGATCACTCTGGCACGAGCTTCAGCCAGTTGGCAGAAAAATGCCTCTCCTGCTGCTCTCCTGGTGACTGGTAATTCAATGTAAGAAGCTAAGACTGCCTTTCATGTCTGTGGACAACTTCTTTCCTGAAGCTTGCGAGTCTTGTTGAATTGTCATTGGTAATGGAGCATCTTCCCTGTTAGCGTAAGTTTGGCATCTATAGGGATTTATTTCAGCACCCACAAAACAAACATTGACTTGTGTCCACAGTTAGAAATCCCTGCAAACTTGCTCCAGTCTAGAAATGAGATTTCTGCCCCTCCCCCACACCAAAGACTTTTCTTCTTTCAGCTTTTGTTACTGTATCCAGAGGCTAGGGCCATGTTCTATATGATTAGTGACATTCTAATGGGCAATTCTGAAACATTAAAAATAGCTCACAGTCCCTTGTTATTATCACTGTTGAAAGTCCAAGGACTTAGAAGTCCAGTTAGGATATTATTAACTTAAAATATCTATACTCACTGAAATTATAAGCTGTCAATAAATATTACTTTTCTTCCAGATTTCATTTACAGTTTCTCCTGAAGCCTCATTGTTGACCATTCTCCTGCTGCTCTCCAGGGCAGAGCCAGTAACTGCTTTCTGGTTTGCCTCTAAGAGCCTGAAGCTGAGACACTGAACTGTCAGTACCTAATACCCGAGAACTCTGCATCCCCAGACCCAACCAGCCCCAGATGGCAATTTAAGCAAAACAAACAAACAAACAAAAACCCTCTATCTGTACTGGACAAGGACAGCCTTCTTTTTTTTTCTTTTCATGCTTACTTCAACAATATAACAGTTATTCATATGGCCTCTGGGTTTTATTAGGTATTATCAATAATCTAAAAGTGACTCAGACTATGCTGCGGCTCGTTTGTAAATTATATACAACCATACCATTTTATATGAGGGAATGAGCAGTCAGAGCTTTTGGTATTTTCTGGGGCCCTGGAATCAACTGTCCATCCTGTGTGTAGAGGGGTCCTCAGGAGCAGTCATCCAGGGAAGTCTGGTGGCTTTTTGCATGACATTCACTTGGGGCCTCGAACAATGTAGGAACATAACTCTGGAGGCTGATGAAACAGGTGACAACTGCGTGCATTAGAAGACACTTTCAGAATTTCACCAAAACACAAAGTGTCCACGAACCCTAACTCTTTTCTATCTAAGGCTGTTGTCTTTGACTTCTCTTGTTACAAAGAGGTCGGTAGCTGTTTGTGCAACTGAGAGAGGAAACCATCTCCTGCTGTTCCCTGTGTCATGACAGAAGCAAAGAGGGAAAAGATCATGCAATTTTAGCTCCTCTGCCCTCCCCATATTTGCTTAGGTAAGAGCAGAGTTTCTTAAACAGGCTGCCTGGAAGACCACAAAAGCTTGTACCAAGAGCAAGCTTCCTGACACCTTTAAGCCTTGGTTTCTGTATCTGTATAAACGGGATGACAATTGCCCTTGATTACAAGGCTGCTGAGTCATCTAAAGCAATATGGAGGGAGGGCTTATAGACGGTAAGTACTCTAGGCAGGTTGCTGTTGAGCAAACTCAAATGCAGCCATTTGAGTTGACTTCTGTCGAACACCTACTGTATGCTCACCCTGTTAGAAAGTTCTCTAACAATAGACCGCTAGAAACACTCAGTCTTTGTTTATCTGGTAAGGTGATTAGGGTTTTGACATATTTAATGAGACTGTAGTCATTCTCAGTGTTAGAGGTGAGATGGCTGAATGTTAGACTAAGCTGGACCCAGGTCACAGGCTAGCGTTGTTTTTCCTTCTGGGCTATGTCTATTTTAATATCCTGAGGATTCTGGGGATCAGTTAGAAAGTAAGAGAAAGGGACTGTTAGTCTTTGCCTTTCACTTTTAGCAGCCTTTTAAATTTTAATTTTATAACCAACATTTAGGAAAATATACATTTTAACAACGAATTAATATAGGATGGTTTTGCTCCTATCCATACTCTAATTTCATAGACTTCCAAGAAAGTCTAAAGGCTCTTGATGGTTTACAAACGAGGGGCTTTCCTCGCTCTTTTCCTTTGATTCTAAAGCAGCAAGTTGACTCCTCTTCTTCCGGGAAGCCTTTCTAAGTCATTACAACTACTACTGTTCCTGGTGCTCCTCCAGGGACCTTTCCAGAGCTTTTCTTTCTTCTTCCTGGGGATGGGTTCTGACTGACATCATTCTCCAGGAACACAAAGGGCTCCCTGAGATTGATTCATCATGCAGAGAGTCTGCAAAGTGTCTCTTCTTTACTGACTGTGTCTTAATTCAGAAACTCATTGCAGGGGATGCACCGTGCTTCTGTTCTACTTTTCCTTGCGGTTGGCTTTTGAAAAACTCAGCTATTTCAGCAACTGCCTGGAAAGCTTTATTATCCCCATTCACAAATGTGGTTTTGTATCTTTTAGCCAATCATTTCTTATCTCTCGTTACTTCTGCTCCTTTTTTATTCAAATCAACCAGCATCTGTTCCAGGACTCAGTGCCAAGGTGCCGCCCAGCTCAGAGGAATGACTCTTTGATCTTTTTCTTTTGCCTCATCTTGGTACTGACGCACTGGTTACCACCGAAATCCCTCCACATTCTCACGCCCCTCTTTGCAGATTCACTCCGGAATTTTTACAAAGAAAGGAAAATTTTTAAATGGAAAGCTATGAGGCTTATTCATATAGATGCTGAAGGAAGACAACCCTAAGCTACGTGATTGTGTGGGTCTGCTTAATGGGCAGAGATCATGCCAATTTAGAAGGGTACAGGAGTGATTTGGACTTAAGCCCCTCCCCTGTGGTGGGTCTCTGCTAAATTTCTTAGACTTTTTCTATTCGGGTAGCTTTTTCACACCTCGAGCAAAGTGGTAGTAGCTACTTCTATAGGCTGAATGGAATGCAGTTAATGCCATAGGAGAGGGCATAGGATGTTTACTTACCAGCCCAGCCTGTGATGTTTGCAGTGACTTCATGTTACCTCTGGGTGCATACAGGCTCTCTTTTAAATGGTACTGGTAATGGTTTTTACAGTTTGCCACGGACTGAAATAGAGTTATCATCATTTGTGTGTTTATGGTATTTTTCTGATGTCCTGTGCATGTGGGTCTTCTAGAGTCTAAATCCCCATTTCAGACATTTGTTAAGTTTCAGGGGGAGTCACAGAAGAGTTCTTAAGGTGCTGAAAAAGAACTTTTCAACCATTCAGTCTTTCAATCAATGAGCACTGACCTATCACCTGGCCTATGTCAGGTAGTGACTTTATGTGGCCCAACAGTACTGCCTCGGGAAGAACAGACACGGGCCCTTCTTCTCAGGCATCAGAGCCCATCAGATGGCTTTCACCACAGCAGTAGCTTGAATGTAGTTATGAAGCTACTCATTTGCCTAAAAGTTGTGGGGAAGGCTCTAGACCACTGGAAGTGGAAGAGATTAAGAAAGATTCTGTGATTCTCATGGGCACTTCCTCTCCCAGGTACTTTCCCCAGGCACCCGGCCCTTTAACCCACAGCCAGGAATCCAATAAACCCATCCATCCTATCATGTAGACGTCTGTGCCCAGTGTAAAATAAGAACAGCCAACTACTGCCTATGGGCAAATCTTATCTGCTGCCTGTGTCATATGGCCTCTGTGCATTTGAAAATGCTTGGGTGGGTGGGGGGGGGAAGCAAAATAATGAAAATAGTTTGTGAGACAAGAAAATTAAGAGAAATTCAGACTTCAGTTTTCGTGAATAAAGTTTTATTGGCACACGGCTTGGCCTAGTTTGGATGTACTATGCACGGCTGTTCTTGAGCTGACAACAACCTACAGAGGTTATATAGACAGCAAGGCCTAAAACACTTCTTATTTAGCGTTTTGAAGAAGAGTTTCCTAACCTCAGGTCTAGAAGACCAAGGTGTTATGACTTCATAGGGTTTGCCAAGCCATCCTTTGACTCACTAAGAGGCAGAGTGACCTCAGTTAGTTGTCTCTCATTCCCAGCATTCATTCAGTGCCTAGGAACTGCAGAGAATGCTCATGTATAGACTGGTTTGAACTTTCTTCAACCACAGAGTAGGCAACGTAATTCATTTTCTACCATGGAACTTTAGTTGTTTCCAGAGAGCAGTGCTTTCTTGCCTTTTTATCTTAAATTACAGGTGACCCTGGTGGTTGGAGAGGTGGCCCAGTTGTTAAGAGCACATGTGGCTCTTACAGAGGAACAGAAATCAGTTCTTAGTACTTACATCAAGAGGCCCTCAACCCCCATAATTCCATCTCCAGAGAAGCTGACACCTTTTTCTGACCTCTGTGGGCTAACCCTAACCCTGTACTCATGCGCATCCATCACACACACATGTAATCAAAAGTAAATGTCATTTTGAAAATACAGTTACCTAAAATCCAGCTTTCTTTGCTGTCTTCCTTCTCCCCTGGTAGTGTCTTTGTGGACAGCCTCTGTGGTATTCTGACAAGGGCTGCCTCTCCTGAGATGCATCCTGCCTCTGATCACTGGGATCCAGTGTGCTATGTTTCTGCTTACTCTTGCTGCTTTTCAGTGTGAAGATGCTTCGTTACTTCTTGTAGGCACCTGGACCTCTCCACGTCGCATTGCCTTGAACTCATCAGACGTGCGGAAGCTACACTGATCTTCTGTTGCATTGATCTTCTGTGTTTTCTCGAGGCCTTCTGAATTCGAGTAGAGAAGTCTACACTCCCTTGCTTCATCCTCTCCAGACCTAGGCTGAGAAGCAGAGCTGCCTGGCACCTCCCTTGTGATTCATGATACCAACCAGAGTCTCAAACTGGGACATACACAGCTCTCGTTCAACCGTAGAGGCATCTTGTCTCTTTTTAAGAACAGGATGTTTTCTCCTTGGGGGCTGTGGTCTGAGAAGCTGGGAGCTAGCTGGCTTCTGCTCCACGGGCCTTTCAAGAAGGAGACAACTTGACATTTCCAGTTCTGTGCAAGCTCCAGGCAGCTCCAGTCCAACTTATTGGTGCTGTGGTATTCAGCAACCTCAGGCCAGACCAGACAGAAAAAGCAGCCCTGGAAAACCAAAAACCTGAAAAACCCAAGACAGAGAAAGCCATTACCCAACCCCCACCCACCCCTAGAAATCTAAGTACACTAAACCTATTGAAGGACTTGCCAGGAAAATGCAATTTTCAGTTTTCTCTGTGGTTCAATTTATCTTCAGTGCTCAGTAGTCAGCTTGAATTAGATCCAGAAGCAGATACAATTCAACCCTTTCTCTTTGAAGACAGCAACCCCCACTTTCCTGTCTGTGGCCTCACTGTCCTGTCCCAAGTACTGGCATTTCCCATGTCAGGAACTGCTGTGCCTCTTCCCGTGAGACATCTGAACTGGGTGCCACTTGTTTCCCTCCTCCCATATATGAGTGATTGCATCTTTTCTGCCATGCTTCACTGAAGATGAGGGGAAGCTACTTGGGACTGCATTTTACTTCTCCGAGTTTGCGTTTTTGAAGATGACAATTTGTCTGCAGCTCATGATCGACCTTGGCCTGAAACACTGTCTCATCTATAACAACCATTCCAGTTTGGCTCTCTGAAAGATAAGGGATGAAGCAAAGTGCAAGGAAGGACGTGGCCATCCAGACAGCCGAGTGACCAAGGATGCGTTTGGAATAGGCACCAAAATACCCACACATGGTTATGCGCCAAATAAAAGAGACAAAACATTTCCTGTGTTTCCGTTGGAAAGAATCAGGGTATCTAACCCCAAAAGATAGGAATGAGATGGAAGAGGGGAGTTCATGTATAGTCACATCCAAATGATAAAGTAGAACCTGATTTCTAGTTTTCATATGGAAATGACATTTTATCCCGCATTGATTGTCCAAATGAGGGCAGGTGTTTAATGGCAGAGCTTTTCGAGATAGTGTGCGGGAAATCTTTCTTTAAACTCTCTCAGGCAGCCAATGTTTAATTAAAGTTTCTCATGTGCCTCCTCAAAGGGTGTCAGCATAATTCGCTTTCTCTTAAGTGGAAGTAGACCGTGCAATTTATTTCTAATGAATAGAAAGTAGCAGAGGTATAGGCCAGTTAGAGTACTTCCCTAGCATGGGGCTGTGTGTTGGAACTACAGCACTAGGCAAAACGGATGATGTAACGGAAGCTCAGCGTTTGGGAGGTGGAGACAGGGTATTAGAAGTGTAGACCACTGGCTCCCTGTTTGCTTTCATTAGCATCACTCGCTCTGTAAGAAGCCAGTGTCATGTCATAAAAACATCTGAGCATTGCTATGATGAGGCCCATGATGAAGACTCAGGTCTTTTATCCATTAGCAGTGTGGATGGCCAATGTTCAATGAAGACCTCTGAGCACAGCCAATCCTTTAGATGCTGTGGTCTCTCCCTATCAGTAGCCTTGAGAGAGAGCCACCAAGTACATTTGCTCACACATTCCTGGCCTCAGAAACTTCAAGGAAAAGTGTTGTTGTTGTTGTTGTTGTTTGGTTTGTTTGTTTGTTTTAAGCTACTAACCTATTGCCTTAGTTAGGGTTTCATTGCTGTGAAGAGACACCATGATCAATGAAACTCTTGTAAGGGAAAACATTCAATTGGAGCTGGCTTACAGTGTCAGAGGTTTAGTCCATTATGATCAAGGTAGGGAACATGGCAGCATCCCAGCAGATACTATACTGGAGAAGAAGCTAAGAATTCTCCACCTTGGTCCAGACACAGTGGAAGGAGACTATATATGTTACCCCGGGCATAGCTTGAACATATATGACCTCAAAGCCCACCTCCACAGTGACAACTTTCTCCCGCAAGGCCACACCTCCTAGCAGTGCCATTTCCTATGAGCCAAGCATTCGAACACGAGTCCATGGGAGCCATTCCTAGTCAAACCATCACACCTATGGAGTGAGTTTCTATGCACCAACAAATAATAAAGTGTTCTTTGGAGAATATGTCACGTGTAGTTTAAGTTTTGTTTTACATGCTATTTGTGATATGCACCTTTATGTCTAATGGTCATTAAAATAACTAGTAAGTTTTCACAATGAGTGGGGAGGGTAAGTGACCACATTAGTATAGTCCTGGGCTATTTGAATGTAACCAGAAATATTCTTAGACACTTAAGGGTACACATTCTGGGGTTTCCCCACATGGGTCACTTGAGTGGCTAAAGAGGAAGTAAAGTCTAATTTACTAATCTCACTTCATTGTAGCTGTAGCATTAAGGGGACATTGTAATGGCTCATATCAGCAAATTCTTCCTATGGAGAGCCGAAGTCTCAGGTACCAACCCTAGAGTCTGAACCACTATAATTACTTGTTTATAGCCATTACAGGGTGTGGCAAAAACTGTCAGATGCAGTGTCACCCAACAGCCAGTGCCAGTTGCCAGAGAGCTGAGTTAAGACAGCTACTTTTACCCCAAATATCAAGTGACATCCAGTTGTCAAGTGACCCCTGCTCAAGTCTTCTCCTGTGAAGTCTCAAACGTCAGAGACAAATCTCCCAACTTGATCCTGTCTAAATTCTTGGCCCACAGCACCTATAACCACAATACCATCATGGTTCAATACCACTAAAACTTGAATAGTTCATTATATAGCATCAGCACGAAGAACAGACATGTGAAAAAACAGTCTTACCCACCTTTTAGATTACTTGACAGCTATTAGTTCAGGAATAAGAACTAACTGACCAACTGACCCTTAAAAGGCAACTTCATTCAGTAAAGGGTGGCAACATGAGGGACCAGGAGGCACTATGATGTTTTATTTTGTTTTGTTTTTAAAGTTTTTCAAGTGTTTCAAGACACGGTTTCTCTGTGTGACCCTGAACTCAGAGTTTTTCCCATCTCTGCCTCCCAAGTGCTGGGATTAAAGATGGGACTGCCCGGCTGACACTCCGGTTTTTCTTAGTGTTGTTTCATGTTATAAATGTTATATCTTTTGAAGATACCATTGAATAACTATCCCATTTGGCTCATTGAATAACTTGTTCGGATGAATAAATGTATATTTTATTCTTGAGTATTTCCCCAGATACACTTTTAAAATATTTTTTAAAAATTTATGTGTATGTCTGTCTGTGTACCATATGCATGCTGCCAGAAGAGGGCATCATATTCCCTAGAACTGGAGTTACAGATGGTTGTAAGCCAGCAGGTAGGTGCTGGGAATCCAACTAGGGTCTTCTACAGGAGCAGCCAGGGCTCTTAACCAGCCATCAAGCTGGCTCTCCACCCCCCACCCCCCACTCCCTGCCATCAATGCACCTTTTGAATTTGCAATTTTGAAAAAAAATCAGAGAAACAGAAAATAACAAGTATTTACCTGACCACCTATAATTAAACCAAAGTTAACATTTTTTGGATATTTTTGCCTTTATACACTAAGGAACAAGGTATGGAATCTAATCAGAGCTTCTACCCCCTCCCCCATACCCATTTAATAGTCATCTTATTCCGGGGTTGGGGTGAGGATGCAAATCAACATCTTGATGTTAATGTTTCTCTCTGCCCTTTGACTTTTCATTGGTTTCAGAATAAATAACTCTGTAAGTTATCTCACAATTTCATTTATTAAGAGCTTATTTTAATTATATTGCTATGAATAAGTAATTTGATTTGATTTGCAGCAACTTGCATTTGTTCTCGATGCCTAATGGGTTAACACTTCTAGGATACATGCTCTCCACCCGGTGGCAAAAGGAGGCACAATGTTGGGTGAGGAGGGGAAGGGTACAGATCCAGGACAAAGTGAGGGAGGGGGTAAGTATGATCAAAACACATTGTATAAAATTCTCAAAGAACAAATAAAAACAAAATAAAAGAAGAAAATATACAGATTTCTACGAAGCAAAAATTTAAACAGTAATGAACTGTAAGAATTAAAGAGTGTTCGATAAGTTGAATTTGTTCCTTAGGGTGTCTTTCAACTAAAATCCCAGAAATTTCTGTATTCTGGGGACTCTGAGATCCCTAGAGAAAAAAGTTTTCTTGGGGTTAGTGCTCTAGCATAGAGCAGAGGAAGGCTCTGAAGGAGGATTGTAGCATTAGAAACAAAACAAAAACCAACCAACCAACCAAACAAAAGCACTGGCAGTCATGACAGAAAAATGTTTCCATCTGGATCAGCTGGGCTTCACCTAATCAAACCATACACTACACCAAGCATGTATCTTAGTCATAACTATGCCCACCCTTCTCTTCATGAGAAATGTATCCTAGAAAGTACCCACAGGAAGGCAAGCACTTAAAAAAACCATCTACTAAAGACACTTTTAAGGTATCCCAAACCTGCTCTTTCACACTCTGGTCTTCGTTAATTTCCCAAATGAAAAACCTTAATGTTTTCATCTTGAGTGCCACGTCTTGTCTTATTGGTCCTCTGGTCTAAGGTTGAGGGAAGAAGAAGTAGGCGTATACGCCATAAAAAGCCCAAAAGACATGTTCCCATTGGGAAGGGAACTCTCTAGATGGAAGCACACACATAACTAATTTGGGAGTGGTTTGGACATGGTTTAGACAAAACAGGAAAAGAAAATGGTGAGGTGCCAGGGAGAGCAAAGGGATAGAAGGTCAGAGAAGAAATGGAGGCTGGAAAAAGACTATGGAAAACCTGCTAGATAGCTAATATTTTGTGCTAAGGACAATTGGGAGTTGGCTGAAGGTTTTTTTTAGGGTCATATGACAAGGTATGCTTCCGTTTTCAGAAGACTCTTCCGGCTGTTAAGATGTATTCTGAGCTGGAAAGAATGGGAGCTTGCTGGGTTGCCAGGCACTTCCATTGCTGAGGAGGAGAAATGTGGTGGTTTAGATGGTGGTAATAGAAACAGGATGAGAGGCTTAGAATAGTCCGTACACAGAGTCTATGGGGCCCAAGTCTGTTAGCATCTTCTAATATACCTAACCAGTCCAACTTCCTCAAACCACAGATAAGAAAACTGAGCTTCAGAGAGCAATGTTAAGTCAAGACCTGTGGACAGAGAACCACCAGTCTGATGTGGGCTCTTGTCTCCTGTCAGACTACACTACTTTCAATATTTTTCATGTGTGTGCCTTTATCTCCTTCATTTCCTGACAGCAGAGAAGTTGTCTTATACAACTTCTTTTACAAAGAAGACTCCCATTTTACAAAGGCTTTTGCCAAGCTGTGTGGAGGAGGACTCGGTTCTCCAGACTCGGGATCACTCCACCCCAGGTACATAGAGAGAACCTCCAAGCACCTATTCAATTAAAGTTGGATATGGAAGAATTCCCACTGACATAAAGCAAAAAGCCATTGAGATTCAGACTCCAAGTGGAAGTTTAGAAGTTGCTTAAGAAAACGGGAAATTACTGGAGGACATCCACTTTAGCTCTTTATGGAGGGGAAGACTACAGCCCTGGCTGGGCCTGTTCTACATGGCCCCAAAGCAGAAAGCATCTGCCTACTCCTCTGAGCTCTAAACTAGGAGGGAAAGTGACTTAGCTAAATGCCCACATACCATTCAAGGGTAACAGAGACTAGTGGAAAGGGTAATGGGAGGCCAGACAGCCCTTTAAAACTCTAGGTAAGGGACTGGAAAGATGGCTCAGTGATTCCCAGCACCCACACAGCAGTTCACAAGTGTCTGTAATGGCAATTTCAAGGGATCTGACACCTTCACACTAAATGCACATGAAATAAAAATTAAACAAATTAAAAAAAATCTAGGTAAAATGTCATTGGCTGAGCCTTCTTTTTAGGATCTGGTTTTATTCAGAGGAAGATGCAGCACCACATGGCAGCTTAGGCAAAAGCAAAGCAAGGGGCTGGCTTCACATGCCAAGTTCTGCCTTAAGCTTCAGGCTAAAATAAAAGAAATCAAGATGCTTTGAGTATATGTGTTATTGGACCCACTTCACTAAAGCAAGAAAGCCCCAAAGATTTAGTCCCTAACCAGTTATCTATGTTAACTGGGCATTGCGTCATAACCTGGAGTGGAGAATGTTTGCTCATTGACCTCAACCACTCCTATGTTGTCTCATTTGGGAGCCAAGCTTGACAGAGAATAACTGTCGGATGAGCAGACTCAGTCCAGGTAAGGGAACCCTTCCCATCTGCTATAGTTGGCAGGATCCAACCTAGCCATCTGGAAAACTCTAATAAAACAAAGATGCCACTTGGTTTCATGGAGCATGCCAAACACCTGTGTCTGCTTTTAGCCATGAAGTTACTGAAAATCAAAGTTAGATGGTACTAATGACAAATGAGTTTGAAATCAGTCCCTGTATCCCACAGCCACCATTCCTGGAGGGATGTGAAATGTTGGAAGGAGTCTCCTCAGGTCCATTCAGTTGAGTGTGTGCTCAGCGTCACTCTGTGTCCATTCTCTTCCTCTGTCTGGCATCTGACACCTTGTTGCTGCAAACAGGTTTTTGAAATTTTCCCAAGCAGTTTTACCACTGAGAGCCAGTGTTGTTGAATAATCCCTTTATTGTCTATGGAGCCCATAAATCCTTCTACTTCTTTGGAACACCATCCCATGACTCTGGAGAAAAACAGCTGACTGAGCAAAATCATAGGATAAGGTAGGTGGTTTATATGCTAATTTGTCTGTTTTCCAGATGGATAGTTCTTTGAATCCATAGGATGTTGTAGGGACAAGGGACACACCTCAGCATTTGAAGTCTTATGTACGTTCATCCCATTGTCCTTATTACAGTTTGTAACTATGTATTGATTAGTAACTGTTTGATTTCAATCTTATTTTCAATTAGATTATTAAGAAAACAGGGCCTGTGTCTATTAGCATCTGAGACTAAAGCGCAATGGCTGTCTTCAGGAATACTAGTGGCATACACTCTTGTATGGGGAATTACACAATGTGTGAAGAAATGAATCAAAGGAAAACTTTTTTTTTTACCAACTCTGACGTAGCAAAATGAAAAATAAAACAACAGCAGCAATGCCCACAGCTGAAACAGACTCAGGAAAATTAACGGTTATTGTAAGTAGCTATAAGAATGACCCATGTCTTATTCAGAAATGCAGTACTATATAAAAATTTCTTTAAGTTCAAAAAATGATATTTCATTGGTGCTGTCAGGTAGGTCTTAAGAAAGCAAGCTCCGACTAACTGAATATCCTGTATTGTCAGGGCATCACCTCTCAGATGAGAAAAATATCAATTGATACCATTCTTTCCCACCTTCTTCTGCTCTGCTTCATAAGATGAACATTTTGGAAGTTGAGTCTCTAGCCTGAGCCCCGGGTTTTCCTCTCTCCATGGCTCTTCTAATCACCTGCGCTTTTCACGTCCATCTTTTCTCACACAGACCTCTCTCTAAAGCCTGCCCCTGCTTGAGATTCCTGCTTGAAGAACATATGTTTGGGATGCTGTCTGTTTTTATGTAAGACTTATCCTGTGCTCAAGGCAGCCCTTGCTCTACTTGCATTTTTGTGAAATGAGTTCTGCTACATAGACATGCTGGGTACTCAAATAGCAGAAACAATCTGCCGCTGTGTTTCCTCCTTCCTTCATAGATGACTAAAATACTGCTGACCTGCAGCTGTCCAGAAATGAGAGCTTAAAATGAGAAAACGAACTATTTGTAAACAATTAAAATGTAAAATGTAAAACGGTAACCCAGGACAACAATTTGCAAGTGTTAAGTGTTAATAGTGTCTCTGAGGTAGCAAATTCTAAGTGGCAGCGACCTGTAATTCTTTAGAATAGAAGATTTCAAGAGGGTGATTTACCTTGAAAGCATAGCTCAGGTGCCTTTTTGATATGGTTTTGCTGTTGCTATGGAAATTGTCTCTGCAGGAATGTGCACAAATGTAGGCTAGATTGCTAGTGGCATGAATAAGGAGGTGTGGGTGGGGTGGGAACAGGCGTGTTGACACTTGTCAGTCTCCAGCTTTGGTCCTGAAGAGACAGGAACAGAGAGGATGGAGGGTGGTGGATAGTTACCACCCTAGATATCTCAGGTCTGAGGGACCCCAGGACATCGACTCCCCAGATCTGCACTCTGCCATTTGAGTGACCTATTATCTCAGTGCTCCCATGAATAGCATGATCTTTGGCTAACAATGTCATCCTGGTTTAATTGGTCAAAGAGTCCTACGGTCACTGCAGAATGTCATTTCCCCAACAAAATGAGAAAAACATATAGAAGTGATTCTGTAGACTTTTCATCATTGCCCACCCTCCAACACACACACACACACGCACGCACGCACGCACGCACACGCACACACCCGTGCACACAACTTAAGCTATTTTTGAGGTAAGAACGCTTGCTTTCTTCCCACAAACTCCCTACTCCCATCACAGTCCCAGATGAACAGCTATGCTTCTACACACCAAGGAGAAGGAACAAGTCACCTTTTGTAGCTTCACAGGGAGAAACTGAAGTTGCGTTGAATTGTGGAATGGAAGGCAGGCTAGGTTCCCTCCCTAGGGAAGTGCCTAGCTTTCATACAGCAGCAGTCCAGGTTATATCCATTACAAATCTGTGCTTCAGGCTAAAAAAAAAAAAAAAACAAAAGGAAATGAGCGCCCATAGTGAATTCAAGGAGGGTGTATCACTCAAGGGTTCTTGCTAGAAGGATTCTAAATGCAAGGGTTGCTGAAAGGACACTGGGAACATTACAGGATCATTGTGGCAGGATGGAGGAACAGGTATAGAACTTGAATAGGAGCAAAGACTTGCTCAGTCAGATTACAGCTATGAGCGATGCCCTGGAAGCCGGCTTGTTTAGAGACCGCTGCCCCTGCCAAGAGGCACTGAGCCCACCATGGCACCTCTACCACGCTGCTATCATTGCTACAGAACGATAGAGAAACCATGCCTCCTTCTCCTTTCCTAGTTAGCCTCTGGTTCTTGGTACAAGGTGTGTACTGACCAGGCTGCTTTTGGGTGCTTAGGTGCTAGCCGCAAACAAGGCTAGAGGAGTAAGTAATAGTCCATCTCGGCTTCTATGTAAGAAATTGAGTTTTGCCTCTCACTAGTTCACAAATGTAGGGTTGTGGTTTGGACCTGAGACTGCCCCACCCCCATCCCATAGGCTCCTGCTCCTGCGTTGGAGCACTTGGTCCTCAGATGGCCGTGCTATTTGTGAAGACTGTGGAACCTTTGGGAGTTAGGGCCTCACTGAAGGAAGCAGGTCACTGGGGGTGGGCCTTGAAGCTTCACAGGGCAGTCCTGCTTCCTTTTGATGCTCTGATTGCACAGGGCAGGTGACTAGCTGGCTTCCTGATACTGCTGATTAGAATGCTCTCCTCCACTGTAAGCCAGGAAAAAAAAATCTTTCCTCCTTTACATTGCTTCCTTTCAGATATTTAGTCACACCAGTGTGAAAAGTAAGGAACGCCCATAGGAAAGACTTTCAAATGTTCTCAGCCTAAAATTTGTTTGCCACACGGTGAGTATTGTCAAGGACCTTTCTGTATGATCTTTTAAAATAAGATTTCTAACAGTGTATGGTAATTAAAATCAAATCTCTCCAAATAACGCCTTAAAGCACAGCTCTGTGATTGTTTTTTATAAATGAAATAACCTTTAGTGGTCCATTAATTTGGGTCTAGTATCAATAGAGTAAAAGGAAAGGAAGAAGGGAGAGTAGTGACTAGAATTGAGCAAGAGACAAGGAAAGTTCGAGGCTTTGATGGAATCTGCCAGAAATTACAAGCAACCACAGAAAATAGGTGTAAAGTATTAGCCAAGAGAGCCAGAATTCTGATAAGAAACAGAAAGATGTGCCCGCCTCCAATCTAGAAGCATGCCATGGTGAATTCAGGGCCACACAAAAGTGATAACCTCTAGAAATATTGACTCTTGAGTGGTCGAGTCAAGTAGACTCCCAAAAATCCTTGAGGGGACAAGGAGACACATGGAGGTAAAATACACCATCAGGGTCATCTGGTTATTGGTCATTGGTCAGGCAGCTGTCAGAGTGAGAAAACCTGCCAATGTGGTCAGGCAGCTGTCAGAGTGAGAAAACCTGCCAATGTGCCACATTGGCTGCTAGTGATAGAAACCAATGCTCATTTAGCTCAAGCAAAAGGAGACTATGCTTAGGGATGAGGGGTACCCAACTGCCAGGGAAGAGGAGAAGGATAACTGGTCCCCAAAGATCAACTGTCCCCAGCATCCCATGGCTTTATCCCTTCTTTATACTTTTCTCTGAAGAGATGGGCATCACTGCCTTGATTGAGGTCCAGGTTCCTCAGCACAGAGGAGAGTAGCAGGATTTCTCATGGTCTCACAGTCTCATGGTCTCATGCTCTGTGTGTGTTCTTCAGGAGGGCTGACCTCTTTTAACTCTGGTTTCTTAGAGACAATCCGGTGAGCCCACCTCAGTGGGGTGTCTACGTTTAATTTTCTAATCATTTTAAGGGAAGGCTCCTAGTTACAGTCCAAATGCTGACATTTAACCTTTAGGTTACTGCTTAAGAAAGCAAGGTCCTGGTAGATCCAGCCTGTCTTAGTTAGGGTTTCTATTGCTATGAAGAGACATCATGGCCTTGGCAACTCTTACAAAGTAGAACATTTAACTGTGGCTGATTTATGGTTGAGAGGTTTAGTCCACTGTCATCATGGCAGGAAACATGGTGGCAGGCAGGCAGATATGGTGCTGGAGAGGTAGCTGAGAGTTCTACATCCAGATAGCAGGCAGCAGGAAGAGAGTAAACCACTGGGCCTGGCTGGAGTTTCTGAAACCTCAAAGCCCGCCCCTAGTGACACACTTTCTTCATCAAGTCTCCATATCCTCCAAGGAGGCCATCTGTTCTAATCCTTTCAAAAAATGCTACTTCCTATGAGCCTATGAAGGCCATTTTCTTTCAAACCACCACACAGCCCAGTAAAGCCCTGGATGCTATGCTTTCCTTACAACAGCAAAAGACCTAAGCTTGAGGACCTGGGGCAGGAACAGCAAGCTCCAAGTCCCAAGAGTGAAAGTTCATAATGTTGGTGCTTAGGGGTGGTCAGCAGCTCTTTTCATGCTCCACTTAATGTGACATGTTCCCTCTCCCTCCACGGAGCTGTCAGGCAGGCTTCACAAGGGATGAGCTTGGAACTGGTCAAGCATAAAGCAAATGTCTCCTCTTTCCTGACAGGATGCATGCACCCCTGGAGAATGTATCACAGGCCACCTGGAGGCTCACGTAAGGAGAGTGTAAAGGGCAGTTTGTGTTTATACTCCATGCAACCGCCATGGAGTTGTAGACCCTGCAGGAATAGACTCTGATGGAATCATTTTGATATTTATCGGCAGGACTGTACCTTGCAGTGTTGAAAGAGTTAAGAGTGTATATACCTGGGCTAATGTCTGCTAGCCACAGCTACAGAGCCCAGCTTGGCTTGGCTTTGTGGAACCTATCCCGAAAGAGAGAATTAATGATGGGAAGAGTGTAGTTCTCCCTGCTGGTAGTTTTCAAGTGCTAAAGAGGACTGGACAATTGGAAAAGGAGAGAGGGAGGGTCCTGGAAAACTAATATAATTTATCTTGTTCTGTTCCGGGGACATTTTATATGAAGTGCTGAACATTTTATATGAAGTTATTTTTCAAGGACCCAATTAAATCTGTGTTCCTTCTGGTTCCTTTTGGTTCCTTCTGACTCTCTTGTTGTCTCTAATGAGTCATGGACTAGCAGCCTTCTTTTCTAAGGGAAAATAAAGTTACATGAGCAGACTCAACTGCTGTTTGCTACTTTCTTGAGAATGCCATCAGTTCATCTTTTTCTGTTTCCACTTTTATGCAAGTTCCTTACTTTTGGACACATTCTTACTGGGAGAGAAAAAAAATATATATATATCCTTTTAAGGGTATATGTCAACACATCAACTGCTTTGTCACATTCTTTGCTAATGCCAATGTCATCGGAATTTAAAAAGCTGAAGCAAGGACTTGCATTTTGGAACTGAAGGTCACGTGAGCAGTCAGGGCAGACAGCCAGAACCTTCTGTTGCGGAGAATGAAAGCGGAGCTGTGGTGGCCAGCGTTTAAATCCCCTTTACAGTTCTGATCTCCTCCCCCACCTTTCCCAGCCCCTGCGGCCCACTGGAACAAAGGTGGTGTCATATTTCCTGGGCACACTGCCTGCTACCACTCTTTTTTCCCCCCTTTATTCCTTTTTTTTTTTTAAGATTTTTTTTTTTCTTGAGAACAGTCTTAGGCTCACAGCAAAGTTATGAGGAAGGCACAAAGATTTCTCTTCCAAGTAGCTCCACCCACAGCCCTGATGTGAACTGCCTCCCTAACTGTCAGTCTCTTCTTCTACAGGGACTCATGAAGATCACCAGCTCTATGCAATTTCATATATTTTGAAGAAATACAGCTACATATAACTACCTACATCATCCCATGGAATACTTTTATCCCCGGCTCCTCTCCCGCTTCATACCGTGGTCGGTGACCTCCCCACGTCCCTCTTGACCCCTTGCAGCAACTGTCTTCTGTCTCCACATATTCATCTTTCTAGGAGTAGTTCATTGTGAGGCCTGAAAAGATTGCCTTTCCACTCAGTGACGCAATTCTCTTCTCCACATCTTCTCGGGGCTCCATGGGTCGCTTCTGGACACCAAGCATAAGCATCCTGCTTATACTTCCTGCCTCCTCTCTTCCTCACCCCCCTCCCCCCGCCGCCCCGGCCCCAATAGTGTATGCATTCTAGAATCCTTTCCCTGCTATCAACTTCCCGTCTGGGTGACAGAAAATCAGATTACACACCAACATGTAAACATCTTGTTTCCCCACTGGCTTTCTGGTACCCAGTATCCTGCTTGGGCTTCAAGATTTCCTGTTTGAAAACAAAATGCATTGCAGTGACCACCTTGTGTGTACATTTAAAAAAATTCATTCTAAGTAGACACTATTAATAAATTCAGTATGTAGGGTTGTGAATATAAGCATGCAGAGTGTATTTGTCTTTACTTGGGGTTTCTCTTCTGTGTTAACAGTGGTGGTTAAAGCTGAGAAGCTGTTCATATCAGAAAAAATGAAAAAAATTTTTATTAATTAATTCAATTTACATCTTGGGCATAGGTCTCTCCCTCCTCTCCTCCCAGTCCCACTCACCCTTCCACAGCCTCCCTCCCCCTATTTCTTCAGAATAGGGGAGCCCAGGACATTTGCTCATATCAGAAATTTTCACATCAGAAAAAGTACAGAAGCTGTTCTCAGAAGCCCACACTGCAGAACAGTTAGCAGCAGCGTGTGAAGAAGCTATTTCATTTCCATGGCAGCCAGAGTCCAGACGCTCGAGCTTCATAGATTAAAATCAATGCCTGAACTGCATTCACAAAGCCTGAATTGCCTGTCAGACTTCAGGACCAGCCGCACAACGTGATAAATGAGGTGAAGAGCCCTGTCCCGGCCAGGGAGTGTGTGCTGCATTAGTGAGGACTTCGTTTTCTTTTTCAAAGCAGATGCCAAACGGAATGAATTACTGGGAAACAGCAAATGAACGTCAAGAACTTGAGATGCCGTGGTTATAATTTACTAATTACTGGGAAATGATGAACACAGAGTCAAAGTGTGAAAGAATGTGGCTAGGGAGAAAGAGTGGATGGCAGATATAATGAAAGGAGCCTTTGTGGAAGGCTCCTGATACCCATCCTGAGCAAATCAGGTGGGTTTAGAGACATATTTACCTGCTGTAGCTCCCCACCTCAATCGCTATTAGTCTGGTTTATCAATCAAATCAATATTAAATAAGTATGTAAACACCTATGCTAGAATACAGGCACAGAAAAGACAGTCAAAACACATGTCTACTTCTTCCCGGCTCCCATTCAATTCCTTTCCTTATTTAGTGCTGAGTTGCTCAGTGGTGTACCATAAGAAGGATCACTGCCTCCCATGGCCAGTCAACATTTAAAGGCAGTGAAAAGAGAACAAAGCCCTGTGCATTGTCCTCTGCTGTTCGCAGAGGCCCTTTCATGGAGTCTGGTTTTGCTATAAAACTGCTAAATAATATAACTGTGATGCGGCCCTGTGCCTGTTAGTGCAGAGGTGTCAGATGGCATAGAAATGTCTCATTCTCCCATAGCTTTGTCTCTTTTCGAGGGGCACTAGTGCATTTGCCAATGTCTAGTAGGACCTTGGCAAATCAGACTTCACTGGGTGTTCCTAACAGGACTTAAACCCTAAGGGACAAGATGAGGGCTCCCTGGGGTCTCCACTCTACCACTGGGCAGAAGAAGGATAGCATCTGAGGAAGGGTTGTGTGGTGATAGGGCAAGACCCTGAAAGGGACCCTAGATACTTGGACATGTATCTTGGCAAGTCCTACATCCAGCTGTGCAAGGAAAGGATCAGGATCAGTCAGCATTTTCTGAATGTCTCTAAGACCTTTTGTTGGGAAGAGCTCGACATTCCATACATCCACTCTCTCTGTCTTCACTCTGGTATACTTGATGTTTAACTGTGACTATGGTGGCTCAGAAGGAAGACCACATCGCCCTGTCTTCCCTAACCTTTGCTGTGTGATGAGGTTTCTGGCAAGGATGGGGACATGCCAAACTGTGCACAACCTCTTGCATGTGTCTATCCTCTGCTCTTCTTCCTGATCATGTTATGTGTCCATGGTGGTTGGAGCTGGTTCCCATCACCTTGGACATTGATGTGAACATCTCCATAGACAGAGTCTAGGTCTCTGTGGCCTCTAGGAACCACGCAAATCCTAGTCTGTCTAGATTTCTTTATAAAGCAACGTCACTATTACTCTGGATTTTTTTAGTAACTGAAAACTGGAAATGAATCTTAACCAATAGAAGGCAAGTTCTGGGGATTTTGTACCTTAAGAAGCTTCTTAAAGATTAGCAGCAGAGGCATGGGAGAGATTGCTCAGAGCAGCCCTTGCTGCTCTTCTGAGGACTGAAATTTGGTTCACAGCACCAGCGTGAGGTGGCTCACAGCCACCTGTAACTCCAGCTCTGGGGAACCCAATACCCTCTTCTGGCCTCTGTGGAAATCTGCATATATGGGTGCACACACTCACAGACACACATGTATATACATAAATAAAAATAGATAAATCATGCCAGGTGTGGTGGTACACGCCTTCAGTCCCAACTCTTGGAAGGCAGAGGCAGGCAATCTCTGTGAGTTCAGGCCAGGCTGGCCTATAAAGCCAGTCCAGGACAGCCAGCTCTATCATACAGAGAAAACCTGTCTCGAAAAACCAAAAATAAAAAAAAAATAAGTAGATAGATAGATGAGATAGATAGATAGATAGATAGATCTTGGAATAAGAAAGATTTACAGCACCGCCTAGCATATTATGGGCTTTAACAGGTCCTCTGTGGAGAAACAGAACTTCTCATGTAAACCTCTTCCCATGGCTGGTATTCTATCAGCCCTTGCAGCTCTGTGGGTCCTCCAGGAGCTTTTAGAAATATGGACTGTGACAATTCAGGTGTGCTGAGTCAGAATTTGTGTTTTAAACAAGGTCCCCAGATGACTTGCCTGCACTTGAGTTTGGGCAGCCCTGCTGAGATGGCAGCAATGTCCTGTGGCCCCAGACCCTGGAACACCGTGCTGGCAGAGGCTCCGCTTGGAGCCCAGGGAGCACAGGGCCTCTACAGATCCCCATCGTGGCTGTGCGCTCCTCAGGTCTGAGGCTACTGCTGCGGACCTATGGGTCCTTCCACAGGTTCTGTTCTAAATGGTGAATTATTTTCGGAGTCAATTTTTTTGGCATCACCGGCTGAGCCGGCTTCCTCTTCCTCTGCTTCTGAGTAGATCTTAGTGTGCCCCATGCTGGTGCAGATCCTTAGTCTTAGTAATGTTTCTCTTGGCAGGCTATACCTGGATCTAACAGAGAGGAAAGAAGGGCCTCCCAGGAGACCTACCTATTGGGCTGCAAAACATCTGTCAATCACTGTCAATTACACACAGGCTTACACATGGGCTCCCCAGCTAGCCAGTCAAAACATCACATGGATTAGGTCATAGTGTCTGTGAAATGGTACCTGGCTGGAGTAAATCCATTCGCCTTTTGCTTTATGGTTTATTCAGAGATAGAAAGTTAGAGGCTGTGCTGGGTGGTACTAAGTATCTTGGTCTCTAGGAATAGATTTTCTGGGTTGAAATTCAAGCTCATAACATGCTTGCTGCAAGGTTTCGATCAAGCCTTAATTTTCTTACGTTTAAAAGGAAGACTGAAATGGTATCTGTTATGAGGGTTAGTAAGAAATAGATGGAGGGATTGTGACTGGTACTTAGGAAATACTATGAAAGTATAAGGACAAATTACACACACACACATTCACAAGCAACAAATTATTAGTATTATCTGGATGTCACAACTTGGGGGATTAAAATCCAAATAACGTGGACAAAAAAAAATCTAGATATGAGAAAATAAACCTAAAATCATATGAGTTGGTAAGGTTTTCCAGTCTGCTTCTCCCATGGAGAACTAACAGTGGTTAGTTTCATTGAGACGGAACAGGCAGCTTGAACGCACATGGAGTGAATCAGTCTCTACTGATACCAAGAAGGGAGGTAGCTGGGGTACACAGCAATGTAGCAAAGGAGACCCATGAAGACCAAGACTCAAATACTTCACTAAAGGACAAATGATGAAATTGCCATGCCATGCTCTATAAAAGGAGAAAGCACACAAACATAATAGCATGGCTTTTCCACAAATCACTTATGTACACGAACACATTCATAGTTTCTTTTGATATTCACGACAAGCCTTTGCTGGCAACCTGAGTCATTTTTATTTCAATCACTAGATAGAGCTTCAAAGACATCAATATAATTAAGATAGCTAACTGGATACTCATGCCTGCTATAGGAAAGAGCTAAGATTCCAATGTGGGCCTGGCTGTTGCCAGGGTCCTAGCCTTTTCTATCTCAGCAAAGCCGACTGTAGTGAACAACAGACACTTCAAGGAGAAGGTGACGCTTCCACTCAGCCTTGAAAGATGGGTTTGAAAGTAGATCAGGAGTTGACAGCACAGCAGTATTGGCTCAATGCAGAGTAAGATGAGGTGGCTAGAAAACCCAGGGGACAATATCGGTTCAAAGGAAAAGAAAAGGAAACAAAGAAACAAACAAACAAAGAAACCTGTGAAACAAACAGATAGGACAATGATAGGGTCATATGGTATCCAATCATGAGCTAGAGTCTGAAGAGAGAGAGCTAAGAACTCAGAGTGGCAAGCACACAGACCTCATGCAAAGACATTCAAAGTCTAAAAGTACAGTAACCATGACTGGTCTTTGTATACAGAACATACTCCAGTAATGCTGATGGCCAGTTTAATCATGTATTTAGATGACACTGTTTTTTGTGACCCTCAAAAATGTCAATCTGTGCTTTTATGTGTGCTTGTATTCACGTGTGTGCAGGCCAGAGGTCAGCACTGAGTGTCCTCAATCGCTCTCTGTCCTACCTTTTTTGAGACCTGGTTTCGCGCTGAATATGGGGCTCAATACTTCTGCTAGACTGGCTGGTCAGCAAGCCCCGGGGCTCCTCCTGCCTTCTCCCACAAGCTCATGCAGTTGTGCCTGATGTTTATGTGTGTTTGAGGGGGAGGGTAGTGGATATTAACGCACGTCCTCATGCTTCTGTGGGAAACGCTCTATTAGCTGAGCCAGCTCCCCAAATTTTCAATTCTTAATAATGTACGTGAATGTGATGCAAAAGTTTAAAAATTCAGACAAAAAGTTCAAAACCAAAACCAAACCAAACCAACCAAACAAACCAACCGAAAAACCAGACACTCCTCTGTACTTCAAAACCTAACACCTCTGGGCTTTAAGATGAGTTTCCAAATTCTGCAAGTCAGTTCTGTCCCCACAAAACAGGAGCTCAGAGTTAGAGACCAATTCTGGTTCTTCGTGAGGTATAAGAGATGGAGGGATTGATCTATGAGACTGGCAGTGGAGCCAATTAAAACAGAAAAAAAAATACACTTCTCCTGGAGATTATTAAACAGTGAATTTTGAATATGGCCATGTCCCCTGCTTAGCTATCACTTGCAGTAGGGGGGTAGAGGTACACATTACCTGGGCCTTTACTCACAGGTCTGCTCTTGAAGTGTCTCAAATTTAAGCGGATGGAGCCCATTTCTCTATTTCTGGTGATTTCCCTGTGCACAGCCTTGCTGTCTGCCAGGGCTGCTGGAAGGGGGAAGCTGGAGGAGTGTGGATGCTTAAATAAAAACAGTTCTATTTTTGGCACACTTTAATGACAATCCTGTCTAAGAAATATTTTTCCTACGATGCCTTTTCCATTCAGTGTCATTGAAAGCGTTTTTAATTTCAGAGAGAGGCTGTGGCACGGGATGTTAATCAATGAACTGTTGGTGTGCTTTTCAACGAATGTGGCTCATTTTTTTATATTTGCCAGTGACAAAGATGAGTTCCTTAGCTCAGGCAATGTTACTATTCATGCCTGGCTAATAAAGGAAGAAAGAAATGCCCGAGGAAGCTCACCCTGATGGTGGAGGAGAGGAGGAGGAGCTATTTCAGGTTCTTGGGCTATTTTATTGTCTTAAGGTCTTCCCTGTGAGTCACAGGATAGAAATCTGAGGCACAAATTGCATCAGCGTCTGGACTGAGGACTGTTTGGGCTGCAATGCCGGAGATGTCTGTACGCATTCCTTGCTTGTAGGTTCGGGCTGCTTCCTGCTCTGTGTGCAGGGATGTGATGCCTTCTTTCTGTTCCTTTAAATTCCTGTAGTTGGACGTTGTCAGGATTTAGGGTGGGGTCAACCTAGGGTCATTTTAGTCCCAATAAAGGTCTGTTTTATTAAAAGCCCTCTGGTTCCTTGCCTGTTTACTGCTGCCCTGAGACAACACTTCCTTTATCTCTTTCTGGCTCACTCCCAAAGAAAGCAGGGAGACTTGCTGCAGCTTGGAGTCCAGTTTCCATCTCCAGGCTGGGCTTGTGGGGGTTAGGGCTCAAAATAAGCATGTACTGGAGCACAGCATATAGGATTGAATTTCATTCCATGCTATACTCCCAGTGTTTAAAAAGAAATGATGAAGTTTCTGACTCACTCTGTGGAGCAGTTTCCTCTGCATCTTTTTTAATGGAGACTATATGATGGTGTCAATCAAACAATCTCCTTCCATTCTGGTGGCCACACAGCTTGTGTTAGAGCCGAGAAAACCCATCTAAACCTTCCCTCCGTACACACTGATTGTCTCAGGTATTTTGTCATAGTGATGATAAGCTGACTAACACATTCCTGAAAGCTCTGTCTTGCTTTTACTTAGAGGCAGTCAATCCGAAGTCCCTAGTGAGGAGTGAAGGTTGTGAACACAGAGGGGCGTTTCCCTCTCCCTGGGAGATGTAGCTGGGAACTTGGCAATAGGAGTCATTATTTTTAGATGAATTCTTACCATGTTCCTCACTCCTGTATCTCGTCTTGACAGTCACAAAACTAACATGCTGGGTCAACCATAAGGTGGCCAACCTTTTTCTATCCATGTGGTCTGTTCGCTAGAGAAGGGTGGATGCTGGCTGGAACGAAGAGGATCCGAAAGTGGAACTGGAGAGAGCAGGGAGGACACGGACACTCTGTCGGATGGGGGAGAGGTGAGGAGACAGGAGCTGCTGTGGCTGCGATGTGTGGGAAGATCATACAGAGCTGCCTGAGGTGATGAAGGCAAAAGAAAGAGAGCAGAGCCTGGAAGAGGGAGGATGCCAAGGAAAGGACAGAGAGGGATGCGTCCTAAAGGACCCCACGTATATCTATTAGTCTATGCCCCTCTGACAGGTAAGACCCAGAGTTATGAAGAAAGTATTTTCAGTGACAGCCATGTCCTTGCTATCATTTATATCTGGAACATTCCAATATTAAAGTCTTGGTTTTCAGCCCATGACTTTATTTGGGACTCTGGGGAATCTTTAAGAGGTGGGAGGCTGTTAGGTCACTGAGGCTGTATGCTTAGAGGGGCTATGGGACACCAGCACCTTCGTTCTTTCTCTTTGCTCCCCAGCCACAGGGAAGTAAGCAATTTCTTCTGTCCCATGTCCCCACTGTGGTACACTGCCTTAGCAGAGGGACCAGGGTAATGGGGTCTATTTATTGACCCTAGACCAAGATCTCTGAATCCATGAGATTCAAACTAACAGTCCCTCCTTATAATTTGATTGTTTCACATATTTCACAATGGTGATGGTGAGCTCACAACTGTACAGGGGAAATTTGTAGCATAAAAAGGAAGACCCCCACGAGATGTGCTTACAGAATGTGCATAGGCTCAGCTTCCAAGTAAAGCAAAAAGCCTGGCCCTTCCTTTCTTCCGCAGCCCTAATGCCCCATTGAAACTGTCTTCACTTAGGAATTCAGGACATTTTCTGGCCTTGGCTTTAGTATAATTTGTTATTGTTCTGGGTCTAGCCTTTCAGTGTTGAATAGACTCTTAGTACACAGATGCTGCCAATGTGACTATAATGATATGATTTATGCTTCATTCTTATACTTAATTTCTGTAGCTTCCAGTTTTCTTCTTCCTTTCAGTTTCTCCTCCAAAGCCTTTTAAATTCCGCGTGGCTGTCTCAGTAATCGACCATTCCTTTCAGTCGGAAGAGTTTGGCCTCTCAGCTGCCTGATCTCTAGAGAACCTTGAAACGCACCCATCATCTCACCTGATGACTGAAACAACGGTTTTCACACTGACCTGTGCTGAGAAGTTACTTGGTGTATGCGACCTGATTTTGTCACCAAGGGATAGGACCTGGGACCCTGATCTTCTAAAGCCTCGTGGTGATGCCAATTTTACCACACACCATGTGTCGGTGTTTAAGGAGGAGCAGATTATAAAGCTCTTCTGTATCCAGCCCCACCCACTCCAGCTTTTAATAGTCTCCTCCTCCTCCTCCTCCTCCCCTCAGCAACGGGATGGAAGGGTTGGCACCTACTCTTGTTTCCAACTTCTAGGTGGGTTGTGTCTCCAAAGCAGCTTTAAATTGGTGGAGGGCTGAGATGAGGCATTGTCCATTACACACACTTCCCAGATTTTTCTTTCGCTTGCTTTCATGGTGCATTGCTGACATCATCTTGGGCATTCAGCATGCTGTGCTGTGTGGAGGGAACACTGGTGCACTGTGAAAAGCAGACGGTAAGCAACTGGAGGAACTAGGCAGAGCCTTTCCAAGGTTGTCCTGAGAGGGCTTCTTCCTCTTGCCCCACATCACTGACCAACGGAGCCTCTCTGCCCACTTCTCCAACTCAAATTCCCCCCACCACACACACACCTGATGTTAGCAGTTAGCGAGTCAAAAGGAGCCAAGAGCCTGATTGAAAAGGGCTCATGTTTTCCATTTGTACAAAGGACTTGAAAACATTTGTTTGTAACATTTACATTTTAAATGCAAATGTCTTCATTTTTTACACTAAGTGGGTGAATTAGCGCTTTAAAAAAAAAGCTCCTGAATTACAACCAATGTTTTGCAGTAGTAATAGTTGAGAACACAAAA
>CM053762.1:48003251-48087418 GCA_028658305.1 Pachyuromys duprasi | reverse complement strand
GGTTTTATGTTGAGGTCTTTGATCCACTTGGACTTTAGTTTTGTGCAGGGTGATAAATCGGCATCTATTTTCGTTTATCTGCATATAGACATCCAGTTGGGCCAGCACCAGTTGTTGAAGATGCTGTCTTTTTTCCATTGAATGGTTTTGGCTTCTTTGTCAAAAATCAAGTTTCCATAGGTATGTGGGTTCATTTCTGGGTCTTCTATTCGGTTCCATTGATCCACTATTCTGTTTCTATGCCAATAACATGCAGTTTTTATTACTATTGCTCTGTAATACAGCTTGAGGTCAGGGATGGAGATGCCTCCAGATGATCTGTTGTTGTACGGGATCATTTTGGAAATTCTGGGTTTTTTTTTTTCTCCATATGAAGTTGAGAATTTTTCTTTCAAGGTCTGTAAAGAATTGTCTTGGTATTTTAATGGAATTGCATTGAATCTATAGATTGCTTTTCTCAGAATGACCATTTTCACTACATTAATTCTACCAATCCATGAGCACGGGAGATGTTTCCACCTTCTAATATCTTCTTCAATTTCTTTCTTCAGAGATTTGAAGTTTTTTTCAAACAGGTCTTTCACTTGCTTGGTTAGAGCCATCCCAAGGTACTTTATGTTATTAGTGGCTATTGTGAAGGGTGTTGTTTCCCTAATTTCTTTCTTGGCCCTTTTGTCTTTGGTGTACATGAGGGCTTCTAATTTTTTTGAGTTGATTTTGTATCCAGCCACTTTACTGAGGGTGTTTATCAGTTGAAGGAGTTCTCTGGTTGAATTTTTGGGGTCGCTCATGTATAGTATCATATCGTCTGCAAATAGTGATACTTTGACTTCTTCCTTTCCAATTTGTATTCCTTTGATCTCCTTTAGTTGTCTAATTGCTCTAGCTAGGACTTCAAGTACTGTGAGATATGGAGACAAAGGGCAGCCTTGCCTTGTCCCTGATTTCAGTGGGATTGATTTAAATTTCTCTCCATTGAGTTTGATGTTGCCTATTGGCTTGCTGTATATTGCCTTTACTATGTTTAGGTATGTGCCTTGTATCCCTGATCTCTCCAAGACTTTGAACATGAATTGGTCTTAGATTTTGTCGAATGCTTTTTTCGGCATCTAGGGAGATGATCATGTGGTTTTTCTCTTTCAGTTTGTTTATATGGTGGATCACATTGATGAATTTCTGTATATTGAAGCACCCTTGCATGGCTGGGATGAAGTCTACTTGGTCATGGTGAATGATATCTTTTATGTGTTCTTGGATTCGTTTTGCAAGTATTTTATTGAGTATTTTTGCATCAATGTTCATAAGAGAGATAGGTCTGAACTTCTCTTTTTTGTTGGGTCTTTATGTGGTTTAGGTATCAAGGTGACTGTTGCTTCATAGAATGAGTTTGGTAATTTTCCTTCTGTTTCTATATTGTGGAATAGTTTAGAGAGAATTGGAGTTAGCATTTCTTTGAAGGTCTGGTAGAATTCTGCACTGAATCCATCTGGCCCAGGGCTTTTTTTCGTAGGGAGGCTGTTGATGACTTCTTCTATTTCCTTGGGGGAATATAGGTCTATTCAATCTTCCTATCTGATCTTAACTTAATTTAGGTAGATGAAATCTATCAAGAAAACTGTCCATTTCACTTAGATTTTCAAATTTTGTTGCACATAGGTTTTTGTACTAAGACCTAATGATTGTTTGGATTTCCTCAGTGTCTGTAGTTATGCCCCTTTTACATTTCTGATTTTGCTGATTTGGATAGTTTCTCTCTGCCTTTTTGTTAGTTTTGCTAGGGGCTTGTCCATCTTGTTGATTTCTCAAAGAACCAGCTCTTGGTTTCATTGATTCTTTGAATAGTTTTATTTGTTTCTAATTGATTGATTTCAGCTCTAAGTTTGATTATTTCTAGCCATCTGCTCCTCTTGGGTGTATTTGCTTCTTTTATTCCCCAGGGCTTTCAGGTGGGCCATTAAGTTGCTTGTATGCGATGTTTCAAATGTCTTCTTGAAGGCACTTGGTGCTATGAACTTTCCTCTTAGCAGTGCCTTCATTGTGTCCCATAAGTTTGGGTATGTTGTGCTTTCATTTTCATTGAATTCTAGGAAGTCTTTAATTTCTTTTTTTATTTCTTCCATAACCAGGCTGTCCTTGAGTAGCAAGTTGTTCAGTTTCCATGTATGTGCAGGCTTTTTGCTGTTTCTGTTGTTGTTGAGGTCCAGCTTTAGACCATGATGTTCAGATAGGATACAAGGGATAATTTCAATCTTCTTGTATCTACTGAGGCTTGCTTTGTGACCAACTATATGGTCTATTTTGGAGAAGGTTCCAAAATTATCTGTATCCTATATTTTCTTTGGTGTAGTTGTTTTCCTTGGATTGAAGTTTTCCTCCTAGTATCTTCTGTAGGGCTGGGTTGCTGTGTAGATATTGCTTGAATTTTGTTTTGTCATGGAATATTTTGTTTTTTCCATCTATGTTGATTGAAAGCTTTGCTGGGTATATTAGTCTTGGTTGGCATCTGTGTTCCCTTGAAGACTGCATGACCTCTGCCTAGGCCCTTCTGGCTGTCATAGTTTCTGATAAGAAGTCTGGTGTGATTCTGATTGGTCTACCTTCATATGTTACTTGACCCTTTACCCTTGCTGCCTTTAATATTTTTTTTCTTTGTTTTGTAGGTTTATTGTTTTTACTATGATGTGACAAGAGGTATTTCTTTTCTGGTCTAGTCTATTTGGTGTTCTATAGGTTTCTTGTATGTTTATGGACATCTCTTTCTTTAAGTTAGGAAAATTTTCTTCTATGATTTTTTAAAAAATATTTTCTGGTCCTTGGAGCCTGGAGTCTTCTTTTTCATCTATTCCTATTTTTCTTAGGTTTCATCTTTTCATGGCATCCTTGATTTCTTGGATGTTTTGTGTTTGGGATTTTTCCGATTTTACTTTTTCTTTGAGTGAGGAATCAATTTTTAGAAAGTGTATCTTCAGCTCCTGAGATTCTCTCTTCCATCTCTTGTATTTTATTGGTTATGCTTACCTTTGTGGTTTCTGATCTTTTCTCTAAGTTCTCCAGTTCCAGGTTTTTCTCTGTTTGTGTTTTCTTTATAGATTCTAATTCTATTTTCATGCGTTGCACCATTTTCTTCATCTGATTGAATGTGGCTCCTATTTTTTTTCCTCTCTGTATGTCTTTAAGTGTTCCTCTACATGGGCAGTTATATTATTCTGTATTTCTTTGAGAGCTTTGTTCATTTCCTCTTTTTGTTCCTCTAATAACTGCATAAGCATCGCTTTAACATCATTTTCCTGTGTTTCCATGGAATTAAAATCTCCATTGCTTTTGGGTGTTTCTGGTGGGACCGTGGTGTCCTGATTTTTGGGGGGTGAGTTCTTACGTCAACCTTAGGCCATTTGTTTATATATAATTAAGGAGCTGTTTGTTCCTTGAGGCTGAACTTCAGACTGGAACTGTCAATCTCTAGTGTCTGGAGTATTCTTCAGGAAGATCAGTGAGGACCGGCGGTTTGAGAGTGTGTGTTGTTGCTTCAGTTGTATCTGTGGGAGGAAAAGCTGTTGGCACAGAATCGTTGTGGGGCGGGGGGGGGTGCACGCGCTTGTGTGTGCAGAAGATGTCTTGAAGGGGAGTGTTAGAGAATGTAGATGCTTGGACTATGGGGTTTGGGAGCAAGCACAGGAGGGGATGTGGGTGCTAGCGCATTTAGCAAGCACAGACTGTGGATACTAAGCGCCTGCACAGGCTTCCTGAATACCCAGTGGTCTTCAATCTGTGGCGGGCTCAGCAGGCTGGGCTCTGAGGTCTGTGGGTGACACTGTGGGTGGGACACATACTCTGTTATGGGCTCTGTGTGCCCTGCCCTGTGCTCTGTGCTAGAAGCTGTGAGCACCGCAGGTTGGTCACCACTCTGGTCCAGAGGCTTGGCACCTCACTCTGGGCCAGAGGCTGAGTGTCCTGGTTTGAGATGGCGGCTAGGGGTGCCACTCTGGTCCGAAGGCTCTGCGATCCCATCAGGGCCGGCAGCTAAGGGCTTTGCTCTGGTCCGGAGACTTGGTGCCTCCTTCTGAGATAGACGCTGTGCACCCCAGTCTGGGATGGTAGCTGTGGCACCTCAGTCTGTACCAGAGACTGTGTGTTCCAGTCTGGGATGGCGGCTGGGGGCATGTGGGAGGCTGCGCACTCAGATCTAGGCTGGCAGATGTGCACCAGCCGGTCACCTGGACCTTTTCCAGAGATTGACTGGGTGTCCCAAGAACCTTCCCACTTGATTTCCTCACTGTAGGATTTCCTCTCACCTGGCAATCACAAACGCTGGTGTTTTAGGTCCCAGAGTTCAGTCTCCTGGTTGCTGTGCTGACACTGCTGTCTTACTCCTCAGACACAGTGTCCTCCCGGGGCCTCCATCTTGGATCCGTTAAAACCAAATTTTAAAACCAAATTTTACCAGTGCAAAGAATCCAATCTCTAAAATTAATACCAATTTAAAAATGAGACTTGTCTTTTAAGTCTAAAAGGAAATAGGATGATAAAATTCACTATGACTAAGAGGTTCTATAAATTTTTTTTTGCTCTGCCTCATACCACGTGGCAGTTTCAAGATGGGAGAATCACATCACATAGAATGGCAAGCCACGTGGTTGCTATTTAAATACATCTACGCATTCATAGATCTTATAAACACATAGGCACACATATGTTTCTAAACAAGAGTTTGAATTAAACCTTTAAGCATATCCAACAACTCTTAATCTATAACCAACAGAACATATTAACCATTTAAGATCAGTAAAAAAAAAAAGAAAAAAAGAACATTTAATGGTCATACATACATTTAAACATACAGACAAAACTTTTCTTACTAGATTCAGCTGTAATTTTGAACACTCTGTCCCATCAGCCTGAGCAAGCTTGCTTGCCCACCCTGCCATGATGATTGTGCATGCAGCTCCCTGGGCCCTGGGATTCAGAGAGCGCTGCTTGCCTGGAGGTGTAATACTCGGGGCTGGATTGTCCCATGCCATGGGTGACAACATCTCCCTCAGCCACCTTCCCCAACTGGGCTTTCCCAGCCTTTCTGGAGCTGGGTGTGCAAGGCCACTGTGCTCTGCCATGGTAGAAACCAAGGAAGTGTGTCCAGCAAAGGTCTAACAATTTCACTCCCAAACCCATCCTTGCATTCCTGCTTGCTACCAGAGCACCAGTGATTCTGCCGCAGCAGGACGTGGGGTGGGGAGGCGCTAGTGGAAGGGCCGGAAGAAACAGGGAGGGATTAGAGTAAGTCTGTCTGATACCGTCAGTCACAGTCCAACAGACACAAGAAACAAAACAGACAAGACAAATGTGCATGGAAACAGGTTCTTTCAATGGGAAAGCACAACATCTGACCCGTAGAGGTTTCTAAAACAGAAAAACAGATGCAGACTGGGTGGCCACGTAGTCATATTGCAATTGAAGCTCAGGCTCATGGCCCTTCAGATTCCCACTCTGGTTTCCCTGTCACAGAAGCTCCAGGTCAGTGGATGGTTCTGAACCACCTCCAGACAGTGGGACTCTACCCACTAAAAAACTGATGGAGCCAGGGGCATCCCCCTGAACTGTGACAGCTGTGACCACCAGCACATCTGTTTTAATCATATCATGTTACCCTCACAAATACAGACACTCCAATGGATTTTCAGAATAAAGGACAGAAAGTACATGCACACGCAGACACTGCACACAGACACTTAGACACGACGCTTACCACCAGCATAAGACCCTCTGCGTCAGAGTCTTGTAGTCTTGGGGATCCCGGATGAGCTCCCATATGTTTGCCCAGTTCATGAGACCCCCAAAGACCACCAGGAATTGACTCCTCTGTAAATACATGAGTGCTTTTTGTATATGTGCTCAAGCCATGGTCACCCCAATTTCCTGCAGAAGCAGGAAAGGAATGCAGCCCCTCAGTCTAGGGAAACTAGGTTTTTAAAGGGAGTAGTTACATGCCTTGGCATTACATGATTGGGTAAGGGAAATTGACTTTTGAAATGATTGGTTTACTTTAGGCATCAAGACCACAAACTGTTCTGGCCTGGCCATCTGGGCTGGTTTCCTAGCAACTATATCTCTAGTGGGCAGGAAAAAAAATGCAGTAAGGCTGGTTTTCCACCTTCCCTCACAGGCGGCTGGACATGTCTCTACATGGCTAGACTTTGTTCAGTCTTGTACTTTAAACTTTAAACGAATACCCAAAATTCTTTGCTCTCTCATTTGCAAAGGCATGTATGCTTTTGTGGAAGCAGCAAGGGTAATGAGAAAAACTGAGAGAAAAGTTGAAATCCCCCAAAACTATCCTCTCCGTTAAAAAGCACCCCCCCCCATCATCATAGAAATGTCAAAGTCCACTTTATCCACTCCTTTATTCAGTTCTTACCTTCAAGTGTCAGTTCCCACCAGGTCTTAATTGAACAGTCCTTCCTAGTCCTGTGCTCACCCTACTCTTGATCTCTATCACACAGCTAGTTCTTGGGTGAACCCCCTTCTTTCTCTGCTTTGATCCCACAACCACCCTAACCTCTTCTCCAATGAGAAGCATGGAAATATCCTTAAAGGACCATGTTAAACATTTTGGTGCCCTGGTAGAGCCTTTTAAAGGTAAAGTACAGTGGCACAATTGAATATGGGGGTTATGAAAATTCTTGTTTTCTCCTTACAAATATTATTAAAATGTTTCTTAATATAACAACTTCTAAAAGTCAATTAAAATGGGTAATGGACTCCAATGTGTAAAGGATCTAATGTGTTTCTGGTGTCACTCACCTCTGTTGTCATTTATGACGGCACTGTGGCCTTTGTTGGACTACACAACATGCTTGCTTTGCACTGTGCAGAGCATCATTACATGCAACACCAACCAAGGCAGCCCCAAAACACCTCAGCTCAGGACTATGTTATATTATTAAATATAGAGGTTTCCTGTCCATATGAGGTTTTCTGAGTGTACAGAAACATCACAGTTTAATTACAGAAAACAAATATTTTTAAATGTTTCCTACCATCTCTCCTCAGGTTTTAAGTATCAAATTAATGTATCCTCGAATTGCATTGTGTTAGAATGATTTCTAAAATTTCTGCTTAGGTTGCTGACTTGAGTCTCTAAAACAATTTTTAAAATAAAATTTGCCTTACAAAAACATACTATATATTTATTCAAAGTGACATTATCAGCATTGATGAGTTATAAAGTAAAAAATATTAATCAACTCTGAAAAAAATGTTGAAGATCCTTTACATTCTAAAGTACCAAACATTCCGCTACAATTTCTCTTTTGATTTCTTCTTTTCTTTTTCTATTTCCTCCAAGGACAGTTTTATTAGAGTATAAAAGAAAAATCCGAGGGCAGGAAAGCTATAAATTTTGACAGCTGCCTAGAGGAGGAAGATAGTAGCGGAAGAGAAGGGGCCAGACATGAGACAAGCAGCCATGGAGAGTATTGAAGACCCAACAGAGCTTCACAGTGGCTCATAACGACTGCTGAATTTTAATGTGCTATGTATAAACACATACATTTATCTTATAACTATACATATTTACTTTCATCTTTAATAGGCTAGTAAAATTGCCTATTTACCAGTGAATTGTTTTAAAATAACTTTCTTTATGAATTATTACCAGTAAATGTTTTCATACCAATTTTATATACTCAGGGCTGTGTATAAATTTCTCAAGTGAAAAGGGATTGTGAGTGGACAAGACATAGATGACCACTGCCCTGAAAGTGTCAGCCCTTTACATTCCGGCCCTACATACACTTAACTCTTTTCTTGCTTGCCTGATGAGCCTTTTGTTCTGGTTGGGAGGTCTCCATCCTCTAATCGGCCCCCCTTTTTTGTCATTCTTTCTCCTTAATGGATACAAACTGTGTTTAGGCTTAGCTTTACCTCCACCTTCTCTACCCTCCCCTGTAGCTCCAGGCTCTGTCACCCTTTCAGAACTCCAGCCTTGCATCAGACCCACACCAACCGTTTGGGTGGTGTTCCCTAGCCCGCTTTATGATAGTTTTAGTTTGCTATTTGACGTTTCAAATATGTGTGAACTACTGGCTTTCCATTAAAATGATCACCTCCCTAATTCATGTTGCGTAGACATTACTCCATCCAGCTGCTCATACCAAAAGCTAATTCTAGTCAAATAATCTGGGGAAATGCTGTATATCATACGCCCTTCTAGAAGATACATAACACACTTTAGCATATTAAAAGATAGTCTTATACAGAAGGAGCTCTGCTTAACAGATTTCTGAATTGTATTTGTCAAGACCGTTTCCCCTGTACTAATATTGATGTTTTTCAGAGTTTGGTAATCATATGAAGAGACTTTGGGAAACAGGGAATCAGCTTAAAAACTCTGTACCATCATGGTGATACTACAATGGTACCACACCTAGCATCCTAGTACTTTGGTTGTTAGGAATAGTTGGCAAGTTCTTGTAGACCTAAACTTGCACAGTCTTTGGAATGTTGTAAGGCAGATAACCTTGTTTCCAGGAGTTATTCATTTTGTTGTTATTTCATTCTGAAAGTCATGGAATTTTCTAATTCCTTTATGCTTCACTGTCTGAGAGGGACATTCTAGCTTATGCAACGGGAACAGAAAAACCTGTGGAATTTTCCACATTCGTTGTTTGTCATTTAAATGTCTACCTTATTTTATTTTAGTTGGAAGTATCACTCAGGGCAAACCCCAGGAGTCTTCTAAACTCCCTGAAAACCAAAATGAGCTGAAAGGAACTATGTCAGACTTTACACAGATGAATTACACTTCTGGGTTTAACGTTTTTCTTACATCTGTGGCTTTAGATGTACTTTTGTCAGAATGTTGGATAGAAATGCTATAATGGCTTGAATTTGAGTTTCAAGAAAAATAACTACAATAAGTTTAATAGACAAAGTTGTAGTAGATTTATTAGAAGTATGAAGCCAAAGTTTGAGCATGGAATTAAGTAAATAACTTTATAGGTTACTAACAATGAGTTGATGATTTAATTTAATAGGATTTTATCTTAAATTTCTTTTGATGGGTAATATAAATAATCTTATATCTGTTATATGGTGTGTTATTCATATATTGTATATTTAATGTGTGAGCACTATCTGTCTCTATATAATTTAACACACATAAAAGTTACATACAAAAGCTAAATTTCTTCTCATTTACTCCCACTAACTAGTCTGCCCCAGAGGCATTTTCAAATGTTCTGAAGACACACTATGCACATTTAAGTGCATATTTATACAATCCTGTGCTATACAGTTATTACTTTAAAACTTTATTAAAATATTTTTGCATTGAATATATTTTGATCATACTTTCTCAACACCTGTCAGATCTTCTCACCCACTACCTATGAAGTTTTATTTTCTCCACCTCCCTCCCAAATAAAACAAAAGAAAACACCCCCTCCCGACACACACACACAACTATAGGGTCTGTTTTGTTGGCCAACACTGGAGTATAGTTCATATATCCAGTGATATTCCATTGGAGAAGACTGATTTTTTCCCTTTTCCAGCAGGTTATCAGTTGCACAGAATTTCTTGCAGGAATGGAGATTTGCATGTATATCTCTTTTTCAATGTTGACATTTTGTCTGGCTTGAGTCTGTGCAAGTCTATGTGTGCTGACATAGTCCCTATGAGTTCATATGTGCATCAGCTTTGTTATGTCGCCATAAGATGCTGTTTTCTTGGAGTCATTTACTACGTCCTACTCTTATAAACTTTCTGTCTCCTTTTCTGTATAAATGCCTCATCCTTGAAGGGAGGGGTTTTATAAAGACATTTCATTTAGGGATAAGTGCTCCAAAGTTTTTTTATTTTTAATTTTTAAAAATTAATTTATTTTTTATTGATTACAGTTTATTCACTTTGTACCCCCACTGTAGCTCCCTCCCTCATGACTTCCCTATCCCCCACCCTCCCTCCCTCCTCTCCTCCCATGTCCCTCTCAAAATCCACTGATAGGAGAGGTCCTTTTTCTCTTCCCTCTGACCCTAGCTCATCAGGTCTCATCAGGACTGGCTGTATGGTCTTCCTCTGTGGCCTGGTAAGGCTGCTCCCCCCCGTCAGGGGGAGGTGATCAAAGAGCTAGCCACTGAGTTCATGTCAGTGACAGTCCCTGTTCCCATTACTAGGGCACCCACTTGGAGACTGAGCTGCCTTGGTTTATATCTGTGCAGGGGTTCTAGGTTATCTCCATGCATGGTCCTTGTTTGGAGTATCAGTCTCAGAAAAGACCCCTGTGTCCCTCCAGGTCTTTCTGTCTCCCCCCTGTTTCATAAGATTCCCTGCACTATTACCTGCACCTTATCCAGTTGTGAGTTTCTCTGTTAATTAGTGTTTACTCCAAGAAGAAGCTTCTCTGATGAAGGCTGAATGATACTTTGATCTATGGGCAAAATAGTATGTTATTAGGAGTCATTTCATTACTATGTTCCTTTAGCGGAATAATACTATTAGCTTTTTCCTTTAGGATCCATGACCTAGCCAGTTCTCAGTTCTTGACCAGTTTATCAGTGTCGGCAAGGGTTCCATCTCATGGATTGGGCTTTCAATCAATTTTTTAAAAAGTGGGTGGTTACTCCAATGACATTTGTGTCTCTTCAACACCACTCTCTTAGGCAAAAAGAAAAACAACTCAGTAACTGTAAAAGACAAAGTTGTGGTAGATTTACTAGAAGTATGAGGCCAAAGTTTGAGCTTGGAACTAAGTAAATAACTTTATAGGTTACTAACAACAAAATGATGATTTAATTGTATTTCATCTTTCTCATTACATGGTGGATGTGGTTCAGCTGGTAGAGTGCTTGCCTAGAATAAAGTTTATACTTGTTTTTTTTTAACGTAATTTTTTATTTATTCCAATTTATTCACTTTGAAGTTTATACTTCTTAACTTTTCCTACTTGATATACGTTGGAGTTATGTCTTCTTCCTTTTAATAGCTTCAGTGTATTCTGCTGATTGGGGTACCATAGTGATGGCATTTAGTTTATTTCAAATCATTTACTATTTATTTTAATTGGTTCTCACAATTTTAGCAGTCATGCTATTCAAAATATTCCACCATCAATCTGTGATGGTGCTAATTTCCCAATACTACATAGCATATTACCCAATTTTCTTTTTAATTATTTTCTAACATTACAGCTGAAAAATAACTTTGATTTTTCACATCAAATAGGTCAAGCATTCTTATGGGTGAAAACCATCTAGTATACTTTTAAAGCACAAACTGTGTGCAGTCTTTGTCATAATAGCATCATTATTTATCCATGAGAATTCTTTATATGCTACCTGTGATAGATGCATAACTGAACAGAACTTTCGGTGCTGGTTTCTGAAGGAGACATTAAATCATGACCTTTTCCAGCATGCCATCCTCCAACCTAAAGTTTTTATATTATAAATTAGAAACAGTGTTGGAAAACATCTGTTTCCTTCTTTATAAAGTAGCTTTTGTAAAGTCTTTCCCACCAAAACAAGGTCAAACTCACATGTTAATCTGTGATCTTTCCAGACTTTGTCTTTGGGTATAGTAGATGTCCTTGTGGGTGAACTGGTAGATCTTCCGACTTGTGTTCTAATGGAATTAAGCAGCATACTATCCATGGCATGTGCGATTTAGTCAAAGAACAGCCTAGCCATCCCTTCTGGATCAGAGGTCACAAATGGCCTAAAGGCCAAAGGTTTTTATTTGGTCAGCACGATATTTTAAAAAACAAACAAACAAAACAAAACAAAAATGTTAGTGAGTGATTTTACAGAAATATCAAAATTTCTAGCTTCCCTTGGGGGAAAACATACAGACACGAACAGAGACACTCCCACATGCACGTACGTAGTCACCCACGCACGCACGCACGCACGCACGCACCCACTCACGCGAACAAACAAGCTGGCAACATTTTTTTCCACATGGCAGAGACTTATAGAAATCTGCCCTTAATAAACCACATGGCCAGATATTTCCACTTCCCTCAGCACAGCCTGCTTCCCTCGCACAGTACCTACCTGGCTCCTAGGGTGTTTGTCTTTGCAACCTTTGACCCTGTGCTCCCAGAGTGCTCCACTCTTATTTCCACCACCCCCCCCCCCCCGCCCCCGCTGGTAGCAGCCTGCTTTTCCTCTTTGAGATGTGCCGGTGGTGTGGCGTGTTTATTGGACTTTGTCCCACGTCCTCATAGCCCCCAGCTCAGCACTTCCCTTAGCTGTTCTTCGCGACGCCTTCCCACACTTTCGGGAATGTTAACAGTCTGCTCCACCAGGGCATTTTAAAACAGTTCAACCGACTGTAACAAGCCTGAGGAAGAGGAACGGAAGCAGGTTTAAGGTGTCTTTTGGGCACCGTGGACATGAAAACATCTGCTTGGATGGAACTCAGGGTTGCTGTGTCCCACGGTTTCTCCCAGCTCGCGTTCTCAGCATCCACCTGAATCACAGCCTCAGCCCCTTGCAGTTTGAATCCACGGTGCAGGTCTCTGTTTCAATATGATTTTTTTTTTCAGACTACTTTTCTAAGGTGTAGCTCTTGTTTCATCAGCTGGCATCCCCTTTTTAAAACTTTCAGTCAATCCCTGTTACTCAGGGGAAATGTTTTCTTGTCAACAAAGTTCACAAGGCATTTATAATGGGGCCGTGGGACTTATTTCCAGCTCGTCTGTGTACCTCTGGTCTAAGTGCCTCAGACTCTGCTGTTCTCCAAGACTGCTAAGAACATTCGTCCCAGGCTGATGCAAATGAGGCTTCCTTTATTGAAAGAGCTATTCCTTCCATTTCAGCAGGCTTACTCCTCAAGCCCTGACAATAGCGGTTAATATTGATCGCCAACTTGACAGATCTAGAATCACTTAGGATGTAAGCCTCTGGGCATGCCTGTGAGGGTTTAACTAGATTGAGTTAGCTTCCCGAGCTTGCCTGCGAGGGATTACCTAGATTAGGTTAATTGACATAAAGAGACTAAGCTTAACTGTGAGCAGCATCTGACTGGACTGAAGAGTGAGGAGAATGAGAGCTGAACGTGAACGTTCCCCACCTCTCTCTCTGAGCAGCTTCCTAACCCTCGAACTGTGGCTCTTCCTCCCTTAAGTTGCCTTTATTGGGGCATTTTATCACAGCAACAGGACACAGCAGCTAACACGAACTCCAAGGCAGTATCCTGTTCTCTGTGGCAGCGGTTCTCAACCTTCCTAACGCTGCGAGCCTTGCATACACTTCCTCACTTTGTGGTGAGCCCCAACCATAACATTATTTAGTTGCTATTTCGTAACTGTGATTTTGATACTGTTATTAGTTATAATGTAAACAGTTTTGGAGATAGAAGTTTGCCAAAGGGGTTGTGACCCACCAGTTGAGAGTGACTGCTGTATGGAATCTTATATTTTCTCCTGCTTGGTCCCTGCTTCCCTCTTAGGTATACCTCTAATATTTATCACAACTAACCCAGATTCTCTCTCACTAGACTGTGAACTCTGTGGAGGTAAGAAACTAAATTACCTTTATGTCTCCTGACATAATCTCACTGCCAGGTGTTTCATAAATAGCTAGTGAATTAAAAAGAAGAAGAAGGAAGAGGAGAGGAGAAGAAGAAGGGAAAGAAGAAGAGGAGGAGGAGAAGAAGGAGGAGAAGAAGCAGCCATTAACACTTCGACCTCTGTTATTAGCCAGCCAATTGGTAGGTTCTAGAGAAATTTATGTTTTTCCCTCTGAAGCAAGCAGCACCTTTCCAACTGTGAACTGGCCAAGCCTCTATTGTCAAGGTTGTCCTCACTGTTCCTCAGTGTGCATGTGTGGCTGGACGCCTTGCCTCCATCCCAGCTTCAACTCTGTCTTGGTTGCTGTTCTATTGCTGTGAAGAGAACCCATTACTAAGGCAACTTATGGAAAAAAAACATTTAGTTGGGGGCTTGCTTAAGTTTCATAGGCTGAGTTTATGATCGTCATGGTGCAGAGCACGGTGGCAAATGGGCAAGTAGACAGCAGAGCAGTAGTTGAGAGCTTACGTTCTGATTCATATGATTGAGGCAGAGAGCGAGAGAGAGAGAGAGAGAGAGAGAGAGAGAGCGAGAGAGAGAGAGAGCGAGAGAGAGAGAGAGAGAGAGAGAGAGAGAGAGAGAGCGCTTGGGCTTGGCATAGGATTTTGAAACGTCAAAACTCACCCCCAGTGACACAGGTCTTCCAACAAGGCCACAACTCCCAACCCCCACCCTCCCAAGCAGCTTCACCAACTAAGGACTGAGCATTAAAATATATGAGCCCATGGGGGCCATTCTCGGTCAGACCACCACAGAGTCTTTATGGCAATGGTTCAGCATCCTGCAAATCTCTGTTCTCATGGTCTGGCCTTGGCACTTGCTTCTCATTCTGGCTGTATACCTGGATGGCTTAGAGAGGAATTTCATAGCTTGTGTGCCATCCATTGGATGGAATGTCTGCCATGTACTTATCACATTTTGACCTTTGTCTCTCTTGCAGTCCTGGCTCCAACCCCACTCTGAGCTCCTCTGGAATAAAACAGCAACAACAAAAACTGCCCCCCCCCTTTTTTTTTGACAATGCTAGGAGGGTAGTTTTTTTTTTGTGTGTGTGTGTATATGAACTAGATTTTCAATAAATGTCAAATGAATACAAGAATAGGTGCACAATTTGCTGTATACAATTCACAGGACTATATGAATGCTTAACCCTCTAATTTGCATTTGAATTGACCTGATCCATTTCAAATTAACATGCATAATGTAGAGGAATTTTAATTCAGAATATGGCTGCTCTGGCAAGAGATCACATCTAAAGACCTTCTAGGTCTGTGTGATCTGCCTGGGATACAGACACACCTTTAATCCCATGAGACAGAGGCAAGCAGTTCAAGGCCAGTTCAAGGCCAGCCTGATATACAGACAGCACTAGTATCCCAACGCTCAGGAGTCCAAGGCATATAGGTCTCTGAGTTCTGTGCTGCTCAGGAAGTTCCATTGAGTCAGTTAAGTGCAGTTCAGAGTGAAGGAGTGGGAAGTCAGTATAGTGAGTGCAGTGCAGTGAGGTTGGACGTCATTCCTGAGTTCAGTGCAGGTCAGCAAAGGCAATTGTAACCATAGAACAACCTACAGACAGAAAAAGAGGAGGCAGTTTTACCAGGAGAGTTTTACAGAGACAGACTGAAGAAAGAACAAGCTAGACACAAGTGAAGACAGAATGGAGCAAGAGAATGAGAATGAGCCAGAAGATTAGAACAGATTGCTAGAGTTAGAATGAGGCCAAGCAGAGCAACTCAGTCAGAGGAGAGAGAAGCCAGATTGAATCAGTCAGCTTGGGGAGGAGTTTGAGCCAGAACAGCTGAATTGAAGCAGTCAGCAAATGTTCAGAAAGAGCTAAAAAAAAAAAAAAACAAAAAACAAAAAACAAACAAACAAAAAACAGACTGAGCACATTCAGCAGTAAGCCTCAGAGATGGATACATTCTAGTCCTAGATTAGACTGTATGGAGGCTAGAAGTTTCCAGGGTGAGGCCTAGGTTAGCAATTGCATGGTGACTAAAAGGTACTTTTGCAGCATAATACACGTTAGAATAGTGAGAAACATAAATACCCCATGTTATGTTATTTCAAACATAGAATAATTGATACTGGTTTTGTTTGTTTGTTTGTTTTTCTTGTGATAGTGAGAGGCTGGGAGAACAAGGTAGGAAGCAGACGCAATTTGGCTGTTTATTAGTAATTGTTGAAGAAGCTGCACCACAAGCTCAGGGGAAACCTGCCATGACCTGAGGGTGTTGAGTAAAATGGGACAGAAGCATTACCGGAACCTGATTGCTTAGAAAGAAGAGAAAGACTTTCAACCAGATTAAAGGCTCACACGATTCTAAGATGTTTTCTAATGGGCAGATGTTGTACTGTGAAGGAGAAAAATAAAGACACCATGGAGTGTCCGGAAAGTTAGCAAAATATAGGTTGGCAAGGGGAACCTATTATGTCTAAAGACACAAAATGTTCAATACCCATTCTGCCCTACATAAATGGAATTCCTAGAATGTAATGGGACATTGTGGGGACTGGAGATCAACACCTGATGGAATGTCACTGTCCTGGGCTGCTCTCTGTCCAGGTTCATGATCCTAACCTGTCTCTATATTCTAGTCTCTACTCAGCTTGCTCCTGAACTTCATGGCTGTTCAGCTCTTGCAGGAGCTAGAGGATGCTGTGAGACATTTGAAAATATTAGTAATTTTAAAGTTAGAGCCTAAAGAAATGGTTATAATAGGCGTGGAAATAGCTGCATGCTTGTAGTGTCCCCGCGTTGTGTTTACCAACTTCTTTTGGGTCCTCAGCCAACTCAAAGACATAGTAAGAGCTCCCTGTGATGTCTAACATGTAACAGCCATCGTTTTAGACCTATTGACTTACAACTGACTCCTTTTATTTTCTAAATAAGTGTATGAAGTAGGTATTAGTCTGAATTTATTTGAAATTACTGATATTCAACCATTTTAACCTACAAAATAGTGATTTAATATAGGTCAACCTAGTATAATGATTTTTTGAGCCAGTTTTACAAAAGACAAGGAAATTGAAGCGATAGAGGTTAAATGAGGAGCCGGAGTCACACAGAACTCAAGCGCAGACCATCTGTGCTGCTGTTGCTCCTGACTGAATGGTGCCATTTCATCCTCCCCTGGAGCCTGGGGCTTGAACAGCATCACAGAACCAGGAGTGTTGTACTGGGCTTCCAGACCTTTCTACCAGTTTTGCTTTGCCGCTGTCCATGCTATTCTACATCCCTATCTCCCCTTCAAACCATGGCTCACAGTAGGAAATGTTCTGGCTTGTTACTCAAGTGCAGCTGTCATTGTGATGGATTGGTTATTTGCTGGAAATACTATATCATGGATTATTTTGTCATCACACAATGATATGAGAGATGATGTAAACAATGATATTCGAAAATACCTTAGGTTCTGTCTAGGCCATTCCTCCCCTCCCCCAAAGCTGTAGTCAGTACAGTTTTGATCCCTCTTTAAAAGTGCTTCAAAGTCATTATTTGTTCACCTGTGGTAGATAGTCAGCTTGGAACTTCTCCTCTATCTTTTCCTTCGTCCTTAGAAATGTGTTGATTTATTGAATACATACTATGTGATAAGCCTGGTGCTGGTTGATAGGGATTCAACTATCTATAACATGGATACATCTGCTTTGTTGTATTTTCAGCTTATCCAGGAGGTTTGACACTAAGAGAATATTAATAACCCTTGATTTTTTTAAAAAAAAAGATTCATTGATTTGAAGTGTAAGAGTGTTTTGTCTGCATGTATGTCCAAGCATTATGTGTATGCCTATGTTGTTGCTAAAAAAAGAAAATCCCAAATGTTTGTTTTTTTACCAATAAAAGACTCAGGAGCCAGTTGCTAGGGTGAAAGAGAAGCAGAGAAAGCTCCCAGCTGACCTTCCTCCTCAGCCAGTGTCCCAGAAGGAAAAAGCTCCTTCTCCTTCATGCTGTCTTGTTTTTCATTTATGTGTTTGTTTGTTTTTATTCACTTTATATACTAATAGTACCCCCTTCCCTCTTCTCTCTCCTCTTCCCCTACCCCCACCATCTCACACCAGCACATCTTCTTCCCCTGAGGCCTAGCATCCCCATCAGGAGGAAGTGATGGAAAAACAGTCAACAGAGTTCATGTCAGAGACAGCCTCCACTCCCCTTCCTAGGGGATCCACACGGGGACTAAGCTTCCCATTGGCTACGTCTGTACAGGGGGCTTAGGTCAAGTCCTTGCATGGTCCTTGGTTGTTCCATCAGCCCCCATAAGCCCCCCTACCTGCCCCAGGCCCAAGTTAGTTGGCTCTGTTGGTCTTCTTATGGAGTTCTTTTTCCCTCCAGGTCCTTCTTCCCTTCACTTACCCACAAGGTTCCCTGAGCTCCAATCAATATTTGGCTGGGAGTCTCAGCATCTGTTTCAATCCATTCTGGGTGGAGCCTCTCAAAGGACAACTATGGTAGGTTCCCATCAGCAAGCATAGCAGAGTATTGTTAATAGTGTCAGGGGGTGGCTCTCTCCCTTGATGTGGGTCTCAGGTTGGGCCAGGCCTTGGATGGATATTCCCTCCATCTCTGTACTATCTTTATCTCTGTGCATTTTGTGGGCAAGGTAAATCAAGTTTTCTGGGTGGGTTGGTGTTCCCCTCTCTCTGCTAGGAGTCCTATCTAGTTAGAGAGTCTTAAATACCCTCGACTCAATGTCCCTTCTTTCTGTTTACTCCCTGTTAGCTAGTTGCTTGTTCTATCTTTGAACCTATGGTTGACTTTATTTAGCTCTTGGATTAAAGGTATGTGCTAGGGCTGAGCCACACCACAACTAGAAACAGGTTTTTCTAGTACACAGTCTCAGGGTTTGCAATGTGATCAAATATCCTGCAACATGCCTGGTACCCTCAAAGGCCAGAAGAGGGCTTCACATCCCCTGGTACTTGAATTAGAGATGGTCACAAGCTGTCCTGTAGGTACATAGACTCCTCTGAGCCATATCTCCAGCCCTATTTTTTACATCGATTGATTAGCTGATTGATTGATTGATTGGGGGTGGGGATATATACATGTAGGGGTTAAAGGACAAGTGGGACAAGTCATTCTTTCCTACCATGTGGGTTCCAGAGGCCAAACTGAGACTATCCAACTTGGTGGCAAGCACCTTTATTCACAGAGCCATCACACCAGCCCCCCAACCAAGTATTTTGATAGACAGGTAAGGAGCTCTAGGTACCCTGATCCAGGCATGTTAATTTAGTCTGGGGCACAGCTATTCCAGGTATGATGTGATGGCTAGTTTTATGTCAACCTGACATAAGCTAAAGTCATCCAAGAGGAAGGAATCTCGATTAAGAAAAAATGCCTCCATAAGATCAGGTTGTAAGCTAGCCTATAGACATTTTCTCAATTAGTGATTAATGGGGGAGGGCCCAGGCCATTGTGGGTAGTGCCACCACTGGGCTGTTGGTCCTGGGTTCTATAAGAAAGAGGGCTGACTGAGAAAGCCAGCACCCTTGGTCTCGGCATCAACTCCTGCCTGCCTCCACCTTCCTGCACTGTTTGAACTCCTGTCCTGATTTCCTTTGGTGATGAGCTGTGATATACAAGTATAAGCCAAATAAGCCCTTTCCTCCTTTCCTAAGTTGCTTTTGGTCATGGGGTTTCATGATGGCAATACTAACCCTAACTAAATCACGTGGTTTCAAACTAGCATTGTTGGCATCACCTTGAGCTTGCTAAAATGCAAATTCCTGGGCTTCTTTCCAGACCAGTGGTTCTCAACCTGTAGGACACAACCCCTTTGGGGATTGCATATCAGGTATCCTGCAGATCAGATATTTACATTATGATTCAAAACAGGAGCAAAATTACAGTTCTGAAGTAGCAGCAATGAAAGTGATTGTATGGCTGGGGGTGGCCACAACAGGAGGAACTGTAGTAAGGGTTGCAGCATTCGGAAAGCTGACAATCACTGTTCTAGACTCCCTGAGTTAGAATTTGGTGGAGGGGGCCGGGGGTAAGAAAAAGATATCTGTATTTTGAAAATATCCCCAGGCGATTCTTATACATACCGAACCTTGAGAAGCCTCAATGATCTCATGGCTTATATGAGGAAATAACATTGATCCTAAATCTGGAAGGGTACCTAAGAGCAGGTCAGAGGCAGGGGGTTGGGAGAGGATTGTTCCAAGCTGTTGGGACAGTCCATGTCAAGTTCTAAACGTCCACAAAAGAAGGGTCCATGGGAGGAAACACTGGCTGAGTGTTAGAGAGGAAGAGTCGTGGGGAAGAAAGGGACATCAGAAGGTGTAGAATTGAGCCCTGTGGGTTCTGAAGCAAGAATGTGGGGAAGAATCAACAAGGTGAATGTCAGTGCTTCAGGGACTCTCATTACACTAGCCTCACAGTAGCTTGGTCATGTAGAGAACTGACACCAGGGAGTGGCTTTGAAGAGGACGAGGTCGTACAGGAAGCCTTCAGGAGCCTCTGTGCAGCAGGAAGAACTGCCTCAAAAGCCACATTGCTGTCCCTGCCCTCTAGGAGGCAGGTTACATCTAATACTTTACCAGTAGTTCTCAACCTCCCTAACGCTTTGACCCTTTAATATAGTTCCTCATGTTGTGGTGACCCCCAACCATAAAATTATTTTCGTTTCTACTTCATAATTGTAATTTTGCTACTGTTATGAATTGTAATGCAAATATTTTTGGAGATAAAAGAGGTTACGACCCACAGGTCGAAAATGGCTGCTTTATACTGTCTGAAGTCTTTCCTGGGCTTTCAGGGAAGAATGTGTATCAGAGCTTGACACTGATTGTTCTAGACAGGGTGGATTTCTCTCAGTGAGGTGAGTGAAGATTTAGACCTACTATGGTTTAAAATGTCTCCCATGCTTGTCCCCAGCTTGCAGCGCTTTTTTGTAGTCTGTGGATCTTTCAGGGCTTAGGCCAGACTGGTGAAGTGGGGAAATGTGGGGCTGGCCTCCGAGGTTTATACTCCTTTCTGTTTCTACCCTGTCTCTCTTGCTTCTGGTTCTACTCCATGGTAAACAAGCCACAGCCAAACTCTTTTTGCTGCAGTGAAGTCTGCCTGTTATGTGCCCCGCCCCTCCTTCCCTTTCCTCCTCCCCTCTCCTCCCCCACTTCTCCCCCTCTGCCATGACAGTGTGTGACCAAGTAGATCCTTCTGTGTTTCTGCAGGTACCTAGGTCATTGTGACCTGGAAAGTAATCAATACAAAACCTAAGGTGAAAGATTTTGGGAGCCCTTAGATTGGAGGGCAGGAAAGTCAAGTGGGAAAGCCATAGGCGTGGCTTCATTGGTAGAAAGACTCCTGCCGTGGGTGACTCAGGGAAGCTGAAGTCAGTGAGACTGCTAATGTGAACAGATGGTGAGGTTGATGTCAAAAGGGAATTACCATGGAGGAGGGGGCTCTTCCTGCAACCTGCCCCCTGCGCCGATATTCACTCACTGTTCTGTTTCCTGTGTTTATGTCTGCTATATCTGGTGTAAAAACTGAAAAGGCAGGTTGGGGAGAATTGCAATGTCCTCACAGAATCCAGGGGAGAAGGGCATATTTTTATCTCTCTGTGTCCCTGTGGACTCTGACTCCAAGTTGTGACTAAGAACATTTGGATATAATGCAACCACTCCTGATGAGAGCTGATAGACTAGGATCAGAAGGAAGGAGAGGAAGACCTCCCCTATCAGTGGACTTGGGGAGGGGCATGTGTGGAGAAGGGGGAAGGAAGGTGGAATTGGGAGAGGAGGAGGGAGGGGTTTATGGGGGGATACAAAGTGAATAAAGTATAATTAATAAAAATTAAAATAAAAAAAGAAAAAAAGAAGAACTTTGGATAACAGGTTCCTGGCAGAAATAGGGGAAGCTCTCCCCTATTCAGGTTCAGGGAGGTGAACCTGAGGATGGTGCAAAGTGCCTTCATTAACCCATAGTCCAGGAAAGCTATTTTGAAAGACAGAGGGAAGCTGCCTCTGGGAGAGCAGTCAATGGCCTTACTGCCTGGCCTTTGCAACAGCGGAATGTAGAGCCTCCCAGGCCAATATCATCAAATCAACCCTCTCCAGGCTTGATTACGGACTTCCTCCCTGGAGGCCATCGGCCAGCCAGCTGGTCAGCATTCCTGATGGGCTCCATCACACCAGAGCAGAAGGCACCTGAACTGATAAATGGACAAGAAAACATAAGCTGCTCTGGGAAACCTGGGTGTGAGACCAGGCTTGTGGCTGATTTGGCTGTAGTCAGTCCCTTTGATGGATTCCAGACCATGTCACTGTGTCCCTCACCAACTCCACAGTGAGTAGATTCTCTGTCCCCAAGTAGATTTGGCAAGATAAAATCCAGTAAATGTCATTGCACTTGGATTTCAGGGAGAGAAAAAAAACACATCAAATAATGCATGATTGTTGACCAGATATTGGAAAACATTTCATCGTCACAGGGTTTCCTACATCTTATATGTTCCAGGTCCAGCTCCTGCCCCAAGGGGTCCCCAAGGAGCAGGTAGCTGCCTTTTTTTTTTTTTTTTGCCATACATCTGGTCTTTTCGCTTATGTTGGGATTCTCTCACAGGCGGAAACTTCCTGTATGTCTCAGAAGAATGGCTGAATCTCCAGCCTTGGCTAGGCTATATGCAGGCACCATGTTTGTGCCATCTAGGAAATAAAGTGATACAAGAAAGCCTGGAGGTTAGCTCTGCATCCATCCATCCCCAAGCCTTAGCAGTATAGGACTAGCCTGTGAACCGGAGGCAGGCTAGGAGGAGTCGTGTACACAGCCATAGGCTCAGACTCCTCCAGGGGAGTGCTGTTCAGTAGTCACTGCTCATGCTGCAAACTCCTTAGAGGGTTAGCTCAGGAAGGCTCTCATAGCCATATAGCACTGTTCTTTCCTAATAATAACTACATGTGCTCAGCCTGATACCTGGATCAACCACTCCTGCAACTTCAAACCTGTGAACATTGGAGCTCTCTGCCTGGGGAAATTTGTTTGGATGTAAACTGAAACAAGAGATGAAATGCAACAGGCAGCTTTCTACCTTGCTGGAAGTAGCATTTTCCACCCCCATTTGGGGAAAGAATCGTCCCTCATCAGAGCTGCCGCACAGGTGTCTCTACAGGAATACACATCTTGAAAGGAACAAAAATAGAACCTTCCTGAAAGTCCTTCTTGACAGAAACAAAAACAAAACCAAAAAGTCAGCACATCCCGCTAACCTGAAGGTGGTTTAGAGTAGAAGCCTCACTCTGTTTAGAAATACAAGTGTGTTGGCTGCAGCTGGAACTGCATATTCTCTTTCCTTGGGAGATCACTCCAGAAGCTAGAGATCTCCATGAAGCAGTAAGGTGGAGTTTGCTTAGATCAGCCGGCAGGCCTTAGCTGTCCTGATTTAAGACAGAAATGCTGCTGCTGGTGTTACACTGAGGCCTATGGGACAAGGCTACCCCCTGGTGGTAGGGTCTGGGACTGTTTCCTAAGAAATAAATCCCCTGTCTGTCCTTTCAAGAAAGCCCAGTAAAGGTGAGACCTCAGTAACAGTGGCTTAAGCACAAAAGATTTACTTCTCTTTCCAAAAGAAAGGCTAGAAGAGGGCAGTCATAGACTATTAATGTAACTCCCTTGTTCCCACAGACTCAGGCTTCCATCTATCTTTTAGGCTAATTAGTCTTAATGAATGGTTTCTTCTCAAGGTCACATCATGGTTACTGGAGTGCCAACCACCATGTCCATATTGTAGCCTGGATACAAAGAAAGAAAGAAAGAAAAAAAGAAAGAAAGAAAGGAAGGAAGGAAGGAAGAGAGAAAGAAAAGAAAGAATTCAGGGATAACAGATGTGAGATGTGTGTTTGTGTGTGCTGGGGTGAAGTCTCCCAGCTGACGCACCCTTTAAATAGTCTTTCTGAAGTCCTCAAACACTTCCACCATTAAGCCCTTCTAAATAAATCTTGCCACCGAGGAAGTGAAGAAATAAATCTCAATTGGCAGCAGTGGTGTTTGCCTCTCTGGGAAGCAACCGGGCTTGAGACTTTCAAAGCCTTTTGACAGTTGACCCACATCCCTCTGCTGCAGGCATGGGCTGGACTCTCTCACCTGGAGCCAGCCTGGAGGCCAGGCGTGCTGGAAGGCTCTGGCAGGCCTGCCCCAGGTGTGGCTGTTGCCTAGGATCAGAAGTGTTGTCCCAAAACCTTTCTTACACTGAGGCTTGGATCATCTCTGTGGGACTGTGGGCAGGTAAGGTAGCATGAGGGGGGTTAGCAATCTGTCCTGGTGCTCACGGGTAGGAGGGAAAGGCAGTGGCTGTCGCTTCATAGATCTTAGTCTACCTGAGGTGAGTGTTTGGCTGAGGCAAGGAGCTGGTTATTGGCAGCCTATGGAGGAACCTTGAATAAGAATCCAGCCCATGAGTGGGCCAGACCTCTTTCCCTGGCACCTCAGGAGGACCACCCTAGTGTGTTTGGGATGACAGGTTGCCCTGGCCCTACAGCCCTTAGTGATATAATCAGTACTGTCCTGGAAGAGTCAGTCAGCTAGTAACATGACTGAATAAGTATCTTCCAGGGACCCTCAGCTTTGCCTAGGGGTGGTCCGGGCTAGATGCCTGTGAGTGACGGCCAGAGCTCAGATCCAACTGGTTTTGTTTATTCAGAGATAGGATATGAGGATAAGAACAAGCAAGTAAATGGGGAAAAAATCAACAAATATTCCCAATTTTCACATGACCCGGAGAGTCCAGGGTCAGCTTGCTGCCTTCTCTTCAACGTCTCCGCCTGCTGGGGCTCCTGTCCTACCACGATGTCGCCTGTCAGCAGCCCTCCACATGCCTCACCGTTGCTTCTGGAGTGTCTACCCAGAATGCCTTCCCCTCCTTCACGGACCCGGTGAAGCCCAGATGCCTTCTCAAGTTGCAGTTTAGGGATCACCTCTGTGGGGCCTTCCCTAGCCCTCCCAGCCATGCTAAGTACCCTCCCACTGGCTACCAGTGTACCTGACATGTCCGACCGTGCTGCATCCTGTTGACAGTCAGGCACAGGTCAGCTTCTCTCCCCCACCAATCATCTGCCAAGATTTCTAAGTCCTTATCCTGCAGCAAAAGTCCTGCCAACGTGTGGTTCATGTCACGGATATTTAGTTTGTTAGAAGGGTTGATCGGTGTGTGTATATTTCTTTCTGTTTGTGTTTATTGAATTGTTGAATGTTTTCCGCTCTGGGAAACGGAATATTGGCCACAGCTCTCAGTTGCTTCCAGTTCAACTGATTTATTTGTTAGGTGGTATTTAACTCCAGGTTTTATAAAGTTAAAACAGGATTTACAGAAAAATATTGCTGTGGAGAATAAACAAAACTCATACATACAATAAAATGATTCATTACTGATAATACTGAAAATAAAAATCTGTGATTTGAGTTGACTATATGTTTTCGTACAAGCAACATTAAGCACACATAGATGAAAGTAAGTCTTATTTTAGAATTATAGAGCCTTTGTTGTCTCACACTGGAATTAGAAAGCTCTCTAAATGAATATGGATGCTGTCTAATGAGTATAGAGAATAAAGCTTTCTAAATGAATATGGATGCATTTTGGCAGGACCGGGCGAGTCCGACTTTATTACACAACCACAGCAAGATAAAAGCAAAAATGGATGCCAGACCTTAGAGAGTTAGTGAAGGTCGGACTACCCCACGCCACCCCCCACACCAGCCAAGGGAGCTTGTTACATGTGTCATGCTTGTTATGTGTGGGTCAGTTGACTCATACTGTGACCAAAGCAGAAGACCAAGTGCTTGGCCATTCTGTGGCCACTTCCTTGTAGATGTTGCCAAAGCCTAGTCAAGTGGTCTCAGACCATGGTATCCACTGGGAAAGAAAGTGGGGACCACTCTGGTCAGATGAGATCCCTCTCCTCTGGGAAAGGCTTCTGCTTGGGGAGATTGGTAGGCAGCCTCGCTGAGGATCGGGGAAGGGAGAAGGGATCTTTGTCTCTCTTGAGATCCCTGGCTAAGTGAGGAAGGAGGAGGAAGCAGGTTGGTGGGAGGGAGATTCGTAAGCTGGCGACCATCTTCACGGGAGCCTGAGCTGCTTTTGTGGGTTCTGGAATCAGGCTGTCCCAATTGCTCATCCTGGATCAGGCTGTTCTGGGATGGAGCATGACCTTCAGGTGATTCTGATGAGGGCTCACCTCCGAGGGAGCCACAGCTGGGGAATGAGTGCTCCTTGAATCCAAAATAGGGAAGCTGAGACTTCCGGCTCACCAGGGAACACAATGGCTCCTTTCGCAGACGGCAGGGCTGGCATCTGAAAGGGGCAGTGCGGAGACTCTTCCCGCGGCACTGGAATGACAGCAGGTGCTCAGCTTGAGCACGAACCGCACCAGCTGTCCCTGTCAGCAGTGCCACCATCCCGAGGCTCAAGCTCAATCTTTAGCTTGAGCTGTCCCTCACGGCTGTTACACAGACTTAGGCTCAGATTCCTGCTGCTCATGTCACAAAAAGATGGTCACTCCTCTCAGCGTTTTTGCCAAACTTGCCGAGTATTAACATAATATTTTCTTTGGGCTGCCTCTGGCTACAGCAGGCAAGGACTTTAAACAGGTACGGAGCTTCTTTTGCGCTGTACCTTCTGTTCTCCTTGAAGGGTCTCCAGCGGGAGCAGAGGCTGAGCTCAAGACTCAAGTTCAAGAGGGCATGTCCAGGAACCCACTTTACTGGATCTCTGGCTCTTACTCTGTGATGACAACAGAAGTGACTGGTCCTCAAAGCATTTCACAACCTCCCTGAGAAGAATAACATACATTTCCTGGTTTATCCTAAGGAATCCATGGGACTGATAATTTAGAGTATTTCCCAAGGTCACATGAGGTGTAAATGGTGGAAACAGTATTTCAACTCATCAGTCTTGACTACAGAATCTAGGCTCTTAAACAGCATGGCACACAGCTAGTCAGTGTTGAAAGCTCCTTTAAGCTTACCAATGAGTGGGTGCCCGAGGGCAGGCCCATAACCCAGACAGGTGAATTTCCATGAAATTAAATTCCGAGGCTTGCATAGGGAACCCAATCAGAACCAAAGCCTTCGTAAAGAACCCTCTTCATATGGCAGGAAAATGAACTGAAAGTAAAAAATGTAGGAAAGAAGATGCCATTAAAGATATGTTTAAAATATACACTTAGAGAAATGACGACCAGGTTTGGGAATTTGTATTATAGTACTATTAAACAGTTAGGTGGTAAGATACGTTTCAATTTAGAAGGTAGAAGCCAATATGATTGGCAGATGGGATGGGTTGAGAGGGGCTACCTCCCAGGGATATTGAGTCTCTTCATGCCTGTTTCGGGGGCCCTAGTAGCCATCATGGTAGCCACAACCTCCCTGCTGTGCCCAGGGCAGCTTAGTTGCTTACAAAGTCCTCCAGTTGTGAGGTGGCATCCGCTGTATTAAGTTCTCTGCTTAGGACTCCAGGGCGGTTTATAAATACAAGCTACGTGTGAACAAATTGTTCCTTCATTTTTAGGTGTGATAATTTGATGGACTTTCTTCACATCGTGTTAACTGGGAGACGTGCCTGGAGGAAGCCTGGTACCATGTTTCTTTGATGAGAATCTAACCTCTCATGTCCGCTCTGGTCCTGGGATACAAATAGCTACAAGGAGTGCCCCGGCCAAGCCTAGCCAGCCCTGCCTGCTGATGAAATGTACCCCTGCCTGCTGATGAAATGTGCTAGCAACAGGCAGAGTCTGGAGGCGATTTGGGTCTGACAGCTCGGCCTCCAAACCACATTTTCCATGCGTCAGGAAGATGAACACCAGCTCTAAGCCACGTGCTCGCAGTAATTAGACCTTCATTAATATCTTAGAGCAGCTTGAACCAGAGTCTCAAGTGCCTACATTCTTTTAACATTCAAATTTGAGCAGGTGGCAGCTGCTGAGGCTAGGCTTATTCATCTTGAGCCAGAATTCTCATGTCCCAGGCCCAGACTTTATGGCTCTGAGAAGACATGGCTGCAAAGTTCTGTCTGGGCAATCAAACCATTAGATGAAGTGTCTGTTTTCCCCAGCCACACTGCCATTGGCTAAGGAACTTGATTTTCTAAATTTAGGGATTTGTTTGTCCCCACCAAAGGTGGCATTAGTTTGTGTCTTTATGCATGTCCTTCATTAAGGGTTCCTCTCATGTCCCCATTCAGCTCGACTTCACAGAACAGTATGGTGACTTGGCCTAACCCACCTGCCCACCCATAAGAGAATCTTTCTCTGGCTTCTCTCTCGGTTTCCTGGGGCAGGGAATGGGCTTGTAGACTGGATGGTTCTTCTGGGGACCAACTCTAGGAATGGTATGTTGTTCCTTGATGGTGAATTGGATCCAAGCTATTCACAAGGCCACACCAATTCTGCCCCCACTGATGTTCGCTGAGTGAATAAATAGGATAGGATTCTAGGTGTCTCTGCCATACAGAATGCTTATTCTCCACATCTCTCTTCTCATGTTGCTTTCTAGACAGGGGAGATGCAGTCTGTAAAACTAACTCCTTTTCTCTCTATCAGAGAATGATGTCTGACTTGGCCTTCAAGAATGAGCCCCCAATCTAATTGCTCTACACAGACAAGATCTTTATTTCCTCCATGTCAATAAATTAGTGTCATAATGAAGCACACTGATGGGTTAAACTCTGATTTACATCCCACAAAGGAATGCTGAAGTCTCAATACTGCAGAATGTATCTTTGTCTGGAGACAATATCTTTACAGATAATCATATTAAAATTCAGTCCTTGGGGTGGGCCTTAGTTCTATGTGTTCAGCATCCTTATAAAATGGAGGGATTCACCTATAGAGACAGATATAAGCATATACAAGAAAGATAGCGTAAAGACTGGGAGAGAAGGTAGCCATCTGAGAGCCTGAGAGAAAGGCTTTCCTCTTAGCCCTCAGAAGGGCCTTGACCCCTTAATTTTGGATATCTAGTCTCCAGAACTGTAAGGCAATACATTTCTCTTTGAACCACTCCCTCTGTGGTACTTTGTTACATTAGATCTAGGAAACTAACACAGCTTTCACTTTTTTTCTTTTTTTTTTCTTTCTTTTTTTCTTTTTGTATTTGAGAATTGTCTTTTGTTTGGTTTTGGTTTTGATTTTATGGTGGCTCTGGTGGTGCAAGCTTGTAATTCCAGCATTTGAAAGCCTGGAGTATTCTGTGACCCTGTCTCAAAAATAAATAAATAATACGTAAATAGGATAGAACAAAAGGTTGTATAAACAGAAAATTTTGAAGAACTAACGGCAGAAAGGTGTTATAACCCTTCATTGAGAAAACTCTCTTTTGGGTCTGAATTATATTCATAATATAAAATATATACATGTGCCCTCTGAAGTATATATACCTACGCATACAATATACATGGATGGATGGATAGATGGATGGATGGATCGGTAGGTAGGTAGGTAGATAGATGGATGGATGGATGGATAGATAGATAGATAGATAGAGAGATAGATAGATAGATAGACAGACAGACAGACAGACAGACAGATAGATAGATAGATAGATAGATAGATAGATAGATAGATAGATATACGATTATAGCTTAGTATCCATAGGCTTTTGACCCTTGCAAATACCAAAATTCACACATCAAGTCTCTTATATAAAATGGGTTAGTCATTGCTTGCAGTGGACTGAATGAGCAATGTCCCTGTGGGCTCAGGTGTTTGAACAATTGGTTATTAGTTGGTGCTCTCTCCGGAGGCTTAGGGGGTGTGGCCTTGCTGGACACACGCTGAGGGTGGGTTTTGAGAGTGTGTGGACTGACCCTACTTCCAGTTTGTTCTCTCTCTCCTTGATGCTCGTGGTTAAGGGTATGAGCTCTCAGCTTGCTGCCCCTTGCCGCCATGCCTCCCCGCCATGATGGACTCTTACTCCTCTGGAACCATGGACCCAAAGGAACTCTTTCTTCCATTAGTCGTTTTTGGCCTTGGTGCTTTGTACAGCGACAGAAAAGTAATTACTACATTGCATTTAATCTGCGCAATCCTCTAATAGACTTTAAATCTTGATTCATTATAATGTTAGTACAATGTAAGTCCTGAGTAGAAAGTTGTTTTATTGTACACTTTAGAAAATAATAGCAAGAAAATAGTTAGAATATGTTTTGTACAGTACATTTTCTCTGACTATTTTCAATCCAGGTTTGGTTGATTTGAAAGATATAGGTACAGAGAATCAACTGTACATATACATTCCTATAAAATAGCATATATACACGTTACTTGTGTTTACACAATTCAAACACTTCCTAGTGCTAGAAAGAGAGGGCAATCATGAGCTTCCACTTCTGGTCCTTTCCATTATGTAAGTCACTGCTTTAGTAGCTAATACCATACACCCCAAATTGTTATTATCAGCCTATCTTCGTCCTCTACCTTAAAGTCTTACAAAGTGGTTGTCTTTTACACGCTTCTTTGGGTTTTGCTATTTTCTTTAAATAACACATTGGTCAATGCAGAGCAGCACAAGGTGTCCCAGTTTCTTCGTGGTTGCACAGTATTCCACCGCATAGGTTTGTAGTGAGTCACGTAATAGGATCCACCCAAGAATCCCAGCACCTGGTAGACATTCTGGGCTCCTCTGCCAGCTGCTCTTATTTTCCAAGCGAAGGACACAGAAACACAAAAAGTGGAAGAATTTTGCCACCAGAAGCACAGAGAGCTAACTCAAGTGGTTCCAGCTGCTAGGGATGTCAAACATTTTTTCATAATGTCACAATTTATTTGTCACCAAAACAACGTAAAGGTGTTCCTGATGAAGGTGGGGGAAACCCTCATATCTGCATGTTAAAAAAACAACTCACAAATAGCAGCAGGGTTCTCATCTGTCAGCAACTCTTCTAAATGAAGAATATAGTGAGTTGAACGTGGCCTTTCAGAAAACATAAAATTGCAACAAGTTCCTAATAGTTTGTGTAAACAATTGGTTGACATCTGGAGAAGATGGGAAGCCTAATTAAGTTTCAGCAAAAGCTTTTGTGAGTGTTTTTACAGGGTTTTTATTGCTGTCATCATGAAACACCATGACCAAAGGCAAATTGGGGAAGCAAGGGTTTATTTGTCTGGCATATCCTGATCCACTGAGGGAAGTCAAGGCAGGAATTCAAACTGGAAAGGACCTGGAGGCGGGAGCAGATGCGGAGGCCGTAGAGACTTGGTGGCTTGCTCCTGTGCCTCTGCTCAGCCTGCTGACTTATAGAACTCAGGCCCACCAGCCCAGGGATGGTGCTACCCACACTGGGCAGGGCCCACTCACACCAGTCACTAATTAAGAAAACGCCCTACAGGCTGCCTACGCCCCAATCTTACGGGGGCATTTTCTCTATTGAGGTTTCTTCCTCTCAGATGACTTCAGCTTGTGTCAAGTTGACGGAAAACTAGCCACGATAGTGATCTTGGCAAATTTGGGCAGGAAGATGGGCATCACAACCTCTTCAGTGCCTTCAATGTTTGTCTCATTTCCAACTACATATTTTTGTGTGGTAACTATTTTTTGTTGTTGTTGTTAGCAGTGATTGCCACTAAATCTAAGTGTTGAAATGAGCCCAACAGCTAGCTTCTTACTGCTTCATGCCAATCTGCCATTGAATCAAATGCTTTCAAACATCAAATGTAGCATTTCTTTATGCATTTTGTTTCTTAAAATACCATTAGTTAAACTTATTAATTTTTCAAAAGCTAATATGATTTTTTTTGTTTTATTTTGTTTTCTTGAGACAGTGTCTCACTATGTGACTCTGGCTGTCTTGGAACTCACTATGTACACGAGGCTGGCCTTGAACTTACAGGAATCTGTCTGCAATATGCTTTTTTAAGTCGATTTTATTGACATAATTGAGTTTTAGGGTGTTTTATATATGTGGTTACTTACGTTCTTATTTTACATATGTTGTCATGTACATATTAGTATGGTAATACATGTATGTGTTTAGATGTACTGTATAATTATTCTGGAAATCTGTACTCTAAATAGTTTTGTTTATAAAAATATTAGGGAAACAAAAATTTGCAAAACTATAAATTTAATTGCCAGCTGACTTAGTCATGGATACCACAAATTACTGGTCTGAGTTTTAAGTGCTTGTGGGAAAAGAACTGACAACCTAGATCTCAATTCTCATCTAAATTAAAATACAAGACAAAAGGCAAACTGGGACATCACCAAGAAAGCAAATATCCAATAAATTACCATTCACAGTTTCCAAGTTGATTCTAAAAGCTTGTCTGTTACAGGTATGAGACCTTTGAGGTAAGCGAGGCACAGAGGATGGAAGTCAGTGGGAATGCTGGCTTGACATGTAAGCTGTGCTGGGTTTGATCCCAACACCAAAGAGGTGTGAGGAGTAAGGAAGAGGAGGCAAAAGAGAAAAGGAAGAGGCAGAAGGATCAGTGCATATTTGGGGGAATCTAAACAAGTCTGGATGGGTCACAAAACAAAACATTTGAGCTGATTAAAATAAAGCATGACTAAGTCACTAAATAGCAAAAACATGTCATACAAGGTGTGGCCAGAACCGACATTCCTCAAGTGTGGTTAGGGGCAGTGTGAGGAGGCTTCATGAGATCAAAAGGCCAGTGAAAATAACAGTAAGAGATCAGCATGGTTTTTTAAAAAAAATTATTAATTGCACTTTATTCACTTTGTATCCCCCCGTAGCTCCCTCCTCCCCTCCCAACCCTTCCCTTCCTTACCCTTCTCTACGCATGCCCCTCCCCAAGTCCACCAATAGGGGAGGTCTTCTTTTCCTTCCTTCTGATTCTAGTCTATTAGGTCTCACCAGTGTCTTCCTCTGTGGCCTGGTAAGGCTGCTCCCCCCTTAGGGGGAGGTGATCAAAGAGCAGGCCAATCAGTTCATGTCAAAGACAGTCCCTGTTCCCATTACTATGGAACCCACTTGGAGGCTGAACTGCCATGGGCTACATCTGTGCAGGGGTTCTAGGTTATCTCCTTGCATGCTACTTGGTTAGAGTATCAGTCTCAGGGAAGACCCCTGTGCTCTGATTTTTTGGTTCTGTTGCTCTCCTTGTGGAGCTTCTGTCCTCTCCAGATCTTACTATTTCCCACTTCTTTCATAAGATTTTCTGCATTCTGCACAAAGGTTGGCCATAAGTCTTAGCATCTTCTTTGATAATCTGCAGGGCAGAGCCTCTGTGTCAGGCTCCTGACTTGTTCCCTATTTTCTTCTTCTTCTTCTGTTTATCCTCTTTGCCTTTCTGGATAGGGATTGAGCATTTTAGCCAGAGTCCTCCCTCTTGATTAGTTTCTTTAGGTGTTCAGATTTTAGTAGGTTTATCCTATATAATATGTCTATATGAGTGAGTATATACTGTGTGTGTCTTTCTGCTTCTGGGATAGCTCACTCAAGATGGAGATCAGCATGTTTTAGGAAGCATCCAAATGCAAATAATAATAATAAATAAAAAAGTGAGACAAACTTCATTCTCCAGTTTTAGCAAAATGTTCTGAGCAGTGGACAGGGAGGTTCATGGGTAGAAGCATAAAGAGGACCCTGCAGTAGAGGTAGCAATATTCAGTTCTCAGGACAAGCTGTGGGCAAGGGATTAGGCTGTGGTATTAGGGTCCTGGAATGGATTCAGGCCCAACAGGAAGAAAAATCAGAGGAGAAATGATGATGTAGGTGGGCCAGAAACCATTTCTCAGGGAGACCAGAAAATTCTGAGGCAATAGATATTGGGGTGGGGAAAAGGTCTTGCTACATAATCCAAGCTGGCCTTGAACTCACAGTGATCCTCCTGTTTCAGCCTCCTGAGTTCTTAAATCAAAAGAGTGCCCCTGGGTCTAAATATTTAATAATATAATCTCCCATCCTGCCTGATACTGTAAGCCCCGTCAAAAGCCCATGACTGGGTAGATCATAGGTATTAAACAGGAACCCAGCATGGTTTTGCTAAATGGCTGTGCTGTCCAGTTCCCAAGGTCTCTGTTTGTACCCACAGAATTGTGATGCTTGCAGTTTGGGTCATACAAGCTTCCTTTTTCACTGTGTAGTGATTATCGCAGAGACTCACAACTGCTCAAGAATGATAGGTCGTCTATACCAGGTTCCCACCATCCAAGAATCAGGGAAGGAGAAAGGAGTGGAAAGAATGCAAGATCTGACGCATAGGGAGGAGAGCTGCGAAAAGCTGGCTTCTGGACACGACACAACCGTTGCACGCATCGAATCATAGCAGGCATGGTTACCTGCACAATGCACCTACAAGATCAAACCAGTCAAAATTTCAGCATGGATGGAGGAGATCCACTGATGACCCACCCCTAATTATTAGAGTTGGTGGCTGCTTCAGGGGAGAAGTGGGTCACTCTTCTGGGCCAATGTAATAAACTGTTCATGCCCCAGTGGATGGCCACATATTCATATGTACCTGGGACAGCACTAATTAGACTCAGGGGTTATTAACGACAATTTTAAAAAGAGGATGTGAAACTGCAAGGGAGATGGGGTAGGAGACACTGGGAAAAGTTGGAGGAGGGTAGTGGTGAATTAATATGATATGGATATATTGTATAAATGAGTGAAACTTTCAAATAATAAAAATTATTATTTAAATAATTATGTAGTCTCAAAAACATGAATTAACAGAATTTAAAAAATAAACATCCACTACCACAATGAAATGTCTTAACATGATGCTCAGCAGCGAATAGTTGGAGCAAATACAATTCTTAGTAAACATATGAAAGATTTAAAAACACAGATATAGTAAAAATGACCATCCTACCAAAAGCAATCTACAGATTCAATGCAGTTTCCATCAAAATGCCAACAGAATTCTTGACAGGCCTTAAAAGAACAATTCTCAGCTTCATATGGAAAAACAAAAATGCAGAATAGCTTAAACAATCCTGTACAATAGAAAATCTCCTGGAGGTATCCCTTATCCCAAGCTGTACAGTAGAGCAACAGTAATAAAAACTGGATGGTACAGGCATAGAAACAGATTGGTGGGTCAATGAAATTGAATTGAAGACCCAGAAATAAACTCACTCATCTACCAACACTTGATTTTTGACAAAGAAGCCAAAACCACAACAATGGAAAAAGATAGCATTTTCCGCAAATTGTGCTGGTGTAGTTAGATGTCTACATATAGAAAAATTCAAGTAGATTCCTATTTATCACCCTGTACAAAACTAAAGTCCAAGTGGGTCAAAGACTGCAACATAAAACCAGACATACTAAATCTGTTAGAAGAAAAACTGGGGAAGAGCCTTGAACTCATTGTCACAAGAGATAACTTCCTGAATAGAACACTAATAGCTCAGGCTCTAAGAGCAACAATCAATAAATGGAACCTCATGAAACTGAAAATCTGTAAGGCAAAGGACACTGTCAACAGAACAAAACAACAGCCTACAAACTGGGAAATGATCTTCACCAATAGTACATCTGACAGAGGGCTAGTATATAATATATATTATATATTCTGGATATGTATAACTCAAGAAAGTAAACACAAACAAACAAAATAATACAATTAAAATGGGGTACAGAGCTAAACAGAGAATTCTCAACAGAGGAATATCAAATGGTGGAGAAACACTTAAGAAAATTTCAGTGTTCTTAGTCATCAGGGAAAGCAGATCAAAATGACTCTGAGTTTCCATTTTACACCGATCAGACGACTAAGAACAAAAATTCAAGTGCTAGCACATGTTCATGAGGAAGTGGAGAAAGGGAACCCTCCTCCATTGCTGGTAGAAGTACAAACTTGTACAGCCACTTTGGAAGTCAAACTGATGTTTTCTCAGAAAGTTGGGAATAGCACTACCTCAAGACCCAGCTATACCACTCCTGGGCATATCCTTGAAAGATGCTCTACCATAAAACAAGGACATTTACTCAACTATGTGCACAGCACCTTTATTCATAATAGCCAGAATCTGGAAACAACTTAGATGTCCCTTAACCAAAAAATGTGTAAAGAAATTGTGGTACATTTGCACAATGGAATACTACTTAGCTACTAAAACCAAGGAAATCATGAAATTTGCAAGCAAATGGATGGAACTAGAAAAGATTGTCCCGAGTGAGGTAACCCAAACTGGAAAGACATGTATGGTATATACTCACTTATAAGCAGATATTGGCCATATAATACAAGATAAAGATACTAAAATCCAGAGAAGCTAAATAACAAGGAGCACCCTAGGGAAACTGCTTAATTCTTGTTCAGAAGGGCAAGCAGGATAGACATTGGAAGCGGTTGAAGAGAAGGAGCAGGAAGAGAGCCTACCATAGATGTCCTCTGAAAGACTCCACCCAGCAGGGGGTTCAAGCAGATGTTGAGACTCACAGCCAATCTTTGGACAGAGCACAGGGAGTCTGATGGAAGAGAGGGAGGAGAGAAGGACCTGGAGGGGACAGGAGCTCCAAAAGGAGACCTATAAAGCCAACAAATCTGGGCCCAGGGTACCCTGCAGAGACTGATGAACCAACCAAGGACCATGCATGGAGAAGACCTAGACCCTTTGTTCAGATGTAACCCATAGGCAACTCAGTCTCTATGTGGGTCCCCTAGTAAAGGGAGCGGGGACTGTCTCTGAAGTGGACTCTGTTGCCAGCTCTTTGATCACTTTCCCTTGGCAGGACAGCCTTCCTAGGCCACAGAGGAAGAGGATCTAGGCAGTCCTGATGAAATTTGATAGGCTAGGGTCAGATGGTAGGGAAGGAGGGTTCCCCCTTTCTGTGAACTAGGGGATGGGGATGGGAGAAGAGAGAGGAAGGGTGGGACCAGGAGATGAGGGAGGGGGTTACAATCAGGATATAAGATGGATATTGAATTTATTGAATTTATATTGAGTGACTTCACACTTCACTATGAAGCCAAATGAGTCAATTATACAAATCACATTGCCTTTCAAAATGCTACTAAATAAGAAATACATCACTTGGCACAGTGGAGCGCACCTATAATCCCAGCACTTTCCAGGCAGAGACAGGTAGATTGTGAGTTCTAGGGCAACCTGGTCTACAAAACGGAGTCCAGGAGAGCCAAAGCTATACAGAGAAACCCTGTCTCGAGAAAAAAAAATTAGAAATGCATTACAAAATGCAAATACATCCATATCTTGAGAGAGAGAGAACCATGTTTAGAAAATTTAAAATCATTGTAATAAGTAATGAGTCAGAGTAGGAATCATAATAGAAATTCAAAAATGCCCACACCTGGAGAATGAGGGGAAACAGGAGCTCAAACTGCAGGGTGGACTGTGAGGATGGTTCAAGCGGTAAAACTCCTGCCGCCCAGTGTCAGGATGGGCATTCAGGTCTGCAGAAGCCACATGAAAGCCAGTTGTAGAAGACAGCCCACCTGCAACCTCAGGGCCTCGCAGACGGAGACAGGATCCCTGGAACAAACTGGCTGGCCAGACTTCCTGAAACAGAAGCCTCCAGGCTCACTGAGAGACTCTGCCTCAACTTATAAAACAGAGAGTGCCAAGAAAGGTTTCCAACGCTGGTATCATCCATCCACACATGCATGTTGCTTCAAACACGTGTGCTCTCACATGTGCAAAGTACATGAACACCATACACACATATGCAGAAACATTGTGAATCTGGCTAAAGCAAAGCTTCAAACAGAATGACAGATGCACATATACACGTAGGTAAGAACTGACTAGAGTGCTTCCCCCCGCCCCCCAAAAAAACGCACTGGCTGATCCGAAAATACTGGGAGTGTCAGGGCGAAGGAAGGCTAAATCAAATTTAAGGTTAAAAGGGGAAGGGGTCACTTCAACTACTAGACCTGCCTTCCAGCTAAAGTAATGTTAGGATTCTTACACAGATGTAAGAATAAACAGAAGAAACCATGGAACAGTAAAGGGGGTCAAGAAAAGGACCAACTTGTATGTGGAAATACATAGTTAAAGGAAGTGGAATTTCAAATACTGGGAAAGTCTGCATTATCCTTAATAATGAATTTTCTGTTAGCAACAACAACAAAAAGATAAAGCTAGATGCCTCTTTCACCATATAAGCAAAAGTAGATTCCAGATGGACAAAGAGCAAAATTTTCAAATTCTCAGAAAATGAAGTGGAGAACATGTTGGATGCAGCTAAGAACAGATGATTAAACAAAAGGCAAGTATTCATGAGCCTTGAGTAGATACATCCACGAATTTGACTATGAAAATTAAAGTGATATCTGTAATGTATAATGAACAATACTGAAAGGCAAGATGCAGATTGAGAAAAGTTATTTACAATTAACATAACTTAATTCTATGATAAATATAGTAACAAGTGCATGGGAAGAGAAAGAGGATTAGATTCACTCTCTCATGCACACACCCCACCCCCACATCAGAACTGGCTAACAAACAAAACTTTCCTTCTCATGAATCACGAGGGAGATGTGCAATAAAATGACTAGATGCCATTTGCACCTGGAAAATCAGAACTTAAAAAAATCTCACAAGGACTAGTAAGGCTTCAGGAAAACAGAAACTTATTCTAGTGAGTGTGCATGGGCACAGCCACAGGCATCACCGAGGAAGGTGAGGCACACATGCTGCCAACTCACAATTCCAGCCGCAGGAATTGATGACAAGGATGACAAGGCCAGGCGCACAAAGTGCATTCACAAGCAGACGCAAAGCAAACAAGGAACTGTCCCTCAAAAAGCAGACTAGCAAAGGGCTGCATTGTAGACTGACGTTAAAAGGAGTGTACCACGGCTGCCTCGGAGTCATAGAACATAAGCAAACCTCTAAAATTTACAGTTGGAAAAGGAAAGCAAATTGCAAGGTGGTGTATATGTGTGTGCCATTTATGCCAATTTGAATATACGTAAAGCAATTGAAACTGTTGGGATTCATAAATGTTTACTGAGAGTTCAAGATCATGGGTGGGAATAACAGACACCATTCAGACGGACCAAAGTCCTCTGGAAGAAGGTAAGGATGGAAAGGAAGAGGCCTTGGCTTTAGCTCTTAGTGTGTGGAGAAAAATTAGCTTTTTAATCTGACCAATGTTTGTCCATTTTACTCTCCATACCTTTGCGTATGTTCGAAATATTTCTCTTCTACATTATTTATTTAGTTTGTGGATGTTCACGTATGCTCTTGCCAAAGCACACCTGTGGCGGTCAGAGCACGGTTTGCAGGGTAGAGTCTCTCTTTCCACCGTGTGGGTCCCAGCAATAGGAAGGTTGTCAAGTGTGGCAGCAAATGCCTTCACCTACTGGCCCAAATATTTCTTATTCAAAGGTCTGAACATTAAAGTCATCCTAAGCACTTAAGACCTTCCCTCTGTAAATCTTTTCGATACCATAAAATTTGTGCACATTACATGAGCCAGTCACAGGCAAGCTAACTGTCTAGAAGTCCCCAAACTTGGAGAGGACACTTCCTAATGAGGGGAAAGGTAGCCATGGCTCTATATCAGTTTGGGTTGCTATGCAATACCTGCCACTGAGAAAAACAGTGGTAGGGTTTGTTTTTTGTTTGCGCTAAATATAGATGCAACAAGGAAAGACCCATGTGAAGGGCTTCCCCAGGGTCACATCCTTGGCTGTCATGTCTGCAGATGGCAGTCACAGGTTCCCTTTGAGTGCCCAAATGTCTCTCTGTGTTGGTGCCTGTCCTTGCCTGCATAACACAGCCAGGGAGGCTGTGATGACAGAACCTTTCAAGGACTGCAAGTTGCAGGCTCCTTCTGCAGAGGTCATGTTCTTTTGAGTGACCCTGGAGCATTGCTGTACTGAGACAGACAGATGAAAAGGGAGGTGGTAGTCTAACCAGAGTAGGGGAGAGCATCATAGAAAGGAATCAGAATCACAAAACACAGTTTGGCTCTTAAATGTTCCCCAGCAGTCTGCGTGCTATATTCTTAGTCTTCAGCTCATTCCTGGGAGCTGACAGACCCTCTAAGCAGTCAGGCCCAGTAGAAGGTGTGTTTGGCCATTTGGGGAACACCCTCAGAAAGATGACTTGGGAAGCCCAGTCTCTTCCCCTTCCTCTCTGTGAATGGTTTAGTCAGGTGCCTTCGTCAGGGCATGCTTCCTGGCTGGAGGCCCAGAGCGATAGGGCCAATTGACCATGGAGTGAGACCTCCAAAATAGAGCCAAAATAAACCTTTGGTTCCCATTAGGTTGATTTATTTCAGATATTTGTTATAGTGCCAGAAAGCTGACTAACACAGGTCTGTAAAAGAAAAACGTGCTGAAAGAACTGGAGTTAGGGGAAAGTTTCGGGGCACTTCTTGGGATTAACAGAAGGTGAGATTCCTCTTATCTCTAGCCAGTGAATGAAAGCCAGCCATAGAGATTGTCCATAGAAGGGTCAGGGGGTGCCAGGTTTCCACTGTCAGAAGAAGCTTTACGGAAGTGGCACAGGAATATGGTGGCAGGCATGAACGTCGCTCTCCTACCCCCCACCCCACCCCCACCCAGCCACTGAGAATAGTATTCGGTCATAGACCTTACAGGGTGAGGACAGACACTGTATTTGGAGGGTAGAGGGCAAGGGAAGGAGCAAACACAAGAATAGGTTTTAGAAATAGTAGGTCTGTGGTACCTATTACTGGTGTTCTGGCATTTTCCAATAAAGATAGCAATCAAAACACAACTCTCCCCAAGGAGGCCAGTTTTCCTGGCACAACAGCAAGGAGATGACAAAAAGAAAATCCAAAGATTACTTCACTTTCCAGTGAAGAGGGTACGTACATGGAGGTCAGGAAGAAAGACCAGAATGCCCTTGAGGATTTGCCATATGATTTTATAATATGCTAGCTAATAGCCTACCATTATCATTGCATTCTAAGCCCTAGGACCTGTGCATGTTATCTTATATGGTAAAACAGAACATGAATGTTGTGATGGCTATTCTTGGTTGTCAACTTGACTACACAGGAAATTAACTGGAATCCAGAAATGGTGGTCACACCTATGAGGGATATTTTTTGTTTGGTTTGAAATGAGTGGATCCGCTTCTGGTCTGGACCTTTGAGGTAGGAAGACATACACCTTTGGTCCAGATCTTGAGGCAGGAAGACACACCTTTAATCTGGGCTGGACCTTTGGCTGGAATCATATAAAGGGACACGGAAGAAGAGAGCTTTTGCTCTTTGCCTGTTTGCCCTTGCTTTGCTAGCAAATCTATTCCTCCTCTGGCTTTACAGCCAAGGAAGGAATGGATTTGCTAGGATTCCAGCATACATGAAGACCAGCTGAGACATCCAGCCTTGTGGTCTGAACGACTACTGGATTCTTGGATTTTCCATTCACAGCCAACCATTGTCGGATTAGGTAAACTGCAATCTGTAAATTATTCTAATGAATCTGCTTTCTATATATAAAAGAGAGCCATTTTCTAAGCTGTTATTCTAGAGAATCTTAACACATATAGGTGTGATTAAATTGAAGACCTTTGGGAAGGTGGGATGGCTCAGGGGGCTAAAACAGCCGCTACCAAGCCTGACAACCTAAATTCAATCCCTGGGACTCCAAGGACCTAGAAGGAGTCTGTAACACTGTCTTCTGACTGCCTCATGTGCACCTGTCAAACAGCCCACCCTCTAGAAATAAGTACATATAGCTAGAAACTTTAAGAGAGAGATGATAGAATTAGGAATGCTAAGGGTTTTTGTTTGTTTGTTTGTTTTTGGTGACTCTGAGTTACTTAGGTGGGACCTGAATGCAGTCTCAAAAAGGACACAGAACATGTCTGTATCGATACAGAAGGAGCGGTGAGGCTGTGATGGCAGAATGCTATGCTGCCAACTTTGGAAAATGTTTCAACAAATGCAAAACCCAGCTCTAGAAGCTAGAAAAGGTATAGGCAAGATTCTCTGTCTGGAGTTCTAGAAGGAGCCAACGCTACTGACACCTTGGTTATGGTAAAATTGACTTTCGACTTCTGACCTTGTGTAGTAAGGGACAGCATTGTGTTGTTTTAGGGCCTCAGGCTTGTTATTTGTTATAGATGCCCTAAAGAATGAACACAGATGTCTCTCACTATCTTGATTTAAAAAATTAAAGCCTACCTTGTTTTTGACACAAAGTTGTTGAGATAGAATAGTCCCATCAAGAACAAGAATGAAGGGTCTACCTTTAATCACAGCACTAGACTAAGCCTGGGATTCAAAGTACCTAACCTATGATTGAGATAAAAATAAATAAATTAAAATAAAATAAAATAAAATAAAACTCAAAAAAATTAAAAAAAAATCACAGCACTAGAGAGGCAGAGGCAGGTGGATCTCTGTGAGTTTGAGGCCAGCCTGGTCTACAGAGTGAGGTCCAGGACAGTCAGGATAACACAAAGAAATTCTGTCTCAAAGAGGAAGGAGGAGGAGTCTAATCCTAAAGAAGACATAAAAGAAAAAGAATGAATGGGTATGGGTCAATGTACGATGTCTGTGGTAGACCTAGTTCCCTGAGAAAGATATTCTGGATGAATTGCTGCATGCAGGAGTCTGACCCTGAGGAGCACTGTGGAGGATTGAGAGAGTATCAGTGAGGGCGTTGTCTTCTGACTACAGGCAGAGCACAGTCTGGAGTCCTCCTTCAATGCTGGAGTCCTCCCTCAATGGAATAACATAAAGGCCTTACCATGGGAGCTGTGTAGCTGGGCAGCTATTTGCAGATAGTCCAGATGGAGTCAACAGGCTAACCCTGAGTTATCAGATGCAGCAGACATGGGCTGTTTCCAGAGAAGGGGCTGTAATCTCCACCGAGGGCCACCGCTGGGAGGAACTCAGCCTATCGTAGCATTTTCCACACTATGGTACATCTTCCAAGACATGTTGCCTGATTAAGTTCTTGGAACAGAGATGTAAGGAAAATTTTCTTACTGACCCTGCATTCAGGCCACCCCAGAGCTTGCAAGTCTCAAGCCTGTGTGTTTCTTTTAGAAGGCTGCTGACAGCCGCTCAGGCACACCTTGGACAAAGCTGCTGACATAACTCTAAGTGGTTTGTTCTTGGACTGAGGTTTGAAAACAAACCTCCCATGGATGATTTGGAAAGACCTCTGAGAGAGAGACTCTGAATAGATCTCATAGCCCCTTGCTACATGCGTTCGGATTGTTTTGGCCTGGTTTTCTGGGATTCTCGCTGTACCCTGGCTGATTAAGCTGTGTAGAAAGCGCAGGGAACACAGAGCCAAGCCCTGTCCTAGGCATCACACCACACCAAGCTGCAGCCAACTCTGGCTCCACACTCTGACGCTGAGGCCCCGGGGAAGGCAGGGTTGAAGCTGGCTTCCAGAGAGCCCACTATTTGTCAGAACAGCCCTAAGCAAGGGGAAGACCTTTGATTTCAGCCTTTGTTACTCCAAGTCCTGCTAAAAGGCCTATGCTGTTCATGTGATTAAATTCAAAGGAATATAATGCATTGGTGCTTTAGTGACTTGGAGTCCTCCAGGAGGCACCGCGTTCTGAGCCAAGACCCTCAGTGTCTGAGGCTCTGGAATCTTGTCTTACTTCTGTCGACTATTACAAGCATAACTTTAAGCAAGGCATTGAAACCATTTCCCTCCCCTGTACCATGGAGTGGCAGTAAATTATTTTAGATTTGTCCCTTCTTCATGCTCCAGGAATCTGTGGTCCCCCTATAGGCCTGAAGGTGCAGAGCATAACAGGCCCTTGTGTAGACACCGACGCATTCTAGCATCTGCCTGCTTGGGAGATGGCCCCTACCATTGGATCTCTTTCAAATGACTGGGTCTGTACAAGACCATCCTTGTCTCCACTGACTGCTTTTCCCATCCCCACATCTCCATTGAATGGTCCCTTGTATCACAAACCAGAGTCCTGCCATCAGGAACTGAAGTTTCCCAGGAGGTGTGCATAGATGCGCACTACAGTTGGTTTTTTTTTTTTTTTTAAGATACATGGGATTATTTATGAAGCATAGCGGAATGGTAGACTAGAAAATCTGTTATTTGTCAGGGTATTTGTGTTGCTATCTGTGCCAACTGCTTACCCTGTGTCACCAGCACACCATTTAATCCCAAGGTGCTTCTATTAAGGGAGGCCAGTCAAGGTCAGCACTGCCTACCTCAGGTGGTGACCTTGAATTTCAAGTGCAGTGGGACTTGTGAAGCTTGTCAGAATAAAAGCTGTTATTATTAATAATCACAATACTGTGTCACCTTTGACACAGCATGCAGAAGTGTGTTCCCATCAGTCGTACTTGTTTGGGGGAAAAAAAATCTTCCCTGTTTGAAACAGAGGTTTTTAATCGGGAAATAAACATAGCGAGTAAAAGATTTACCGTGCCATCTTCTGATGTTCTCAAGAGAACATTTCCCAGCAGTAAAAGTTGCTAAAACGGTTTGCAAAACCACCAGCTCTTAGCAACTCTGTCTGGTCCAGAAGGACCTAACCCCAGAGGACTAATGCTTTTAATGGGCATTACAAGTATAGAGAGCAGCTGTTCTTGTGACCTACAGCATCTCGTGCCTGCTTCTTCTTCAGGTTGCAGAGCTCTGTTAGCTCCCCGAGAGCACAGCGTATTAGTCATGAGGCTCCTCTGACTGGATGACTGCAAATGTGAATACAGTTACAGTAAAAATAATTATGCCTTCCCCCTTCCCCTAATTTTACTCTGCAATCTTAGTCCTTCTGGATGAAGGCTTCTTACTGAATCAAGTCCTCGGCACAGCTCCGAGCCTATTTTCTTCTTCTAATCCGGTCTTTCAGAAAAAAACCTATACACAGAAGCCAGAAAACTCACAGAAATATTGTCTCCAGAAGTGCATCATGTTGCTCCAGGGCTTTATTTAATCTTATTGGTACGTGTTTATTGTTTAAGGCAGGGTCTCCTGTATCCAAGGCTAGCTTTGAACTCTGTATAGCCACGACTTGTCCTGACCCTCCTTCATTCACCTCATGACTGCTATAATTGCAGGCATAAGCAATTATGCCTGGTTTGTGTGGCACTGAAAATCTCTATGCCTGGTTTATGCTATGCTGAAAGTCAAAGCCCGGGTTTCACACATGCTAGCAAGCATTCCACTGAATTACATCCCTAGCTGTCTTTGATTTAAAATAAAATCTTTAATTCAACTTCTCTTGCAAAAGACGACTGAGGTGACATCATAGCAAAGCAATACATGAGCAGCTGACTTCTTGTTCTCCTTGCTGCAGCTTGGATGGTCCTAGATAGAGCAGAGTGAAGAAAATGCAAACCATCAAGATTAGAAGGGCTTATGGAAGCTCTGCTTTTATTTATTGTTTACCCAAGTCTCCATTTCCCTCTCTCCATTCTTGGGAAATAACTGTTGGTCAACACTGTTGCCTAGATGGGATCAAGTGCCCCAGGTCTGGAGGGGCTAGGCTGGACTAGGCTCCGTCAGCGTGGATTGGCAGATGGTCTCACACACTACAGTGGGTGGGCAGGGATAGGGTCTGTTGTTATAGAAACCAGAGTCCTCTGGGAACACACAGGTAAGGGCAGCAGATCTTTGGGAACAGTGTAAATAGAAAGCTCTGGAACAAAGCCTCAGAATCCATCACAAGGTGACAGGCAGCCACCTGCCGCTGAGTGTGACAGGGAACACAGAAGAGGTGCCTGATCCCTTCTTTGAGAGGGCAAAGCCCTGTCTTTCCACCCTCCGTGCAGATGTTAGCTGCCTGGGGTCCGCTGCTCTGTGGGCAAGACAGTGTTGCAGGTGTTTGTAATCGCAGAGCCAGAGGGTCAGGTCTTCTCAGAGCTGACAGCCCTAATACAGCTGCTTGTGGATCCTGTTCCTCTCCAGACCACTGACTGACCGGCTTCATATAGAGTCATGTAAAATACAGATCCACTCCAGGCGCCTTCCTGGTGCACCCTCCAAACATATACCAATATGGAAGTATCCTCACATAAGTGCTGGGAACCCTCAGAGCCCTAGATGGCAGCTTTTCTCTTGAAGACATTCTCATTTCTGAGCTCAGAGGACACTTACACTTCAAAAATACAGAGAAAATGTTTTCAAAATGTTAGGACTTACAGGCGAATTGAAACTTACCCTACTGTTGAATGGTTGCTAGGCTCATGGGACTTTGGGTTTGAAAATGAAGCTCCATTTATTTTTTAAAAATAATAACCACCTCCCTCAATTGAGGCTATTTGTTTTTCAGTCTTCCTGAGATTTGTCACAGTGCCTTGTTTAAACAAAGCCCTGCCAGCAACCCTAATGATGACACTTGATCACACACTAGCTTTTCCATGGTGTAAGTGAAATGAATAACACCCCAGACAGGAATAAGCCCATCAGGGCAGCTTCGTTTAAGATGAAGCTGTTTCCCAAACCCACCCGTTCTATGCTACTGGAATAAGAACAGGAACCTTGACCTCAATTGTCATTATTTTTCCTAGTCCACATGCTTCATATAGAGTTCTTCAATCCATGACTTGATAAAGACAGTAAGAAAGGCTAATGAGCAATGACTGACTCCAGCTATGAAATCAGAATTCTGTAGTTTGTCATGGTTCACTCTGACATATTGGTATGTCTAATAAGCTGTAAATAATGCACAGTGGAGTCCCTGAATCAATTTCTCCAGCTTTCTTGTTGAAAACTAGTTGATAGGCAAATGTCTCTATCTGGTCCTGTTCAAATATCCCTCCTTTTCTCCACTCTGGCTTTCATATTATATGCAGATGGTAATACTTTTGCTTATCCAATAGAGTTCTGAGTTTCAGCAGGTCAAAATGAATAGTGTAGAGATAAACATAGACCTCCACAATGAGAAAATGTATGTAACGACTTCAAGAGAGCTTGCTTATTAATCAGTATAGGCTTCTGTGTACATACATGAGTACCCACCCATACTGTACAAAAAATATGGCCTCTGAATGAGATTATTATCATTTCTTTTCTCGTTGACTCTTCAAATTCAAGGTCTTTGTCAGCACTGGAGTCCAAATAACGTTTGGATTCAGTGTTTGAGCAGGAAGGGCTTGTTCACTTGCGCTGAAAACTGCTTAAAACCATGATGAATTAACATCTCATGAATGACATGTGCAAAAGACTATCCACTGTTTAGAATAGCACATTATTCAAAACATGTACCATTTGCCATGGGGGAACCTTCCAGTGACCTATGGAGAACCACACACTGGAAAAACTATAGCCACGAATGCTGGGACTAATATGGAACATCCCCCCCCCCCAATTTCATTAAGTTGAGAAAGCAAATTGAAGAACAGAGTGTGAAGTACAACACCGCTTGTGTCAAAAACATTTTTTGAAAATTGTATTTTCCTGGTAATGCATGAAATACATCTGGAAGAATTCCAAGATTCTGGCGTTATTGTTTGCCTCTGGAGAAGAAAATGGATTATCTAAGGAGCAGACTGCTGAGGGACTGTATTTTTTAACATTTAAAACTATGTGGCCACATTAACTACCCCAAATGAAGGAAAACCTGAACCAAACATGTGGTTTGATCAAGTCGACTTTTTGAATTTATTTATTTACCATAATAAAATATACATGACAAAATTTATGATTGTAAACATTATATAAGGGAAATTGTTATTTAAGGTAAGCACAGCTGTGGGGATACAGCTTTTTGGTCTTTCAAAGATGCTGCCCTTTTTTTCTTTTAGAGAGGCTTAGCTTCTTGAAATTAATGACTTCCATTTTAGAAAGCAACATTTATTTTGCTTTCTTTTAATGTATGTTCATTCAGTTGGCTTCTCTACAAAATAAAATTCTGAACCTTTTGAATTTAAGCATTAATATTTTGAGTAACTAAAAAGCACTTGAGGCTTTAAATTTTCTGTTTTCGACTGAGAGTGGGGCTCAGGTTCATTGTCCCAGGACTTGGGACTATGAAACAAGAGCACCATAAAGTAGCAATTGGCCTTGGCTGTATAGAGAGACCTTCCCTTCCAAGAGATATTTTTCAAGCATATCTTTCAATAACAGCTCTTCAAGTTAATGGTCTTGATCTTCTAATTAAAAAAACACGGACTAAAAGATTAGATCCAACTATTTGTTGCCTGTGGGGAAAAACACTTCACTAGCAAAAACAAACAACCTTAGATTGAAAAGATAGAAAAGGGTATCCTAAGCAAATGGAACTTCAAGCACACACTGCTTATCTGACAAAATAGACTCCAAATCAAAATTAGTTGGAAAAGATAAATAAACCTATTTCTTATAGAGAGGACAATTTGAGGGCATATTATAATCCTAAACATAATTTCACTGAGCATTGGGTGAATCTATTTCACAAAACAAACAGTACTGCATGCAGGCACGCAGGTTAGTTTAAACATAATGGCAATGGCCCACCACAATATCCTGCTTTCACTAACAGCTCATGCAGAACCCATCCCCCCAAACCAACAAGTAAACAACAGAGTTAACTAATATTTTAAGTCAAATGGACTTATTTAACAGTCATCTACAGAACACTCCAGTATATCAACTACAGAATATGCATTCTTTTTTGACTATGGAACATTCTCTAGTAATAGATCCTGTTTCAGCAAGTCTGAAGGGTGGCAAGAAAACTGAAATAATTTTTTGTATTCTGTCTGATCATAACAGACTAAAACTAGAGATAAACAGTAAAAGAAACTCCAGGAAATAGATAAACTCATGATGATTGAGCAAGACACTATTAAGGGAGTCACAAAACAAAACAATAAGGAAGTTTACAAAAAATCATGGAATCTGGGTGTGATAGCACACACCTATAACCCCAGGACTTGGGGAGAAGGCAGAGGAGGGGGATCTCTGTGAGTTCAAGGCTAGGCTGATTTACAAAGTGAGTCCAGGACAGTGAAGCCTACACAGAGAAATACTGTCTCACGATAACTAACAACTAACAACTAACTAACTAACTGAATAAATAAATAAATAAATAAATAAATAAATAAATAAATAAATAAATAGAATAATTCTGGAATGGATTGAAGCTGAAAACAAAATATACCAGAAACTGGGGGACATCATGGAAAGGACTCTAAATGTATAATTATAAATACCTACACTAAAAACAATCAGAAAAACATTAAATAAATAAGTTAATAATGCACCTCATTGTCTTTCAAAACAAGAGCAAATCACACCCTAAATCAGTAGATGGAAATGAATAATAAAAACTCAGGTAGAAATTAATGAGGCAGAAAGAATAATAAAATTGTAGATAATAAGGGAAGAGTTACAACAGATACCAATAGAATTCGAAGGACTGTTAGGGTATTCTTGGTAAACACATTCAAATGAATTGGAAAAATCTATATGAAACAAAATAAAATGTAATCACATACCATCTATCTTTATCAATATTAAGCCAAGAGGATATAACAATTTAAACAGATAAATAATAAGCAATGAGATTAAATAGTCACCAAAAATCACCCAAAATAAAGAGCCCAGTATACTATTCCATAAAATAAAAATAAAAGGAATTCCAACAAATTCACTTCTCAAAGCCGTTTTCCTGACATCCAAACTAGGGAAGGACACATACACACACACACACACACACACACACACACACACACACACTATGCCAATCTGTCAGAGGACATAGATGCATTTGTTCTATAAAATTCTTGGAAACTGAATTTAACAGCACATTGAAAACAATGTTCATCATGACTAAGTGGCCTCATTCCAGGGATGTAAGGATATTTCAGTATAAGAAAATCAAAAAGTATATTACATCACATAAATAGATTCAAGGGCAGAAATCACATGATCATCATGTAAGTGCAGGACATTTTTTTTGACAAATTCTAACATCTCTTTATAATAAAATCCCCAAGGAAACTAAAAATAGAAGGAACATTTCTTAATGTAATAAAGACTACATATGACCCCCTATATCCAATCTTAAACAAAACAAGGAAAACAGAAAGCATTTCTTCTAAAGTCAGAAATAAAATGAGGCTGCTCACTCTATGTTGTCATTCAACATAGAATTTGAATTCCTAGCCAAAGCCATAATGCAGAAGAAAGAACTAAAACATACCCAGAAGGAAGAAGAAGTGAAATATCTCTAGTTGGGGAAAACATGATCCTATATTTTAAAAAGGCTCCACCAGAAAAAAACTCTTAGAATGGACGACTAGTTTTATCAAGTTATAGAAATGTGTGGCTGAGAAAGGAATCAGAGAAAATTACATTCACAGTTCCTTAAAACAAACAAACAAAACCACAGAGGCATGTCGAAGAGATTGTTCAGTGGTTTAGAGTGTGCACTGTTCTTGCAGAGGACCCAAGTCTGAGTCCCAGAACTCACTTCTGGTGCCTCACAATTGCCTGTAATTCCAGCTCCTTCTGGGTGTGACTACAGCACCAGCACTGATGTACATAATAATAATAAAAAATCATTTTTAATAGCTAGGGATAAACCTAAGCAAGAAACTTAAAGACCTCTAACAGGAAAATTTTGAAATGTTGAAGAAGGAAATTGAAGAATATATTAGAAAATTCTTTTATAGGCTAAAAAAAATTAATATCACAAAAATGTCTATGTATAAAAATGAGCTATAAATTCAATACAGTAGCCATAAAAACTCCAATGATATTCTTCACATGAATAGAAAAAATCTAAAATTCACATAGAAGCATTAAAAAAAATCCCAGATAAGCTGGGAACAGTGGTACACACTTGTAATTCCAGCACTTGGGAAGGCAGAGTCAGGTGGATCTCTGTGAGTTTGAGGCTGGCCTGGTCTACCAAGTGAGTCCAGGACAGCTAAAGCTACGTAAAAAAAAAAAACCATTTCTCAAAAACATAAAACAACCAAATTCCAGATAGTCAAAGGAATACTGAAGGGTAAAAAAAATAATACTGGAGGTATCACAATTCCTGATTTCAGCTCACATTATAGAGCCATAATGGCAAAAACAGCATGACACTAGAATGAAAACAGGCACAGACTATGGGTAACAATGAAGGACCCAGGTACAGCCATCCAAGTTTTGACAAAGATGCTAAAACCAAATGCTCTTCAACAAATGGTGTTGGGGAAATATCTACATCTAGAAAAATGAAACTACATTTATATCTAAGTTCCTATAAAAATATATTTCAAAGTTGGTCCAAAAATCTTAATATAAGACTTGGAACTCTAAAGTGGTTGGGAAAAAAAACTTAGACAAAACACTTCAAGATTTAGAAATAGGCAAGGACTTACTGAAAATACTCCAAATGTTTGGGATTAAAATCAAGAATCAATAGATGCGATTGCATAAAATTAAAAAAAGCTTCTGCATAGTAAATGAAAACATCAAGGGAAGAGACAGCCTACAGAATGGGAAGAAATTTTGCTAGCTATACATCTGACAGAAGAGTAATATTTAAAATATATAAAGAACTAAAAGTCCAATGAGGATCTTGATACCTCAGTGGGTAAGGGCACCTGATGCCAAATCTAATGATGTGAGTTTAGTCCCTGGGACTCACATGATGGAAGGAGGGAACTGACTCCCACAAAACATCCTCTGTTCTCCACATGTACATCCTGGCATGTAAATGTGTGCACACACTTTAACAAGAACTCAGTAATCCAAATATCAACCACCCTAAACAATGAATGAACTGATGAAATGAACAGACAGTCCTCAAAAGATGGAGTACAAATAGCCATCGAGCACATGAAGGCACACTCAGCGTCAGGGGAACGAAAATCAGAACTCCACCAGGATTCCATCTCATTCCAGTGAGAATATCTTTCAGAAAGAGAACAGCTACAAATGCTGGTGAGGATGCAGGGAGAGAGAAACTGCACACTGCCCATGAGAAGACAGACTAGCCCGGCCTTTACAGAAATCACTAAAATTTCCTCCAATTATTATTTTTTGGTTCCTCAGAAAAAAAATTGAAAATACAGGTGCTATATGCCAGCTCTAGCACTCCTGGTTAGTTATCCAAAATACTCTAAAATCAGCATACTGTTGACACACTTACATCCGTGTTCATTGTAGAACTATTTATGATAGTCACAGTATAGAATCAGCCTGGTGTTTGTCAGCAAATGAATGCATCAAGAAAACGTAGTATTTACACAGTGGCTCCACCTGCCTCTTTATCCTCCACTTGGCTCCACCCCTCAACTCCCCAACCATGGTGCTGGGGTTACAGAAATGATTTTAAGGATAGTGAGGATCCAAACTTGGGTCCTCGTGCTTGGTGGTCAAGGACGTTACCCACTAAAGCATCTCTCTAGCCCTGCTGCCCAGTACATCGGAGTTCAGGTTCCTCCATGTTAAAACATACAGAGAACTGGTTAAGCAATTCTACTTTCATAATTCACTAACTACCCCTTTGACCTCTTCCTCCTTTCTCACAGTCCCATGTCTACGTTTGTGTCACATGTGCATATATAAAGTTAAATTTAGACACCATAATTAAGAGAAAACATGACATTTATCTCTGCATCTGACTTATTTTGCTTAGCAATAATGATCCCCAGTTCCAGACATTTCCTTGCAAATGTCAAGTTTCCATTCTTCTTTACAGTTTAATAAATTGTCAGTGCATGTATGTGCCAACTCTTCTTTATCCCTCCATAGACCAAAAGCACTTCAAGGAAGGTTCCACATCTTCACTATTACGAGCAATGCACCAATAAACATGGGTGTGCCAGCTTTGGATCCTTTGAGTATCACTCAGGAGTGGTACAGCTGGGTCATATAGGGGGTTGGTTTTTTTGAGGACCCCCCCACTGACTTCCACAGTGGCTATACTAGTTTATATTCCCACACTAGTTTATAAGGGTTCTTCCTACATCATGTTTGCAACTGCTTTTTTTTTTAAGGGGCATGTTCTTGATGGCAGCCATTTTGACTAAGACACTAAGACAAACAGTAAATCTCAATGTAGTTTTAATCCATATTCCCTTGATGGATGAGGAGGTTAAACATGTTTTCAAGTATTTATTTGAAATTTGTATCTCTTCCTCAGAGAATTGACTTTTTAGTTCACTAGCCTATTGATTGATTGAATGATTTGTTATTTTATGCCTTTTTTTTTTGCAGCTCTTATAGATTCTAGATATTCATCCTTGTCAGATGTAGGTATAGTTGGCAGAGTTTTTTTCCCCAATCTGAAGACTGTCTTTTCATGCTGGTGATTGTTTCCTTTGCTCTTTATAAGCTTTTTAAATGCCACACAGGCCCAGTCAATTCTTAAAGTGCTTCTTAGAGCCCTTCTCCAACAGTCCTTGGCTTAGGCTACGTCTTCAATCATTTTGCTTTCCCTGGAACTTTGATGGTCTCGTATCTTACATTGAGGCCTCTGACCCATTGCTGGTTGAATTTTACAGGGTGAGAAATAGAGACATCATTTCATATTCCCACGCGTGGAGGTCCAGTCTCCAAGCACCATTTGTTGAAGAGGTTCTTCTCACAGTGTGTGTATCTGAGATCCCTGTCAAAAACAAGATGGCTGCAATTTTGTGGCCTTATTTCTGGGTCCTATGGTCTATTTTGTTTGTTTATGTGTCTCGTTTGGAAGAGTACCATACTGTTTTGTTACTATGGCTCTGTAATATAATTTGAACTCTGCCACTCCAAGAACAGAAAATTAGGAAACCATGGCTGTTGTCCACACAGAGCCCTGCATCACACCTCTGCATGGACCCTGTGGACCATAGCCCTGAACAACCTTGGTTACCAGCTCCTGCTTTCAAAAACTGGGAAAGATCAAGAGACACACAATATTGATCTGTTTTATAAGAAACCGTTAGTCTGTGAAATCACTAGCTAGGCTCAGTTTGTACCTGATGGCCATGGGGGTCTTGCTGATTGAGTTAGCCTTTGTGGTCTGCAGAATGCTGAAGTGAATTTGCAAAACTCCAGGTATTTGCTAAGGGTGTTCAAGGCAAAACCTTATAGCTTGACTATCTTCCACAGCATGGACCTTCCCTGTGACAAATGTTAAAAATGGTAAAAAAAAAACTGGCCAACTGTGACTGAAGCTCATGTTGATGTCTAGAAGAGCAACAATCAATAAATGGGACCTCATGAAACTGAAAAGCTTCTGTAAAGCAAAGGACACTGTCATCAAAACAAAATGACTGCCTACAGATTGGGAAAGAATCTTCACCAACCCTTTATCTGACAGAGGGCTAATATACAGTATATATAAAGAACTACAGAAGTTGAAAAGCAACAAATCAAGTAATCCAATTAAAAAATGGGGAACAGAGCTAAACAGAGAACTCTCAATAAAGGAATATCGAATGGCAGAGAAACACTTACAGAAATGCTCAACGTCATTAGCCATCAGGGAAATGCAAATCAAAATGAACCTGAGATTTCACCTTACACCTATCAGAATGGCCAAAATAAAAAACTCAAGTGATAACACATGCTGGAGAGGTTGTGGAGAAAGGGGCACCCTCCTCCACTGCTGGTGGAAATGTAAATTTTGTACAACCACTCTGGAAATCAATCTGGCACTTCCTCAGACAACTAGAATTAGCGCTTCCTCAAGACCCAGCTATACCACTCCTAGGCATATATCCAAAAGAGGCTCAAGTACACAATAAGGACATTTGCTCAACCATGTTTGTAGCAGCTTTATTTGTAATAGCCAGAAGCTGGAATCTCCCCCTCATCTGAGGAATGGATACAGAAATTGTGGTACATCTACACAATGGAATATTATTCAGCAATAAAAAAATAAGGATATCATGAAATTTGCAGGTAAATGGTCGGAACTGGAAAGGATCATCCTGAGTGAGCTATCCCAGAAGCAGAAAGACGCACATGGTATATACTCACTTATATAGAATACTAATGGTAAATTTCTTCATCTGTCCTGTTGTAGTTTTATTTAAAAGCACAACAATGAGATAGTTAAACTCCCCTAGCACCAACAGGTTCACCAAACCCTGAAGCAGACAATAGAAAACATGGCCTGAGGGGTGCAAACAAATGAGGGGTGCTTAACAACAACTCCATCCCAGGTAACTGGGAAGATGACTCAGCTGAACACTGGCTGAACATTAGGGGCTGAGTCCAGGTCTCTAGCACCACGTAAAATGCTCGACTAGGTGGCACACACCCGTGTGAAGACAGAAAAAGAATCCTTGGGGCTTTCTTGTAAGCTGGCTTTGCTTCAGTCTCGGACCCTGACCTCCCCTCTCCCCCAGGGGGCTGGGGATGTCTGCAGAGCACAATTCCAGGGGAAGACTTGTTTCACCCCCAAGTTCAGACAAGCTTCTCAAGGAGGGTTTCTGTGAGCGGGTTTGCCAAGCTTCTGTGGGAGGATGCACGTGATCCTCAGACTGGTCAGGTGTGGGTGCCACTCTCCTCTAGAAACTTGTGAACTGATGGTCAGTTACACCTGGCAGGTTAATAGCTTCCCCGGGGTGGGGGAAATAAAATGATGAAGTGGCTTGGAGACAGGCAAATCCCAAACCCATGCTATCCCTTTTCATTCACTTACATGTTTTAGACTGAGGGGATACATTTGATAAGCCACGTTTAACCTATTAACCACAACATGGGACACTGTCAAATGCATGGAGAAATCAGACTGTAACTTGACAGTTGCTTGCTGAGCATGAGGTCAGAAAAAAGGGAGTTAAGTGCATGATTCAAATATCTTACGGCTTCAGGCTCTGAGAGTACCATCATCTGCTCAAGTTGAAACATCTCAGCCATGCTGCAGCTGGGAGACATGCGGCAGCTTCTTGGTCCCTGGGCTCTCCTTTCTCTTTGCTACCATTGTTCAACTGTTCCGCCCTCCATAGTTAACGGCGCACCTGGAGATGTGTCCGTGGAGATAGAGCTCCTTGCCCTTCCTGCTGCAAGCCTGGAAAACAATCTGCCTTCTGTTTGTCTTTGTTCATATTCTGCTTCATCAGTCATAGGCTGACTTCATAGTGTAACTGGGACAGCTTAGAGAAGAGAGGCATGGGGAGCCCACTAAGACATTACAATGAGGCAAAGGATTGCTTTAACAACAACAACAACAATATTGTGTGCCGGGCTTGGTGCAGGGGTTGTTAGGTAGTCTGTTCCCTGCTGCTGGTAGTGATGGGATAGTATTTACGTTACCAACTCATTCACGGTGTGTGGATACAGGGAACAGAAGAAATAACTGAAATAGTCACAACTGGGAATGTATTGTACACCCAATGTGAACAAAAGGATAGCTAGAGAAGTTTCTTTACAACTCACGGAGAAGGCAACATCATCACCCCTGAACTCAGATGTCCCCTGAGGAGTTCCCAGGGGCCAGAATCCCCATGGACACCTCTGGGAAGATCTTGCTGGGATTGACATTAGCACTGTATTTCCTTACTGTGAGACTGTTCAGTCCCTGTCTTACCTCCTCATTCACCTACCTGGGAAGGGGGAGAAATCAGGAATGGTGGCATCCATCATTTATCACCAGGAAGCCTCACAGTAACCCTGTGAGTAACCCTATTTCCACAAAACAGGACCAAAGCTTCACTCAGAAGGGGAAGTCCTTGCCCTGGCTGCATGCAGGCAGGTGTTACCAACAGAAGGTTATCCCCCTGTCTGGCCAATGGAAATCTGTCTCCATTTCTACCTCCATCAGATCCTTAGCTTGCTGCCTCCTCTGTGCTCATCCACAGACCCTGAGCTCTGCTTCCTCCAGCCTGTGCATAAGCACTGGACTATCAGCAAAATCTGGCCAGAGAAACAAGAGGGAAGGAAAATGGGTGCGCTCATGAGGACTAAATCCTTTAAGGGGATTCAAGGGAAGAGGAGGAGGCAGGGTAGCACCCCTCAATCTCCTCCATGCCTGCCTCCTGTTTGCTTCCCTCACGATCTTTGAGGAAAATAATTGAGCCTTCTAGGATAGGGCTTCATAGCTTCTTGATGTCCAGAACTTTTTATGAGTTAAAAGGCCCCTGTGGTGGTTGGGACCACGTCTCTGTGGCCCACTAGGAAACTGTGTTGTCCATCCGGAAAGCACGGTTCCCAACAGTCCTGAGGTTTCTATTCCCCAAATGGCTGCCAACAGTCACATGTTGTGGGAGAGGAGAGAGAAGACTCCTGGCAGGTGAGTTAGCCGCTTGTCGACCTGTCTGCCCCACATGGGATTGAACCTTCTTCAAGGGAAGGCTTATGCCTTACTTGTTCTTCTCCTTTTCCCTGTCACAGTAACTAGAACCACTGTCTTGCCCATTCCACGAATTAGTGATGTTTTTGCAAAACATTGAGGAAAAAAAATGACATTTAAATTTTTTGAGATCACAATATGATTACATTTCTCCCTTTCTGTTCCTCCCTCCATACTCTTCTGTATACCCTTCCTCACTCTCTTTCAAATCATGATCCCTTTTTCATTAATTGTTATTGCTTGCATTTATGTATATACATATATACTCCTAAATATAACCTGCTCAATTATATAATGTTACTTGCATACATGGTTTCAGGGCTGACCATTTGGTATTGGATAACTGTTTGGCATTCTCTTCCCTGGGGAAGACTATTTCTCCTGTTCTCACATTCCTTAGTTGCCTGTAGTTCTTTGGGTAGGGTTGAAGCCTCATGGACTTTTCCCATCTGCTTTGGCATGTCTATTGGTATTGTCCTTGTTCAGCTCATGATTGGGCAGCCATCATAGTGAGGTGTTGTGGGTGTAGCTTCCTATATGCAGCCTGCCACTGTGTTCATATGGGTGGACATTATGGGACACAGAATGTGGGTAAGAGACTTACAATACAGGAGAAATGAGAATACATGTCAAGAAAAAGGAAGCAAATAATGCAGGTCTTCAAAGGGGACTGCTTTAGAAAGATTAAGTTACATAGCAAAGGCACAGATCAGAAGCGGATGGACACAGGACTCCTAGCCTTTTCTTCAGCAGCAAAGCATCAGGCCACAGGAGCTAGAGAGATGGCTGTTCTCTAGAGGACCTGGATTCTGTTCCCAGCACCCACATGGCAGCTTACAACTAAGACAGCAAACTCCATTTAACAGCAGAGCCATGGACAACTAAACCAAAGACTTGATGTTATTCTGACAAAGCCTCCCTGGGTTTCTGCACTTTATACCAGGTCTTTCATTCACTTTGGCCATCAGGCCCCACAGCCCCTCACAAGGGAAGCAGATAGGTGGTTAGAGGTAGCAATGGGAGACTACATGTCTGGGTAGCTGGCAGAAGGACTATGCCAACCCCAATGGCGCCTGCTACCCTGCTGGCTCTTGGATTCTGGGAGACCTTATGTGACCCTCAAGCAAATATGCCTTTAGTTTTGAGGTCATTTTAATAGACAAAGACACTCTGCTTGTTACCCATGTGTCATTGGAGTCCTGCACTGTCCCTGTGATCTGTAGAGATGTCTTTCCCAGCCTCTCCAGTTTTCTGGGTTTACTTACCTGCTTAAGGTACTCAATTTTCCTTTTATTTAATCAGGCCAGAATGCATTTGGCTTGATCTATAATGGAATATAAGCAGTGAGCCAAAGAGTAAATTGTAAATGTTTGGAGAGATTGGAAAGATCATCTTCGGTTAAAATCTGAATCCTGTCTCTAGTTGCAAGCTGAGAGGGGATTTCCAAATCACACTTATTTATATAACATTTATTTGTTTCTTTCACTTATAACACATCAGCACATTCCATGATCACCACAGTTATAAAAACATCAGCACATTCCATTATCTCAACCCTTAAAATCTCGGGTTGAGAAAATCACGCGGACTAACTCAGTTCTTGGTTACAGTTCAGGACATGGATTTCCAGAAGGTCGAGAGTCCTTTCAGGTTTCCTTGTCTATGAAAGGGTTTTAAAAACCTAGTGACCCTACCCTTGATGTCTTGACATCACAACAAGAAACATTTCTCTGCATCTTCTGTCAGTAGGAATTCATCTAATTGCTTGGGGTAGAGATCCATGTCTTGGGGAAGAATGGGGTCTATTCGTGGCCAAGAACTCATTTTCCCCCACTGTTTTCGCCTTCACTTTAATCAGGATATAGTCCTTAGTGAGACTGAAAAGCTGAAAACATGATATGATCTGTTCACACATTTGTCCTTCTCAGTACTCTGAGTGGCAGAGGTGAGGGTCTGAAGGCTATGTGTGCTTGGACATGCAGGAGCAGGGCAGTGAGGGAGCAGTTCTCTTACCGGCCTCAAGATTTTGGGGGTGTGGACACGCCTTCATTTCACTCTTGCTCTAGGTTGGCTCCCCCCCCCCCCCGTTGCACAGGCCCTCAGCCCCAACAGCCTGTGGTTTAGCCCTGTCAATGTGGAATGAGAGCTCATGGCTCTCCCTTTACCCCGCTCTTAGACAACTGACACACTGCTGTCAGGGTTCCTCTACCAGGATTGGGGCTCAGATGCTTACAATAGCCACCAGCCCAATAAAGTGGAAACTTTTATGGAACAAATTTTAACCCTTTACTTTGAAACATCTCCCCAGTGCAAACTACTCCATGAACTCCAAATTCCCAAATTTAAATATGTACTCTCCATATCTTCCTGATATCTAATAGATGCCTTAGCTTCAGAGGGCCCCAAACTAAACTCCAGTTTATTCTCACATGAAACATATTCTTCCCAAAGTCTTCCATGTTTGATAAATGTCAGTTTCATGTCTCTATCCAACGGTTTGGGTAAACACTTGATGCCATCTGGACTCTCTTCATTTTCTTGCACCTTACCAGATTTCGATCTAAGAGTGCTAGGTTCTACCCTAGCATACCCATTTTCCACATACATTTTACATGTCTGCTTTACCCAGTCACAACACCACTTGGACTACCTTAATATCCTTTCATTCGTTTCCCAACTTTCACTTTGCCCCGCAGTCAATAATCAACATAGATGACAGAAGCTCTTTTAAATCTTGAAGCATTACTTTAATAAACGTATTGTTTCAACTAAAAAGAAAGCCACTTCTGTCTTCAAGCTTTACAGTTTGTCTTGTCCTTCCGAATAATCCATGCATTCACTGTTACTAATCCAGCAAGTTCTGCATGATCTGGCCTGTTGGCTGTTCTTGGCCTACTGAGCACACTTCTGGGGTTTTGCCTCTGGGATTGTTCATATGCTGTTTCTCTGTTTTGAAGGATCTATCAGCAGATACCCATGCCAATTTCTAGTCAGTTCTCTTGTGGCTCCTCTCATAGCATTTCATGTTGCAAATAAACAAAATAAACAAATACAAACAAACAACAACAACCACAATGAAAACTTTGTCCCTTGCATTCTTTTCCTTCATGGGACTTTTGCAGTTTACAGTACGTTGTTGCTTTTATGAGTATAATTTGTGTTCTAAACACATACTTTGTTGAATTCTTTTTCTTCCACAGAAACAAGGAATTGGTTTGCCTTTAGCTTTACTTCCACCATGATGCTTCTCACATAGTTAACATTCAGCATATAAAGAATGGGTCAAAGCCCATCATTCACCTGGTTTGTGGAAGCCAGGTGGCACAAGATGAGAACTTGGGGATTTTATTTCTTAATTCAGTGATTTCCTCAGTGCTGTGACTGAGAAACAGCCTCCAGGTTAGATGAGAAGATACAGACCCAGGTTTTCTCAGACCTTTCAGTTCCCAGTTCCCACTGTCAACTGCTCCTCTTTGTGGTTAGTCCATAGCTATGCCCATTAGTAGTCAGTTGACTGTAGCTTGCTCAGAAAACAAAATGGCACAATTCATGTCTCCCTAGATTCATCCCAGTGTGGCTCAACCTCATCTCCAGTGTACAAGGAGGCAAGAGCCGTTATAAGAAGTTTCCAGATCTTGTCCAAATCTTAGGCTACTAGCCAAATGGCACAAAATTCAGAAAATCAGTGCTTAGACTAAAGTTCAAAGCAAACAACAGAATTGAACAGCATTAATGGAGAGTTTTCCTTCTATCAGCCATTTCCTCTCAGACTGAGAATGTAGCCCATGTAGAGTCTTTGCCCTGAGTTAAATCCCCACAAAGCCCTGAGTTAAATCCCCAGCTCCATGTAAACTGGGCATAGCGGTGCATGGCTGCAATCCTAATGCTTGAAAGGTAGACACAGAAGGATCAAAGCTAAACATAATTCTTAGGTGCACATCAGATTTGCAAGCTTGTGATACATGATACATTGTCTATAAACACACACACATGCACACACACACACACACACACACACAGACCACCAGAGGATAAGAAAATGTGGGTAGTGGGGGAAAAGGGCACATGTGACCTGGTTTAGTGGTGGCTCAGGCATTTAATATCAGGACTCTGGGAAGGTGAGGTAGATAGGTGGATCTCTGTCAGACTGAGGCCAACCTAATCTATACAGAGAACTCTCAACCAGCCAGGGCTACATAGTGAGATTCTCACCAACCAACCTCCCTCCCCACCCCCAAAAAAACCCAAAACAACAACAACAACAACAAATACAATTTTTGATTGAAAATGCTACGATAAAACTCAACTCTTATAAGCCAATACAAAATTTAAAAACAAATTAAAAGAACCTATGAAAAATCTCTATCATTGCATAACAAAAAATCTTTAAATTTAAGCCATTCAAAGAAAGATTGACTTTCCTCCTGAGCCTTGGGTTGGCTGAATACCCCCGGACTTGTTCCTCTATGTTCTGCTAGTGTGTCTGTGTTAAGCTGAGAACTGACTGTGTGTAGGATGGAGGTTGGAAAACCTCACCTGTGAAGGACTGAATGAGAAATGTATTCAACACGTAGATTTTCAGATCTATCATGTAAATCAACATCCTGTCTGTATATGATTTGTGTACACTCTCTCACGTATGTAAATAATCTGTAGGTGACTTTGATCTAGTACAGTGGTCAGCTGTTTGGCTCCATCATTTAGGAATTGGTGGTAAGAAGACTATTTTGTATATGCTCAGCACTGACACATTTTTTTTCTTGGTATTTTCATTCTGCGGTTACCAAGGATACAGAAGGCAGACTGTAGTTTAGGTTTTGATTGCTCCAGTCTCTGCAGCCAATACTCTCATCTGCCTTATCACATAGAGGTGAGCACACACAGTGCTTGAAGAGATTGTGTTCTTAGAATGCTTTATTTGTGGATTGTACAACCTGAACTGTACGCCATCATCATGTGTCCTGTTATATGATTCTTCTAACTATGAAAGCATGTACATATATACACATGAATATGTGAAATAAAATAGTTTTAGGTAACAGACCATATAAGAAAAAAACACTGTGTCACATCAGTTTGCTAACTGAGTTTACTCATAAGCCTGCTGGTTATTGCATCAATTTTGGTTCCCTCCACAAAGACCCTTGTCTTCTGGGATCCTGGAAACTGCTGTTCCTTGTCTCTAGGTAGCATTCTAAGACGGGGAGGAGGAAGAAGCTTCCAAACTTTTGAGACCAAAGCTCTGACCCCCACTTAACATGGCCAAGACATGCTGATTCAGGGCAAGCCACAAGTCTGGCTCAGAGACGAAAGGACCCAACTGCCTTTCTTGCTGAGAGGAGCTGCACAACGTTATGTTGAGTTTCTCTATCTCCTATAGTGAGTGAACGTCACTAATGAAATTCTGTCCCATCTTCCATTCCCACACTAAAATGAGTGTGATCTTTAAAAAAAAAGATTAGTAGCATAAGATGATTGGTTAATATGAAGTCATTCCAGACTCCCACGGACCCAAATCAACATGAATAAGCAGAAAGGGCATTTGCAGACAGTTGTGCATATAAGAAAATGATCTATGAATTGTAGGTAAATATGTAGGTGATGCAGTTACAAGCCAGGAAACATGAAATCTTGCTAGTTTACTAGCATGGTAGCTCTACTAGAAGAAAGGACCATATAAGAAATGGACAATGGAGAATTATCTTCCCACAGTCCTACAGGTTGGAAGGCTTAGGGCAAGGTACCAAAAGGTGTTTCTTCTGACTTCTCTGGAGAGAGATATGTTCCCCAACACCTTCAGTGTATCTTGCCTAGGCTGACCTCAAATGCTTGGCATTAAGCAATCCTCCTGCCTCAACTTCTTAATCTATATCCTTATATTGCCTTCCTTTTATGAGTCTGAATTAAAATTCTCTCTTCTTAGAAGGATGTCGGTGACATTGAATTAGAGTTCGTTAATAATCAATATAATAATGACTTCATTATATCTTTACCCTGTAACTACCTTATATCCAAATAAGTCCAAATAAGTTCACATTCTAAAGCACAAGGGGCTAGGATTTCAGAACAAGAATTCTATAGTTCATCCTTCAATAGGCAGAAAACAATGCAAAGGCCCTTCTTTGTCAGTGATCTCAGAAAGTTACATCTTGGTTCCAGACTTCCAGTCACCAGACTTTGAGAAGAGAAATTTCTGTTAATCAAGACTGCAATGTGTGGCCTTTGTCATGGTAACCTAAGCACCAGTTGCAGCCAGAAACCAGGGGCTGGTTTTACCACACTGACAATTTGGAGTTTAGAACCAACACTCTTGTGCTCACATCTTTTGACAGATTAAAAATGTTCTATGTGTTGCTCAGAAAGACTGTGTGTGCTAGTCACAGACTCCATCAGCTGGGAATGCTCACATGTTTCCAGAAAAGAAGTCCAAGCAATAATACTCATGATTTTAATTTTTATCCCTCCTCCCAACACATGAACACATAAATTGAAGCAAACCAACAGCCAGAAACCAAAATATTCAGGGCTCAAAAAGTGGCATTTGGTCACATCTGGTGTTATTTCAGTTAATAGCTGAGGGGGAAAAAAGACATTTTAAAAATGCATGACTTTTATAAAGCCAGGAAGTTCCAGTCATAGGTCACTCACTGGAGCTGGGTTATGCAAATGCCTCCATCTTTTTGCGTGGGCCTGGTTCTCTTTCAGATGACTCCTCATCATTTATAGACAACCTAGAAAAGTCATGCTGTAAATTTATTTCAATTTAGAGTTGTTTTTGCATCTTCTTAAAAAAACATATCTATTCTCATTTTCATTTTGCACAGCAAGATTTATTACTTCAGTTTTATGGATAAGCGTGTTGACTTTCATGAGCACTCATAATTGATTAGGTGGGCAAAGCTCGACCTCGTCATCAAATCCTAAACTCAGCCCACTTTCTGCTGCAGAACAAAGGCATCTCATGAGTTAAATCCAATTGGACACAGAATGAAAACATCAGATATTGCTTTAACTCACTATTGTGGTTGGAATATGGTACAACACCTCATACAGAGGGGTCAAAATTAAGCAAATTTAATTTAACTACAGTATTTAAAGATAATGCCTTTGGGAGGTCAGTAGGATTAGATAAGACCTGGATGAGTCCCCCGTTACTAAATTCTGTTAAACTTCTGAGAAGAAACAGATCAGAACACACACGCAAACATACACACCACACACAGATGTACCACACATACTCCCCACATTTCTATCACCTAATGTCTGTTCTCGAGCCTTCAGAACTATGAATCAAATAATCCTGTGTGTATGTATGTGTGCAGGCACTCTTGCAACAAAACATAAGGAGAGGTGAGAAGACAACTTTTCGGAGTTGAGAATCCCCTTCTACCATGTTGGTGGCAGAGAGTGACTACAGGTCATCCGGTTTGGTAACAAGTGTCTTTTTGAGATGGACCATCACGCTGGACCCCTGGCTGGACTTAACGCAAGTCAATAAGAAAGGACACAAGGTCAACCAAAACCAAGAATAGTCTGTAGATGAGTAAGGTAATGTTTTCAGCCAACACTCGTCAGTTCATGGCTCTACAACTCTTTAAAGACAGGAGGATTAAGCCAAGGATGGGGGTGGAGGGGTCAGGGCTGGTGACAATGAAAGAGAAGGAAGGAGAAAGGGGGTCTAGACTGTTCTGTGAAGGCTGAGCATTGTGAGATTTGTCTCCCTCTCTCCGGGAGGCACCCTAGCTCAGTTTTATTTCTATCCTCCATCTACCACACACACGAGACCCTGACACTTGTGATTACTTGAGCACAACCATGAAAAGCCTGAGCTTCATATGTTAAATGTTATGGCAAGCCATCTGAATATTTCAAGCTACTGGGGGTTTTGCAGTTGTTGTTTTGTTTGCTTATGGGGAGAGGGGGTGTTTGGGGTTTTTTTTGGGTGTTTTTTCCTTGCCCCTCCCATTAACTCTTAAGAGAATGTAGCAAAATTTCCAAACGTCTGAGGTGGGCCTCCATTTCCCTCTCTGTAGAATGATGAGGCTGCACAGAATAGATCAGAGCTGACATACTTGTGGGAAGCACGCTGCTTCTGAGGTTTCACAAACTTTCTCAATGACGATAGCTTTTATTTATTTATTTATTTATTTATTTATTTATTTATTTATTTATTTATTTATTTTACTAAGTCGTAACACATTCTGAGACTCCTTTTCAAGATGATGCTTCCAGCCAGGCATGATCCGTTGACCCAGATGACCCACAAAGGACCTTAATGGACACTGAGTGGGGAGTAAGATCCATCTTAGACCCTAGCCTCAGCTCTGCCAGCTGCCCTGTGACACTGAGCAAATCCCTTAGCCGCCTAGCTCTTAGTCGACTTTTCTGTTAAAACCTAAAAAGAATCCCTTCTTATGCAGTTCTTAAAATGACCATCTGAGCCCATAGGCTGTGCAAATGGCATGGGGTTGGGTGCGTCTGAATAACTCTTGTTCCCCTGGTCTCCAAAGTCTTGCACAAAGTGTGTGCTGTGTAGATTGCCTGTAGAGGCTGGTAAATAGGTGGCATTTGTTGCCAGTTTTCTCTCCTGCTGCATCCAGGATGGAGAGTTTAGTCATAAATGTGTAAATTGAATATACAAATGGCAAAGTTAAACCACCAGTGTTCGAATTCCAGGTCTCTTCTCCCAGATGTGTGGTTTTGAGAAAACCAGTTTAAAGCATTGGACTCAGTTTCTTTATCTATAAAATGGGAATTTCAGTGGATTAAAGAGTTACACTGAGGTCCTTAAAATGAACCATCCAACGTCCCAGAGCTTGGCAACTGGCAAATGGCCATCAATGACATTAAATAGGTGGGGCTGGGGAAAGTCTCATTATTTAGAATTTGTTCAATCTAAATTTATTACGTTATTGCTTAGACTTTGTCCCCGGGGGAACTTTTACAGAGCCCTGTTGAAGACTTTAAAACCTTTTCCAATCAATTTCATAAGCCGTGAATTTGAGAAAAGTAGCCCTGCTTTTCTGGCATGGATTCCCCTAGAATAATTATAAGCAGAAAACAAGGGGTGGTGGCCTGGAGAGATGCCTCGGTGGTTAAAATACTTGCTGTTAAAGCATGAGGGCCCGAGTTTGAATCCCCAGCACCCATATAAAAGCACCTGATGGCAGTGTGAGCCTTAATCCCAGCACTGAGGACTGAGGGTGGCAAAGAGAGGCTGGTGCATCCCAGAGGCTCACTGACTAGCCAGTCAAGCCCAAATGATGAGCTCCAGATTCAGTGAGGGACACTGTTTAAAAAAAATAATAAGTGAGCTTAGCATGCCGTTAATTCCAGGGAATTTGGGGAAGCAAAAGTGGGCAGATCTCTGAGAGTTTGAGGTCAGTCAACAAATTGAGTTCCAGGTCAACCAGGGGTTTATATATGTGTGTATGTATCATCATCGTCAGCAGCATAGATGGGAGAGCAACAAAGAAAACACCTAACATTGACCTCTGACCTCCGCATGCTCACACAGGGTAAGCATACCCGTGTGTGAATGTACACATGGAGTAATAATGACGAGAAGCAAACAGAGTGCTCTGCAGTCTCTCTCCCACGTCCTTCAAGAGCAGGCAGCTGTCCGCTGTGGCTGGTGTTGGCTCAGTCCGTTCGGGAGGTTTTCTGTACATCCTAACAGTCTACATTCTGAGTTCTTGGTTAATCAAAGTACTTTAATAGAAAGGTCATTTCCCCACAGGTCCGTTGGAAGTTCTTCAGGCAGCCTTTTATTCAAAAATCACCACGGAAAAATGCTTCTCACATGGGTTAAATCTCAGGCAAATGAAATTATCCTTTATTCTTCACTTCAAGGAATAAGAAATCTCAATGTTCTAGAAGGTTCTTGGCTATAGCTGCAGCAGGAAATAATAGGAATTTTTGACATTTCAGAACCTCGAGGTAGCCAGTTTCTTTGGACATTCTTTCAAAGGAGAGTATGTCAGGAAAAAAAAAAATCTTTCAATAGTTTCATTGTAGTGTCTGCTTCAACAGTCTAAGAGGAGCTACAGAAGATGGCGGGTGCAGAACAAAGTGATCATAACAGAGGCAGGAATGCAAATTGATGTGGAATAGAAAACGGAGTGTAGTGCACCAAGGGGCAGCCGGGAGCAGAAAGCCTTTGTGGCCTTTTATAAACAGGGCTCTGGCTGCATCCCTTTCCTTCCTGGCGTGACGTGTCTGGATTTCGGTGGACCAGTGTTTCTGACAACTCTTTGTTTCCTTGGTTCTGGGCAGAATGCAAGCGTTGCTCATCTACCGTGATCTCAGCCCTGACTGAAACCTCTGACCATATTTGGGCCTTTTTAATGCTCACTCCATCAACACAAAATCCACTGAGCAGCAGCAGGCCCAGCCACAGCCAGCACAGAAAGCAAGGAAAGGAAGGTGGGAGGTGAAAAATGACGGAGGGAGCAGACAGCCAGGGAGCTAGAAATACAGTGAGTCCCACTGGAGAGACAAGAACAGCCCTGTCACAGGTACAAAGGAAATGAGACCCAGAGACCACCATGCAGACCAGAGGGGAGGAAAGGAAAGGCCAGTGCAAGGAGTAGAAAGACAGAAAAACGCTTGAGCTTAACATCTGCTTATCCATCCACATAGGTGCATTAATATAGAATGTGTTTGCTCTCAATCTACTCACACACCAAAACAAACAAACAAATAAATAAATACAGTATACATTAAAAAAAAAACATGATGGCAGCCCGAGCAAGACCTGAGCCCCTGTTGTCATATAATTTGGACACGATCATTTAGTTTCTGTAGTTTGTGTGTAGAACATGAGACACTAATGAGTTTGACTACATCGATACCCCTTCGAATACAAAGATCCTGCTTCAATTTTGCTGGGAATTTCAGCTCATGTGAGGGAAATTCTAAGCATCACCTCAATTCTTTTGCATAAGTTGTGGTACCTTTTAGCTAAAATGAAGCACCTTCTGGGTTGATTTTTTCCCCTGTCTTTATTTCCATTTTTTGGTCAGGAAAGGGTTCGGTTTTCTGGCATGAATTCTTTCCCTGGACTCATGCCCTGTAGTCCTAAAACTGCCTAGCTCCTCATCCCTTAAAGTTCAATTGTCTTGTCATTTTCTGACGCTGAAATGAGTTTGTTAGAGGAAAATTATGGCATGAGTCCCTCCCACCTTCCGCCCTCCTCCCTCCCCCCATAAGAGCATCGAGTGCTGGGATTTCCTGAAGGGACACTCCAACAACCTTCTGAAGCTTTGTCTCTCTCCTTGGAATGTTGTGTGATTTCCATGATCGATTTGTTATAATGCTTCCCTGATGTAAAATACTTATGCAGCATAAATAACTCCTCCCCACAATACCCCAGAACTCTCCAATCCGCAAGTCTGGGCCTGAGCTCCCTGCTTTAAATAAACTGCAGACAGATTTTTCCAAGGGAAGACACAACAAGTTCCCATCAGGCTAAAGCAGTAATTTTTACTATATTTACTTGTTCTTAGTATGCCTGGCTACATGGATTTGGCAGATACTTTGATGCTGTATTTTTTTAATATACAAAAAATAAAAATAAAAAGCTACAAGTGTAACATTTTTCAGGATTGTGTCTTCTCTCCTTGTTCTAGGTATTGCTTTTGCTTTGGATTTTATTCTGTCTGGTACTATTACTGTCCTTTCTATATATTTAGTATTGCTTACATATTCTCTCCTTCCAGACCCTTTTTTTCTTTTCTGCTTTTTAAAATCATACATGACTTTTTATTTAGTTATAATTACATTGTGCAGCCCCATTCCTTCCTCTAACTCTTTTTTAAATTTAATTTTATTTATATATTTATTTATTACAATTTATTCACTAAGTATCCCCACTGCAGCCCCCTCCCTTGTCTCCTCCCAGTCCCACCCTCCCTCCATATTCTTCCCCTTTTGCCCTTTCCCAAGTTCTCTGATAGGGGAGGACCTCGTCTCCTTCTATGTGACCCTAGCTTATCAGGTCTCATCAAGGCTGGCTGCATCATTTTCCTCTGTAGCCTGGCAAGGCTCCACCACCAGGGGGAGGTGATCAAAGAGCCAGCCATTGAGTTCATCACAGAGAAAGCCCCTGTACTGCTGTCTAGGGAACCCACTTGGAATCTGAGCAGCCAATGGGCTTTCTTTGAACAGAGGGTCTAGATCCTCTCCATCATGGTCCTTAGTTGGAGTATCAGTCTCTGCAGGCACCCTGGGCCCAGATATTTTGGTTCTGTTGTTCTCCTTATGGAGTTCCTGTCCCCTCCAGGTGTTTCTATCATCCTCTTCTTCCATAAGTATTCTGGCACTTAGATTCAATGCAATTCCCCTCAAAATACCAACACAATTTTTTGCAGACATTGAAAGAACAATTCTAAATTTCATATGGAAAAACAAAAACAAACAAACAAACAAACAAAAAACCCAGAAAACCTAAAACAATCCTGTGCAATAGAAGATATTCTGGAGGTATGTCTATCCCAGATCTCAAGCTATACTATAGAGCAACAGTAATAAAGATGGCATGGTACTGGCAGAGAAACAGACTGGTGGATCAATGGAATTGAAACAAAGACCCAGAAATAAACCCACACACCCGTGGAAACTTAATTTTTTTAAAGATTTATTTAATGTCTACCAGTACTCTGTGCATATATGCCTACACATGACAGGAGAGGGCTTCAGATCCCATTGCAGATGGTTGTGAGTCACCATGTAGTTGCTGATTTGAACTCAGTACCTCAGGAAAAGCAACCAGTGCTCCTAACCACCGAGCCATCTCTCCAGCCCCTGGAAACTTAATTTTTGACAAAGAAGCCAAAATCATACAATGGAAAAATAACAGCATCTTCAAGAAATTGTACTGGTCTAACATGCAGAATAATACAAATAGACCCATATTTATCACCCTGCACAAAGTTAAAATCCAAGTGGATCAAAGACCTCAACATAAAACCAGACACACTAAATCTTTTAGAAGAAAAAGTGGAGAAGAACCACTCATGGAGATGGCCTGGAACCCCTGCACAGAGGTAGCCTATGGCAGTTCAGTATCCAAGTGGGTTCCACAGTAATGGGGACAGGGACTGTCTCTGACAGGAACTGATTGGCCTGCTCTTTGATCATCTTCCCCTGACGGAGGAGCTGCCTTACCAGGGCACAGAAGAAGACAATGCAGCCACTTCTGATAGACTTGGATCAGAGGGAAGGGGAGGAGGACCTCCCTTATCAGTGGACTGGGGGAGGGAGGGTGGGATGGCGAGGGGAGGAGGGAAGGAGCTACAGGGGGGATACAAAGTGAATAAACTGTAATTAATAAAAATAAAAGTAATTTCAAAAGAGAAAAGAAAAAGTGGAGAAGAGCCTTGACCCCATTGGCACAAGAGACAACTTCCTAAACAGAACACCAACAGCACAGGCTCTAAGATCAACAATTAATAAATGAGACCTCATGAAACTGAAAAGCTTCTGTAAAGCAAAGGACACTGTTATCAGAAAAAGAATGACAGCCTACAGACTGGGAAAAGATCTTCACCAACTCTACATCTGTTTTTGTTTTTGTTTTTGTTTTTGTAAGACAAGGGTCTTACTGAATTGCATGGCCTCCTGCCTCAGGCCCTGAATGCTGGGGTCACAGGCATGAGCTACCAAGCCTGGCCTTTCCCCTTTATTTTCAACCTCCCAATGTCATTCTGTCATAAATGTATCTCTCTTAACCAGCATAGAGTTGGGTTTTCATTATTTTATAGTAAATAACAGTATCTTTTTGATGTTAAGTTAGCTTGTTTTCCATTCATTTTTCCTCTTGATTTTGTGTGTGTGTGGTAAGATACACATGAGAGTTACTGTTTTACCCTTTGTAAGTATGCAGCTGAGTGCCATTAAGGCCATAATACACAACCATGATCACCGCTCCCCTCCATAACTCTTGACACATGGTAAAACCAAACTCCGTTTTCCAACTGCCCTCTTCTCTCTCCCCCAGTCTCTGACCACTACCACTGTATTTTCTGACTCCGTGTTTTTGCCTTAAGCTAAGTGCCAATGATATGTGAGATAATAAGGTGTTTGTCTTTGGTACTTACGTCACTCAGCATAATGTTGTCAAGTTTCATCTACACTGCCTCATATGCTGGAACATCCTTGCTTCCCAAGGCTGAATACTATGCAATACTCTTCCATTTATCTCTTGACAGGCACTTGGGATGCTTCCACGTGTGAGCCTAGCTGCTATAAACATGGGTGTATATAAATATCTGTTCAAGGATAGAGAGTTGGCTCATCAGCTAAGAACAGTGGCTGCTGTTGCAGAGGACCAAGGTTCGATTCTCTACAGCCACATGGTGGCTCACAGAAGTCTGTGACTATAGTCTTAGGGTACTTGACACCTTCTTTTGGTCTTTTTGGCATCAGGCACATATGTGGTATACTTACATCCATGCAGGCAAAACACCCATGCACATAAATAAGAAAGCATTTTAAGATAAATAAATATTTTAAAACCAATTCTGTTCAAGATCCTTTTTTAATCATCTTAGGTTTTTAGCCAGAGGTAGGACTGCAAATTCCCGAGATGAGCTGTCACTTAAGAGGCTTATTTAAACATTCATCTTTAGAAATGTACATATGGATTTGTCTTATATTCCTTCCACTTTAATTCATATACTTAAATCTTATTTTTTATTATTGGTGGTGTGTGGTGCACATGTGTGGTAGAGTTGTGGACATGCTCTATTGCACACATGTGGAGGTCAGTGTATGTATGTGTGTGTTGTGGGCATGTGCTGTGACACACGTGTGGAGATCAGAGAACAGGTTTATGAAGTCGGTTTCCTTCTTCACCTTTGAGTAGTTTCCACGGATCAAAGCCGGGGAATCAGGCGTGGTGTGATGACCTCCACCTGCTGAGCCCATCCTCTGCCCCTTTGCTCATGCAGTATACTCATGTCCTCACAGGTAAATTCAGTAAATGTTCTCTTCACTCTCTTGCTCTCAGACGCAGGCTCTTTGGAGACTGCAGATGAATTTTGTTTGTAACCATGGCGATGCCGATGCCCAGCCCAAGTGCACTTTCGATACAATATCTGAAAGGAACCTTGTCTTCAAGTTAACAAAGGCAAAACTTGACAGAGCCTGCTGATTAGTGACTGCCATTTGCCCTGCGTAGGAGTCAGCCTGACTTTGAATTGTAGCTCCTCCCTCCACATCCACTTGCTGTGTGAGTTTAAGGATTTAATTAGCCTCTGCACCTGCTAATTTCCTCATTTGTGATGCTACCAGAGTGAGTGGAGCTCACCTGAAGGAGCAAGCACTTCCCACACGGGTCTAAGCTCCATTCAGGGTTTGAGCCATGTCCATAAGAAAAAAACAAAACTAAACAAAAACTGAACAAAAACAACCCACCAAGCATGGCTTTCCATTTGTGGCTGCTTCCTTTTCAGAGCTGGAGCCTGGTTGGTATGCAGAAGGCATGTGAGCTATGGGGTCTGCTTGTCATCATGAGAGGGGCTAAGTTACCACTTAGCCACTGGTTGAAGCACATCCGGGGGACTGTGGTGGGCCTTGGAATTCCTAGATAAGGAAGTGCTAAGCGGTCTGAGGGCAGAAGCATGGTGGCTCTGAGGGCCACCAAATAAGGAAGGGCATCATTTTCTCCACCTTATCTGTGTGCATGCCAGTGAGCACAGCAATGTGCCTCATTCATGGCAGCATCCCCAAACATGGTTTGGAAGAGACGTAGGTGCTGCATGGAGCTGAGAGGTAAAGCAAGGAAACCAGCAAGTCAAACACCCTTCTTTTTTTGTTTGTTTCTTTGCATATGATTTCTTACCTTCTCCGGTTGCCATACGTCATTTACCTAGAAAAGAGGACAGCTGTCTTTTCCCAAAGCTCCGCTCACCCTGCCCCGCCCAGTGTGACTAGCCCAGGTTGCTGATTCTGATCTGTTGCCAACCCAAACTGGCTCCCCGGGGAGCCATTTGGTAGTGTTTCCAGGGGCCATTTCCTTGCCAAGCATTCCTTTTCAGTGAGAGGACATTTTTTCATCCCTGATAAACAACCGCAGCCTGCAGCCTGCCCAGGCTGATGGGTGCTTGGCTCTCCTTCTGCTCTTAGTCTCCAGCCCCTAGCATATCTAACCTCTGAGGGGTCCGTGGCTCTGTAAATTCCTCTGTGAAACCCAAGATCTTTGTCTCCAGAGGAATGCAGAGATCACAAAGGGGCTTCAGGCTCCCTTCTTCCTGAAAGATTTGCTCCTGGCCCAGGAAAATCTGTGTTTGCAAACAGGCCCTTCCCTTTCTTAGGTGAATTCAGTTTAGGAGGCTCAGGCAGGCTCCTTCAGTGGAGAGACAAGTTCATCTCTGCACAGGATAAATGACAAAGCCTGGAACGGCAGAAGGAGGGGAAGAGCTAAAAGGTTCTGAACCCGGTCAACATTAGAGGGTGAATGATAATTCCACTTCCCAGGGAAGGCTATTGTGCCCTGCAAGTGCTGAGGTGACAGATTAGAGATGGGCCATCAGATAATTAATTCCATCACTTGGAAGACAGAGGCAGGCTGATCTCTTGAGTTCAAGGCCACCCTGTTCTACATAAATGAAAGTCTGTTTAATAAAAGGGTGCGGGCAAAGGAAAAATAAATAGTAGGAAAGAAGTTAGTTGTGTACCTCTCCTGGTGATGGAAGCTGCCTCCCCTCTGTTACCCTCCTTCCTGGGCATTTTATTTACGGTTTAGCAGTTTCTTAATACACATCTCCTTGGGCTGAAGAGATGGCTCTGTTGTTAATTAAGGGTGTTCTCTGATCTCTCAGAGGACCTGGGTTCAGTTTCCAGCATTTGCATGGTGGATCACTGCCACCTGTAACTTCAGTTCTGGGTGACCCAATACCCTCTTCTGGGCTCCGCGGGCGCTGCCCTCACGTGGCAACTCACAGAAAATAGTGGACCCATAAACAAGTCTTTAAAATACATACTTCCTTAACCCAGAAACCACCTGGTAGAATCTCAGAAAACTCACGTTTTTAAAAATAAGTTGTCATTTTTAGGTGTTGTGAAATGCAGAAGGAAGTCAGCTCGACCCTCTTCGCTGGGGGCAGGAGGTGACGTATTTCATGGGCCCTGAGGGCTTAATGGGCAGATTTTCTCCTGAATAGTTGTAGTTGGCTGATTTGGTGTGTGCTGTCCTTCGTCAGAACGCTCCCTACACCATTTCCAGACCCGTTGGGTGACAAGAAAACAGGTCATGGCGAAGCTCTTTTGGTCTGAGGTGTCTTCCTTACCTCTGCTCCGCTGGCCTGCCACTTCGATAGTCCAATGCCCAGAGGAGCCTTATTCCGGGTGTTGCCGTGGATCCGTGAAGCCTCTGAGAAAGCAACCTCTGGCACCGTACAAGCAGATTGGCTACTCCCTGCTTGTCCCGTCCAGGGATCTAAGCTGGATCTCTTCAGTTTGAACTCTTCGTGTCTAGGCAGTACCGGGACTGCTGTAAGAACTCGGTGCACAGAGAAATTGACACTCTTGCTCCGGGGGACTCAAGCCTTAGGTTCGCATCTTTAAAAATGTCAATCTTTTGAAACATGTGGGAAGTTGAAGGAAACATGCAAAGAGCACCTGCACGATCTTCTCCTTTCACTGTTCGCTATTATATTCGTGTTTGCTGTGGTGCTCATGCGCACTCAGTCTTTGCCCACTTCTCTTTTTCTCAAAGTTTAGAGCAGTACCCTATTCCTAAGTAGGCAGAATACATCTTAGAAGCCTAAGAAGATTCTCCTTCTTCATCACCCGCAAAACCATTATCTTTGGCTAGGGGATGGTAGCCCCTTCCTTTATTTCCAGCATGGGGCAGGCAGAGGTAGGCTATAGTGGTTTGAGTAGAATGGTCCCCATAGACTCATGTGTGTGAATGCTTGGCCCATAGGGAGCGGTACTGTTAGTATGTGTGGCCTTGTTGGAGGAAGTGGGTCACTATGGGGGCTGGCTTTGAAGGCTCATATGCTCAAGCTATGCCCATTGTGGCACACCATTGCTTCTGCTGCCTCTGTATCAAGATGTAGACCTCTCAGCTCCTTCTTCAGCACCAGGTCTGCCAGGATGCTGCCATGGTGATACAGACTAACCTCTGACCTGAAAGCCAGCCCCAAGTAAATGTTTGCCTTTATAAGAGCTGCAGTGTTCATGGTGTCTCTTCACAGCACTAGAAACCCTAACTAAGACACAGGCAGATCTCTGTGTTTGAGGCCAGCCTGGTCTATAGAGTAAGTTCCAGGACAGCCAGGGCTACACAGAGAAACCCTGTCTCAAAACAAAACTAAACAAAAACAAAGGGCTCTGTCTAGGTCAACCATGCTGTCTACAATGACACTCATAGTTCTGAGCTGTCCAATGAACACATTTTATAGCCTTTGTGTTTTAAGTGGCAGGATCTAGCTGAGGCTTCCAGCCTCTAGTTCCTTTCAGTCTAGAACAGTCCCTCTTTTATGTTTCCTGTTACCCAGCATTTTGAAGAACCCACTTTGGCTGCCCATGAAATATCTGGAAGTCCACACTTGTCTGTATGTTGCCTTATGATCAGATTCAGGTTAGACATTCTTGCAAGAGTTTTACATAAGTGATAGCATATTTTTCTTGTTGCCATGCTTTCAGAAATTTATAGTTTTGGGAAATACGACAAGGACAAGTTAAGTAAACACACATTGACTGAATTCATAATCTGTCTCAATATGACCTCTTCAGGAGTCTCTTATTTCAAGGTGTGAAGTTAGGAGACTGGATGAGACAATATCAAAGCCCTGTTACCTTCCAAAAACTAAAGCTCAACAACCTTTGAGGAAAGCTTTGCTTTTCTGAAAGGAGTGTAGTAGTTCACACAAATTCAATGGCAGGAACTTCAATTTTCAGTTGTTTCCTTACCTTTGACTAGTAGAAGTCATTGCAGAAAATGCTCAGTAAATGCTGCTGATGGTGTTATAATTCCCTGGGATTAGGATGAGACAAACAAACAGCCACAAGAAATTGTCACGGTTCTGATGTGACAAAAGTGTTAGCCCTTGGTGTTTGTCCACCTGCCCCTGGGTATTCCTGATGGTCAGTGTCTCTCCTGATTGTAAAAGAATTTATGGTGAAGATAACTTGTGGCAGTTTCTGTTTTCTTGGGAAACTTCAAACTGCACTAGGACACCATTTTTTTTTTTTTTTGCAATAATCTTTCTTGAAGTCAGAAATTGCATTTTGAAAATGATTTTCCTCTGCTTTAATAAATGGCTAGAAATGTTAAGATGGATTTTCTTCCTATGTTTGCACTCACAGAAGCATTTATCTCTCATCCCAAACGGATGTCCTATGTAATTGAGTGTGAAGTAATTCCAAAGTTGCATCAGAATCTTTTCAGTGCGTTGCTATGACAATTGCACTTCTTTTGAAAAATAATTTTTCAAAAACCAGCCTAGCTTCATTACCAATTTTCCACCAGCCACAATAAGTTTGGCCTTTCAAAAAGCTGAGGGGAAATAACTATATGCAATCATATTTTAACTGATTCTTCTTGAAGTTGTAATAGATAGTAAAGTCATCCTTATCATGGTCTGAGAATGGTGATCCTTAAGGGTTTTTCCTTTCTAAAACTTTGGAAATTAGAGAAGAAGCCTAAACAATAGCCTATTGTTTGAGGGAAAATGTGAATTTTAATAGAAAGTCACTTCAATTTTTCTTTTTTAAAAAGTCACTTCTGACCACTTATCACAAAAGGAAGAGCTTTGGTGGGTCAGAGCAGAGACAACAAGACAGAGGGCTGACGGCTGGGACACCGGGAATCCCAGCACTCCAGAGAAAGGGAGGGGCATTTTGAGTTCAAGGCCAGTATGGGCCTCACAGTGAGACCTCTCTCTCTCTCACACACAGGTCCCACATCTTCTGCCTTCTTTCATCCTCCTCAACTTGAGGCAGATGAAGTGTGTTACACTATAATTCCCCTTAAATAATTCAGCAAACCTATAAAACCCACAAGGACAGAGGAGTCTGTTTTGTGCTATTTTTGTGAGGAGAAAAGTATCTGACACACAAGCAGGGCTGCATAAGCATTAGATGAGTAATTCTCACCCCCCCCCCAACCCTTTGATGCTGGTACAAGACTTAGGTTGGACCGGATGTGTGGGAACTCTGCCACCAAGCTACATCCTCAGCCTGAAATTAATGAGTTTTATTAATTTGTTAACTTAATTGTTTCTCATGACCTTTGTAAAAACAAGGTCATTAATAATCAAATTCTGAGACACCCAAGATCAGGATGGCTGAACTTTCTAGTACAATTTAAAGAGCATATCCACATGTAAATCTGCATCCTGGAGTTATGGTCTCAGAATGGAGTGGAGATTAAACCACTCCAGGAAGATGTTTTTAAACGTCAATACTTGTTCTGTAGTGCAGGGATTTGCATTTTGTTTACCTGGAATCTTGGGTGTAAGGTTTTTTTGTTTGTTTGTTTTTTGTTTTCTTTTGCTTTGCTTTGTTTTTGTTTTTAGGCTTCTCAGCTTTCTAAGATGCACCAAAGCTCAGAACCACAGCCCTAGGAAATGTTAATTTACATCTCAGGGGCTCTAACTGGGAGGTTGTACTCTTTAGGGTTCATTAGCATTTGAAGGATCCTAACGGAGTGCTACCCTGCAGAGGCCCCAGCCCCTGCGTGTACCTGCAACTTCCTTTACTACTAGAAGATTACCTATCAATTATCATGAGAAGTGGTGCAATTTATTTCACACAGAAAAGAGAATTCAAGCTATGTGGTTTGACTGGAAATGAATTTAAGAATCCCACTGGAGTTCACCTAAATATTTATTTAGCCCCACTGAGTGCCTAGCATTTGCCTGTGCCTTAGAAGTTGCAGGCCCTCAGCGAACGTTAGGAATCATCCAGACAATTAGGGGAAGTCAATGACTAGAATGGAGTTAGTTATGTTTGCCCCGAGTAAATATTTTGTGTGGGACATTGTCCATTGACTGGACTTCCCTGACTCTAGTGCCCTTTGTCTGAGATGAACGCATAGGAACAGCAGAATCAACACCAGGATGCTCTATTTACTGTTACTTCTTGTCAGGCTGAGAGAGCAGGAGTCAGACAGACTCCCTTGTACACAGACATATGAGGAGGGGTCATGGTTAGGTAAAAAGAGGTGGTGAATTTCCAAGGAGGCCAGCTTCTTCCTCAACCTGCTGACTTGAAACAAAAGCATGGCAACCGGTGTGTCCCACCAGCAGGCAAATCTGGATCTCACACAAGAGTTGGCAACCAACCAACCGTCCTGTCTTCAAAATGACCAACCCTAGATTAGGGAAGGAAAACTTCAGGGTTTTTGAAAACCACAGGCCTTGAGGAGAAAAATAGATTAATTTTTTTTTGACTTCCCGGGACACTCCCCACCACCACCCCTTTCTTGGAGTTTTTTTTCTCTGTGTGTCTGTGTGTCTGTTGCATGTGTGTGTTTCCTCACCCCCAACAATTGCCTTACCTGCCGATTCTGTGGGAAGATTTCTGAAGCTTGTGGAGCTTCAGTGGTTTCCTGCCTTTTAACTGGAAGAGAAAATGAACCCAGTCCAGACTGTAGCATCATTTCTAGACTGTATGTATCATTTGGGGGAGGGGAGTGTCTAGGATTTTTTTCTGTAGACTATATCAAGGCGTGGGGATCAGACCTCCAGCCTTCTCCTACCTAGTGTCAGGAGTTCTCCAGTCTCCTCTGTGCACTCAGGACAGTCCTTTCCAGAGCCCAGAGTAGAAGCATTTCAGTTTCCACATTTGCCCCTTGACAGTGGATGCCACAGCTCTGCTCAAAATGTCCCTAGGACTTTCATGTGGTTTACATAGGAATAGCTCCATTCCTGATTGGCAGGTGAGGGGAAACAACTTTAAAGCTTGTTTGTTTACTTTGCCTACTTCCCTTTGGCATTTTCCAATGAGTCATCCTTGGCTGTGACGCTTGGATTTGGGGCGCTTGTCTGAGCCAAGGAAGGTGAGCAGGGGCTGGGACCTGGAGGCTAATGAGGGGGATGGCAACGGAACAATTTTAAATGCTACAGCAGAACAAGATGTTTTCTAAGTCAGAATCTGGCTACAGTCCTTGGGTCTCTCCTTATACTGTTGAGTTAGGTTTTTTAAGGTCAAGGAATGTTAATAACAATAAAATTCGATGTGCTTTATAAAATGCCTTTAGTTATAGCAAATAAAAGCAACCATTGTAAAAAAATCTGCCTTGCTCATGCCCAAGAGAGCAGTCAAATAAGATATGCATTTCCAAATCATCTGGCTCTTTAAAATAACGAGGTAGATTTGTTTGTGCTGGTAGAGAATGATCTCCAAGGCTTATTAGTGAGTGGAAAAGTCATACATCAAATTAACGCTCTAATAAGAGATCAAGTGAGCAACATCCTCTAAGTTATTGATCTTTTAAAATGATGTGCATGTTACCTATGCAATTAAAAATAGAATAAGATGTGTGTAAATGAAATATTTGGCATTTATGCCAAAAGACAAACTTAGCTTGGAGTTGAACTATATAACACCTGAACGTGAGTGGCATCTGAGCCCCCTTTCAGGTGCTAGGTGTCAGTCGAGAACGCCTCTCCTGCTTGCACATTCTCTTGCTGTGCAGAGGACTATGATTCGGATCATCTGCCATTTCATTCATCAATGCATAAATTCCAAGACTTGGATTGGCAAGGCTTGCACAGTCGCACCTGCTGAGTTCTGGGGTCATTCCCTTGCTGGTTCTCATCAAAGATGTTTCACATTGTGGTGCTAAGTGACTGGAGAGTCAGCTAAAGAGATTTGCTGCTTTAATCCATCTTGGGGGAAAAAAAAAGGTTATTTCCAGAGGCATGATAAAACCAAACCTACAAACCTCTGATTTTATCTACTATGTGAACTTTTAGGGGGAAACAAATCTCCTTAAGTGTGGGAGCTTTCTCTCTTCCAGTTGAGAAGCTTTGCCCTTGATTTTGATGAATACGAATGCTTTAAATTACAATTTTCTCTTATGTGTTGTTAGAGACCTGAGCTCAAAAAAAAAAAATCTGTACTTGGGATTAACATATATCTCAGTGGTACAGCTCTTGCATGAGCATGCACGAGGCCTTCTGTTCGTGACCAGCGCTGTGAAAATCCCAAAACCAAATAAACGATCAAAAGAGGATCCTCTTATGTTTAATAATACCAAACCTACCCAGAGAAAAAAGTCTGCCAGATAGTGGCTTTGCCAGCCACGAGTGTTTCCTGGTTCATGCCCTTTGTGAAGTTCTGCCCACTCCCATACTCCTTCAAGCCCCGTCCTCCACAAAGTGTTCATCAGAATTTCCTGGAGCTTCCCATTCAGGATCAACCTGTTCGGGGACAGCAGCTCTCAACCTGGAAGTCCCTGCCTTTCTGGGAGTCAAACAACTCTCACAGGGGCCGCATAGCAGATGTCCTGCACATCAGATATGCAGGATATGATTCACAACAGTAGCAACATTAAGTTATGAAGTAGCAATGAAATAATAATATAGTTGGGGGTCGAATAATATAGTTGAACTGAATTAAAGGATCCCAGCACTGTTGTGGGAGGAACCACCTGAGTGGCGCCAGGGGAAAGGTTTGGGAAAGCCTTCCTACCTGTTTTGCCTTCTTCTAAGTGATGTGCTCTGAGAGAGCCTTTAATCGGTTTTGTTTGGGTTCTGAGTGCATCTGAGCAGGAAGTGGGCCAGGAAATCTGATCTGGTCTCATGATTTTCTGTTCCTCATGGGTGAACCGAGACTCAACTTCATTGTCTGGCTGTGCGTCTCTACCAAGTTGCCTAGGGCTTCTGTGCCTCATTATCTTCAAGCCTTGAACTTGGGAGCACAGGATTCAAGACTGTTCAACAGCCGAGAGTCCTCAAAGAGATGCTCCCAAGACTCCCTTAGCTCTGAATGAGACCTGGAACACCAGGCCACAGGGATGAGAAAAGCGGACACAGCTGCTTCTCACTTCAAGGGACCAAAGAAAACACTGAAAGGGAGTTAACCACTGAAAGGGAGAGACCCTTTGGGACAGACAGGACAGAACCTTAAGAGAGGACAAGCCATGGAGGACAAGGTCTTAGTCAGTGTGTTGGTTTTCAGGGCAATGTCTCATTCTGAAGGTGCTAGAAACACAATTTACTAGACAAACATTTTAAGGGGAGGGGGAGATAAGAATAGCAGCCATGTTCTATGAGCTTGAGGAGGGACAGTCACACAATGTTCAATTTAGCAAACAGAACATCCTAATTAACACCTCCCTCTGATGCTGACACCCTCCTTTCACTCCTCTTTCATCAAAAATAAAGATGTCTTGTAAGTGGCTTTGAAGATAGAGTCTTTCCCTTGAAGTATAAAAAGACCTAAATATTTATATTTTTCTTAATTTAAGATCTCAACAATGAGAAGCCAGAAACAAGTATTTTTGCCTCTCTCAAGAACAAAGCTTGTGGCTTTTTTGTCTTAGTGTTAGGAATAGAACATGATAGCTTCGTGGCAGATGCTCTGTCCTGAGCCCTTAGATCTTCTTCCTCAGGCTCTCTCAAGCTTTCCCCACAGCATTTGAAAACTTTACCGAAAGCATTGAGGTTGTGCTTCTGCTAATAACCGGCCTCATATCTGTTTCTGGACCACTCTGATTCACTTTGAGGCAAATACTCTGATTAGCTTTCTGTTTTAGAACACAGGAAGCATGCCATGTGCTAATTATGGCCAGTGACACCATCAAGTAAAAGTGCATTACTGAATGCTTTCAGTTTCTCATAATGATGGTAAGGTGGCATGTCATGGAGCCATTTTAGCCCCAGACATCACTCCAGAAAACTCCAAACAGATATAGACAAGTGGCACCCAGACCCATCTCCTTCCCCTCGGGCTGTTTATTCACAGGAATAGGATGTCCTAAAGTAACACTTCTCTCCTCCCCACTTCCCAACTGGAGTGCTGATAAGTCCAGTTATCAGAAAGATATTGCTGTGAGTGTGATGCGCAGTGCTTGCATTTTCTTGATAGATTAGTCATATGAAAGCTGACAAAGAAGGAAAAAGAGCAGCGATGTGGTGCAATATTAACAGACAGCTGTCCCTGGCTTCCCGATAAGTAGGATGACTCGCATTGCTGAGCAGTGCGGTCACTGCCAAAGGAATGACCCTCTCACATTTCTCCCTGATTCGCGCACACTGTGGCCAACTTATCATCTCCTCCCCCTTGGGCTTCCCAGACACTGAGTCTGGAATGAAAATTCACCTGCCTCTTAGTTGGCCATCAGTGGGGGTAGGGGTGTGATTTGGCTTCCCAGGTTGGAAGATTATCTCACCCGGCCACAGCTATATAACCAGCTGGTGTAGAGGGGCACCCAGCTCCAGGGGTTCATCCACAAGAGAGAAAAACACACAGGCTCACCGCTGCCAACATGATGGTGCTGAGAGTAGAGGAGCTGGTATGTAAAACATTTTTTTTAACCTGGCAAAACCTGGTTCATCTTGGCTTTTATTTGAAAGTTTAGATGCCCTTTCTTTCTCAGGAATACAGTAAGGGAAGTCTGCAAATGTCAAGCATGGGACAGGCTTTGTTTATTTGATGAAATGAGTGGAGGTGGGAAAATACCCAGAGCTGACAGCAATGCCCTACTGCATATTTCCTGTTTATTGTCTTCTCCATGGGTTTTATTACTATGGTGTGCAATCATGTAGTTATCGTGATATAGGGTAGGTTTATTGCAAAAATAAATGTCTGGGCACTTTATAACTCGAGGCTAAAGTGAAAGACTTGAAAAATAAGTGGGTGGGGGTTAGTGAGTTTCCTGAGGGAAGCTGGTTGTGTGTGGGTTAAAAGTAAATTTATGTATGCCAACCCAATGAATGCCTTGATGTAAATGAGAGGGTGAGGCAGGTAGGCATCTGAAGGTTACCCTGGGATATCTGTAGCTATGTTTCTGACACTGCCTGGAGGGGGCTGTCATCAGGGAGGAAGGACTGAAGACCTGCAGCATCCTTTGCGGGGAGTGGCCCTGGAATGGGTAGCATTGCTTGTGACTTCACCGTCTTCTTCGCACACAGGTAACAGGGAAGAAGAACAGCAATGGGGCCTTGGGGGAATTCCTTCCTGGGGATTTCAGAGATGGAGAATATGAAGCTGCTGCTGCTCTGGAGAAACAGGAGGATTTGAAAACACTTCCAGCCCACCGTGTGGACCTGGAGGAGCAACAACGGAAAAGTGAGAAACTGCGAGAGGCAGAGGTGAGGATCTTTCATGGAACCTGCCACTGGGGTACGGAGGTTCCCGAGAAAGAAGGGACAAGAGAGGGAAATAAATGAAACCATTCTACAGATTCTTCTTCACCAAATTTGAACCACATGATGCAAAGAAACAGTACACAAGGAAATGACTTGGGAAATGATTCCTGGATGAGTCCATGATCTCTGGATTCTGAATCAATGATTTGATCTGCTATGACCATGTTCTGATCAAAAGACAGTGGTAACCAGGGAAGTCCCAGTGCCCCAAACTGTGTACTTAATGTTGAGCCAAGGAGATCTGTTCTTTTTGATAACATGAGTTGTGGCCCATGACAATAGAATAAGTTTGCTCTGTGTATTGACATTTATTTATTAATTTATTGAATTTTTATATCTTACTAACATAAATCAGAAGTGTACTAGCTAGTAGCGATCTCTGTTTCAGAGACTGAATAGTGGGCCGCTTGAGAGAGAATGGCATCAATGTTTGAGAACTTTATTTTTTGGCCTTTGGTAAAACATACTTTAGTTTTTCAGAATGAGAAAATGAGTGCTATAGAAATCTGGGACTTACGGTGCCAATTACAAAATGATCACCGAGAGACTACCTTGTGTCTCCATTCAATTAGTCAAGAACTAATTCTACAAGAAAAGACAGTAAATATGACTTGGATTAAAATTAGACCCCAATAACTTTATTTGAAAAGAAAACCACCAAAGTCAGACACTTACTTTAAAGTGTTTTAAAGTTCCTTACTGCTCAAACCACTAACACACTTTGCCCAGACTCTAGTTTTGCTTATCTACCACTGTAGTTAAAACTCATCATATTTCATTTCTTTTCCTTTTTAGCTCAAGAAGAAAAAACTAGAACAAAGATCAAAGCTTGAAAACTTAGAAGACCTTGAACTAATCATTCAGCTGAAGAAAAGAAAAAAATACAAGAAAACTAAGGTTCCGGTTGTGAAGGAACCAGAACCTGAAATTATTGTAAGGACCGTTTGGTTTTCCAGGGCTGAATACCCTCTTAGGTTCAGGGATGAGCCTCATGGAGGGAAGGCGACTGCAAAGCTCACTACCACTTTCCTTTCTTTCCACCCTTTTCCTTTCCCCTCAATCTTCCTTTTCTTTGTTCCCTTCCACTTTCTCCTCCACTTCTTTATCACCCTCTTTCTCCTCCTCCTCCTCCTCCACTGTCCGCCTCTTCCTCTCCCTCCTCCGTCTTCACTTTAGGCTGAACCCGTGGATGTGCCGAGGT
>CM053762.1:47981770-48003151 GCA_028658305.1 Pachyuromys duprasi | reverse complement strand
TAGCATTAAAAAAAAAAAAAAAAAGAATGCATTGTTCTGCCCTGCCCCACAACCTCCCAATACTAGATTAGCGTGATGGATTACATGGGGTTTTTCCTGTTCTCATATAATTTTGTCTGGTTTATATGAAGACAGTTCATCGTTAACTTCTTAAATCATTGGGATAGACTTCCATAAAGGCAAGGCAAAAAAAAAATACTTCTGGCTAAAGGTATTATTAGCAGTATCTTTGAGCAGAGCCAAATATCCCAACAGTAGAAGGGGAAGGTGGAAATCCCAGTCTAGTTCTGCCATTTGGCTACTTCATTCGGAAGAGTTGTCTTCACCTCAGTTTCTCTGTAAGCACAGTCTTGTTCTATCAGCCTAATGGCTCATCAACACAAAGCAACTTGTCAAAGATCTCAAATTTGTGTTGCTTCTCTGGTGAACTGATACGGCAGCTCGTGCCAAGGCACAGTTTCCGTTTTGTTTTTGTTTTTGTTTTTAAATGACTTTAATGGGTTTTGATATTCAGTCTAGCAACAATTCTGCATGGAAGAGAACCATCTGATGTACTTGGCATGTGCAAATACAGAGAGAGATGTCTCAGAATGGAGATAGTTTCTGAAGTTTGAAGTCTGCACCCCTCTGCCTTGGCCTTTAGCACTTAGGAACGGTCTAGGACAGGAAGCTTGGGTTCTAGTTGTCAGATAATTATTCTGATCCTGCGATTCCAGTGAGCTCCAGCATTCAGATTCGTAAAGAAATGCTGGCTTTTTTTTTTTTTTTAAATCAGTTAGGTCATCATAGTCCCGGCTTCATAGCTCTTAAAGGATTATGCGCATTTTCACACACCCCGCTATCTCTCCTTTTAATCTCTGACAGTATAAACGCACTGCTCTCCACAGAGCATGCTTGGAAGGACACTTGGCAGTTGTGGAGAAGTTAATGGAGGCTGGGGCCCAGATTGAATTCCGCGATATGGTAAATATATTTCTTTGCCTGGAAATGAGCCAAAATAAGCAGACCATCTCTGAAAAGCTTAGGGAAACGTCCAACGAGAAGCTGCCCCAATTGGATTGAAAATTGATCTGAGAAAGCCAGTCAAAAGCCCATTTCTCCATAACAAAGGGGAACGGGGCCACGGACACGAGGTCACGTGGAAAGTATTTTCCATACACACCGAAAAGGAGAGGAGTGTTGCAGGGAAGAGGAGGAAGTGAAAGTTGTAGAGCAGAATTCAGTAACCTCACCAGAGAGTTTGGGTCATTATCAAGTCAGTAGCATTCCTGGCCTTTCAACACCCGCTCCTTCCATCCATCCGACAGTGCAGCCTGCTTCTGGCCCCTCGGCTGCCAGCAAGGCATGAGAATTTCCTAGCTGCATATTTTATATGATGGATGCCAATTGCCGCCAATGAGATTTGGAGCTAGGCTGCATAGGAAATGAAAAACAGCTAAAGAGCGGCTACTATCACACCTCAACAATTCAGCGGCTGCGATTTCTGTAAAGACCAGTCTACAATAGACTTCATACCCTAAAGATAGAACTGGAAAAGTGCTCCATTTATTTATGCAGCTCTATCTGACATTATGGTAAAATTGAAAAGGAAAAAAAAATCCAAAGAACTGAGCCTGAATTGAATCAAAGGACAAAATATTGAAAAAAAAAAGTTAAGAAACTAATAATAAGAAAGTTTGGATGAAGACCAACCCCCAGCCCCGACAAGATTCTCCGTTACACTGTTTTGTCTTGTGTTTTTCTTTTCCCAAATAGCTTGAATCCACAGCCATCCACTGGGCATGTCGTGGAGGAAATCCGGATGTCCTGAAACTGTTGCTGAAGAAAGGCGCCAAAATCAGTGCCCGAGACAAGGTAAGTTCCCTGTCCTTCCTTAGGCTTCTGTTTCTTTCCAGGTCATGCCCGGAGGGTCCTCTGTTAGTCCTTATTCTGTGGACACCTCAGCCACACACCCCGTTTGCACACGCCTTGAGGTCTCAGGCGGTGCCCATTCTCACCCGCTCCGCAACTTTCTCCTGTTTTAGCTGCTAAGCACCGCGTTGCACGTGGCGGTGAGGACTGGGCACTACGAGTGCGCGGAACACCTCATCGCCTGTGAGGCAGATCTCAACGCCAAGGACAGAGTGAGTAGCTGACAAGGCTGAGTCACCATCAGCTTCTTTGAAGTCACCCAGGCAAGCTGGGGTGCCCTGGTGGGAACCACCTCCTGGCCTCCCACTTACCACACCTGCTTCTTCTTCTAGGAAGGAGACACCCCGCTGCATGACGCTGTGAGGCTGAATCGCTATAAGATGATTCGACTCTTAATGACCTTCGGTGCGGACCTCAACGTCAAGAACTGTGTAAGTAGTCTAACCAAGACCTCCACTGGTGGGCTTCCTTGTTTCCGGAGTTTCTCAACTATTTGAAGCATCATTCCCATGGCAGTAACTTTTGAGATACACTGATGGTTCAAATGAGTCTATTTCCGGAAGGAGAGGGTGACACTTGGCAAGAACTCGGGTCACAGGGTCAGACATGAAGGAAACTCGAGCTTCTGATCTGGCCTAATAGTTCTTTGAAAGGTTGGTCTTGAATTAAAGGTGGTCAAAATTGTTCACCTTTAAAATACACGTTGTGGGGCTGGAGAGATGGCTCGGTGGTTAAGAGCCCTGGTTGCGCTCGCAGAGGACCTGAGTTCAATTCTCAGCAACCACATGGTGGCTCACAACCATCTACAGTGGGAACTGATGCTCTCATCTAATGTGCAGGTGCATACATGCAAACAGAGCACTCATGTACATACAATACATAAGCAAATCTTTAAAAAAAAGCAAAAAATAAAAAGCACATTTGGTAATCCCAATCTGTCTTGCTTATACTTGGCAGCCCAGAGCCCGAAGTGGGTAGAAACATAACACCGACCTTTCCCAAAATAACCCCAAGTCACCCAGAAACTGAAATTAATCAATATTGCCTGGGGAGTTCCAAATAGTCTTACAATGTAAGATGTTGCCATAGCTTTTAAGCATCACCATGCTTATTCTGATTTTCTTAAAAAAAAAAGATAACTATCATTCATTTTCCAATTTGACTTATATGCACACGTCTCAAAATAATTTCCTACATTAGAATTTCTGCATAAGTACATGTTAATTTAACTTCATCTGTATTCGGGGAGTGTAAGCAACTTTCCTTCATGGCTCCAATTCCCAGACAAACATCATCTCCCATAGCTGCAGAAGATAAGGGTTTATTTTATTTCATTTTTTAAAAACAAGCAATGGAAGACTATAAGCAGAAATGAACAGTATGCATATAGTCACTAGGGCCAGGTGGGAACATAAACGACATCAATGAGTGGTTACTATTGTTTGTGCATGTGATGGTGGCTCTTCTCCAACCCAGTACCTTCAGGCATTGTGGGTCACAAGCCTTTCCGGGTTCTCATTCTCCCCACACCCCCCACCCTGAGCAAAACCGAGTCTCTGTGTTGATTAGCATATCAAAGCTGCCAGTCTACAGCCGCTCAGATCCAGAGCACTTCTGAGCTGAATACAGATAGAGATGCTTAGGACTTCTCACGTCTCAAGTGTAGAATTGAAAAGTGGTGTGGTTTTAATATGTGCAGATATCTTGAGACGTGTGCATAAGGGAGACCAAATTTTGGCCTGAAAAATTACTTATTTATGTCACTAACATCAGTTTCAAAGAATGTAGTACGTTGTATAAGAAGCCCCAGCGAAAATTTTGAAAAACCTATGGTGCAGTCAGCAGCCGGGCTCGGTGGCAGTTACCTACCATCTGACTGTGGAGTCAGGAACTGACTTCTAGATCCTTGGGCTCAGGAGAGACAATGCCTCCTCAGAGTTCTTTCTGCAAGGTCCTAGAAATACTTACAGATAGTTTTGAATTTCACAATGACTTGGGGTGTAGCTTTAGTAACTACGGACAAGGAGTTTTTACCAATACCTTGGATAGTTCCATGGATGGTAGCAGGAGAAGCCAATAAAAATAACACGAAAACAGTGGCATGATAGTTGGAATAAACTGTGGATCACTGAGAGTAGAAACAGTATGAGTGGATAGCATACCTCCTCAGCATAGATGCAGAGTATGGACTGGCGGGTGCCTCCCACCTGGAAGTCAAATTTCCCTTTTTTCTGTAGGCTGGAAAGACCCCCATGGACCTGGTATTGCACTGGCAGAATGGAACCAAAGCAATATTTGACAGCCTCAAGGAGACCGCCTACAAAACCTCTCGCATAGCTACTTTCTAAGGAAAGAGACTCAACAGGAGCTGTTCACAGGCATTTTCACAGCATCGCCCAAACAGAAGTGCAACCAGCTATACAATCCAGCTTTTGTTTGCCAGCCGACTAGGGAGATACCTACGGAAGCTTCAGGAAAGCACTGGGTTATAGGTGTTAAAATTTCCTTTAGTGATGCTCTCCACTCCTATTTATTCTTATTTATTTATTTATTTGCTCCAGAACACTGGTATTCAGGCTTTCATGAGCATCTTTGGGGGGTAGGGGAAGCAAAACTTATTCTGTATGTACCATTCAGACTCTCCCCATAGATCTGAAGCCATGTGGGTGAATGATGTAAAATTGCATACTTTTGTGTCCTCGCTCGCACAAAGCTATTGAAGGTATTTTTCAAAGGCAAGGGTGATCATTGCAGCTCTTTTCTGAATTCTTACTGCTTGAATGAATGAAGCAACAGAAGGCCTGAGGTAATGAAGATGGGGACGGAAGCAATCCTGCAAGACAGACACCGAGGCCCACCATTCACTCTTAGGTTTGATTTGATTTGGTTGTTTACCAAGTCACACAGTGTCCCAAGGTGAAGAGAATGTCAGGAGTGTGAGTGCAGGGAGGAGAAGGAGGAGGAAGTGGGCAGGGATCCTTGAAAAACTGAGTTCCATGGGGGAAAAAAATTGAAAGGAAATGCACTTGTAAATGTGTAAATGTATATTGTGTTGTATGTATATTTTATATTCATAATAAATACAAACAAATCTAAACTATGGTCTAAGGCTTCTGTTTGTCAGGGCAGAGGTAGGGATTTCTCATGTAAAAAGGGCCGTTTAGGAAGGTGTCCATTCGTCAGTGTTTTCCAACTTTTTCAGATTAGAAATCTAGGGGGATGGAAAGATGGCTCGGTGGTTAGGAGCACTTGCTGTTCTTGCAGGGGATCTAAGTTCATCTCCCAGCACCACATGGTGGCTCACAGCAATCGGTAAAGCCAGCCCTAGAACTGATGCTCTCTTCTGACTTCCACAGGCACCAGGCATGCATATGGTACACATTCATACATGCAGCAAAACACTCGACACATTTAAAATAAAAGGAATCTTTAAAAAAAATGAATGAGATGAAAAAGGAGTGGGAAGGAGGAGAAAGGAGGAAGAAATGAGCTATAGAAACCATAGCCTCAGTACTTATGGGGTGCTAGATCACCCAGAGATCCTGATAAACTGAAGAATTGTCCTCAGCTCCTTTCAGGCGGGGCCCGTGAATCTACATTTCTGACCAGCTCCTGCCAATCATAATGGGATAGGAGGCTGAACTATGATTTGTAAAAAGTGCTGTTGTTTCGCTACAATGGTGTGGGAAAAGGAGACCTCTAGTGGGAAGAATGTTTACTGCAGGTTAAACAAGCCCTTCTTAACTCAAGGCTTCTTGGCTCACTAATTAGGGGCTTATCAATCATTGTATTGTGGACAGGCGCCGACGGGGTCAAAAGCCTCCCATGAGAGAACATTCTGGGTCACCGGCTTTTGACCTACAACGGGAAAAGTTGTGTTGCCAAATGCTGAGCGAGGCGCTAAAGACCTCTGGTGAGAAAAAGAGTGTCTCTGCGTTCCGGAACAGAGGAGTATGTGGAAATAAGTAGAAATAAATATATGAAACCAGTGTACCTTAGGCGCAATGCTCTGAGTCTCAGATGGGTGGTGGAGATGGGCGGTTTTATGACTATTTGGGGGTGGCAAGCTTGAGGGAGGTTCTGAAAAATGAAAAATTCCTAACGAGCCTCGAGTTCGGCAGCAGGAGAGTGTGTGGACAAGCTCCAGGGTGTGTGTGTGGGATCTTTGGAACCTGAGACATGTGATCCGAGGAAGACTCCTGTCAAACTCCAGCGCCGTGCGCCCCTGAAACTCGTGCCCAGTGGGACTGCATACTCCAACCTCTTACACATTCCTCTCCCGCTCTGCGGGAGAAAACAGGCCTAGCCTGTAACCAAGAATCTTCCAATCCCCCAGCCGTGGACACACGTGGAGCTGCCGGGACCATCTGAAATGTTTTGGGCTCCTTTTCGTCTGTTTTCTTACCGATCCGAGATCCGCAAAGCTCCCCACCTCGCATCGAGAACTGAACAGATTCATTCTCAGTCCTCTCCCTCCTAATCCTTTTATTACCTTCCCCCTAGCATCCCCACTCATCCGCTCAGAGATCTAAAGCAGTGGTTCTCAGCCTTCCTAACGCCGTGACCTATTAATACGGTTCCTCATGTTGTGGTGACCCTCAACGTAAAATTAATTCCTTGCTACTTCGTAACTGTATTTTATTTTTTTTTATTTTTTTGCTACTGTTGTGCACTGTAATTTAAATGCCTGTGTTTTCCGATGGTCAACCCCTGTGAAAAGTCCTTCGACCCCAGGGAGGCGCGACCCACAGTTGAGAACTGCTGGTCTAGGGTATGTGCTCCGGTAAGTCCAACAGTGTCTTTTTTTTTTTTTTTTTTTTTGCCTGGTATAACTTGGGTATGTTAGTATGTGGCCGAAGTGTCTTATTTGGCAGGGTTAATTAAAAGGAGAAAAGAGTTAAAAAATACTCTGCATTGCCACATTTAAATATTTGTGTTAATAAAGAAGCAGAGGGCACAAGAGACAGCGAAGAATGGAAGCACTTAGATCAAGGCTGGCTCTGGCTCTTTCTTCGTGAGTGGGAAAAAGAAACACCTAAGGGGAAAGTTCCATTTCTATCACTCCACTAGGTCTCAGAAGCTCCAGGCTTTCCCCCGAAACCAATGCTTTGCTATGGTCATTTATCTTGTGTTCCCTTTCTCATTGAAGGGAATACATCATTGATCACTGGAGATTTCTGGAAGTTGTTCCTGACTTTATTTTCACTGACCACCTTTGATCAGTGATCAAGTCTTATCAAACATGCTGACATCTTGTGAGAGTCCGCTCTGTTATCTGTGCCCTCCAATCTTCAAAAGGCCTGCAATATCAGGATAATCCAAACATCCCTCTTTAATTTTTGTTCTTTTTGAAGTGTTTATTTGTGTGTGTGTGAGTATCATGTGTGTGCAGAAGCTTAAGGAGGCCACAAGAGGTTTTGAGCCACCCAAAGTGGGTGCTAGGAACTGAGCCCAGGTTCTCTGGGAGGGAAGCAAGTGCTCTCAACTACTGAGACCCTCTCTAGCCCGACCCCTACTCTGTTGTTTCCTAAAATGTAAATCTGATCTAGTTGGTCTCCTCTTTTAACTTTCAGAGGTGTCCCATTCCTCTCAGGATGAAACACAAACTCCTTAACTTGCATTCAAATATTTTTAAAATTTGACTGCTGAGAAAACAGGAAACAGGACAGGAGCCTACCACAAAGGGCCTCTGAAAGACTCTACCCAGCAGGGTACCAAAGCAGATGCTGAGACTCATAACCAAACTTTGGGTGGAGTGCAGGGAATCTTATGAAAGAAGGGGGTGATAGAAAGATCTGGAGAGGACAGGAGCTCCTCAAGGAGAGCAACAGAACAAAAAAATCTGGGCCCAGGGGTCTTTTCTGAGACTGATACTCCAACCAAGGACCATGCATGGAGATAACCTAGAACCCCTGCACAATGTAGCCCATGGAAGCTCAGACTCCAAGTGGGTACCCTAGTAAGGGGAACAGCAATTGTCTCTGACATGAACTCAGTGGCTGGCTCTTTGATCACCTTCCCCTCAGGGGGGTGCAGCCTTACCAGGCCACAGAGAAAAACAATGCAGCCAGTCTTGATGAGACCTGATAGGCTAGGGTCAGATGGAAGGGGAGAAGGACCTCCCCTATCAGTGGACTGGGGGAGGGGCATGGGTAGAGAATAGGGAAGGAGGGTGGGATTGGGAGGGGAAGAGGGAGGGTCTACAGCTGGGATACAAAGTGAATAAACTGTAATTAACAAAAATAAAATAAAAATTTGACTGCTGCTATTCTTTATAAAATAATAAGTACTGGAGATTAAACCCAGGCCCTCATGCACAGCAGCAAGTGTCCCAAGTCTGAGCTGTATACCCACCTCCCCCCACACTCTTAAGCATGGTTTTGTTTTCTATTGTTGCCTTTTTTGTGGCAGGATCTCCCTAAGTTGCCTAGGCTGGCCTTGAACTCACTCTGTAGTTCAGGCAGTCCTTCAATTTGTGGCTCTCACCTTGGTCTCCTGAGTAGCTGGGATTCCAGGCCTGTGCCTCTAGATCTGGATTAGGAATCTATTTTCTTTCGATACTGATTATGTGTGTGCTTACAAGCACCTCATCCAAATGTGGAAGTCAGCGGGTAGTTTGTGGGAGTCAGTGCTCTGCTTTCACCATGTGGCCTCCTTAGGCTTAGAGGCAAACACGCTTGCCTGCTGAACCCTTTCTCAGGTTCTTAGTTTCCTTCAGGTGTGTTCCTATTGTACTTCACCTCCTCTGCCCCCATCCTGCCCCTTGCATTTTCTTATATTGTTTTTACATCTCTTTCCTTAAAGGATAATTTTCTTCTCCTTAACAAACAATACTCTTTTTTTTTTTTTAAAGAATAGAAATGAATAATGAAGAAACCTGTCAGTGATAGGCTTAACTTTATGGCCTTCTATTTCTGTGCATGTTATATATATAGGTATTGCCCCTTTAGTGTGTAACTTTTTCAACTGAACAACTTGCGGACAGGAGCCCAACTTGACTGTCATCTGGGAGACTTCAGCCAGCAGCAGATCGAGACAAATGCTGGGACTTGCAGCCAAGCATGGGCTGAAGCTCTGGGGGTCCTTTGGAAGTGTTGGAGGAAAGATGGAAGGACCTGAAGTGGACAGGAACCTCACAAGAAGACCAACAAAGACAACTAACTCAACCCCTGGGGGGTTTCAGAGACTGAGACATCAGCTAAGGAGCATGCATGGTCTGGACCTAGGCCCACTGCACACGTGGCTGATGGGCAGCTTGGTCTTCATATGGGGAGCCTGACAAGTGGAGGTTGGGGACGGGGCTGTTTCTAACACGGACTCCATTGCCTGCTTTCGGATCACTTCCTCCTGGCAGGGCTGCGTTGCCTGGCCTCAGAGGATGAAGATATGCTCAGTCCTGATGTGACTTGATGTGCTGGAGGGTTGATGTGGGGTGGAGGGAGCTCCCCTTTTCTGGGGGAAAGGGAGAAGGGCAGGGGGAATGGGGAGAAGGAAGAGAGAGGACTGGGAGGAGAGGAAGCAGGGGTCACCCTTGGGATGTAAATAAACTAAAATTGAAAAAAGGAACTGTGGTATTTATGTGTGACTTATTTCTCTTATTTCCAGCTCCATCCATTTTCCTTCAAATGTCATGATTTAGTTAAAAAAAACATTTGAATTGGGTTGTTTTCTTAATGTCTAGCTTTTTGAGACCCAAAGGCAGACAATATGCAAAGACCTTGGAATACTCAGCCTTAAATTTTTCTCCACTAAATTCCTCCCCTCAGGGCTCAGGGAGCCCCGTGGAAGAGGAGGCAGAGTGTAAGAGCCAGAGCAGATAAAGGGCACCAAGAAAACAAAGCCTTCTAAACACAACAGGACCGACACACATGTGAAACCAGAGACTGAGGCAGCACATACATGTCCTCACAGGTTTGTGCTAGATAGGGCTCCTAGAACTAAGAGAAACGAACACATGTCCCCATCTCTCACCCAGAAGCTATCTCCAACTGATAGCCACTTGCAAAAGAATTAGTTTTCTCCAAGGGAGAAACAAACTACTCTTAAGGGTAGGCTGAGTGCCCAGCCATAGAGGACTAACAAAAAAGAACTTTGTGGCATCTTTGGAGGTTACTTATGTTATAATCTTCTGTCAGGAATCTTTCTTTTTGGAGACAGGATGAGCTGGGGTTGGATGGAAGGGGAGGAGGTCCTCCCCTGTTGGTGGACTTGGAGGGGGCGGGGAGGAGGGAGATGAGGGAGGGAGGGGGAGGGTGGGAGGGAGCTATGCCTGGGATGCAAAGTACCTAATCTGTGATTGATATAAAAATAAATAAATTATAAAAAAAGGAATCTTTTTAAAAACATATATTCATATATACATGAGTATGCAAATTGTGTATGAGTATGCAAATGAGTAGGTCTCTGTGTTTATTTTTTGTGTCTTGGGCTCTTTTCCTTCTGTTTTTTTTTTTTTTATTCTATTCTGATGTGTTTTTAATCTTATAATCTCTTAGAAGCTTGTTTGTTTCTATTGAGCGATTCAAAGGGCTGAAAGATGGGAAGAACTGGGAAGAGAGGGGAAATTATTATCAGTATATATTATGTGAGAAAAAAATCTATTTTCAAAAGAAGAAAAACCATTTGCATATGGATACATGGGCACTGGGGGAGGAGGGACATAGTGTGGATGTGGAGGTTGTAGGTCCGCTGTCTCCCTGTAGGTGGGTCCTGGAGTTCCTTGCTGAACCATATGGCCAGCCCTGCTTCCATTACCGTTTAAGGCTGAGTGAAATGCCATTGTATACATTAGTTTTTATCATTGCTGCAACAAAGAAGCTGCCAAAGCAATTTAAGGAAAGCAAGGGTCAGCTTATAGTTTGGGGGGGAAGGCATGGCCGCAGGAGCGTGAGGCTGCTGTCCAGCTGCATCCACAGTCAGGAAGCTGAAGTGATGGATGCCTGTCCGTGCTCATTTAACTTTCTCTCCTTTATGGAGATCTAGGACTTAGGCTATGGGATGGTGACATTCACATGCACGGTGAGTTTTCCTACCTCAATTAACTACTCTAATGACTCCCGGCCATGTCTACGATTGCAGACCCTGTCAAGCTGACCATTCATGTTAACAATCAGTTTCTTTATCCACTCATCTGTTGATGGCTGTTGAAGCTGGTTCCCTGTCCTGGTGACTGTGAATAGTATTCAATGAACATATTCACTGATGTTTGATTTTACAGTCAGTATCATGCTTTCCGTATGTGCACAAACTCTACAGATGAAGCTATACAATATTCCTTCACTATTCTTGCCTATTCTTTTGTTGTAGTTATGTAGGTCAAGCTGGCCTCAAACTTGTGATCCTCCTGCTTAAGCCCATAGCCGGGAACCACCATGACCGGAACTTGTCAAGGATTTTCATTGTTACGCACGTTACATATGGACTTTTATCATGTTTTACCATTTATTTGAATATTTTTTCTTTTCATTTCTCCTATTAATATGGTAAAGCATAACGCATAAAAAGAACTGGTATATCCTGATTTCCAAAGCTGAGACATCCTTACATTCCTGGATTAAAGCTTTGCTGTCTTATTTGCTTGCTTGTTAATATTTGATCTCAGCTGTCTATGTCTGCGAGACTGGCATAAAGTCCTCTCTTCTAAACACTTCCTATTTTCAGAACAGCGCTCTTCATTCTCCTTCCCCAGTTAATTCCAGTACATCTTTGGGGTCCTTCTATCAATACAGCATAAATGCAGATATTTACATAAGTGACTACCTACACAGTCTGATGAACTTAGTAAAAACAAACTATTTCCAAAGGATTTCTTTGTGTGTGTGAGTAAACCTGTAACAAAAAGTCACTATTAGGTATTGAGAAGTTTCTAGCTAACGGGAGGAATACATTTTAAGTACAGCTTGAAGGCAGAAGGTAGCAAATGAAGGGGACAAGTATATGAAAGTGTCCCTTCTGTTTCTACAAGTCCAGCAGTCCTTTAGGAAGATTTAACTCATCAATACATGAAAGAGGCTAAGAAAATAATCAATTGGCTAAAAGTCACCTCCATAATAGGGTTTCAGACTTCAAAATAACGTTTTTGATAGTAAAATTTAAAAAATCCATACATAGCAAGTAGAAAAAGGTAGTTTATTCATCTTCAATGTCTTAAAATACCGAAACATCTTATTTTAGTGTACCTACTGTTATTCATTACTCACATAAGGAAGGAATACTTTTGCTCTTAAAGTATATCTACATTAATTAAACTGTTAGTCTTTAAAAAACAGTTCACTGGGTTTTATTTGCTGTTTTAATGGTCTGAATATAAGGCTGTTTTTATAGACTGCTGGTTTCTAGTTTAATGAGAATATCAACTCAGCAGAGTTTTGTTTTTGCTGTGACTGATGAGTTGTGAAGGAAGAAGGCTGTGCTGATGGAGACTGTGGCCTTCTCAGACCTCACATTTAGCTTTCTTGCATGCTGGAAGAGAGTCATCATCCGCTTCTGATGGCCGAGGCTTCTTCACTGTACAAATAATTCCAAAAGCAGTTTTTCTAGTTTCTGTAAAATAGAAATCACATTGAATGGAGATAAGACACAGTTTTACTTATTTGTGCTTTTTTGAGGCAGGCTCTATGTAGCCCAGGTTGGCCCTGAGTCCTCAGTCCAACCTGCTCTCATCCTCCTGCCTTAGCTAACCAGCACTACCCCATTTCTTTGGCCTACAGCATGGTAAAAAAAAAAACAAACACAGAGAACTCTTACAGGTGGTGATGACATTTATGATCATTATTTTTTCCCAGCATGCACAAGGATGAGTAGTTTTAATGTCTAGTTTACTCCTAAGGATTACCTCTTAAGTTAAAGTGCAGAGCAGGGCTTCTTCACTGCTTCTTATGCAGTCAGAGCCAGCCAGAGGCACCGGTCTAGCAACTGCTTTATGTACGGTAAGAGACGGACAGACCACAAGCTCAGAGGCAGGAGTCACTTGTACTGATCCCACAGAAAAGGCTGTGTTGACCTCATGTTAGAGCACGTGCCATTGCTCTCACTAGATTATCAACACACCTCTGAACAACTGTGCAGTGCTGACCCACAAAGACCTGCTATCCGACAGCATCTAACAAATGCTTGTTGAGAGAACACATAGAAATCAAACTCATGCTTATCAGTCCCTTATGTATACTAATCATGAAGGGAAAAAAAAGATTATTTTGCATGCTCAGGTTACTCTGGCAGCAGAGTGAACTTATATTAGCTTGTCTTAAACATATGTTAACAAACCAGGCACTGTCATTTGCAGAATAAAAAATCCCTAACAGTGGTTTTAAATGTTCTAAATGCTAGGATAAGTACACTAAAAATAGACATATTAAGAGTTAAGGGAAACCAATAGGGAACATCTCTGAGAAAAGCTGGTATGATCCTGCTTGTCCTAGGACACTGAGATTGACTGTAGGTGAGACTCCTGGCAGCTGGGGACATGGAGACAGAAGTGGCCAACTGCTAGCCTGGCAGGACTTTCAGTGGAGGGAGGGGCACACCAGCCCACCCACAAATCCTTAGGCCCAAAATTTACGGTAATTTGAGACCCACCCCATGGGGACAGCCAATTCCTGACACTATTAATGATTCTCTTCTATGCTTGCAGAGTGTAGCATGAGCGTCCTGAGAGGCTCCACCCAGGAATGGATGCAAACAGATGCTGAGATTCACAGCCAAACATTAGGTGGAACTCGGGGAGTCTTACAGAAGAGTGGGAGGAAGACTAGAGGGATCCAGAGGGGACAAGAACTCCAGAGAAACACTAACAGAATCAAGTAACCCATGAGGGCTTATAGAGACTGAGGCATCAACCTGGACCTAGGCCCATGACACATATGTAGGTGATGGGCAGCCTGGTCTTCATTGGGTCCCCTAGCGAGTGGAACAGCGGCTGTCTCTGACATGGACTCTGCTGCCAGCTTGTGGCTTACTTTGCCCTAGCTGGGCTGCCTTGTCTGGCTTCCGTGAAAGAGGATGTGCTTAGTTCTGCTGTGAACTGATGTACTGGGGCCGGTTGATACCAGGGATGTGGGGTGTGGGGGTATGGGTGTTGTGGCTCCCCTTTTCTGAGGACAAGGGGGTGGGCAAAGGGGGAAGAGTGTGGGAGGGTAGGACAGTGAGGAGAGGAGGGAGAGGGTTGCAATTGGGATGTAAAATGAATAAATAAATTAAAAAAAGAGTGAAGGCACACTGGAAAATTAGCTTCCTGGATGAACTAATGAAGCACACGAAAAGTGGCAGTACTAGAAAGGGCACAGTGAGGAGACAAAGGAGGAAAAACAGCCTTTGCAAGGAAGTGTGGGCTCTGCCTCACTGTGGCCTTACACTTTGTGCAGGGATATAAATCCTACATGCGCAGACCTCATGGAATGAGAGTTCAGGAACTGGAGGAAACTGCTAGGAACAAAGGAAGCTAATGGTAGGGTGGTGTGGGGAGATATGCACAAAGGAACCAATGTGGGCTAGTGGGGGAGACCATGCACACAGAAGCGAGCGGGAGGAGGCAGAGGGACTATGTTTGTGCAAAGGGGACTGATAGCTGGGTGGTTAGTGGCAGGGAGTATGCACAGAAGGGACCAATGGGGGTGATAAAAAGGAGGGTAGAGGGGTATAAAGAGTACATGCTCAAAGTACACTTATTATAGTTACGAAGAAATGGTCCTATGTAACTTAGTAGAATGTATTCAAATAAACCATTACAAAAAACCAAACAAAAACAAACACAAAACCCAACCAACCAACCAAAACCAAAAAAAGAAAAAGAAAAAGAAAAAAAACCCAACCAACCAAATACCACCACCACTCCACCCACAAATATGGATCAGTAAATAAATGAACACATAAACCAAAACAAGAAATCAAGAATCAAGAAATATTCTGAGTTATATGTTTTTGCTACTTTTCTGTTCCTGTAATATCCTGATCAGAGCTACTTAGAACCATTTGTGGTGGTGCACATCTGTAATCCCAGCACTCTGGGAGTAGAGGTCAGTGGATCTCTGTGAGTTCAAGGCCAGCCTGATCTACAAAGTGAGTGCAGGACAGCCAAAGTTACACAGAGAAACCCTGTCTCAAAAAACCAAAAAAACAACAAAAAACCCTCAAAAGCAAAAAACAAAACCCCCAAAGCCCACCCACTTCCAAAAAGAGCAACTTAACAAATACTGGGTTTATTTCAGCACACAGCTCAAGGGTAGAGTCCATCATGGTGGGGAGCATAAGGAGACAGAGCCTGAAGCAGCCACATCGCATTCCCAACCAGGAAGCACAAGGTTATGAGTGCTGCCGTCCTCCACTTGAGACACTCCCAGAGCTCTACCGAGGGGATGCACCATCCCCACTGGGTCTTCTCACAACTTTACATTCTCAGGGGCTAACCAAAAACCCCTCACTGATCCTGGAGCTAGGTGGTTCTATGCCCTGTCAAACTAACACCACCAATCTCATTTCTGTTTCTGAAACTCATTTTTATTTTTTTAAGCAGGACTCAAGATCAGAGAGAAGCAAGCAGGAGGGATGTTAAAAGCCTCTGAAAACGTGGGCGGGGACACTGTGTAGTTTGAAAGAACACATTCAATAATCATGCCTGTAATGCAAACTATATACAACGTACACACTACAGAGAGTAAGGCCTACTAAAGAGAGGGCAGAGCAGAGTATATGGTTACGGCTGGTTAAGACAAGAAGACAGCCTTACAGGAACTCTGTGGGAAGGATAATAAAAGCATCTATGTGTCAATTATTGATGATTACCTGCTCTAATGTGACCATTCAGATTTTACTACAGGAACATGCTCACCTCCATGGAGAAATACAGCTCGGCAATTTGTGGACACGGCAGCCTTGCCTTCGCTTTCAGACAGCCCGAACAGCAGCCCTCTGATAGGTTCATTAAAGATTTCAACCCAGAGTCAGCCCAGGGTATGAGACAACGCAAAGAAGACGATAGCTCATGGTCACAGTGGCAAAGACACTAACCCTGCTAATTCTACAGCAGTCCCTAGCCCAATGGAAACATGCCTTTGAGAAGTCTGTTTTATCAGACTTCTGCTGCTTAATCTAAAAACCAGAAGAATAAAGAAGTCTACAACCTGTTGCAATGTGCTTCTGAGGCTGGTCAGTAAACTCACAACTAAAGAAAACATCAGGCTGAACTCTAATACTACATTTGATTCAATTTTCTAAGGGAAGATTCTGGTCCAGTGTGATGGCTCAGCAGGTAATGGGGCCTGCTGCCAATGCTGATGACTCAAGTTTGATGCCGAAGACCCAGAAGAGGGAAGGAGAAAACTGACTCCTGAAAGTTGTTTTCTGATCAGCACATGTCCCCCTCCACCTAAAACAAACACAGGTTTTTAAAAAGAGCACTAAGAGGATACAAGTTCGCCACATCATATGGTCCTCTTATTTCCAATGGCTACAATAAGAAAAACGAAAAATAAAATAAGATGTTAACAACATTTTAATTATTTACAATAAACAAGATACAACCAAATATCCAAAGGTAAGTAATTTTCATAAATTAAGATCTTATAATTGTAATAGGTTTCTAAAAATATAAAGAAATCATATAAAGCATTTTTAACAAGGTAAAGAGAAAAATACAAACTCACTTTATTTTAATTAACTCAAATATAAACATGTATAGGCAAAACCTGAAGCTCAAATGAATGGCATACACTTAGCAATTACTACACACAAACGCAGGTAAAGGCACAGACAGGCAGTGAATGCACTGCTGACTCAGTTGTTCTAAAAATGTAGTGAAGCTTTATAACCATGAAGACTAAGTACTATATGCCGTACTCACCCTTTCTGCAGCACTGGACAGAACCACATTCTATAAAACAGAAAGCGAGCGAGGTAATTAATAAAATAACCGAACGATGGTAAGGAATAAATGACCAATAACTCCCCTTTAACATTTAAGGCTCAAACACCAAGATTTTTTTAAAGATAAGGTAAATAATGTGAAAATATAGAAAGCTTTCATGTCACACTCAGGACAGCCAATATAGAAAGCAGAATAAACTTTGTAAACAAATCTTGGTGCAGATAAATTAAGTTTAAAAGCTGTAACTTTAATTTACTCGGAGATAAACAACTGTTATCTATAGGAGCCTTTTCATTGTGGCAAACTGCAAATCCCTTATCAAAAATAAAGGCTTTTGGCACATCTTTTCCCTCCCTTTCTTACTCCTCCCTCTGGAGTTTTTATAAGACCTTGTAAAGCTCAGTGAAACAGAAGAACTTAGTGTTTTGAGAATATTCTGTTTAAGGCAAAGTTGACAGCACTAACACATTACTAAGCCGCCAGAGGTAAAAAGCAGCCTCGCTCTGGAACTATACCTTTCCTCTGCAGATCTGCATCAAATTGAGGGCATTGGAAATTGTGTACCTTCTCATCGTTGTGTCTCTGATAGCAGGACCATAGACAAGTTCAAAGCCCAGGCCGCGGTCAATTGCCTTCACCAGAAATAAAGAGGACAAAGTGTAAGCTGTCAAAGACAAGTACGTTAACTATTCCCTCTGAGGTCTCTCCACCTTCCCTCTTCTCCTCTATACACGTATCCTGCATGGCAAGGGACTGGCTTAAACAAAGGCAGACCCACATCTCTGCATCCCAGCCAGAGTGAGGAAAACAGACACACTGTACCTGACTGACAGAGCTTATGTCAGCTGTAGGAAGCTCAGTATATCAAAAGGAATTACAGGGGCTGAGGACAGCAGAGGAAAGTGTGGCGTGGAAGTGCGGAGATGCACAGACTACTCTGTGAATGGTCCAAGGGAAAGGATGTGCTTCCTACATGCAGGGAAACTGTGAGCCAACAGGGAGCCAAGCAGCTTGACCGAAGAATAAAGGAGATGAAGATCTGCAGGGCCCAAGGAGCAGGAACTTCACATCTCTGTCGTTTCTCACACATAGCTGACTAGCACTAACTGCCGTGCCTAACTGAACACTATGTAGGAGGAACCGTGCCACTTAGAAATGAACTGTGGCCAATACTCACATGTCCCATCCCACACCGTGTAAGTAACATTGTTAAAGGTTCATTGTAGCTCAGGAAAAAGGTGAAAGAGAGCTCAGGCCTTCAGGATTTTGCCTTGCTTGCCTTAAGAGCTTGGTCTTTTGAGGAAACAATTCTTTCTCACTCAGTGTACTCTCAATGTGTGGGATCCACAGGCTGGAAAGTCTGCAGTGCATGGGAGAGGGGCTAAGACTCACCAGTGCGTAGCCAGCTTCCCTGGTAGGGGCCAGTGCCTTTGCCCATTTGTAGCAGATATGTTTTAGGCCACTCACTAGTTGTCAACAGCTCAGGCTCATGAGGGCAAGGAGAGGTTAGGACAAACAGAAATTAAGCAGCTGCACAGTGGATGGAAGAGTATGTTCAGAGGGAAGAAAGAACACAAACAGACTCCGGGCATGGGGCATGTAGAGAAGGCCTGAGGTGGAGAAGAATGAGCAGAAGTCCTGTGGTGGGAACTGAGGCTGAAGAGTGGGAAGGGCCAGTTTGTAGATCTTAACCGCTGGTGACCAGCCTTAATCTGTCTTCATAGCAAGGCGAAACATGTGAGGGGTTTCAGCATGGAGGCAAGAATCAGGCGGGAACTTGTCCAAGTCATGTAGGTGATAGCGGCCCACTGAACAAGTACAGGGAGGCCAGCTGGCTCGGCCCAGGCAGGATGGTCTCAGTCTCCACAGGTGAGCCTCACTGCTCAGAGGCTCCAGGGATTGGATGGACTGACCCTGCAGACCTCAAGTCATCCAGAGGTATGCACCGCAGGCTCCTTCTGTTCTCCTTCCCTGACATTTCTTTTTCCATGTTCAACCCCACCTTCTTTCTTTCATTTTGTCCTCTGATCTTAAGGCTAGCAGCTTTTAGATTTTCCTATATCTCTAGGTTCAACTGGAATTTATATACTACTTTCTTTGGACATCTTTTTCCTCACTTCTAAATCACTGACTTGTATTCTTTCTAGGAACAGCATTTGCTGCCACGGTGTTAGCACTTTAATTAAACATACACCTCATTTCCTTGCCCAGGGTTTTTTTTTTTTTTATTTCTTACAGCTGCTATAACAGCTCCTCTTTGTAACTCAAATGTTGTACACACACATGAGTATGTTCTGAGGGAATGCACCATAGCCTGGAGAGAAGAGGCCATGTGGTAATGCTGTTCTCTTGGACCATCTAGAAACAGATGAACTTGGTGAAGGGAATCCACAGATAAATGACAACACTGCTTTGGTGATTTCAAGTCATCTCCTCCTAATTATACAAAGGAGCCCAATTCGTACTTCCCCACCCTTTCTAGCTGTGGAAGTAAACCACTGGGCAAGAGGAAGAAGACAGGGATGCGAGACGTGAGCAGTGTGGCGCTGGACGATCGGACCCCTAGTGTTTCCAGGTGAGTGAGCTTAACCTTTAAACCTGGTTGGGAATCACAGCAAACAAAAGCTCCCTTTGAGGGGGAGGAATGGAAAGAATAGGAGAGAATCACTAGCCTAATTTCTTTCACATCTGATTGTGATCTTGGTACATTAATCAGGTTCACTTTAAAATTGCTAAGAAAACTCTTGAGAAAGAAATTAAAGATAATATGCTATTGAAGGCTGTATTTCTTTCATAAAACTTTATCGTTTTAGATGAATAAAATATAGTCATTACCTGGTCTCCTGCTCCTAAGAGCATTTTTATGTAAATTGCTGTAAGCTCATCATAAGATTGTTCATAATAATGTCTTACAGTGCCTGCCTGATTGGCTTTTGTTCTCATGTCTGAACAGAAGTGCCTGAATAGGCATATGATGAGAATATTTATTTTAACTAAGGAGAAATAGTCACAATGATGTCACCAAGGGCAGTGTGTGACACTTGGATCAGAAGATATTGGTAATAAAATGCTAAGTACTAAAAACTTATGCTAAGCTTTGGAGAAGGAATAATGGAAACCAAAAGTTGATTCCAGGGCAGCATGCTGATTGCTTGCCCTAAGACTCAGAGCCTACGCTGAACTTGGGGTAGACAGCCTTCCAGCATATCATTTGTTAAGATCGCATCATCTCCTGATTCACTGATCAAACCTGCACAGGAAAACAGGAGTCCTCCCTGTGTCTGTCCTCACTGCCTGGCCCCTGCTGTAATCACTTTTATCTCTTCCTCACGCATTCCTCCAGTTTCTTCACACAAACATAAGTGACTGTGAATATGTGCCATATTTTCCCTTTTCAAACCTAAAAGGTGGCTGGCTTCTTACATTGCCTGATTTGAAAGCTTTTCCATGTCAACTTGTAATTTCAATTTCTCTTACAGCTGCCTAGTTCTTACTGTAGAGGTGCAGGCACAGTATTAAGAAAGCCTTTACTAACAGGTATGGGCTATTTCAAATTATCAGCAGGATAAACACTGAAGTGGGACCGCTGGGTATTGTTGGCCAAATTGTGTCCCCATCCATAAAAGCTAGGTTCCATTCCTAATTCTCACTATCTCAGAGTTTAACCTTCACTGGAGATAAGTCAGTGCAGTGTGATCAAATGAGGTGTTCACACTGAAAAGGGTACACACCTATTATGACTGGTTCTCATAAGATAGCTAGAAACATACAGGGACAACACGCTGTCGAAAAAGAGAATGTGCTAGTGTGGTCAGCAAATCACCACCAGCCGGGAACACCCAAAGAAAGGCTCCCTTGTAATTTCTGGAGGGAGTACAGCCTGCTCACACCTTGATTTCAGCCATGCAGCCATGCTGTACTGTTGCTGGTAAGCCCCTGTGTCTGGCACTTCGTCCCTAGATGCTGGCACTATTTTGGGGGCTGTAGAACCTTCAGGAGGTAGAACTTTGTTGAGGAAGTGAGTCATTGGGCATTGGACTTCCCTGCTTTCCGTTCCGCATCTGTAGTAAGATGTTCCGGTTGCACTGCTGCCACCACGGCGCTGCCCGCTGCCTCACCCTCCCAACCACGACGGACTGTATCCCCACAAACTGTGAGCCAACAGAATCCTTCCTCCACGACAGTGTTTGCTGCCTTTCAACAATAAAAGTAACTGATACAAACCTCCAGAAAGGGAGAAATGTCTGTAGGGCTGTGCTACTGAGAATGTCAGGACACTTTTTCTTTCAAGTTCCAGGCCATCGTGAAGTGAGAAGTGTTGCTTTGCTAAATTATAAATTTACGTATGGTATACGTGCACTGTGACAGTTTTTACCATGAGGTACCGACTGTCTTCACACAGCTATATAGTACAATTTGCCACAAACAAAAACATGAGCACCTGTTTTTAGTTTTCTCTCTTTAATGAAAGTAAATGAAGAAATTAATAGGGATTTTTCCTGCTTCCTGGCCAGCTCACACTGCAGTTTTCTATTCCACATGAAAACTAAATTTAGGCGGAGATCCAAGATGGCTGCCCCAGGAGGACACTGTGTCTGAAGAGCAGGACA
>CM053762.1:47935082-47981270 GCA_028658305.1 Pachyuromys duprasi | reverse complement strand
AGCCAGCCCTGAGGAGACAGGATGAGCTGGGGTTGGATGGAAGGGGAGGAGGTCCTCCCCCGCTGGTGGACTTGGAGTGGGCGGGGAGGAGATGAGGGAGGGTTGGGGAGGGTGGGAGGGAGTGGGCGGGCTGGGCATGGGATGCAAAGTACCTAACCTGTGATTGATAACAAAAAATAAAAAAATTTATAAAAAAAAAAAAAAAAAGAAAACTAAATTTAATCTTGTGCAGTCTTTCCATCCACACTTTTGTCTAGCTTTTTATTAAGCAACATATGCAAAATGTTCATACCAGAGTTTTTTTAAAAGACAGTGTTAAATATTGCATATCCATCTTGTTAAATTTTTTACTTTTCAGAACTCTTAAACTGAAAATGTGAGAAATCATGCCAGAAATATCAAACACTCAACAGCAAATTCTCTGCACTTCTAGATGGGACTGGCAGGTGGCAATGTCCTGGTGCCCGTTTACAGGACCACTCATATTACCACACTTCTCTTGTGCATGTTTCTGACCAACACGGACAACTACTGACTAATAATAACAAGCACCTTGGCCAGACTCCCCAAGATACACACTGAAGTAGATACAATGATTTAATGGTGTATTTCAGGAAGGTCTTATAGCCTAGCACTGGGTATTTGGAAAAGAACTGCTTTCATGGTAAAACATGCTCACAAGAGACTTAATTATAAACCCTCACTAAAGTAAGTCTCTGGGAATCTGACCACTGTCATGTAACAGCTTGGTCTGGTGCTTTGTATCTGATTGTTAATTATCTTGCTCCCCGAGGTCTGCTTGCTGTCTTTTACAAGCATACCATCGCATTCGCCAAGAAATGCTATGTAACCTTGCCTCCAAATAACCTGTTTGATCAATCAAATGCCTACACCTAGGCAGGGCAGAAGTGAGTTAGGTGTGGCCCAGGTTCAAGGACTTGGAGAACAGAAGGATCAGGGGAAGGGAAGAGACAGGTGCAAGAGAGAAGGAAGGGGGGTGCAATGGGTTAGTGAAGAAGAACGACGCGGCCGGGAGGACACAGCTCTGAGGATCAGCCTGGAGAGATGCGGCCCCAGGGTTAACACATATGAAAAATAGAACAGGTGGTGGGTTAGAGAATAACCACCATAACCATTATATGGTTTAATAATAGATATTAGTAACCAATTACCACAGCACTGTCATGTGCCACAAGGAATTAAATGCCATACATTGCTCCTTTCCATACTCTGACCATACGTGTCACCGTATCCTCCCAGCCAAGGACACAGAACCGTGCATAAGCTTATTCACAAAAATTGTCTAGAAAATGGGCTTCCTAGGTTACTACGATGAAAATAGTCCAAGAATTATGCTATGCTATCTACTTCTAAGATGCTGTTTTGTGGGAAGCACTGCAGTCTGAGGCTGGTAAAAAGCAGAGACAAACTTATAAGACAGAGACTGCTTTTCAAAACATACAATAAATACATGAGGCCAACAAGACGGCCATAAATTTAGGTCCTCTGTGCCTAACAGTCCCTACGTACCAAGTGCTAGGAGCTGTTCCCATGTATGGATCACAGAGGTCTTACTTGACAGGCAGCAATCAGCTCTGTCCAAAGCCTGTGACTGAGGCTGGATGACTTGACAGCCTTCATTTGACAGATGAGCTGCTGAGTAACAGAGAGCCCCAACTGTGAGGTGTGGCAGTATGGGGTTCAGAAGGTCCCCTTTATTTGGGAGTGCCATCGCCAACATGGTTGGGTTCAAGTTCAGCAGCAGGCTCAGAAGAGCTGTTCTATTGTTTTCCCTTCACATATTTTGCACTTTTCAAAAACCATCTTAGTAGTATGTTTAGGGTTAGAACATAAGTCAGTAACATCTTCCCATACCAAACTGACAATTTACTCTGTTCATTGTTGTCCCTATTACCGAAGATCAAGCAGAAATCCCTTAGGAAAAGAGGGAGGCAGAAAGTGAGGAAGATATAATTCTTCAATGGGTAAAGAACAAGGGAATTGTCTACTTTGAAAACAATATTTGACTCTGTTTTTCTCAGACTGCCAGGAAGATGGCGGACATTCAAACTGAGCATGCTTACTAAAAGCAGCCTAAAATCTTTCAAAACAAGAAGCGTGTTTTGGTGGGAGAAACTGGCAAGGAAAACCTCCCATAGTACTACAAAAACATCGGTCTAGGCTTCAAGATGCCCAAGGAGGCCATTGAGGGCACCTACATAGACAAAAAATGCCCTTTCACTGGTAATGTCTCCGTCTGAGGCCGGATCCTGTCTGGTGTGGTGACCAAGATGAAGATACAGAGGACCACTGTCATCCACCAGGACTAACTCCATTACATCCGGAAGGACAATCGATTTGAGAAGCACCACAAGAACATGTCTCCGCACCTGTTCCCCTGCTTCAGGGATGTACAGTTAGGCAACATTGTCACCGTGGAAGAGGACAGACCTTTGAGCAAAACCGTGCAACTGAACATGTTCAAGGTCACCAAGGTTGCTGGTGCCAAGAAGCACTTTCAGAAGTTCTGAGGAGGATTTGCCCTACTCCTTAGAACAAATAAAAGTTATTTTCTATTTTAAAAACAAAACAAAACAAAACAAAACAGAAAGCAATATTTGAATCCTGAATAAATTTAACATAAATTTGGAATGCCTGCTAAATCTTTTTTCTTGGGTAATGGTTTTTAATAACATAACTGAGTTCTAGAGGTCACTAGGCCAAACAATATTCCTAGGTTCTGGCTAGGTTCTGTGTGTGTGTGGTGTGTTTGGAAGTAAGGCTTAGGGGGCAATATGGCAGATGGAAGATGAAAGGTATAGTAAAAAGAAAATTATATGGTAGGGTAATGAGAAAAAGTATGTCAAGAGGGAAAAAAAGATTCTGTATACATGGCTACCATGTTGTATAGGAATAGGAGCTAGCATACTGTAAATTCATTCTCCACTCCCTGTTGAGTTCACAACATTCCCTTTTGTATCTCAATTTTCTGCTGTCTCAAGGCCTCTTGGTGTCTTTTCTTTTCCATCTTAATATCAATGTTTTAAGTATCTATCATTATTAAATATCAACTTGACAAATATCTTTCATAAATTTTAGTTCCTAAGCCTTTCAAAACACATCTTGATAGTTAATTGAATCTTGTCTTGTTTTGTTAGCACAAGGTCTCACTGTGTTGCTGCTGCTGGTCTTGGACCTCTGGCTCAAGTTCTTCAAGTACCTTGGAGTACCAATAGAATCAGCTCAGATATTTTCCTTTGTGTGATCTGCAGATACAAGTATCTACAGATCCAAGTTCAGAACAGAAAGAGTTGTACTTACCACATTAATAGGGGGTCTCTTGAAGTAAAATGGTAATTTCTCTGTTACAGTTATACAGACTAAATCCACATCTAAATGTGTACAAGCAACCTGCCAAGAAAAACAAGTAGATTAATAGGAAATCGGCCCTCACTGAATGAGACACATGGTCATTCTTACATACAGAAACATAAATAATATGGCTTACTCCATAGGTGTCATGATGGCCAGTTACGAGGCCAGTTATTTACTATTCTCCAGGCTTGGCTTGGATGGCTTAATTCTCAAAAGCCAGGTCCTGAAGGCCTTCTAACTTATAAGGTTTTTTATATGACTAAGTTGGTGATTTAGGATTAGTATCTAGAATATGACTTTGAATTATTCCAGAAAGCAGAAGTTAACTGTTCTGAAATCCAAAAAATTAAAAACTCAAAATGAATCCATTTTTACCATAAGGCATTTACTGAACACCTTTCTGCCAGGAATTGTCCAGGATTGTAGTTCCAACCAGACTATAGTGTAGATAAGAAATAGTATGTAACAGAAACAGTTCAACAAAGGTTTACAGCAGAGCTGAGAGAAATCAAATGAGAATGCATTTTTTAGCATCGTTTGTTGACCAATTCTCTGCACTTACCTCTTAAAGAGTTTTGAAAGTACTTGTATAAACCACATAAAAAATAAATGAAACAGATAAAGCAACCAGGATAAACAGAAGAATTAGGGAGGAAGGTAAAACTGTGGGAAGATTATAGAGTGCCAGACAGATACTGCCAGGAGAGGCTTAGATGCAATATTCCCTTCCGGCCTCCATAGGCATCAGGCAAACGTGATACAAATGCTTCCATGCGGGCAAACATTTATACACATAAGAAAAATAAATAAAAACCCATTCCTACTGAGAGTGCTGATGTATGCAGCCTTCATGAGCAAACTTGGTAAGCCAATGTGTAGCATGAACATGGGAGGAAAGGGGGAAACAAAGTATTGGCAACACTTGTAGGATGGGCACAGTTCTTCAGCAGTGACATGTCACATCGTACCCTCAGAATGCCAGCTTCAGTCAGTTTTGCCCCAGCCTGATGGTGACCAGAGACCATTTGACCTGAAGACAGTCACAGTTACACAGTAAGCCTAGGGAAACTATGTTGTTCTGGCAGAAACACCTGGGCCCTAAAGAGTCTGCCCCATTTCAACTGTCCAGCTCACAAAAGAGCACCTGAGACTTTGCTGAGAATGAAGGAAAGCTCTGAAGAGGAACTGAGCTGAGCTCACCGCCTGCTTATTTTTTGTAACACCAACATTTTACTTCATGTTGCTGAGGATCTGAGCAGGGTCTTGACAATGCCAAGTGCTCTACCACTGAGCCACAGCCTCAGTAACCATTGGAAATTCATATGCTTGGACCAGCACTATAACGACATAGTTTATACAGACTCTAGAAATATATTCTATCACTATAAATTCCATATAGGCTGCATTGGTTGAAGGACACATGCTGTAAGGACCTTTCAGCTTCAGCCACAGAGGATAGCTTCAATTGACATCTCTGGCATATTGAATTTAAAATGTTTCAAACTGAATTAACTGGTGATTTAACTTTTCACCAATCCAAATATCCAACTGGTTCATTTAAAGAACTACGTGATGCATAGGCCCATGCTCAGAGCACTGGGGAGGCTTAATCCAATATTCCCCAAATCATTAAAATGACTAAAGTAGGTCTAAAATAGTTTTGGAGCTAAATACCTCAGTTTTCTCTGAAAATTGGTAGACTGTATATGAATTTACTTAGCCATCTTTAACCTTTTCTTAGGAGAGGGGCAGAAACACCTACGATGGTTTAAGAAAAGTTTGTCCCCATAAAAATGTACAAACAAGTGCATATTTTTGTTGACACAGGAGGGTAGAGCCGCCACCCCTTCACCCTGAATGTCTTTCACTGCTGACAGCATTTATCACATCACACAAGGAAAAGTCAGGCTTACCAAAGCAGAGAGATGCCCATAAATAGTTCTCAACTATATATGTGCACAAAATTCACCTAAAAACTACCACAAGTGGGACTGGTGAGGCTATATTTCCAGTGATTCATTTTACTAAGACCTAATATAATCTGTAATTTAATAATTATCACAGGTAAATCTGAAGCCAAAAGCCTCAGACCACCTCCTGAGAACACTGCCTTGAAAGACGTGTACAGACTTTCTACAACAGCGTCCTGCAAAGGCAAGGCTTAAAGGACTTCGGGGCAGCGCAAAGCCAGAACATTTAAAATATATATTCATTTATTTATGTATATGGGTACTTTGTCTGCATGAATATCTGCATGCCAGAAGACAGCATAAGACAGTTGTGAGCTGTAATGCAGGTTCTGAGAATTGAACTCAGGACCTTCAGAAGAACAATGAGTGCTCTTAGTGCTTTTAACCACTGAGCCATTTCTCCAGCCCAAACCAGAATTTTTTAAAGCTACTTCTTTGCCAGTGGTGGTGGTTGTCTTAGAATTCACTATGTGAACAAGCTGGGCTCAAATACAGAGATCCACCTAATTCCGCCTCTGAAACACTAGTGACGGAGTGCTGAAAGTAAGGGCCTGTGCCACAGGGGTCTCTGATGATTAACTACGTGTGTGATCACGCCTTCATCTATTACAAAATACTTGAGAGTTGATATAATCATTCATTTCATAAAAGCAGCCACCAAAACAGGGTGATGTGGTGTGTGTACACAGGCATCCTGGATAGACTCTGGTTCTGTTTCCCTCTGTTAACATAATTAGCAGCTTATGCCAAGCACAGAGGCACTGTACCAGTCTGCTTACTCAATGGCTCCCTCTACTGGATAAACGTAGGGAAAAAAAGTTCTGAATAGTTTTACAACAAATTTTGCTTAAAAAAAAATTATCTGCCCTGAAAACATAAAGTAACATTGTATGAACTCAACAATTTATATTCAGAAACATATATATATATGCACTATAAATTAATAAATAAATAGTCCACAGACTTGAAAGAAAGCAAAGAGGAAAATATGGGAAGGTTTGGAGGGAGGCAGAGCTCTGTGAGTTTAAGGCCAGCCTGGTTTACAAAGTAAGTCCTGGACAGCCAAGGCTGCACAAAGAAAGCCTGTCCTGAAAAATCAAAAAAGGCATATTGCTGTATGATTGATTCCAAGGAATTTCGGAAAGATTACGGACTGACACTCACTCTGGCAAATGGGTTACATCTCAGAACCTGCAAAGGAGGAAGCTGGACCAGAGAGGAGCTTGCCCTTTTCTTCTATTGTAGGCAGGAGTGGATAAGGCCAGAAACTGAACAGAAAGATAAATTTGCCAAGAAGAAATTTCACATGAACAAAGCATAGAGTGAAAAGTCACAGGTGAAAAGTCATGAGCTACTTCACACTGAATCCAGCAAATGTCCACCAGTATGACTAAACCAAACAAACCAACATGCCCCTTAAACATGCCACGTGACAGTTCTCAACTTGTGGGTTGGGACCCCTATGGGGGTGGGGGTGTTGAACAACCCTCACAGGGGTCGCATATAAGATATCCTGCATATCAGGTATTCACATTACATTCATAATGGTAGCGAAATTACAGCTATGAAGTAGCAACGCAAACAATTTTATCGTTAGGCATCACCACAACATGAACAACTGTACTAATGGGTCAAAGCATTAGGAAAGTGAGAACCCAGGCAGGGGTAGGTGGCAATGGTGGTGTCTTGAATTGCTTAAGAATGGAGAGACTGAGCTTAGCACCAGCAATCATGTGCACACACACGCATTTCTCTCTGCTCTGGACTGTAGATATGTTATCAGCAGCTATTAGAAATTCCTGCTTTGACTTTCCCATCACGTTGGACAATAACTAATCATTTTCCCCTGTTGCTTTTTAACTGGTTATTTTATTACAACAACAGAAATGAAAGCAGAACTGGGAGGAACAGGGCGCCCGGTATAACAAGAGATTTACAGAGTAAGGAAACACTGTTCTCTTTTACCTGTCACTTACATGAAAAAGTTTTTCTGTCTTTGGAAACACTGCAACAATATCATACAGCCGGACCCTAGAAGAAGTTGCTCTCTGTAAGACAAAATGAATGGTTTCACACAGTAATAAAAAATATGAACAGATGCTGGTCATTAAGCAACACTCAATCCTTAATAAACGAATCCTCCTGGCTCAGCCTCCTGAGTGCTGGGGTCCGAGGTACCACATCTGGCTTCAAGTCCCTGTGTTTACTACCACTCACTCAAAAGCTGACAAAGGAAATCATAAACTTAAATGTCATTGATCATGGCTGGATTTCTGTGAGTTAATGAACAAAGGTCCTTTTAAACCCAGACTTGCAGCCAATCAGAGAAATGCTAAATTACCTGTTTTGTTAAAACAGAACAAGAATATATCCAGAGACAACTCTACACTGTGCAAGTCAATCTATGCACATGTGTGTGTCTAACCTCTGGAAACTGTCAGCCTGCAGTGTGTGTGTGGGAAAGGAAACATGGAGACAGCTGATCCCCAGGTTCTTGGGTTAAGAACAAAAATGTAACTTACTTTTTATTTTCCAGAGCTCACAGTAAAGGGACTCTGAGTTTAGGGAGACATTGGGACTTTACAGAGACTTTGGATATTTTTGAGAAGCTTGAACTTTGAAAGAGACTTTGCTTATTTTCAAGAGACTGAACTTTATTTATTTATTTTAGTTTTTCGAGACAGGCTTTCTCTGTGTAGCTCTGGCTGTCCTGGAACTCACTCTGTAGAACAGGCTGGCCTTGAACTCAGAGATCCACCTGCCTCTGCCTCCTGAGTGTTGGGATTTAAGGTATGTGCTACCACAGTCTGGAGAGACTAAACATTCAAAGTGTTTGGGTTTTTAAACACTGTAGAACTTCTAAAAGTTAGAATGCCTTTTATTATGGTACTATTACATATATGAGATGTCAGGATGAACAGGAAAGGAAAGGTTATGACTTAACAGTGATGTTTGTGTGTTAAGCTGACAAGAGTTCAATTGTGCTGGCTAATTTTATGTCAGCTAGAGGCATTTGGGAAGAAGGAATCTCAACTGAGAAAATGCCCCTATCAGACTGGCCTCCAGGAAAGGCTGTGGTGCATTTTCTTGAATGATGCTTGCTATAGGAAGGTCAGCTAATAACAGCAGTACCACTCTTAGGCTCACATCCTAGGTGCTGTAAGAAAGCAGATTGTGTCATGAGGAGCAAGACAGTAAGCAGCATTCCTCCATGGTCTCTGCACCAGTTCCTCCCACCAGGTTCCTGTCTCATGTTCCTGCCCTGACTGACTTCCTTTAATAAAATGATGGACAATGATGGAACTGTAAGCTGAAATAAATACCTTCCGCCCCAAGTTGCTTTTGGTCATGGTGTTTTATCACAAGAGAAACACTAAGATAGCTCTCAGTTTTGGTTTTGTTTGTTTGTTTTCCTAGACATAACTAGATGAGACTGACTGTGCCATACAAGCTCACAATGAAAACACTGATCAATATAAACTAAAATGCCAGATGTAAGAAAATACTTTTGGCTAGGATGGGCAAATGCATCAATAAAACACAGTTACTGCTTAACAGGAAAACCTCAAACCTGATACAGTATATGAGAATGGAAAAATAAACTTAAAATGGACAATCTCTGAGTGCTGGAATAATGTATGATATTTCTTCATCTCCTAGCACCTTCTAATTTTTTGGAGGAGACACATTTCATTGTGTGGCTTCTATTCACAGGGGAAGCAGGCAGGTATCATGAATTTCACGGATAGAGGGGGTGAAAGAATAGAGTGGGATAAAATATGACAATTTTTGTTATAACGAAAGAATATCCCAATTCATTGGATTTTACCAATGATGACTCAGGAGCCAGACACTGGCATGAAAACTTGCTAGCTGAGAAAGGTAGAGAAAGCACCCAGCTGACCTTCCTACTCAGCTCATGTCCCAAAGGAAAAAGCTAAAACCGAAAAAACCGAAAGCTGAAAGCTTGCTGGCTCAGCTGATGACACAGGTGAGGTGCTACCTCACCTGACACCCAGGAGAAAAAGGCCAAAAGCTAAAAGCCAAAGAGCTCCTCTTTCTCCCCACGCTGTCTTAAACACTCTTCTCTCAAAGTCCCTCCTTTCTCCTTGATCCCTGTCAGCTGGTTTCTTGCTCTGCCTCTTGACCGGGATTAATTTTATTAAATCTCATGTACAGAAACCGCTTGGATTAAAGGTGTGTGTTAGGGAAACAGGTTTTTACAGTTCACAATCTCAGGGTTCACAATGGGATCAGATATTCTGCAACAGACAATATTAACATTAGTTAATATAGTTTAGAAGGCAAATGGAGAAAAATAATGAACTCACCAAGACATTACAGTGAGACGGATCTGTAACTATAATTGTCAATCTAGTTAAAATTTTAATCGGTCTTGATTTTCCCTATGAAAAAACAAATAAACATTATTAAAAAGGTAAAACATAACTGATTCATTTCCTTTTTACCAGTGGAAAATAGTAAAAGCTACAAAGGACAGTAAAGATCAACAAAGCATGCTTGTCCTGCAGCTGAAGAAAACACTATGTACATACAGGATAAGATGACGTAACAGCTGTAGGACTTCAGGAAGGAAAGGTACTAAACAAGCACAGATGGACAGTAAGAAACTGATGACACGGTGATCCCTGATGGAAAGGTGAAACCGGCAGAAGGCGGCAGGCTGAATCTGAGAATACCACAGACGGTGGGCATAATTGAATTATATGAATAGAGGATACAATTAAACAATAAACTGCCTACCTGTACAATTGGTAGGGTTGTGAAGAGTTCAGAAACTGCTACTGGCTTTTCAATTTCCTACAACAAATGAAAAGCAGCCACTCTAGTTACATGCTAATGAACAAAGCACAGCAAAACATTTTAAGGGCATCTCAGAAAAAAAAAAATCAAAAAAAGTTAATTTCTGGTATTTAAACATACTAAATAGTTTTTCTTTCTCTTTTAAGGAAAGAAACTAAAGAACAGAGAATATCACGGGATAAGAATAAAGGCCTGGCTTTGGTGGCACATGCCTTTAATCGCATCACTCACAGGCAGAGGCAGGTGATCTCTGAGCTCAAGGTCAGCCTGGTCTACATTGTAAGTTCCAGGACAGCCAGAGCTATGTAGTGAGATCCTGTCTTGATAAAAAAACAAAGAAAGAAAAAAAAAAAGAACCCCCAAACCCCCAAAAATCAAACAAACAAATAAAACAACCATGCAAAACTAAAACCAAACCAAACAAAAAATCCCCCCAAACAAAAAGCAAAATGTAAAGACAGAAATGACCTATATACAGTTGTTTGCCTAAAAAGAAACTATATATCTGATTGTCTATTAAAGAGAGATCAGTCAACCAGTTAATGAGACCATGGCAACAAAGTAAACAAGATGTTGTAGTTAAAGTTAATTTAACAGCAAAGTATTTTTAAACAGCTTTGAAAGTAACTTCATTAATAAAAATTCAACATTAGGAACCCTTAAGCTGGACTAGAGTTTTTCACAAACAAAACAAAAGTCATTTGTATGAATACATACCAATTCAATTCCTGAAGTAAAATAATAAGCTCAGGGCGCACTTTTAATAAGTACAGTTGAGGGTTGGGGATGCAGCTCAGTTTGCAGAGCGCTTTCTAAAATGCAGAAGGCCTTGGCTATGGGTCTGCAATCTCAGCATTTGGAAGGCAGAGGCAGGAGGTCATCCCTGGCAACACACATAGTGAGTTCCAGACCAGACTGGGACATATAATATCCTGTCTCACAAAAGAAACATGCTTATGATGACAACCAATTTGGCTGACTTTAGAAAGGACCATCTCTGTGTGATTCCATTAACCCAGAAGGGAAGATCCACGTTGAATGTGAGCTGTGCTATTTCATGAGTTGGGGTCCCGAGGGAACTAACTAAAGAGGAGAAGGTGAGCTGAGCCCCAGCATTCTTTTCTTTCTGCTTCCCAACAGAGGAGGATGGTGACCAGTCACTTCAGGCTCCTGCTGCCATGATGGGCTGTACCCTCATAGAATAAGCAAAACAAACTCCCCCTTAAGTTGCTTTTGGCAGGCATGTGGTCAGAGCAACAAGAAAAGCAACTAATATAATACTTGCCTCTAGTTCCATATTCCCAACCCAGACACAAATATTTACAAATATTTATAAATCAATTAGCCCGAGAAAGCCTATTTTACCTGTTTCTTTTCCTTGAAGTCAACAATATGATTGATGGCAACAACTGAATATCCCACTGAAAAGAAAAACAGATTATTTTAGAAATAGTTTTCTTGTTTGCGATGATCATCCCGATCTTAGAATCAAGAGTATGACATGAGGCTAAGGATGTGGCTAAGTGTTAGAATGCTTGCTTAGCATACAAAGTGCTCATTCTGGGTCCAATTCCCAGACCTGGAAAATAAAGAGGTGAGGCAGGGGGCAGATATGAGCTCTACTGTTCATTGTTACTTAATGTCAGGTTTCGGGTTCTTCATCTGCCAAGTGATGTTAATAGCAGAGGGCACTTTCAAGTGGCATGAAAACTAAGTGAAACAGCACTTGCATTTCAGAAGAGTGCCAGGTCACATATTTAGGCTGTGATTCATGTTAACACAATGCTAAAAACTGTGCTTCTGCTCACCAAACAACATTCCTGGGATTTCCTGTTCCTTTATTCATTTTTATTCCATCAAGTTTTTATGTATTTCTGACACTTTCACTGGCACTCAATTTTTTTCTGCGATGTCCTTTCTAGATATCCTCCCTTTCCTAAGATGAAATGGAGTGATGACTCCCTCAGACCTCTTCTGAGGTACTCCTCAACAAGAGACAAGGAACGCTAGAAGTCTGCCTTACCATCACAACAGTTAGTACTGTTTGGACACGTGCCTTGTCCCCAATACATTTAAATCACGACTCTTTAAGTTGTCTAAATACCGACAGGATAGGGTGTTAATATTAGGTAATTTATGGTAGTTATGACAAAATAGTGGTCCTTTCTCTCGAAGGAATCTGAGCAGGCCTTATGCCAGTGCGGAGCACTTAAGATCAATGCTCACCCTCAAGGAACTTAAAGATGCTTGAGAGAAATAAGGTAACACTCTTCCCATTCTTTAAGCTCCCACAGCAGTTCCCGACTGTGACCCAGCTTTCTGTATTTGACAGACGTCGAGCGAGTCAAAAAGGACTGACGTTAATGCACCGGATTAGGGAACTGTCCACCTGGAGTTCACTCCCGGTTTCTACCATTCAGCAGCTCGCAGGCTCTACGCCAATCCCTTGACCCCTTGGCCTCTTCTTTCTTCCTCTGCACGAATGACTAGGCAAGCCCGAGCAACAACAGCTTTCTCGAGAGCCTCGGAGTTTCCTACACCAGGGGTCGGGGCAAACACTCAGATATCACCTGCCTCTAGGGACATCAGGCTGGCCCCACCAGAGAACGGAATGGCGCCTGAAAAATTAGCAGGCAAAGTTGGATGGTAGGGGGGACAGCGAGGGGAGGGCCCGCGGCGCGAAGCCAGTGGACTCACAGTGAGCAGCAGTCTCCACGAGTCCGCGCAGAGCCTTCAGGTCCGAGCCCGCTCTTAGGTCCAAATCAGCGAACGCCGCCATGCTGACGTCCCAGGAACACCCGCGCGCCAGTCTGCGTAACCGTGTTGACCCTTGGGCATGTTGGGAGTTGTAGGCTGTTGCTTCGGCATCCTGGGACTTGTAGTTTTCCCTTCTCAGTCGTCTAACCACTGCAGACTTTCCAATCCCCTAGAAACCAGACAAAGTTAATGTGCTCGAACCTACAGCCTTATTTATTCGTAATTTGAACGAGAATGTTTGGTACCCACTGATGGGGGCTCAAATCTCACCATACAGCAAGGCAGAAAATGATTTATTTTAAAGGCATCCATAGAGTCTATTGAGATCAAGCAGATGTTTCTAAGGTCTTGAAGCTGGGATAGCCTGGCGTGGTGCTGCATGACTTTTATCTGAGCCCTTGGGAGCCTGAGGCAACTCTGAGTTCGAGGCTATCCTGATCTACACAGTGAATTCCAGGCTAGTCTGAGATACATAGTCTCAAAAGTATGTGAACTGAGAGAGGGGAAGTTGTTTTTCTCTCCCGTTTCCACAGTCCATTCCATTCTCTGAAAATGAATTTAAAGTCTTCTTTGAAGCACTTGCTCTGGGGCTAAGATTATCTAAGCGCTTTGGGCTAAGACAATCTGTGACAGCCACCATCTACAGCCACAAGATGGCAGAGCGCTCTCAAAGATGACCGCTTAGCCCCAACATTCCCTTAGCCAGAGGTTTGATGGGGAGGAGCAAAAAGGTAAACTTTTTTTTCCCATGAGAAATACACAAACATCATTTGATGTTTCCATTTTAAAAAATTAACCCTTGAATATTGACAGATCAACTCTTCAACAACATAAAACATAAAAATTGATTTTCAATCTACTTGATGCAGCGGGTCAGTCCTTTACCATCTCCATTCAGTGTTTAGTTGGCCAGCAAGTGAATCCTTTCTGCATTACCAATAAGCAGCTCCAGCCTCGTGCAACTCAATAGGACATCCGAACTGCTGGGTTCTCAAATAAGAAGAGCTTTGTCAATTAGGACAATACCAAAATGTTGAAAAGGTTTAGAAGCATTTTCAGTTTCTGAATTGATCACAAACAATATGGAGTCTCCCCCTTCTGACCACACTAATGTACCAAATAGTGATTGGTGCATCTTACCAATTCCAAATTATTATTATTAGTCCAGGGTGGGCTTGAATTCACAATCTTTTTGCCTTAGTATCCTGGGATTACAGTTGTGTTCTGCCACAACTACCTTTGATTAATTTTTATAAAAAATATGTGGCAGTATTTCTAACACTTGGTATTTCCCCACATTAAAACAATAAGAAAATAACTTCTGCCCTCCAAAACAAACCGCTTGCTTTTCATCAGAACGTCTAGTGCTAACTTTTGTAGAAACGCATCTTCATACATGATCACAGTCTTGATTGGTCAAGTAGTTTGGCCACTGTGTAGTGGACCTAGTTAAGACAGATCTTTAATTATTTGATGTTAAGATTAGACTGCCGAAGGCGTGGTTGTGAGTCTTATTATGTGCTTTGATACATTGCTAGTTAGAGTCTTTCACAGGCCCTCTGTGGTAGGCTCCTGTCCTGTTGCTTGTTTTCTCCTACATTCAATGTCCATCCCATTTGTCCATCTAACCGATGATTGATCAACCCACCCTGGGTCCTCCTTCTTGCTTATCTTCCCTAGGTGTATAGATTTCAGCATGTCCATCCTGTCCTATAGGTTTATATAAGTGAGTATATACCAAGTGTTTCTTTCTGCTTTTGGGATATCTCATTCAGGATGATCGTTTCCAGATCCCACCACTTGCCTGTGAATTTCATGATTTCCTCATTTTCAATTGCTGAGTAGTATTCCATTGTGTAAAAGTACCATAATTTCTGTATCCATTCCTCAACTGACGGACATCCGGGTTGTTTCCATGTTCTGGCTATTACGAATAAAGCTGCTACGAACATGGTTGAGCAAATGTCCTTGTTGTGTACTCTAGCATCTTTTGGATATATGCCTAAGAGTGGTATAGCTGGATCTTGAGGAATCACTATTCCTAATTATCTAAGAAAGCGCCAAATTGATTTCCAGAGTGGTTGTATAAGTTTGCATTCACACCAGCAATGGAGGAGGGTTCCCCTTTCTCCGCAACCTCTCCAGCATGTGTTGTCAACCTGTGATTAATATACAAATAAATAAATTACTTTTAAAAGAAGGGTAGGCTGAATGCCCAGCAGTAGATAGCAACACAAAGTGAACTCTACGGCAATTTTTTTGGAGGTTCCTTGTCTCAGAATATCATCCCAAGTTTCTCCTTTAAAAAATTATCTCATTTTATATATTATACATGTATATGTACACATTTGTATTCTAAATAATATAATGGAATAAAAATGTATATTTATAAAAAAACAGATTAGACTGAAGAGGACATATTTCTTTAAAAGTCAGAGTGATGTTGCTGTAGACTTTCACCTTTTAGATTCCCTTTGCTCAATATCCTGAACTTAAATGAAGAGGAAGAGAAAGGGTGAGAAATAAAACAAACAGATAGAAATCATTGAGCACTGTATGGGAGCAGACCATCTGCCGAGCACGTCTGTGTGTATCTTATAATTTTCAAAGCAGTTAAGTGTTATTTTTTAAGATCAGCACCCACTTTTTTTTTTTTTTTAACATTTGAGCAACTGAAAGACTTAGGCAACATCATGGTGGATTGACGCAGTTTGGCCGTGTTGTTGCCTAGTATACTGTCTTCTGAGAAAAAGCAAGCAGAGAGGACAGTTTTGGATGGCAGGTGAAAGAGAGAAGAGGAAAAGAAGGAAGGTAGATGAAGGAAAGAGAGAGGAAGCAGGGGCTGGGAAGGAAACCAAAGGAGGTAGGAAAGGAGGCAGGAGTGAGAAGAGAGAAAAGGATGGGATAGGGAAATAAATGGGGGAGGGAGGTCGAATGTTGGCCTGAATGGGTGGCAGAGGTCTTAAGAATGCTAAGTTTGAAGAACATAACAGTATGCTTGCTGGTTTCATTCTGACAAGTCAGTGGGTGGTGGTGGTGGTTCCTGTTATCCGGGGCTCTAGAATTGCTACTAAATAATTTTCTCTTCCATAGAGAAACTTGGTGTTTGATCCAAAAGAAACTGAGGACAAATGACTGTGGTACCAAAGGACATGTTGGCCTCCAGGCTTTCCCAACATCTCATGTACCAGTTACAGAATCCATGTTGGCAGGCATGTGTCTCCTCTCTTCTGACCCTGCCCCATACCCTAAACTTTTCCAACTCATGGACTTCCCTGTGATAGTGAATAACATGTTCAAAGTTGGAACACTATGGTATTTAAGAAATCCTCGAGAAAAATGGTTCCAGCTTGTAAGCCACTAGTTTGTGGGATGTATCCTGTCAGCGAACCTGTGCAAGACTTCCCAGAATGAGCAGTTGGGCTAATCTTAAGAAACTGTCTATCCTTGTAAATTTTACTGCCTCTATTGTTCTTGCAGGACAATGGGTCCTGGGAAATAAGTCCCAGTTTTGCTTATGTAAAAAGAATTTGTTTGCTGTAGATGACTAAGGCATCTACAGGATGTCTATTGTAAAAGTTAGGCACCTCAGGATGTGAGACAGTTTGACAGCCCTAAAGCTGTGACTTTGGAACTTTGTTGTTTCTTTTTTTAGAAGCCCAGGATGAAGATGGCTAGGTGATGATCTGTGAGAATCCCGACTCTCAGGTGCAGACCTGGTACCAGTATGTAATAAAGCCTCTTATTTGTTAAAATTATTCCCGATCATAATGAAGCTTTGAGCAACCCCAGACCCACAACATCCTTCCCACAGCTTCTTGTTCCTATATAAACCTACCATTTTGGCCCTCAGTCTCTTTGCTTTCTTGGTTCTCTTCTGCCCCTCTCTCTTGGCCCTCTCTCCTCTTTACATTTTCTTTCCCTCTCACTCCATTCCCCAATTGCTTCTCACATGGCCCAGTTCAGTTTTCTTGCCATGTTTCATCTACTACTTTTTCTCCCTGCTATGGACTCTTCCATATGCTCCTGACAGTACTTTCCCTCATATCTACAACAAAAACCTTCTCTTCAGCCATAACTTGGTGTGGTCATGTCCCCACTTTATACATTTAGGAGATGGGATTTTGCATCCAAATCAGCCTTTGAGCTCCTCTCAGTGTCTCCAAAGATGTCAAAATTTAGGGGTGCGGGGGGGAAAGAAAATTGGGAAGTCCCAACAGAGCCATCATATGATGCCAGGATCTCCTTTTGAGGTTCATGGTTTCTTTAATAAAAAAATTTAAGAAAAGACAAAAACAAGTCTGGAGGACAAAGACTGGCTCAAGCAGAAACTCAGGACAATCTATTAATTTAAAAGGAAAATCCCAAGAAAGGCAAACTGTAACTTGTCACAGTTGCCTACAAGAAAGGAGGAGAAGAGAAAAGAACAAAAGCGACATTGCACGGGATAAAGCAGCATGGAAGTCAGCCACCTGGTGACAGGTGTCCCTAAGCTGGGAAAGGAAGCTTTTGAGAAAGTGCTAGGAGACACAGAGCACTGGTTAGGGAGTTTAAAGGCTCTGGCCAGTGTAGAAATGGTTAGTCTGTTGGGAGCTAGGCCTTAGAAAGGTAGCAGATCCAGCCGAACATCAGGGATGCTCAGCTAATAGAAACTGCTCTAGGATGTGAAAATGCTGCAAAGGAAAAGCACGTTAAATGGTGAACCTGCCTTCCCAAGAGTAGTCCCCTACCCAGGTCCCTGATTTGGCAGGTTTTGATTGACCCATAAGAGAAGAGTCCAGGACCTGTCTCCACCTAGAGGCAGACTTTGTTCTTCTTGGGGCTTCTTTCCTTTTTCATATTTCCCTTCCCAGGCCCTCATAATCTCCCATCTCACTATCCTGCCTTAGTCTCACATTAAAGGTGAAAACTAGTGTTGCCCAAAGACAGGTGAGCTCAGGACTCAGGAAGGGTCAGAATTTCAATTTGAGTCCACAGAGGGAAAAGCTAATGTCCCCACTCATGGTAGTTAGGCTGGAGGAATTTTCTACAGGGTGAGGGAACTCAGTTTGCATAGGATTCACCTTCCACAGACTGGATAAAGCCAGACCTCAAGGAGATCAATCTGCTTTACTCAGTCTTCTTACTAAGATGCAAACCCAATGGCAAAGCACACCCACAACGTAAACTAGAATGCTGTCCACCCCATCCACAAGGTCAGTCAAACTGACCAAACCAAAGCAAAAACCAAATCAATGCTGCTCTACATCACATAAAAAACAGTTGCTCAGATAAACCTTTTAGTTGTGGGCAACTTTACATTGGGTGTTTATTAAAGACAGAGAAGGCCATAGACAAACTAACATTTATAAATGCAATACTCAGAAACTCTATTGCTTAGCATGTTGTAGTGTGGCTTAGACCTCAAAGAATAAGGTCCATAAAAAAAAAGAAATGTAATTTATGTCTGGAATTTTTCATTTGCAGCTAAGGATGAGTGTGCATAGATGCCTAAAGCTACTTGTGTTACTGAGAATTTTACTTTATGTTTAACTTCTGTGTATGAGTATGGATCTGTACAGGTATGTGTCATTTCCTGAGGAGGCCAGAGGTGTCAGATCCCCCGGACCTGTAGTTATAGCTATTTTGAGCCGTCCAACATGGGTGATTTGAATCAAACATAGGTCCTCTATAAGAATAGTAAGTGCTCTTAACTGCTGAGCCATCTCTCTCCAGCCCACGTTGTAGAAATTTTGACAAGACTAAAAGCCTTTTAGAAATGGTGCTCCTCAGAGGTACAATCTTAGAAGTAGCTTATTTTTTGTGTAGGGAGAAGAGTTTCGAGAATTTGAAAGTAGACTCCTCAGAACCAGTAACCATGACAACAGATGGGCTTCCTGCAGGGGTCAGTATTCACTATAGAGTCATGAAACACAAGCACAATGTGACATGGCTTCAATAAAGCACAGAATTTAAGTCAATTATTGTACCATTGACCGAGAGCCACTTTGGGCTCTAAATTTAAAAACCATACAAATAATAGCGAAGGCATTACGCATAACTCCCCGCCCACAGTTTATGTTTCAAATAACTATAGTGAATGTTGAGTGATGTTGGAACTGTCAAAAGAACTTTACTTGTAAATGTCATCAAGGATACAATCTCCATCTTAGCGTGTCAGTGAAGAGCGGATCAAAAGCTGGGTTTTTGGGTTGATGGCACTGTGGCCCTTTTAAAAACCCCAAGAACTCTACCTTTCACGGAAACATAATTTGCTCATATACAGTAAAATTATATCTTTGGAAAACTCATTAAACTAGCAGTAATTTAACCTATTTTCTTAACTGTAACTCATTTTTACATAGGAAAACAGGCTCACTTCCTGTTGCAATGCATCTTGGGAGTGATATTAGTAGATATGGAGGTTTGGTGGGTATTTGCCTGGAGTTCTAGGTTTTTGTGTCCCAGAACAAGGAATTGAACAGACATAAAGTTATATCAGCAGGGACAGGATATTAAGGAAAGATTCATGTCCAAGGGACTTGAGCAAAAAGGAAGTTTAGGAGCTCAAGCAGCACCTGCACACAGAATCCTGGCTTATATGTCTCATAATCTGGGCTTTACGGGTCATTTGCCGGAACTTTCTGGCACACGCTCTACCTGCCTTCCTGCATCCCATGTGTCATTACCTTCTTAAGCCTCCAGATAGAGGTGTTCGGTTTTGGCATTATAATGAGTCATAAGTCACCTTCAGACACTCTGGAATGCCAACATTCACAAAGTCTGTCCAGACGTAGAAGAATGATGAACGTCTTCATTAGGCTAACACTACTCTGGTACTAAAGCCAGACAAATTCCTCACAATAAACAGTACTAAAGAGCAGCACCTCCTTCAAGTGTGGGTGTGATCATACTCAACAAGTGCCGTAAATCTAAATGTAACAGCGTATTAAAAGCATTGTATACTCATGGCCAAGTGGGATTTACCTCAGGAGTGAAAGGATGCTTCAAAAAACAAACAAAATCAATGAAATGCAATATTGCGCATCAACAAAATCACATGATCATCACAGTGCCAGAAGACATATTCTTAATTTTTTACAGGGTTTTCTACTTCCATTTTTCTTTTTTTCCCCGTTTTTCTTAAATAGTATTTTCACTGTTTGAGTAATTTTTGTCAAAGCAAAAATTTTATAATCCAAATTATATTTCCTTGCTCAGTTACCAGTTCTATTGCTCATAACAGAACTGACATCCCAAGCTATTCCACAGTAAAGAATTACAAAATTAAAGAAAAGAATATTTTGCATTTTTGTACTCTGCTGAACATTTTCTTCCAAGTCTCTAAAAGATTAAATTTTTTGTGTGCCTTTTGCTATTTTAAAATCAAGTAATGTAGAATTAGCATTGTTTGATACACCTGGCATTTGTTCCATGAGGTTCAGTTTTTTTTTTCTTAAATTGGGTTGCAAGACAATAGGTTTGTATGTTTTCTTTTTCCAAATACCGTTCATTATGGTTAGCTTCTGACCCCTCCATGCATAACTATTTCCATACCATAAATCATAATTTTGAAGATAAAATTATTTAAAAAATAAGAATAGGAAGGAGTTTATTGACCTGTGTTTAATTAGGGTTTCTATTCCTGTGACAAAACACCATAACCAAAGCCGCTGGGGAGGAAAGGGTTTATTTTGCTCAGTTTCCTGTAACAGTTCCTTACCAAAATCAGTGAGGACAGGAACTCAAGCACAGTAGGAACCTGGAGGCAACAGCTGTTGCAGAGGCCATGGAGGACTGTTGCTGTTGGCTTGCTCAGCCTGCATTCTTATTAAAAAATAATTATATTTTATTAATTACATTTTATTCATTATGTATCCCAGCTGTAGCCCCCTTCCTCCCTCCCTCCCAATCCTACCTTCCCTCTCTCATCTCCTCCCATGCCCTCCTCCAAGTCCACTGATAGGGTGGTCCTCCTCCCCTTCCATCTGAACCTAGTCTATCAGGTCTCATCAGGACTGGCTGCATTGTCTTCCTTTGTGACCTGGTAAGGCTGCTTTCCCATCAGGGGGAGGTGATCAAAGAGCCAGCCACTGAGTTCTTGTCAGAGGCATTCCCTGTTCCACTTACTAGGACACCCACTTGGAGACTGAGCTGCCATGGGCTACATTTGTGCAGGAGTTCTAGCTCATCTTCATGCGTGGTCCTTGGTTGAAGTATCAGTCTCAGAAAAGACCCCTTGGCCCAAATTTCTTGATTCTGTTGCTCTTCTTGTGGAACTCCTGTTCCTTCCACCTTTCAATCTCCCTCTTCTTTCATAATATTCCCTGCACTCTGTCCAAAGTTTGGCTATGTGTCTCAGCATAGGCTTTGATATCCCGCTAGGAAGAGTCTTTAAGAGGCCCTCTGTGGTAGGCTCCTGTCCTGTTCCCTGTTTTCTCCCTCTTCCGATGTTTGTCCCATTTGCCTTTCTGAGAGAGGATTGATCATCTTACCCAGGGTCCGCCTTCTTGCTTAGCTTCTTTAGGTGTACAGATTTTAGTATGTTTATCCTATATTATATGTCTAATATCCACTTATAAGAGAATATATACCATGTGCGTCTTTCTGCTTCTGGGATACCACACTCAGGATGATCTTTTCTAGTTCCCACCATTTGCCTTTCAATTTCATGATTTCCTTGTTTTTAATTGCTGAGTAGTATTCCGTTGTGTAAATGTACCACAATTTCTCTATCCATCCTTCATTGAGGGACATTTGGGTTGTTTCCAGATTCTGGCTATTATGAATAAAGCTGCGGGGGCTGGAGAGATGGCTCAGAGGATAAGAACACTGGCTGTTCTTCCAAAGGTCCTGAGTTCAATTCCCAGCAACCATATGGTGGCTCACAACCATCTATAATGAGATCTGGTGCCCTCTCCTGGCATGCAGGCATAGATACAGACAGAATACTGTATAATAAATAAATTTAAAAAATAAATTCTTAAAAAAAATAAAGCTGCTACATACATGGTTGAGCAAATGTTCTTGTTGTGTACTTGAACAACTTTTGGATATATACCTAGGAGTGCTATAGCTGGGTCTTGAGGAAGCACTATTCCTAAATTTCTGAGAAAGCACCAGATTGATTTCCAAAGTGGTTTTACAAGTTTACATTCCCACCAGCAATGGAGGAGAGTTCCCCTTTCTCCATATCCTTTCCAGCGTGTGTTGTCACTTGAGTTTTAATCTTAGCCATTCTGATGGGTGTAAAGTGAAATCTCAGGGTCATTTTGATTTGCGTTTCCCTGATGTCTAAGGACACTGAACATTTCTTTAAGTGTTTCTCTGCCATTCGATATTCCTCTATTGAGAATTCTCTGTTTAGCTCTGTACCCCATTTTTAAAATTGGGTTACTTGATTTGTTGCTTTTTAACTTCTGAGTTCTGTCCAATTTAGTGTTGATGAAGACCCTTTCCCTGCCTGTAGGCTGTTGTTTTCTTCTGATGACAGTGTTCTTTGCTTTACAGAAGCTTTTCAGTTTCATGGGGTCCCATTTATTGATTGTTGATCTTAGAGCCTGTGCTGTTGATGTTCTGTTCAGGAAGTTGTCTCCTGTGCCAATGAGTTCAAGGCTTTTCCCCACTTTTTCTTCTATCAGATTTAGTGTGTCTGGTTTTATGTTGAGGTATTTGATCCACTTGAACTTTAGTTTTGTGTAGGGTAATAAATATGGATTGATTTGCATTTTTCTACATGTAGACATCCAGCTAGACCAGCATCATTTTTTGAAGATGCTGTCCTTTTTTTTTTTCCTTTCTATTGTATGGTTTTAGCATCTCTGTCAAAAATCAAGTATCCATAGGTGTATGGGTTTATTTCTGGGTCTTCAATTCCATTCCATTGATCCATCATTCTGTTTCTATGACAGTACTCTGCAGTTTTTATTACTATTATGCTGTAGTACAACTTGAGATCAACGATGGAGATACCTCCAGATGATCTGTTGTTGTACAGGATTGTTTTAGCAATTCTGGGTTGTTTGTTTGAATTTGAGAATCGTTCTTTCAGGATCTGTAAAGAATTGTGTTGGTGTTTTGATGGGAATTGCATTGAATCTGTAGATTGCTTTTGGAAGAATGGCCATTTTCACTATGTTAACCTTATGATCCATAAGCATAGGAGATCTTTCCATCTTCTGATATCTTTCTTTCTGATAATTTCTTTCTTTAGATAATTGAAGTTTTTTTCAAACAGGTCTTTCACTTGATTGGTTAGCGTCACACCAAGGTACTTTATGTTATTAATGGCTATTATGAAGAGTGTAGTTTCCCTAACTTCTTTCTCAGTCATTTTGTCTTTCTTATACAGCAGGGCTACTGATTTTTTTGAGTTAATTTTGCATCCAGCCACTTTAATAACAAAAAAAACTACATACACATGGAAATTAAACAACTCTCTACTCAATGACAGATTGGTCAGGGAAGAAATGAAAAAGAAATTAGACACTTCCTAAAATTCAATGAAAATGAAGGCACAACTTACCCCATATTATGGGACACAATGAAAGCAGTACTAAGGGGAAAGTTCATAGTACTAAGTACCTCCAGAAAGAAGTTTGAGACATCTCATACAAGCAACATAACAGCACACCTAAAAGCCCCCCCTAAAAGAAGCAGACACACCCAAGAGGAGTAGATGATTGGAAATAATCAAACTAAGAGCTGAAATCAATGAATTAGAAACAAAGAAAAACATAACGAATCAATGAAAGCAAGAGCTGGTTCTTTGAGAAAATCAACAAGATAGATAAACCCTTAGCCAAACTAACTAAAAGGCAGAGAGAAACTATCCTAATCAGTAAAATCAGAAATGAAAAGGGAGACATAACCACAGACACTAAGGAAATCCAAACAATCATTAGGTCTTACTACCAAAGCCTGTATGCCACAAAATTTGAAAATCTAAATGAAATGGATAATTTTCTTGATAGATTCCATTTACCAAAATTAAATCAAGATTAGGTAAATAGATTAAGTAGTCCTATATACCCAAAAGAAAATGGAAACAGTTATCAAAAGTCTCCCCTCCAAAAAAAAAAAAAAAAAGCCCAGGACCAGATGGTTTCAGTGCAGAATTCTATCAGTCCTTCAAAGAAGAGCTAACTCCAATTCTCTTCAAACTATTGCACAAAATAGAAACAGAAAGAACATTATTAAACTTATTCTATGAAACCACAGTCACCCTGATACCTAAACCACACAAAGAGAGAATTTCAGACCTATCTCTCTTATGAATATTGATGCAAAAGCACTCAATAAAATACTTGCAAACAGAATCCAAGAACACATAAAAGATATCCACCGTGACCAAGTAGGCTTCATCCCAGGCATGCAGGGGTGATTCAATATATAGAAATCCATCAATGTAATCCACCTTATAAACAAACTGAAGGAGAAAAACAGCATGATCATCTCCTTAGATGCTGAAAAAGCATTTGATAAAACCCAACACCCATTCATATTTAAAGCCTTGGAGAAATCAGGGATACAAGGTACATACCCAAATATGGTGAAGACAATATACATCAAGACTATACCCAATGTCAAACTAGATGAAGAGAAACTTAAATCAATCCCACTAAAATCAGGGACAAGGCAAGGCTGCCCACTGTCTCCATATCTCTTCAACATAGTACTTGAAGTCCTAGCTAGAGCAATAAGACAACTAAAGGAGATTAAGGGCATACAAATCGGAAAGGAAAAAGTCAAAGTATCACTATTTACACATGATATGATAGTATACATGAGTGACCCCAAAAAATTCTACCAGATAACTCCTTCAGCTGATAAACAACCTGCTTTCTTATAGATCTGGACCAACCGCCCAGGGTTGGCAATACCCACTATGGGCTGGACCCTTGCTCACTGATCACTAATCAAGAAAATCATTTAATTAAAAATTAATTAAGAAAATGCCCTATGCTGGATCTTATAAATACATTTTCTTAGCTGAGACTCCTTCCTTTCTGATAGCTCTAGCTGTGTCAAGTTGACATAAGACTAGCCAGTACAACCTGACTACTGGCATCATACTTGAATGCAAGATACTGAAATGTTAATCCCTGTCCTTCCCTTAGAATAAGTGGCAGGACGAGGATGCAAATTTTGTCACTGCTATTCAATATTTCACTGTAATGTTATGAAGACAAGAAAATGGAATTAAAGGCTTCCAGATTCATAGGTGAATTTTATCTTATTTGTATGTAAAATTCTTCTGAGGCCACACACTATAAAGTTTCTAGCATGATCATCTCCAAGTGAGCAAAGCTCTTTGAGATCAATATTAAGATTAGTTTTATTTTTATATACCCATAACAGGTAATTCAAAAATGAAAATTAAAAAAACATACAGTATTATCAAAAAAATAAAAAATTAGGATTAAATGTAACCAAGGTATTGTCAGACTTTAATATAAAATTAGGAGAGTATTAAAAAAATTAGGTAAGACCTAAGTAAATGAAAGATGTTTATGAAGACTTTCTTTTTCTCTCAAAGGCCTCATTATGCTCTGTCTGGTCTGATGCTCCTTCTCTTCTGATGCTCTCATATCATGTCCTTCTTCCATGTTCACAAGGCTCTCTCCCTCTCTCTCTCCCTTCCTCCCCCTCCCCTCTCTCTGTCTTTCCTCATAATGATCTTTCTGAAAGGCAATTCCATGTCACCCACTTTCCAAAACCAACTAACCTTCTATTTTGTCACTAGAAAATTTTGGGGGTCCCACCTGGGCTGCCATATGTTTTCCAGGAAATTGGGGTCCTCTCAGGGTTCTTTGCCTCATTAATAAAAGGGTTTAATTACAAACTCAGAAGTAAACTTAGAGACAATTTTATTAGACTTTAAAAGAAAAACCACAGGGCAGGCAAGCTGTCAGTTTTGGTAATTGTCCAGAGGGAGACAGAAAGGAAGAGAGAGACTTGCCAATTGTAAGCAGCCACATGGCGGGGAGGAGGGCTTCAGAGACACTCTGAAAGCATACGGAGGCTGTTTTGTGTCCAGAACTCAAAAGCAAAAGATTAAAAAGAGAAAAAGGAAAAAAAGAAAAAGTAATTCGGAAAAGTGGTCAGCGTTAACTCGGCTGCATGGCTATGGTTACGTAGTGATTGTACCAGGGGCAGGATTTCTGGGAAGGAAAAGTATATCATCTCATTAAAAGGATCATTATTTCTCCCACCTTGTTAGCATGGCTTCTGGTGAACACAGGCAAAATAACTAAAGTTGTTTCTATTGAGTATGTTATCATAAAGATGCAAAAAAGTAATAAAAACAATTTTATTTTTTACTTGTGTGTGTGTATGTGCATCCGTGTGTGTACTTATACCATGGTGTGTGTGTGTGTGTGTAGAGGTCAGAAGACAACTTGCAGGATTCTATTCTCTTCTTCCACTATCTAGTTCCTGGGGATCGAGCTCAGGCGGTCAGGTTTGGAGGCCAGTATCTATAACCAAGACATCTCTACAGTCCCTCGAAGCAGTTTTAAATGCAGTTCTAACCAAACTGCCTTCTTGTTTCACAGAAGTAGGAAAGCCAAGCTTAAAGTTCGTATTACATTGCAAACAGAAAATCTTGATGAAGGATGTGTTGGAGGACACACACTTACTAAAAACAAAACAGTGTGGCAAATGTAGAATGCAGAGAGTTGAGAGTATGGGAGTAAGGGCTTGTATACTTTCAACTGGGTGCTAAGACCATTTCATGGGAAAAGGAAAATCTTTTCAACAAATGAGGCTGACACACTGGAATATTCAGACATACATGAATGAATTTCATCCATATTGTGCATAAAACGTAACTTGAAATTAGTCAAACATCCAAACATAAAGTTCTTAGGAAGAAACATGGGTACGCAGATTCATGGAGACGGGTTAAAAGATACTGAATTTTAAAGAGATGCATTCATTTATTTCATGGGTATGAGTGTTTTGCCTAAATTTTTCTATGTACACCATGTATGTTTCTGGTGTCTGTAGTCATTAGAAGGTATTGGATCTCCCGGAACTGGAGTTATGGATGGTTTGAGCTGCCATATAGGAGCTGGGAACTGAACCCCATCCTCTGCAACAGCAAGAAGTACTCTTTTATTTTAAAGCTTCTGTTTATCTTTTTATTGTTTTATTCTATTTTAAGATTATAATTTAATCACATTTCTCCTTCAAAATTCTTCTGCACACCCCTTTCTGCTCTCTTTCAAATTCTACTTTTTCCACTAGTCGTTAGTGTATGTATATATATATATACATATGTATTCCTAATATAACCTGCTTGGTCCATATAATGTTACTTGTATGTGTGTTTTCAGGGCTGATCGTTTGGCACTGGACAATCAGTTAGTGTGTTCTTCCCTGGGGAGGACCATTTCTCTTGCTCCCAGGTTTCCTCAGTAAGAACAAGTGTTCTTAATTGCTGAATTATCTCTCCCGATAGTATTCTTAAATGGGGCATCACAATCCCAAGGGAAAGAGGAAAAAATAACAAATTGATCCTCCTCAAAACTAAGAATTTTCTAAGATTAACAGGGTTTGTGTATCTTGGGGTGTTCTAGAAATCCTTACTTCTCCCAAAGCCTGGATGTCAAGTGTGTGTCATGATGCCAGGCTTAAAGCAAAAACTTTGTATGTTGAAGTACATTATTGAGAAAGCGAAAGTACTACTCAAATAATTGGAAAAAAGTTGGAAATCATATATCTAAGTTGGGTCTTACATCCAGAATGTGTAAAGAATTCTTATAAGTCAACATTGAAACATTAACAACCTCAAATTTTCCTCAAGACTAATGTATCCAGCTTTATTAAAGATACTTTCCATAAACAAACACGGCATTTCAGGCAGGACATGGGCAGACAATCACCAACAGTATACAAGAACTTCCAAACTCCCTTCTTGTGTAGACTATGAAAATCAGAAAGCCACTATAAAAGCTAATGAAATCTTCATTCAATGCTTTGAAAAAGGGGAAGTAGCTTAGAGTGAGGGTTGACATTTCACATTAAGGATATTGTTTACAACTTTTCACAAGCTGACCCTGACTTTCAGGAAAAGAAGTGAAAATGGCATTATCATCAATCTGAAGATCCACAATTTTTAATAAAAGGAACCACCACACTTCTGATAATACTCAATGATGTCACTGCAAAGTCCAGATCACCCAATAGACTGGAAACCCCCTTTTTGGGTTAGGGTTCCAGTAGGTCTCTGGTTTTAAGGGATTCAAGTTGATGTTAATGGTACAGGGGAAGAAGGATACAAAAATGAATTTAGAGTTTTACCATACCACAAGGCATTTTGTGCCATGGTGACCACATATGTCAACACCAGGACATCCCTTCTGGGAGCCAACAGGAGTCTTTCACATTTACCAGGAAAACAATCCAGCTTGGGAGACATTTTGTTAATGACATATGTTCTTTCCCCCAAAACAATGAAGTGTTCTGTGTGCTAACATCAGAGCTTGAAAAAAAAAAGGAAAACAAAATTCTGCATTTTTATAAAACTTGATAAAATATACTGCTTTAAACTGTACAGCCACCAGAAGTTCACAGTTATCAGAAATGCACACACGTCACGTGGCATCTCCAGCACCTTCAGCTTTCTGTGCCTAGTCTGTTTTGGCATCTCCTCCATTTCCTGCTGGGTTATTTACATCTTTACCAGCATCAGCTTTTCCTTTCTTCCCCTTGGGTATCTTCTCTCTCTTCTTTGCAGGGGCCTTTCTAGGCTTGGGCTCTGGCTTTGGAGGAGCAGGCTTATCATACAACCTTGCAGCTCTTCCCTGTGGCTTCCCTGTCCTTCATCTTGGCTTTACCTCCTTTAGCACCCCCTTCAGCCTTTCTTTTGAACATGGCGGGGGAGGGGGACCACGGCGCTGGGTGCAGGGATTCGGCAGCAGAGTGCAGGTTTGGTCTGTCTGGGGGGGTCACTCTTGCTGCTTCTTTACACTGTTCCAACAACCCAAATTTAAAAGGGCCGATGGACTTAGATTTAAGTCTCTCTCCCTGTAGACAAAAAGCGGGCAACGGGTACTTGACAGGATGTTCACTACCATTGATCACGTGATACCATAATGAACTACCATTTCATACTTACTGGGATGTCTCTAACTAAATAAATCAAGATCAGGAAAATTACAAGAATTGATGACGATATGATAAATTGTAAGCTTCAAAATTCCCTTGTGAGAATGTAATATGGTGTAGCTAACCTGGAAAACATTTTTAAGCATTTTAAACCTTTACACAAAGAGGTATGTGGCCCAACAGTTCTGCTCATAAATACGCAAGGTAACTAAAAAGACAAGTTCATTCAAAATATTATATACAAGTTTTTATAATAACATTTTCCTTAATAGTTAAAGGGTGTTTATTAGCCGATAAATAGCTAAATGAAATTTGGGTTTCTTATTCTTTGAGAAATTACTTAGGATTAGAAATACTACAGGTCTCACCATGGGAGTGCACTGAAATTATTTTTTGCAGTGAGAAAAAAAAAACAACAGACACTAAAGGGCACAAACTGCATCATACTATTTGTATGAAATGCCCCAACAGAAAAATCTGTAGAGACAGAAAGCTGGTTAGTGATTGCTAGGCACTGAGGCAGAGGAACAGGAGAGGGACCACTTAACAGGCATGGCGTTTCTCTCTAGTGTGTTGAAAACTAAACCTGATGATGCAGTCATCTAGAAGTTTGTACAACTTGATGAATGCATTAAAAATCACTGGATCACACATCTTCAAACAGATGATATTCACTTATGTGAATTCCATGTCAACAGAAAATCATGAGCTTGTAGATTGTCAGGAACATTTGGCAGTACCTGTGTGAAAAGGGCCTTTGCAAAGATGGTGTATTTAAAATCACATTAAAGAGCATAATTAAGAAATGAACATATTTCATTGCTTTGATGGTAAGACATCACCAATTTTGAACACCAATTAAGCAAAATGTCACCCCTTAGAATGAATGACATTCTTTTCAGTAGCAAACCTATATTACAAAAAAATTACAATGTACTATTCCTGTAATTTGAATTTCAGTTAAAATTTGTGGAAATGTTTTCTTCCTTAGCCACTTAAATGCCTAAAGAGGCATGATTTTGCAATTTGATCTGAAAAGCCTAAAATATTAGTTGTCTGACTAGTAGTATATGTGAATATATCTATATAGATATATTTACATCCATGTGTGTATATGGTATATATATATATACCATATATGATTATAAAACCCATTGTATAAAAGAACTGCTCATTTCAGAAGTATTTATATTTCCTCACAATCCTTTTTGATTAAAACTAAATATTATTTCCAGTTGTAGGTGTCAATGCAGGATTCTGTATAATAATGCAGATTAGTACAAAATAATGATAATTATGGTAATGACAGTGATAAGATAAAAACCCTATGTGCGTCATTTTGTCTCAGGCTAAGATAGTATCAATTTTTCCACTCTAAGCTAAAGAAATACTGAATCAAAAAAAAAAAAAGGAATACTGAGTTTCTTTTATAAATAAGCTAATGTTTTATTTCTCACTTCATACATTTTCAATTGAATTGTAATCTATAGCATGAGCCTTCATCTGTTACACAAAAGGCATCTGGGGCCAAGCAATCATATTACGGGATTTGTCTAGAGCTTGTGTGATATTCTGCAACTCCTTTCCCTGGTGGGCAGTGTCAGATCGCTCGTAGCATCTCTCTGGTGCTGGCAACAGAAGATGTTTCCAGACACTGCTACATGAGTCCCAGAGGACAAAATCCTGGACCACTAACTTAACATGAAACAACGACAGGACCAGTGTCTCCTCCTCCTCCCCTCCCCCCCTCCATCTCCTCTGCCCACTCCTCCACCTCCACCTTCTTTTCCTATTATTATGTGTTGAGGCTAAAACCCAGCGCCCTGTACATACTAAGCACATGCTGCTCCACGGAGCTACACCCCACTGTGAATAAAAATTCATGAAAGGAAACGGTGTCTGGTTATGAATAAAAAACTCCTGGAAGAAGTCTGTGTCTGCAGAGACTGAGGAACCAATTGGATTTTCAGTACTGTGAAGGCTTGGAACGCTGCAGGTTCAGAGGCAAATTACCTTGATCTGGGCTAGTTTTAGTCTTTCATAACAGCCATTCCTTGCCCTGCTCTGTATTGGAACTAACGTCTTGTGACAATAGATAAAACTCTTTCAGAATTTATTGACCTAACAGCACACTAGCGAAGAATGTCATCAAGCAGCATCTTAGGACTACTTAATACCTCCCCTGCATCTTACCGTACTCACCCATATACTTTAAATTCGCCTTGATTTATGACTCTCTTTGTTCTGTGAAACCATAAAAATGACATGAAACTGCTTCCGTGTTCGAACATGGAACTTGGAGTAACTTAAATCTGTGTTCCCAGCCCATGGACACTCAAAATGGTTCCAGAATAAACTCTCTCTTATTCCCTTAAGATGAGAACTGTGGATTTTGGGACAGTATCAGCTTGCAGATTTTCATCTCAAGTATGATTTTTGAAAAATACAGGAGACTTAACATATTAAAAAGCTTTAGAAAATATACAGTTAGATGCACTCCAAGTCTTCAGTGAAGACTCCCTTTAAGTTTTCTCTTTACCACACATTCCTGTAGCTTTTGCCTGAAGTGCTGGCTCCCACATTTTGGAATAAAGCTACCATAAATGTTTCCTGCCATTGTCTCTTTTCCTATTCTCGAATCCATTCCCATCTGCTTTTGTTCCGACCACCTCACTGAGATAGTTTTCTTGCCTTTCTTAATCTTTTCCCTCTTTGTTGTGGCTTGAATGACAATGGCTCCCATAGGCTCACATATTTGAGTACTTGGTTGGCTAGCTGGTGGGTTTGGGAGGGATTAGGACATGAAACTGCTGAAGAAGGCAGATGTGTCATTAGCGGTGACTTTGAGGTTTCAAAACACTGGGGTCATTCCCAGTCTCTCTCTCTCTCTCTCTCTTTCTGTGTGCATCTTTGCTCCCCGAGTCTCTCTGTCTCCCCTGTCTGTCTCCTCTCTTTCCTTCTCCTCCCTCCTCTGTCTGCCCCATAGCTGTGGATCACGATGTGAGCTCTCAGCCGTTTCTTGCTCTGCCACCATGGACTCTAATCTTCTGGAACAGTAAGCAAAATTAAATACTTTCTTTTATAAGTTGCCTTGGTCATAGTGTTTTACCCCAGCAATAGAAAAGTGACTAAGCTGTGCTTCTTTGAAGCATACTCTTTGTTGGGTTTTAGTTGTTCACTCTCTGTTGGTTCTCCATATGCTCTGGCCTCTCCCAAGTCTGTTTCAGCTTCTTTTCCTTTCCCGTATCTCAGGACCTTGGAGCATGCTTAGGCTGTTTCTCTAAATTTTCTCTTGATGTATTTTCCCTTGAATTTTTGCCTGCTTACTTGACATCTGCGCTTGAATATCCTCCAAGATAATATCAAATTAAATTGTCCTATGCCTAATTTTATCTATTATTTTAAAACTTAGAAGCCTAATTTCTCTTTTTATTAGATTTCCTTAGAATATGTTCTTCAGCATTTTTTTCTTCAGTGGCTTTCCTTAGACATTCTCTCTGTAGAAATTTGTTGGCTAGAATCCCCACTAGAGGGTGTGCATGTATTACTTATATGTTAAAAAAGGCCTAGTAAGGGAAAAATACAGAACAAGTAATAAAAGAAGTGCTTTTGAATGTACCTGTTCTCTGATGTTCCCTCTCTCTCTCTCTCCTCTCTTCTTCTTTCTTTCTTTCTTTCTTTCTTTCTTTCTTTCTTTCTTTCTTTCTTTCTTTCTTTCTTTCTTTCTTTCTTTCTCCCCATCTCACCAGAAACTCGCTGTGTAGGCCAGACTGCTCTTGAACTCATGATGATCCACTCTGCATCTGAGTGTTAGTGTTACAGGCATGTGTCACCATGCCCACCGGTTTCTTGATTTTCTAGTCTTCTTGCTTGAAAGAGATTTGTTTGTTTGAGACAGAGTCTCACTATGTAGCCCTGACTGGCCTGGAACTCACTATATAGACCAGGCTCGACTAGAACTCACAGAGATATCAAAGGTATGCTTGCCACTGCCTCACAGGGCTGGAATTAAAGGCATGTGTTACCATGCTTGACAGAAGAAAAGAATTAAAGGTTACAAATGTAAACTTTGCTTTGTATAGAGAATGATCAATTCTTCAACGGGAAGAAGAAAGTACACATTGAATGTTTTAAGATCCAATGCAAATGAAAGTAACATGATTACAGGCATATGTCTGCACTACAATTCTTCTGATTTCTGAGGGGACCAGGCACGCATGTGGTGCACAGACATGCATTCAGGTAAAGCACTCATGAACATAAAGACAGAAAAACATAAAAACATAAGATATAACGCAATAGTAAGTACTGACAAAGATACAGAGGAAGTTCTCTAAGAGCCTAAGGGGAAAATGAGGGTAACTATGGTGACAAGGACTGACACAGAGAAGAGGATGTTTGTGGATCCCAGACTAACTGGCTTTCCTCACATCGAGGCCTCAGAGTGTCTTTGCTGGCAGATTTGTGTTCTGTTATCTGCTATTGCTGCAGAGCCCTTCTAGTGGCCACAGGGCAGGATTTAGATATTTACCTCCAGCAATCCCACAAACCCACGACAGGCTTAACCTCTCCAGCATGAAAATCTGAAACCCAAAATGTTCCAAAAGCTGGAGCTTTTTGAGTGAGTGCCTGTATGACAAAAATTTCACAGCTAAGATGCAGGTGCACTGAACACATTACATAGAATTCCCTTTAGGCTTTAAAGCTAATGTGAAACATGAGGGAGTTTCACGTATAGAGTTAGACCCCATCCAAAGATATCTCAATAAGCATAGACAAATAATCAAAGAATCTGAACTCTTTGTGGTTCAGATTATTCCAGATTATCTGCCCCTTTAACATTTAGGACAGTGCTTATGAATAGGGAAGTGATGCATGATTATGGAAATATTAAGAGTATGTGTCAGGAATGGCTTCTTATTATACACACAGAAATACAAAATCCAGAAAAACATCTGAAATGGGAAGTTTTTGAGTCTCTGCCAAATACTATACCCATTTAACCTTTTCTCATTAATTCTGGGGCCAAAGGACACCCATATTATTAATTCATTTGAGTTAGGTAATGGGACATTAAAATGAGAGGCTGAAAATTTTGGAGAAGCAAAAGGCTAGCCTTATACCAAGGAAGCCTGCTGCTTGGGTCTGGGAAATCATTGGAACCCCAGCAGGCAGTCATGACCGTACTAGACTGAGTGATGAGTTGCCATGAGCAGAGGGAGTTTTACCTTCCTTTTGTTCCTTAAGTAAGCCGAGATTGCCAGAATGTTCTGGTTTGCAGAAAAACAAAATGGTCCTAAGCTTATGTCCTATGTACAGCCATGTGGGGGTTGCATAGCTGTGATAAAGGGCACGTGTTCAGATGAGACAGTATATTGGGGGGGGGGAGGAAGCGCACATAGAAAAGGTGAGAATTCATATGTCAGAGCATGTTCTTCCTCACTCTCCCAGAGCAGTTTGGAAAGCAGGAGACTGCCAGCTGGAAACATCAGGAAGCTGTTTTCCCAGGTGACTTCACGGACAATTTCATGAGAATGATTTTTATAGGCAATGAGTCTGGTTGAGGATTTGTATCTTTTAAAGTTGTGGTTTCTCTTAATGAAAGGAGTAAAAAGGGATAAAGACTGAAGATGTGATTTGATTTAGGTGCCAACATTTCACTTATTATCTCTAGTAGAAGTGACAGAGTGAGGAGGGAGGAGGAGATGTGAAGGAAGCAACACCTTGGTCCTCACGACCCAGGGACTGAAAGGAAGGGCAGCAAATTCAGACGAGTGGCTCTGTATTTTGTAAATATTTCGTGAATCTATTCCTTCAATTTTCTTCATAAGAAAAGCGTTGAGAAACAGATGCAAGATTTTAGCATTTTTATTAGGATACAATTATTTTTCCGTGAAGATTGGAGGGAAACTGCACGAATTCCAGATTGTTCTGTCAGAATTTCAGAATAATGCAATGATGGATGGAACTTAAAGTCAACATGCACAAGGTAACGCTGAAGAAGGCAAGGTTTTCAATAACCATGTTTATGCATTATGACAGCTCATAAATTAAAAATCTAGCAAATCTTAGGAAACAGACCCCGCAGGGAGCAGGGATAATATAATAGAGGTGACTGTTCTCTAAAATGTCGAGTTTGGATCACATGCTATAATGACAATGAAAAGGAAAGGTATTTTGAAAAAAAATCATATTTCATGATTTCTTAGAGTTCCCGTATGTCACGTAGTTTAAAAGTTGCTATAGACTAAACAGGATTTTTCCTCCAGTTCTCATGCTGAAATCCTGCTACCCTCTGGGAGGCGGTTAGCTCACAGCAGCAGAGCCCTAACGGGATTAGTGCCCTCATATAAGAGATGCCAACAGGTCTCATCCTCACTACACTAGGAGGACGAAGGGAGAAGGCTGCCTGTGAACCAAGCCTCTGAGTCTGTTAGCCTTTGGTTTTTATTCCTGGATCTCCAGAGCTGTGAGAAAACACCACCCACCCCCATAAAGTTGGTTTTACTAACTTATTATTATTATTGTTATTTTTCTATATCAGCTTGAATGAACTAAAACAAAACAAAGGCAAGAACCAGACGCGACTATGAAATATTGCTGAACCAGGCAGGTGTGTAACTGGAAAAATAAATTGACTATACATTTCCAGTATAAAAACTAGCAATCTCCAAATCTTTGTAGAATTCACCATTCACCATTCTAAAATAGAATTTCAAAGTTCCAAGCCAGACCGTATAGGCTGAATCACTGTGTGTGTGTATATATGGTGGTGGCGGCAGGGAATGGGGAGTAAAGGAACAAAAATAACAGAAAAGAAGAAATGAGTTAAAATTCAAAAATGCAAAAGTGTCTTGTGAGATGAACCACTTTGAGGGATTTTTTTTTCCCCAGAAGCCCAAAAACAGGTCTAAACCTCAAAAGGAAAGATGGACACATTTTAATGTAGTCATAGATAATCCTGGACAAAAAACTTTCCGCAGCCCCTGTTTTCTCCTCTGTATAGACGGGTGAGCAAATGGTCAAAAAGTTGCCTTCTAGGTACAAATTATTATTTTTGTTTGAGATTAAATACAGTACTACGTGAAGCTGAAGAAACTTCATTCTCCTTTAATATTAGATAATACTGTTTTTTGCTCTAGAGGAATTTTAATCCAGCAGTAAGGCTGCTCTGATCACATCCAAAGACCTTCTAGGTCAGTGTGATCTGGCTGGAATGCAGACACACCCTTAATCCCAAACGTTGAAAGTAAGGCTAGTTTGTAGAAGGAAGCAGCTGTGTTTGAAAGTGACATCTAATTGAGAGGCAGGTGAAGTGAGGAATCAGAGAAAGAGAACACTCAGCTCACAAGAACAGAGGGGAAAGAGAGGTGACTTAAAAGAGAGCAGTACAGAGAGATAGAGGGAGGATGGGGAGAGGAGACAGTTTTACCTGGACAGTTACACACACACACAAAGAGAGAGAGAGAGAGAGAGAGAGAGAGAGAGAGAGAGAGAGAGAGAGAGAGAGAGAGAGAGAGAGAGAGAGCTAGACACAGGTGAAGACAGAATGAGCTAGAGAATAAGAAGCCAGAAGATTAGCACATATCACCAGTTAGCTTGAGGCCAAGCAGAGCAATTCAGTCACAAGCTGAGAGAAGCCAGTTTGAATCAGTTGGCTTGGAGAGGAGTTTGAGTCAGAACAGCTGAGTTGAAACAGCCAGCCAGAATTCAGAAAGAGCTAGAAAGGGTGAACTTAATTCAGCAGTTAAGTCTCAGAGGCTGAGAATCTTCTAGGCCTGGATTAGATTGTATGGAGGCTAGCAGCTTCCAGGACTAGGCATAGGGTGGCAGATGGAGGCAGTAAGCCTCCCAGAGGACAGTCACATCAGGTGAGTATAAGATACTTTTATGTCTGGTGACACTTTTACATTGTGGCCTAGACAGGCAGCCTTGGATTGCAGACCCTAGCAAAGGTACTGTGTGCATTGGGCCGCCGTTTAAAGCATATGTTTTTCTCTTTAATTTCTTTCAGTTTACAGGGGCAGGATTGTAGACCCGGCAATTAGCCAAGCCTGAGTTCGAATATAGTAATTACTTAATCAGGGGATTGCAATAGTAACTTCCCTCTTATCTGTCAAAATAGCGCTATTACCTTGAAAAATGAGAGTATTATTCAGTACTCAGATCAATATATTTAGAGGTTTTCCTTCTTATTATATTATAAACCACCGGGGCCTAACTAAAGAAGAAAAGGTATTTGAATATATTTTTGGAGCCTTGAACTATAGAAATCAACGTGGCTTCCAATAAAACTTTCAAACAGATGGAATGAAGCAAAGCCTCGTGGGTAATAAAAACCAGTCACCCTGACAGAGTTTGAATATCAGAGGGGGTTTTAGGCCATCGACACCTCCAGGATTACCTCTGCAGAACATTGTAACTAATCATTCTTTGCGTGTGTATGTAAGACTTCCAGGATGTGAAGGGAAATTCAAGCCACATCTCAATATTGTGTTATTTGGAAGTCTTAGTATAAAGGCGTATTTTCAAGCAGAGGCCTGTCTCTAGGTTAGGTAGAGTTGAAGCCCCCTGGAAGCTAGCGCCCAGGGCCAGCCTGGCTGCCAGGGTCTCAGGTACTGCTCTTCCTCCTCCCCCTTTTCTTCTCTTTCTGTTTTCCTTTTCATCAGAGCTCCTACACCCACCCCATCTGGCTGCTGGCTGCTTCTTCTTTTCCATCTTCATTTTCTTTCATAAGTGGTCAAATTGGGAAACGGAAGTATCTATTTGATGCATGGTGTGGTGCTCAAAAGGTTATTTAATTTTTTTTTTTTTTAATGAAAGGATCTTAAATTTTTCTCCAACGAGGTTGTTCACCGGCTCACGCACGCACTGACCCCCCGAGTCTTATTGCAAAGCAAACAGCTCCCACCCGCTTGTCAGTCGCTTCAGGGCTGAGGCCAGGGGGTCTGCGGCAGGGCGAGCCTGGGCTGGGCGTCCGCAGGGTGCAGCACGGCGGGGCTGCCCGGCAGGGGAAGCCCGTCCCGGAGTGCTCGGGGCGCTGGTGGCGGCCGGAGGCGGCTGCTGGGACGCCGCGCGGCTGCCGCAGGGGAGCGGCGGCGGCGGGCGCGAGGGGCGGGGCGCACTCCGCAACTTCGGCCGCGGCCGCCCGGCGCTCTCGGCCCCGGCGCGCGCCGCTGCGGGGGCTGCCGGGGCTGCGGTGCGGCCAGCCCGGCCCGACCCGGCTCGCCACCCCGCGCCCGCCGCGCGCCCGTCGGGGACCGCGGGCGCCTCCCGCGGGGAGTCCTCGCCCACGCGTCACCCGCCGCGGCCGGGGGGACCCTGGGACGTGCGGGGTCGCCAGGCCGAGCCGGGCGCCCCCCAGTGGCCGGCGCCGGCCCCCATGGCTGGGCCGCGCGGAGCCGAGCGGGCAAGGTGAATCCAGCCCCGGGGCGGGCAGCCGGAGCGCTTGGCGGGGGCGCCGGCTCCATGGGCAGCGGCGCTGGGCACGATGATGGACGTTAACAGCAGCGGCCGCCCCGACCTCTACGGCCATCTCCGCTCGCTCATCCTGCCGGAGGTGGGGCGCGGGCTGCAGGACCTGAGCCCCGACGGTGGCGCCCACCCGGTAGTGAGCTCCTGGATGCCGCACCTGCTGAGCGGCTCCCCAGAGGTGACTGCTAGCCCCGCGCCCACCTGGGACGCGCCCCCGGACAACGTCTCCGGCTGCTGGGAGCAGATCAACTATGGCAGAGTCGAGAAAGTTGTGATCGGCTCCATCCTGACGCTCATCACGCTGCTGACGATCGCGGGCAACTGCCTGGTGGTGATCTCGGTGTGCTTCGTCAAGAAGCTCCGCCAGCCCTCCAACTACCTGATTGTGTCCCTGGCGCTGGCTGACCTCTCGGTGGCCGTGGCGGTCATGCCTTTCGTTAGTGTCACCGACCTCATCGGGGGCAAGTGGATCTTTGGCCACTTCTTCTGCAATGTCTTCATCGCCATGGATGTCATGTGCTGCACGGCCTCTATCATGACCCTGTGTGTGATCAGCATCGACAGGTAAGGGCCGGTCAGCCCCGTCCCAGGCTCCGCTTGGGGATGTGCTGGGCTCTGAGCCCGCGCCAGCCTTTCCTGGGAGGATCAAGCCAGACTTCGCCGCGGATTGAAGGGTTGAGCTTAAAATACAACCCCACACCCATCACCCCTACACCAATCAAGCAACTTCAAGCTCAGGCTAAGCATACCTTTAAAAAGAAACCTTGAAATATTTCTGGTGTAGGGTAGCGATGGTTGTAAGACCAGAGGTTTTTTTTTTTTAAGCACTAGCAATTCCACCAGGGGGTCCCTTTGCTCGAATTTTGTTTTCTTGGGCATTTTTTTGGGGGGGGGAGGGATTGGTTTGATGCTCTCTAGCTTGACAAGCCATTGCTGTGACCCATAAAAATAATTTCTCTCTTTAAGAAATCAGTCAGGAGGGAAAAAGGCACCGTGCTTCCCAGATTTTAGGAGCTACTCTGAAGGATGAAGAAAGGCACTTGAATGGTCCTAGTATTGGGCTCTTAAACGCTGCACTCTTACGAATGCTAATTCTGAATCTTGTTCTCGTGGAAGTCTGGTTTCAGTGTTTGGCCATGCTGTTGGTTTCCTGCAAGCTTACCGACTGGAGCCTTACTCCTGTCTGAAAGGTTGGTTCTAGTCTTTCGTCATATTCCTTGGGAATCTAGGAATATAATGTCGAGAACTCCCAGTGGAGTAATTGAAGCATCAGAGGTTGACCATCTGTCAGGGATGGTTGGGAAAGAAAAAAAAAATGCTGCTTTGACTCTCATGGTAGAGTAGAAGAATCCCCGGAGTTTCTTCAGACTCTAAGAATACAGAATTTTGAGATGGAGCAGGTCTTTGGCCTTAGGCCTATGCAAATGACAATTTGAAGTATGGTTTCAATACTCCTTGGCTACAGAACAATTCTGTTTCATTGTAAACTGAAATATTAAACCTTAACATGCACACTTGGAATTCTGCTGGTGATTTTAAACCAGCACAGGATATACCCTGTTGTGTTTAATGATACAGAGAAATAGTTGCTCATTTTCTTAGTGGACCCGCAGAACCTTTAAATGTGTAGCTCTTTCAGCACGGGGAGATTAACTGAGGCTTCTGCATTAAAAATGACAGTGCCTCAGAGAGCGCCCTGGTGCGTTACTGACATTTCCTCCCGGTTTTTCCCCTTGAAAACATTGATATGTGTGCTTTGTTATGTTTGAAATGTTCTTCTACTTTGCTACTTGACCAGACTTTATAATTACTAAATAAAGGGAACAATAGGAAAAGGGAATGCTTGTCAAGAAAAAGACTCACTATAGTTGTATTGAGGTAGTGATTTCGATTTTTTTTTTTTTTGGAAAAATGATCCTGCCACTTTATGTGTCATGACAGGAGCTTCTGAAAGCAAACACAGAATTATTTTAAGAGTGGGGCATGAACTGCCTATGTGAGAATATTGGCACCAAACCTGGCAGCTGAAGTTCTGAATTACTGTAGTTAAAAAAAAATGACAAAAAACATATGTATTTACAGTCTGGCTGTGACAACAGGAATTTGGAGAGTGCTCTCAGTATACATAATAAGTGTATCCATGAGTTATATGCATAGGCACCAACTGTTCAGCCAACCAGAACAGTTCTTCCATGAATGGAGACCTTGTAAATGGACCCGAGTGGAATAAAACAAATATCAATTTATGCTGCAAGCAATGCCTTTATAACCCCTTCTCCACCTCAGAATTGGAAAAATGATAAACAGCATATTGTGCTAACTTGTCAGCCTGTGCTCCTTTTGCTGTGGGCACATTCAGGTTCGGCCGAGATCACCCTGCACTTCCAATAGGAGGGCTGAAGCGCACATGCAATTTAGTACCAGGAGGGATGCCCAGAATACAGTATAGAGGTTAATTCATCTTGGCAAGATTCTCAGGTTTTCACTAACTATATCCTTGTGATCGTTAGAAATTATGGCATATAGGCACATCTTGTATCTTTTGTTTCTCCCAAGAATTGACCCATTGGTAATTTTTCCCTACGTGGAATTTTAGATCTGCACATTATTTCTTTCTGTAAAATGAAGAGTTGATAAACTTGGCAGAAGTATTGATTTTTCTCGGAAGAATCTCCAAAGCTGGAAGTTGGAAGGTGATGCATTTATTAGTCAGGTGAATTAGTTCAGGAAAAAGTAGTTTCTTCAGCTCTGCCATAGAACATACCAGATAACACAAAATGTACCATCAAAACAATTTATTCTTCTTCCATTCCCTGAGTAACTGGATTAAGTGGCATTGCACTTCGTACTGGACAACCAGGGGTGGGGAACACTAGTCTTTTTAGCTCTTACCACACTATTGTATGAATTTGATCTGCTGGATATTTAACCCGGCCAAAGAGAAACCTGAAATTTTTCTTCACCATGTCCTACAATGTTGGGCTCTTCTCCCAGCTGTTTCTGCTGCAAAAGCGTTTTGTATTCCATAGGCCTCAAAATTCCCATCCTGCACCCATATCAGAGAATGACTCATGTTCATTAAAAAAAAAGTAGCAACCATTAGATTAGAAAACTCTTTTCCATCCCATTCCTCTCAGAGACTTAGATTTTTATCAATGCATCTACTTTGGTCTGTCTTTGGCTTTTCTTCTCTACTAGGTCAAGTTCAGTCTTCCATTTTTAAGAACTCCTCGTATTTGGACTTTTTTCTTTCTCTAGTTTTTGTACTGCTTCCTGGTTACACTAAAAGAACTGTACCCACACTGTATTTTCTTCTTTACTGTTCATTACATGAGTTCTATATCACCAAGGCTACTGTAATATTCAAATTCGTCCTTCTAGTTTCATTTTGCCCACCCGATTCATTTACTATGAAGAACCTAGATTGGTTATTATTATTGTTGTTGTTGTTATGATGATAATGAATATGATGACGAACATAAATGTATTAAAGAAAAGTAATAAAGAACTCCTGAAAGTGAGATTCCAGGGAAGAAACAGTCTAATCTCTGAAAAAAAATCTTAGTTAAGATAAAGTTGGACATAATAAAATACATGCTTTTTTTTTCCTCCTGTTGAAACAAAGTTTTACTATGTAGCTCAGGCTGGACTTGAACTCATAATCCTCCTGCCTTCACTTTCCAAATGTTGGGTTACAGCTATGACAATTGGCTAATGAATAGATCTCAAATGTCCAACTGAACCCATGTGATCAACAACACAGTAAAGACACAGTTTTGTCGTCTGCAAAGCTCCCTGTGCTCTTCTCAGAAGGTTTCCCTTATAAAGCCATAGTCAAAGGTGGCCTCAAACTTGCTGTGTAGTCCCAGAGTGGCCTGGAAATTCTGACCCCCTGCTCCTGTCTTCCAAGTGCTTGGATTGTGGATGTGTGCCACCACACCGAGCTTCAAACTACCTAATACAGAGAGCTTTTAAAACGTGCAGAATAGACTTCATTTGTTGCTTTTGGAGCTTATATAAGAAATATAAATATTAAAAAGGTAGCTGGGTGGTGATGGTGCATGCCTTTAGTTCCAGTACTTGGGAGGCAGAGGGAAGAGGATCTCTAAGGGTTCAGGGCCAGTTTGGTCTACAGTTCCAGGAGAGCTAGGGCTAAACAGAGAAACCCTGTCTCGAAAACACTGGAAAAAAAAGATATAGAAGTATAAAATAGTACAGACACTTGATGGACATCCAGCTCAGGAGAGAGGTTATCTCTGGTAGGTGCCATTTAGAATAAGTTTACATCAGTTTTATTAAGATTTTTAAAAAAATGTTTTGGAGGTAGATACAATCTTATTCATACATCTGAAATGTATTTTAAAATTTACTTTTTGAAATACCTATAGAACAGTACACAACCTAAGTGTAGTGCTTGGTAACTTACTGAGGCAAGTTATAGTCAACAGCATAAGAAATTTTATAGTCAACAGTATAAAAAATACAACAGTGTCAACCTCACAAATGTCTCCCCCATTCCCTCTTTCTTTACAAAGTACATTGTAACCTCTATTAGGCACTCCGGAGAGAATAAATGAAGAGTAAATTGTCGTTTTCATAAGGAAGCCAATGACATCATCATAACATAGGATCATAACGTGGTTTTGCTTGACTAGAACTTTTAAAATGGTAGAACTGGAGTTGTATAGTATATGCTCTTTTTTGTTGGTTGTTGTTTGTGACAAGGTGTGAGTATATAGCTCCGGCTGACACAGTCCTCTTGCTCCAGCTTCCCTAGTGCTGGGATGATGGGCATGAACTTCATGCCCATGCTCCTTTGGTCCTCCTTCTTCTGCTCATCTAATGTCCATAAGATTGATCCATAGTTTTTAACCTATTAGTGATTGATTTATTTTTATTTCTGAGTTGTTTCTCATTGTACAATGATACACTCATTTGTTATTAGTATATATATATATATATATATATATATATAAATTGAATTTCTAGTTTGTGCTACTATGTATGAAGCTGCTCTAAATGTTGATTGCTCAACATGTCACTTTGTGAACCTTGTATTAGTTACTTTTCTATTACCGGGGTAAAACACCATGACCAAGGCAACCTATGGAAGGAAGGGTTTATTTGGGTTTATGGTTTCAGAGGGATAAGAGTCCATCACTGTCATGGCAAGGAAGCATGGAAGCAGGAAGGCATAGTGGCTGGAGCAGCAAACTGAGCTCTCACTTCCTGAACCACAAACAGGAAGCAGAGAAAGCAAACCTGGAATAATGAGAGTCTCTAAATTCTCAAAGCCCACCTCTAGTAGCACACTTCTTCCAAAAAAGCCACACCTCCTAAGCCTCCCCAAACAGTGCTACCAGCTGGGGACCAATAATTCAATTGCTCAAGTCTACGGGGAACATCACATTCAAATACATGCAAAGCAGACATATTGAGGGGTTGATTATTTTAATTCCATTAAAGGATGAGCTATAGATAACTTTTAATTATTGTGACAAAATATCTGGTAGCAAGCAACTTAAGATAGAATAGGTTTGTTTTGGCTTATAGCTTGAGGGTGTAGTTCATCACAGAGCGGAAGGCATGGGGCAGGACATAAAGCAACTATTCACATCATTTTCACAGTCATGAAATAGAGGAAGAAGGGTAATGGCCGTATTATTTTCTCTTTGTAATTCAGTCCAGGACACTAGTTCATGATATAGTGTTGTCCACATTAATGGTGGGTCTTCCCTTTTCAGTTACACCTTCTGGAAACATTTTCACAGACACACCCAGAGGTGATGCTAAATTTAATCAAGTTGGCAATGAAGATATCCATCAAACACCCCTAATTCAATATCCAAGCATATTACTTAAATTATAACGTTCTACTACTAAAGCCTAACTTTCATCTTAATACAATCTGCATTTAATCCATCTCTAAGAGTCCTCATAGACTTAACAGTTCTAACACTGTTCAGAAGTCCAAAGCGTGTTCTGAAACTCAAAGGAATGCCTTAACTATGATTGCCTATAGACAACAAAACTACCACTGCAACAACGTCAGCCAACCAACACATCTGCTTTCAGTATATAGTGTCAGAGAGTGAATATTCACACGCCAAAAGGGAGGAATGGGAGGATAGTAAGGTCCAGAATCAGAACAAGGATCAGATCCAAACAAGACTGAAACCATTCAGGGCAAACACCAAGCCCTGTAGCTCCATATCTACCATTTGGGACTCATGATGGAATCACCTGGGCTCAAACTGCCTTGTGTAGTTCTGCTGCGCACAGCACATACAGATTTTATTTTTGGTCTGGGGAGAGGAGGTCAGCTACCTTCTGAGGTGTCCCATGTTTCTGGCATCTCTAAAACTCTGGAATCTCTCTTTCAACTTCAGCTTCACATTCGTAGCTTAATGAAATGCTCTCCTAGGCTTTCTTGTGGGGAATCCAGCATTACTACACATTACTTGGCCTCATTTGCTTTCTAGAACCTTAAGTGAAAGCCCCTGAGATTTCATTTCCTCCAGTATCTTTCATGACTGAAAAATCAGTATCATGGATAAAACAGGGCCTCTTGGGATGTAGCTTGGACCCCTGGGACTTTAACTACAGCAGTCCTTGCAAGCTTTTGAGGCTGACCCTGGAAAACATCTCTGTAGATGGCCATTTTGGAGCAGAAAATCCCTTCTCCATCCAGTCTCTGACCTTTTACATGTATTTGCACTATTACAATGCATTATTCAACGGATGGGGTCTTGCCCGCAGAGCACTTTTCTATTATCCTAGTGCAGAGTGAGAGTTTTCCCACTGTGGAGCTAACCACTTCAGCAATTACAGCTTGTTTCTCAGCCCCCTCCCTTTCCTCTACTTTCAGCTCTCTTATGCTTCATTCCTCACCAGACTGCACACACATTTTTCATATATTTCTGCTTCATTTGTTCACTCTCACTGCAGACCTGGATAAGAGCACTAACTGATAACCGTGTATCAGTCTGTTAGTTATTCTGTCTTGAATTTCCTCTAGCAAACAAATTAGTCAATCATTTTAAAATTCATCCTTATTCACATTCCTGTACATGGGCAGAATGCCAGCAGATTCTCTGCAACATGAATGACCTCTAACCTACGTCCTGACAGAATCCTTGTTCCACTCTGAAACCTCATGAACAGAAGCATCCGCTATCCACAGTTCTCTTAGCATTCTGGTCTTCCAGACTCTAACTGGAATGGTTCACTGAGCTCTATTTACAGAATCTAAATAGAGAGTTTCTATAGCTTGAAGCTCCATACTCTTCCATTCTCCTCTGCAGGTGAATTCTAAGTGCCTAGGTCAAGTTTATCACGGCAACAGTTACACTCTTGCTACCAACTTTTTTGTTGCTGTAGCCAATTACCCAAAAACTTTTGTAAAGGAGAACTGCTTTATTTTGAGACAAGGTCTTTCATTAAATCAGGAGCCCACTAACTGGCTGGCCAGCAAGCCCGAGGGAGCCGCTTTTCCCTGCTTCCTTAGCACTAGGATTACAGACACACGCTATTACACCTGGCTTTAAAAAAGAATCATTACCAATCCCACTTCTGACAGAGGGCTAATATCCAGTATATATAAGAACTCAAGAAGTTAAAAAGCAAGAAACCAAGTAATCCAATTAAAAAATGGGGTATGGAGCTAAAAAGAGAACTGACTCTAGAGGATTATAGA